>CM014733.1:81320050-81966826 GCA_004329165.1 Spatholobus suberectus
GAAAAATTGGGAAGGAATTTCAAATTATGATTCTCGCCAATATGCTCAAAATTTCAAGAGCTATTTAATAGTGGTTTTTAATAATTTTTTCGAGTCAGAGCCCGCGAAAAAATTAGAAAATGATGATTTTGTCCTTATTTTTCAATATTAAAAGCTGACAAGAGAAAAAGATTCAATTGACATTAAAATGTCAGCTAGGAATCATGTCATATATTAAAATATAATTTTAAAATTTTTTGGAATTTTCTAGAATTTTTGTTATAAAATGACCAAAATGCCCTAGGTGTTTGATAAGTCAGCTAGTATTTTGACATCCAAAAATGATGAAAATGATAATTTCAGTTTTTAATAGGTGAAATATTTAATTTTATAATTTTCATAAAATTTTTGGTATTTATTGAATTAAAATGGATTTTTATGAATTTTCTAGCTTAAAAATACAAAATAAATACATATAATTCGAAATAAATTAATTAAAATTAAAATTTATTATTACAAATTTATTTTGATGAAAAATAATGTATTTGTATAGTCTTTCATTAAAATGCATTATTTTGATATTAAAAGCTAATTTTTCAAGTTTAGGCTTTTTATCGGTACCAATTAATTCACCTACAGATAAAATTTATATTGAGGAGCTTGAGGATAACTCATATAGCATCCCCAAGCCTAGGAGGGGTGATTCACCACCCTAAATGGTGTATGTGTCCCTAAATTAGATTAAAAATAAATAAAAATTGGATTTATGACATAATGCTTACATAATGAATAATGTAATTTTGTGGACACCTAACCCCTTCTCATCCTTTATAAATTGTCATGGTTTTGGACCATTTTTTAGCACCTCTCCCTCTCTCAAGCCACCAAATTCTTAGAGAGCTTCTCTCTCTAGAAAAAAATTTCTTTTACTTTGCTTTTATTCTAAAATTTTACTAGTTTTCCAACAACTAGTAAAGTTCTTTTACTAGGAGGTTTGCATCACAATTCCATCCTCTTCATCAACTACCTTAGAGGTAATAGGGGGAGTGGGGTTGGTTCTAAATTATTGTTACTTTGCATGTTGGTAGGAAGGGTTTTCTCCTAAACCCGTTTAGGCTTAAGTTTTATTATTGTTATTATTGTTTGATGTTAAACTTTAATTTTTGTTAAGTTGATACTTTGCTTAAATTTAGATTATCAAATTATAATTGCTAAGTTGTTACTTTGCTCAAATTTAGATTATTAAATTATAATTGCTAAACTATTACTCTGCTCAATTTTAAAAAATTAAAATGTATTTATTTAGTTGTTATGTTATTCTGCTAGAATTTTAGTTATTAAATTATAATTACTATGTCATTATTCTACTAAAATTTTATATGACTATTAAATTGTTATTTTGTTAAAATTTTGGTATTGTGCAATTTCTGCAAAATAGGTAGAAATGTTGATTGTACTGGTGCTCAAATTAAATGAGACCAACGAAACCTCTGTTTGACAAGTTAGAAGTGATAAATTAGTGAGTAATGTAAAGCGAAGTGACATGTAGTGGCATGACACCTTGCTATGGAAGCTATAGTTTGATACACTGCATGATGAAAGGCAGGGACCCATGGTTAGGTCTAGAGGATATGGTATCGAGTGGTGAGCGTCCTAATGGCCAAGGTAGCGTTCTTGAGCCAGGACAATTACTTAACCAACTTGATAACCCATACAACTACTCAGCATCACTAGGATTGGTGAGAGTATACCTCTATAAATAGATATCCTAAATTGTTATTTTGTTTCTCAATGATGACGAGGACTGTACCATGTGATGATGTTGAGAGATGTATATGTACTCCCAGTCACTTTCCAGGTTCTGTTAAGAACTATTACCCACTAATAAAAAGTATGGATCCATACCGAGTTAAGAACTATATAACATAGAATAAACTTTAGATTCTCCTTTTATTGTCAACTGTGTTTTATCTATATTGTGTGGTGTAATTCCTACCGCACATGTAAAAGTGATATTAGAACAAATGACCTCACTCCATTACTTTTTCTTTTATGCATGATTAATCGCGGTTAATGAAGACTTGACTGTTGATGAGGACCTATAGGCATGGTTGATGGCTTGTTATTTTATGAGATTACACGAACACTACTCTGACTAGGATTTTTTTTTTTTTTTATGTATTGGGAATAAGTAGTAACTATTTTGATGTATATTTTGATCTCCCTGTATTTCAGTAATTTTTTGATTATGAAATTATGATGTACAATTTTATAATGAATACATACAGATTTTATTTTCTTTTACTACCATTTTCAAATTTTGTTAAATTTACAAATTTTCTATTATTAAAAACGGAGAAAATTTTTACTCATATTTTAAATAAGTAAATAAGTATGAGTTATGTTCAATGTGAATGGGTGTCACATTCTTCATCACTTAATTTGGTCTTGAACTTTTGTATTCCCAACTTTAGTCTTGACGAGGCTAGTCATTTATACTTGAAGGCTTCAAGCTGGTAATGCACAACAGCTTTTGCACTAAACTACGACAAAGATTGGCTTAACATAAACCAAAAAAGAAGAGAAAAAAGTCTTTTTTCTTGCAGTTCATTCAAACCTGCGAATTGGAATATTCGAAAATCAATTCAAATCCAATATATAAAAAAGAAGGAAGAAGGATTGTGGTAAGGAAGCAAACCAATATGCAGAAAGGAAATAGGGAACTAAATACCTTTTCCAATTCAACACAAAACAAAAGAAAGAAGGATAAGAAATTAAGAGAGAAAGAGATAGGTGAGACCTAATTGTAAGCGATACTTGGAAAAGGCTTAAGGCACTAATTTATAAGTGCTAAACATGAGTCCAACACAGCAACACCTTCGTTCCTTCATCTAACTCTGACGTTTCCATTTGGTATCCTAATCATGATTATGAATTCAATAAACTCTTCTTTTCTCTACTCTTAATTGGGATGTCAAAATGGGTTGAATTTGACAAGTCAACCAGTATAACCCCGCCCCAAACAGGTTGGGTTGGGTTTTAATCCCCCAACCCGTATAACCCAACCAACACAACTTGCGAACCCAACGGGTCAAATGGCTACTTGGGTTAGGTTGATCTATTGGGATTGTCTCCCCTCCCCCCCCCCCCCCCTTCTTATGTTAGGGTTTTTTAGTGGCTAAAGATGATTAACGGGGGCAGGACAAGTACGGGTAGTAGCCCTCTTGCTACCTACATTGCTGGATAATATCTGTCATGTACTCATTTCACAGATTTTTTTCAATACTCATAGGTATCCACGAGGATCCCCCGAATATTTACTAAAAAATAAAAATTTTTAAAAACCACTTTAACCATAATTTAAATTATTCTTGACATTTTTTTAAAAAAATAATTTAAAGACTAGAAAACTAAAATTATTCATGTATTCTAGACAATTACTCTACATAATTATAGTAATCAAAATACTATAATTTATAAACTAAATTTAAATGCTAAAATGCTTCAATATCGTAATAAGCATGTTGTATCATATATTCATATCTAAATTCCATGCTCTATAGCAAAACAAAGCACGTATCTCATCTATTGGATTATAGACTAATAAACATGCAGTATAATTATTTAATGGGTTAAATATATTTTTAGTCCTCCAAAAATTGATCTATTTTGGTTTTAGTTCTCAGAAAAAATTTTCCTTGAATAAAATCCCTCAAATATTTAAAATACTATAATTAGATCCTTGTGTTAAACACTATTTAACTTTTCTGTTAAATAATGGTCACATCAGCTTCCAAGTAAAGTATTTTATTATCTGAAGTACCTAGTGATAATTTTTAATAAAAATATGTAATGTTTTAGGGTTAAAAAAATCTGTGATTTAGGGTTAAATATGTAATAATTTTATTCAAAAAGTATGTTACTATATGATCTAGACATAGCAATTGACATGGACGGCCATGTCAGCAAATTAATGGTGACTGTGATGCTGATGTGGCTATCATTTAACAAAAAAGTTAAACAGAGTTTAGTACATGGATTTAATTAAGATATTTTCAATATTTGAGGGACTTTATTTAAGGAAAAAAATTTCTGAGGCATAAAACCAAAACGGGTCTATTTTTGGAGGACCAAAAACATATTTAACCCTTATTTAATTCTATGTAGTATGATTCCATGCAATATAATTCTAAATTAGTTTGCCACTATATAATAAAGGAAATAGAACTTATAGGAATATGAGTGGAAAGCACATATCTCATCTATTGGACATATAGACTAATGAACATGCAGTATAATTCTAAATCAGTTTGCCACTATATGATAAGAAGTTGTCTAACTTACCCCAAGTAAAATGGCGTTAAATAACCCCATCAAAGATGATTGGTGCAATTTTATATGTTGTACCAACCATCTTTATGTACATAGAAAATTACACCAATCATTTTGATGGGGTTGTTTAACCCCATTTTTACTTGGGGTAAGTTAGACAACCCTATATGATAAAGGAAATATAACTTATAGGAATATGAGTGGAAAGCACGTATCTCATCTATTGGAAAGCATGTATCTCAACAAGTAATTAAATTTTAATGTATTACTCTTTACAACAATCAATTGATGAAAGGAAACCAAATAGAGGAACAAGTGAACAAACAACACACATACACACTCCAACAAAGCACCCTTTATTCCAAATTTTCACTCCTATTCAGTCAATTTACCAACGAGTTGTCCCCATTCATCACTCAAGAAAACTAAGGCTATACTTAATAGTGAAACAGAGAACAGAATCAAAAAATGACTTAGGCTCAATTCAAAACGCGAAGTAAAGAACCAATTTAAAGCAAGAGAGAAAAAAATCCAATAAGCTACCAATTGAGGATCAATAGTTACCAAAAGAAGGCTCAATCCAACTTCCTTCCTAATATGGATAAGGTCACTGTGCCATATGGAGAAAGAGAGAGCGATTGAAGAAAAATGAGATAGTGAATAAATAGTAACCTGGCTAAGTGTCTGGCGGAGGTAGAGGAGCTTCTGACCAAGTGATGAGATAGAAGGTGGGGGGTATTGTGTGTGACTTTCTCACTGGCGAAAGCAAGAGAAAGCGTTAAATTGGAAGAAAAAAAAAGCATTCACAATATATGAAATTAATGGTTACCTTGTGTGTTTTTGGAGTCTTGTATCAATTGAATGTGTAGGGACAGTAAGGTAGAACTAGAATCAAGAATTAGAAAGGAAAGGAGGGGAGGAGAGGCTGCACAATAAAGAAAAACGTTGACAGAATTGTTCTTTAAAGATAGAAATGAGACCTATCTAAATTAGGGTAAGATACTTATATATATATGTAAGGGTAGTTAGGTAATTTAACATTAACAGGTACTTGTGGGTATAGATACCACGATACTCGCCCTTGCCCCGTTAACAAGTGATTAGAGAAAATACCCATACTAGTTACCCACGGGTACTCATTAACAATACCCAATTTTTTATCTGTGGCAGATTTATCCACAGATTTTTGACATCCCTATTAGTGGCACGACACGTTTACATCATCTAAGTTAGGGTTAAGTGATTGAGATTATAGTTTTTGTTTGTTTAAATATGTGAAATCCTAATAAGACAAATTTTTGTTGTGACTAGAATTTAAGACAAATAAACACTATAAGTTGTGATTATCTCTTAAGTATTAAGTTTGTTCCCTGATTTACTAGTTTTATAACATTTTTATTTTTTTAATTATATTTGAGCATAAAATTTGGAGAAATTTAAAGCAAATAAAATTATTAACCAACCCATCACAGGTTAGGTTGGAATTTTCAACCCAATTCAAAAACAAGTTCAACCCAACCCAACCTATTTTTTGGCAAGTTAAGGGTGGGTTGGGTTGGGTTGACCTGTTTGACATCCTTACTCATAACGATGCTGCACCCTCTATTTTGTCACTTTATTAGTGTTAGATATGTTACATAATAAAATTGCTAAGTAATTCCTTTTATATATAATATAGATATTAAATAAGGAGAATCTGACTAAGGATAATATAAGTTATAAGCTTAATTACACATTTGTCACCTATCTTTCATTAATTGTCATGTCAGCCGTCAGCTAATGGGTGGTAAAATGCACAAAATTTTGAAAGTTGGGTGGCAAAATAAGTAACTAAAATAATTAGGTGGTAATTGTGAAAAATTTTGAAGTTAGGTGGCAAAATGTGCAATTAAGCCTAAGTTTTATTACTCTTACAATGTTGAGCAAGGATAATATAGGTTATATTAATGTAATCCCTTCAAAAATGAAACATGAAAGTTGTTGAGTAATAACCAAACTCTTCAACAAAATACTTTTTTAGTATTATCGATAACTTTCATATTTTGGTGAGAATATCTATATCTATATGAAGAGTAACATTATCTCAAATAGGGATTTCAAATGGTCAACCCAACCCAACTCAACCAAAACTCACCCTTAACCAGCAAAAAGTGGGTGGGTTAGGCCCATTTTAAAATTGGGTTGGAAATCTCAACCCAACCCAACTCATGGTGAGTTGTAGGTTGGGTTGGGCTGATGCGCTAAAATTTTAAAAAGAATTAAAAAAGAAAAAAGATAAAAAATGGATGACTCAAAGTTGGCCTACCAAATAATAAAATAAAATAATAATATAAAATAATGTCACAATCATAAGAATATTATCTTACTAAATTGTCATAGCACATTTTTTTTAGAAATTATTATCATAAGTTCAATAAATGTAGAGTAAAGCAACAAAAAACATGAAACCTATAATACTTTATAAAATATTTCTAATAAAACAATATTTAACTAAATAATTTATCAAAAATAACAAATAAATAAACCAACCTGGTGGGTCAACCCAACCCAACCCGCATTTTGACTCGTTGGATTGGCGAGTTATGCAGGTTGGGTTATATGGGTTGAAAGGTTGAATTACTCAACCCAACCCAACCTGTTTTGGTAGGTTAAGTGGGTTGACCCCAACCACTGGGTTCAACCTACTTTGACATCCCTACTCTCAAAATCTCTTTCTAATACCCTCTTTGCTATTGGTTGAAATTTATTGGAAATTACAAATTTTGATAGGTCTCACTTCTAAATTAGAAGAGAGACTCATTAAATGAGAAGTGTGACTCACCAAAATTTGTGATTTTCAATAAATTCTAACCAATAGTAGAGAGGATGTTAAAAAGAGAGTGTTTGAGAGAGTGTTGCTAACATTTCTCATATCTAAATTTATATCTGTAATTTGTTATTACAAAAAATAATTACACATTAATTCTCTAAATTATGACGATTCTGCTCCTACTCTTCTTTTTTTAGTGAAAATCTATTTAGAAAAAAAATAAAAGATTATCTTGTTTCTTATACCCATTTATTTGATTAATAAATGAAAGCATAATCTGGATTAGATTTATATGGGGAGTATCTTATATGTTTAAGAATAATATAGTTTCCTATGCCTGTATTGTAATTAAATGTGCATCATTCAAATATTTTTAGTGAGTAATTTTTTTCTTGTATGGTCGGTTAGGTTAATGCAATTCATCAATGAGATGAAATGTAACTAGTCAACCTGCTAAAAAAAAAAAGGGAAAATAGCTTGCTAAAATATTTCAATTAAACCACTTGGAAATTGCCACTGAGATCTATTTTTCTACCATAGATGCACAAATTTACAACAACCTTTTTTTTTGTCAATGCCTTTGGGTGCATAATGCTTATTTTGAAGCACTTCTCGAACGGTCAATGTTGTGTGAATCAAACAAAATAAATATTGATTTTTTATTGACAAGTTCTTTATTGCACACTCCTTTAACAAATTCGAAAGATAAGTGCACTTGTTACCCATTTGGGTTCTAAGATAAGTGCGACAACAAACATCCCTCTGTTATGTGTTTTTATCATAGCTATTTATTGCAGCAATACGCATTATATATTGGATGGATGTATTAATTTAGGTGAATCTTGATATGACAATATGTAGGGACAAATCCAAAAACCTATTAAAAAGGGGGAGGGTGGCAAAAAAAAAAAACGTTAATATTGTAAGGAATGCGAATCATATGAAATCAATTATCTTTTTTTCTTTTACTTCAAATATGAAATTTATTATTTAATGATTGCAATTTGCAAGTGAATACATATTTGAATCCTTGAATAATAAGAACTCAAATACTTTGGTAGATCGCTTCTCATTAGAACAATTAAAAATCAATCTCCTCGGACCCTTGACCTCAAATGGTTCACCATTTAAGCTTCGCAGGGAAATACTGTAAATGGCCAAAAAGAAAATAAGAACCCCACATAAGAAAACAATGACTAAATAAAATAAAATTGATCAAATCATCAAGATTGTTTGAAATTAACTATCACCTTCTCAATAAGTGACACATAGTATGGCTTAACTTTCTCGACATCAACTAGAACTTTGCTCTTGCTGTAAAGATCATATTTGCTGTACAATATTATATTATAGGTTACATGAGCAATTGTAGGAGATGTACATAAATTAAAAAAATTGCAAAAGTCAAAATAGAAACATACTTAAATACTTTGAGCCACTTTAAATTCTCAATGTCTTCTTCATTCATCAAATGAGTATATGCACCTTCCTTGTGTAAAGCTGCAAAATTATATGTTATAGTCATTGTATTTGCTAGATTGCGGACATAGAGAGCCTACTTCATAGCAAAGTTTATCGATATGAAAAACATATATATGATGAAAATGCTTACGATAGAAAGAGTGATATCTGATAATAAACAATCCTGCAGATGGCAAAGTGGTGCCATTTTTCTTAGCAACCTGCAAATTCCAATGCACCATGTATTAGATCTTAAATAAAGTGCTACAATAAAAATATATATGTATAAAATTTAAAACATCTGCATGATAAACTATATACAAACTCACCATATACATATAATCATCATGTCCCCATGATAGCACTACATTGTCTAGTCCACATCCTTCATTGTAGATCCCATTTTTGGTGTTATAAGCAGAGCATTTGTAATCTGGGTTGTCCTTGAAATACTGCATCAGGAATGAAATTACGCCAGTTAATAATTTAAGATAAAAAAAAGTAATGTCATTAACAAGTTTCTTAGAAGAAATTAATCACCTTATAGTGAATATTTGACTCATCAAAGGCACATCCAAGAGGAAATGTATCTCCTACAATCCCATTATCAATTCAATTAAATTTGTTGGATTCAAATTCAAAACAAATTGGAAGTAAAAAAATATAGCTTATATAGATAAGGATTAAGGAATGGTTCTTACCAACAACAGCCCATTGAGGAAGCTCACCAAAGCTAGGAAGAAGAAGAATCTTTCCAAGATCTAAAACAAGCCAACAATATTATGTTAGTCCTCATTGTTTGAAAATATTTCTCTTTTAATATACAACTGGAGCTATAACACACAATGAAGGATCCAAATACATAAGTTCGAGTGATAACAGGTCAAATAAGGATAACTAAATTTTAATTGACCTTTTAGGCAAGTAATCTGGCATATATGGAAGGAACATTCTAAAAAAAAATAAAAAATTCAAAGGGTATGTACCATGGATTAAAGCGGTCAAATGTAGCCAATCTTCATTAGGATAGTCCTTTCTAATGGCCTCAGCAGACTGCAACAAATGTTGAATTTGAGGTTCGTCCAAATCAGGATCGCTTTCATCCACCACTTCATTCAGCAGCTCACAACATTCCCATATGCCCATTTCTGCTTTGTCCAATTTTTCATACTTCTCCCTCATTCTCTTCACCTACATTATTAGCATATCGAAAATTGCATTTTAATTAGCATGCATTTTCTTCCTTTGAAATTGCCAAGTAGACACATATTTGGTGAAAATAAACATTGCTTACAAAGTCATATGTCTGGTTGATGTGTTGTGATCTATAAAATTCCTCCACTCCTTTTTGCCTTTCACTTTCAGCATCATAATCTCTGCCAAATATTTTTATTGTCCCATGTCAGTTTCATTAAAAAAAAAACCTTAATGGATCTATAATGGCTAGAAATCTAAAGAAGAATTGAAATTAAAAAAAAAAACTAAGAACATAAAATATGAAACCTGAAGGAATGGCCAAATGGATTGATTTCTGGGGCCATAAATCCATCCTTTGACTCATTATTTGACACTAGAAATCCACCATCCAATACAAGCTCATTGGTTTCTTCAGCATGCACATTCTTTTCTTCAACTTGTGACCCTGAAAGCATGCAATGTGACCTTAGTTATGATTTGACATTTGTGTAACACTAGGAGCCAAAATAAAAAGAAAAAGGAAAGCAATCATACCAAGGGCAGGTTGGTCAATGAGGATGGTCATTTTCTCTTATCACAACACTGAAATAACATAACAACAAGGTGGAGTAGAATAAAAGAGAAAGGACAAGAAATGACTACGAAATGGATGTGGCAACCTAGTTTGACAAGAGGGTATATATAGTTCCATGAAATGTCCTTCCCCAAAAATTTGGAAGCTTGGATTCCTCACCAGAAAAAAAAATAGAAATTTTTTTGTGGTCTTAAAATATGAAACTGTGCTGTCTAAGGAACAAATATAGTAAATATCGTTACTTCATTTAGCCAATCTAATTTGTGAACCTTATCTTTACGATTTACAAAACAACATTACCAGTTCATCCCATTAGTTAATGCCCTATAAGTTTAGTTAGAAATTAAGAATAATTCTAAATCTTCCTAAAATATTTTCATATGGATTCTCCTACTTATTTTGTATATTAAATAATTTACATTTTCAAAATATTAAATATATTTACTTTTTTTATTTAATACTTTCTTTATAAAATATTAGAAAATTTTGTAAAAAAAATATATAACATTATTCAAAAACTAAATCTTAAAAATTGTTATTCATTGTAAGATTTTTTTAATAATTTTTACTTTTTAATCCTTGTGACATGAATAAAAAAGATGATGTTGAAAATATCTTAACCTAGTTATTGCTAGTTTTTTTTTTACCAATTTCTTCTGACATGCAATCATTCCTTGTTCTAATGTTCTATCTATTTTGTGTGATGATACATTTATCTTAAATATATATTTTATGTAACTAATATTTATTTTATAATGCAAGTTATATATCTTATTAAACTCTTAAATTATCTTTTTAATCATTTAAATATAATTTACTATTATTATACAAATAAATAAATATAATTATCAAAGATTTGAAACAAAATGTAATCCTAAATTAATTTTAAAAAATGATTTCTTTTTACATTTTTTGAAGTACATATATTTTGAGAAAAAAAATGTGAACATTCAATTTTGTCTAGATAAATAAAAATATATAAAAATGTTTTAAAAAAATATGCCAAAAAACAAGAAAAAGTAAAAAAAAATATAATAATTAATACAAAAATAATAATAATAATTACAAAAAAAATGAATAAATTAATTATTAAAATTAAAAAAAATTAGAAGAAAAAAAGAGCAAAATAATAATAATAATAATAAGGCAGCTGCTCTTTCACATAGCCAAGTGCTACATTAACCAAGATAATCTAAAAATGGCAAAAGGCAACACGAAAGACAGCTATCAAATAGAATGAAAAATTATGAAAATAGAAAAGTGAAATTGGCAAGCCAATACAAGTAATCTGAACAGCTTTGAGAACACAATTTCTTGTCAGTTGGCACAAAGTAATAGGGGGTAGAGGGTGCTTCACTGCCTCATACTCTTTTTTCACTGATCCTCCTTAGATATAACCATCATCTATCTATCTATATAAAGCCATGGTAATGCATCAGTGAGCCATCACCCCTAAACCTGAGTGCAGCTAGCTCTCATTCTCCTAGCTCATTATTTGATCACCTAGTTCATCCACCAAGCCAGCTCTTGCCTTCATCGAATGAAGTGCGTTATAATTTTTGCTTTTGTTATTTTTCTTTCCTTGAGCATGACGTGAGGATACTGGTATTATATGGCGTACATATAAAATGAATTCAGTTTGTTTTGGTCATTTGTCTTTTCCTACGTACGTGAGACTAATGAGTTGGTCATATATGATGTCATTTTATCCACATTTTTCTATTCATTTTATTTAATTTAATTATGTTAAAATATATATTAAATCACATCTGTTTCTTCTGTTATTATGTTTTACGTGTGAAGAAAACTATTAAAAAAAGGAAGAAAAAAATATATATAAAGCCAATCTGATAATCGAATCAACATAATAAAAGGTCAAAGGTTCGATGGAGATACGGAACTTATTTTTATATTTGAGAAGTATGATAAAATAATTAGAAGGAAGCTTTTGTGACTTAATTACAGACAAAAAATAATAAGAACTTATGAGGGCGAAAGGAGTTGATTAGATACGACATCTTTCTTTGAAACTTTTTGAGGATACAAGTTGTGATAATTTGGTATATTCAAATTTCTTCCTTGATTTATTTCAATTATTATTAATAATATTTAATCATAGTAATCCCTTTTATAATAAAATTCTCTTTAGAATGTATTAATGATAATAATAAATCCTAACATAATATTTTAAAAAAAATCCATAACTACTAAAATCGACTTTTAACTAAAAAATATAATAATAACAAATCTTTATTAGAGAAAAGATTAATTGGATGTGATATCTTAATCCTAAGGTTTTGAGACATTAATTGTGACAGTTTGATGTCTTTAAACTTTCTTCTAAAGTAAAATATGTTAAACCCAAATTAAACTATTACAAAAATAAAAAAATGTTGAATCAAAATTAAAATATCCTAATGGATTGGCTTGGATGTACACCTTTATCAATCTTATATTTTGAGGATGTATGAGTTGTGACAATTCAAAAATCATAAAATTTAATAAAAATAAATAGATTAAAAAACATTAACACACAAATCTTTTCTACAAAAGAACTACATAACTTTGATTCTCCATTGCACCCAAAGATATGTAGGAATAGGAGGCCACTTTTGTCAATTTAAAAAGATAAAAATAATAATAAGATGTTAACCCTCCTTTTTTTTTGAAATAATAAAAAACAAAATTAATCATTTTCAAAATAAAGTAAATGTAAATAATTGAATAAATAAAATTCTCATTTGTGTTGTAATTAATTTTTAATTTTTGTTTTAGAATGAGCTATTTTAAAAGTTATACATAATTTACTTAATTAATTAGAGGTAACCATTTTTTAATGGATTTTATAGGGTATTAATACCTTTCCTACACATAATTGACCCCCGAATTTAAATTTAATTTCAAAAACTATTTTCTTTTTTAGGTTTTTCTAGTGTTTTCCCTAATAAATATTGGTGGTGATTTCATGTTCTTTTAATATAATTTTCGTTGTCCTATCAAGACCCTGGTTAATTTAAAAATGAGCTACTTTCATATAATAAAGTGAGGATTTACATGACAAAAAGGTGAAAATTGACATAATAAAATTGCTAAATTATTCTTTTATATATAATATAAATATTAAATAAAGAGAAACTGATTAAGGATAGTATAAATTATATTCACTCTTACATCGTTAAGTAAGAATAATATAAGTTATATTGATGTAATCCCTTAAAATATGAAAACATGAAATTTGTTGAGTAATAGCAAAACTCTTCAACAAACACTCTTTTAGTATTATCAATAACTTCCATAACTATTAACATTATGTTGTTCTAAGTAAAAATGAGCTCATATCTCTTAAGCAATGTCTCAAGTTCGAGTCTTATAGATGAAAAAATATAATTAGGAGGGAAGACTTCACTAAAGTTGGGTCAGTCAGGTTTTCCAGCAAATATTAGTCAACAGTAAAGACAGTAGATACTCTGTACCTATAACATGGTAACTAAAAAAAACTTGTAACTTTTTATAATTTTATGGCAAAAAATAATTACACATTAATTTTCAGAATTATGATGAATCTATTCACACACTTTTTTTTACAAGTTGCAACAAAGTTTGAACGTAGAACCTTGTGCAAACTTATAATATAATTTATAAAAATATTGTTTATTATATTATTATAATAATATAATCTATAATCTTATTAATATATTATAATTTAAATAAAAATTCTAAATATTACAAAATAAATAAAAATAAATTTATATGAATATTTTGACAAATATAAAATTTATTTTAAAAGTAATTTATTTTGTATATATTTAAATTCACAGAAAATTTACTTGCAGATCTTAAATCTGCAAAAAAGTTACTTGCAAATTATAAATTCACAGTTTCTTGTAGATTTTAAACCCGCATGAAAATTATCTGTGAATTTTTAATCTACAGGAAATATTTTGCGAATTTTCCTGCAGATTTTTCTACGGGAAATTTCCTACAAATTTTGAAATTTGCATGAAACTTGTTTTCCATGAAAAAAATACCTATGGACCAGAATCTGTAGGAAAATCCATAAGAAACATGTTTCTTCTGAATTTTTATACAAAATCTCCAACAAAATCCGTATGTAATAGGAAATTTTCTAGTAGTATTATCTAATATCTAAATTATATATAAAAGTTATTACTTAGCAATTTTATTATGTAAATTTTCACCTATCTGTCATGGAAATTCTGACTTTAACATATGAAAACAACTCGTTTTTTTAACTATATCATCAATTAGCAAAATTATTGTCTGCCAAATTTATTAATTCCTATTTCTTTCTTAAATATTATATTTCTCTTTCTTTTAGAGGTGTTCATCATATCGGATTTAACCAATAAACCTGACAATCCAAACCAAACCAATTAAATTGATTCGGTTACTAATTCTTTTCACTTCGAATCCAATCAAACTAATCACAATTGGTTCAGTTATCAAATTTATCTTCTTGCAATCCAAACAAATCCAATCAATTATGTTTTAACTTTTAGATTAATATATTTTAAATTTAGAGCTTAAATTTTGTTTCAACGTTTGTATTTTTTTCTTCTTCATTTATCTTAATTTTCTTTTGATCTTATCTAATGTTATCAAATATTTTAATTTGGTCATGTCTATTATGTAAATTTTTTATTATATTTTAAGTAAAGAAATTAATGATATATGTAAAGTGATAATTATATAAAAATTAAATATTTTAAATAAAATAAATAATTAGTTAATAAAAAATAAGGAATATTTTTACCTTGCCTTAATCTAAAATTAAATATTTATATAAAATAGATGATAGTGGAAATAAAAACTTAAAAAATATAATAATTTATTTATTTTATCATAATCTGATGACCCGAACAAACCAATCGATTTTAATTAGTTTGGTTTGGTTCAGATTGACTAAAAAATTTCAAAACCAAAACCTAATCAATCCAATTAAATATAATTGGTTCGGATTTAATTTTATTCTATATTCGAACCAATTCAACTCAAGAGAACCCCTACTTTCTTTCTTTTTACCGTATTACATATTAGGTTTATTATTTTTCTTGTTCTCTCTTCTTATATATTGTTCTTTCTCAAAATATATATACTTCAAAAGTGTAAAAAAAAATCATTTTTTAAAATTAATTTAGGATTACATTTGTTATAAATCATTCACAATTATATTATTTGTTTATATATAATAGTAAATTATATATAAATAATTAATAGGATAACTTAAGAGTTTAATAAGATATTTGCTTATATTATAAAATAAATATTATTTACATAAAAAATTTAATTATTTCCTTTTTCATATTTATTAAATATAAATTAAAATATTTCTAATATTTTAGCAATACTTTTTTGAAAAAAAGACAAGTTAAATAATAAAATAATAAAAATATAACCATATGTGATGAATGTTTTACAAAATATCATAATATTCCTTAAATAATTAATACATTTTTTTCATGATAATACAATATAAGTTTTGTTAGAACAAGTCCCAAAAAAATTTCCCTTGGTTTATTTAGTTGTTTATTTTAAGTTTAAATAAGATTTTGGTCCCTATAATATATTCGTTTTATGCTTTTAACTCTAATAAAAAAATTTATAGTTTTGGTCCCTATAAAATTTTATTGACTTAAATATGTTTTTAGTTCTTATAAAATTAGCTAGTTTTGATTTTGGTCCTATGTAAATTTTTTTTCTTTGTTTTTTATCATTCTAAAATTTGAAATCACTATTTTTGGTCTCTATAAAAAGAGCGAATTTTGATTTTGGTCCCGTAAAACATTTTTCTTTAATTTTTATCCCTCTAAAATTGAAATAACTATTTTTGGTCCCTAACGTTCATTTTAAGATTGATATATAACATTTATTTAGATATCTAGAAAAAAATTAGAGGTATCACATGTTGTCATTATACTATTGACACTAGTGGGTCACATAGGACGGACAATTAACTTTCTATTAAACATATAAGCAATTAACGGGTATCATATAATAATAAGAACAAAAAACAATTATTTTAGTTTTTTGAGGATGACAACCAAAGCAAAAATTTATAAGGATTAAAATAAAAAATCACTCATTTTTCAAGAACTAAAAATACATTTAAGCCAATTTTATTTTACAATTTTTGTCTTTAATGGTATTTTTTTATTCATTATAAATTGAAAACTTTTGATACCGATCCCTCTTACATCATAACATATTGTTTTAGTCTCTATTATTTAAGAAACATTAAGCCTATTCTACAATAGATGGTTGTCACATAATTAGTAAATAATGACAGGGACTAAAATCATAAAATAGATATATTATAGAGATTAGAAACATATTTAAACCTTTTTCAAAATTATGTAATAATAGAACAATTCTCAACTCTCTTAAAAAAAATAAGAAGAAAAATTCTTGACAGACTTTTTGTTACCTATAAATTATGATTAATTTTCTAAAATATTGTCATGCTATTTTTATTGTTCAAATTTTCACACTATTTTAGTTAAAGGCTTATATATATTTTTAACATTTTAACATTTACATTATTTTTAATTCAATATTATTTCCTATTTTTGACATCATTATCAATCGACTTTTATAAATTTTTCACATTAGTTTTCATTTTTAATATATATGTTTTTTTTATTCTCAAATTTTTGACTTTACTGTTTTTATTTACTATTTGATTTTTTTTTTCATTTTTAACTTTTTAAAAGTGATTAAATTTTACTATTTTTTATATTTTTCAACATTATGCAATCTTATAACAATTTTTAACACATATTTTTTTATATTTCTCTGTATTTTTAAAATATTATCAAGCTATTATTTTTATATTAAACTCTGTATTGAAATAAAATATTTTTTTTATATTATACTCTGTATTTTTTTTATTTGTTATGTGTTTCATCTTTTTCTATTCTTTCAACTCTTTAATATTTTACTATTTTGAAAATTTTAAAAATCATACAGTCAAATGACAATTTTAGCACATATATTTTGTTGTTCTTGAATTACTCTTTAATTTTTAAAAAAATTTAATGCTCTTTTTAATATGAGAATATTTTTAATATAATATTTCAACAATTCAATTTTATATTTTGAATATTATATTATATTTTTTATATTTCAATATATTTTAATATTATATTTTTCATTATTTTTATATATTTCAATTATATTTAGAATTGTTATCATTCAAATTTATAAGTTTTTGAAATTGGTTTTTATTTTCAATGTATATTATTTTTTATTTTCTACTTGTTTTACTTTTTCTATAATTTAACTACTTCAAATTGTTTATATTTTACTACTTTTAATATTTTTCAAAATTATGTAATCCTATAACAATTTTTGTCACATTTTTAATTTTTATATTAGTCTTTATATTTTTAAATTGTTGCAATGCTATTTTTTTATTTTTTCAAAAAAATTATAATATTTTAGTTTATGACCAACATAGTTTTCAATATTTTTGAACATTTTTTAATAATTATTTCAGTTTTTTTAATTAAAAATTTTTAATGTTATTTTAATGTTTTTAAAAAATTACATTATTTTAATTTATAACTCATATATTTTTCAATATTTATCAATATGTTTTGTTCATTAATACAATATTTTTGAATTCAAAAGTTATTAAATGCCATTTATATTTTTCTAAATTTAACTTTATTTTAATTTATGTCTTATATAATCTTTAATATTTGTCAATATTTGTGAATTACAATCTTATAATACTATTTTATTTATTTTTACAAATTTTACATTATTTTAAGGTTAAATATGTTTTTAATTTTTATAAGTAGATTAATGTTGCTTTTAGTTCCTCATTTATAAAAATGTGTCATATGTGATTCATGTGCTTCAGAAAAAATTCATCTCCTTTTGATTCCATATATGACGTTTTCATAAATAAGGGATCAAAATAAGACAATGTATTTTTTAGAGATTAAAAACATGTTTAACCCTATTTTTTATTTTCAAAATATATTATTTTCTACTTTTCTATTTTCACTTTTTTTATTTAACTATTTTAAATTGTTTATATTTTATTATTTTTTATATTTTTTAAAATTGTGTAATAATATAAAAAATTTGATACATTTTTTGTTATTTTTAAATTATGCTTTTTTTTAAATGTTATTTTTATATATGACTTATATATTTTTAGAATTTATCTATATTTTTATATTATATGTTGGATATTATATTTTTAATATTATATCATAATTTTTATATTACTCTCTATTTTTTATATTTCAGTATTTTTGAATATTATATCTCTCAATATTTTTTAATATGTCCATTATACTTAGGAGGCATTCCTAATTGAATTGGAGTAAAATTATTATGGGCAACAAAATACTCTTTCGAAATATTGAACTTAATTACATATCTAGGATTCAAATTCGATACCACTAATTAAGTTAAAACAATCTTACGCCAATTGATCTTAGCGTGATTGTGTTGAAAAGAGTTAATAAAAGGAGTAAATGGCTACTTTGGTCCCTAAATTTGTAGTGAGTTGTCATATTAGTCCATGAATAAAAGAAAATTCAAAAAAAATCCATAAAACTAGATTATGTCTGCCACGTTAGTCTAGCCATTAGTTTTTCTCTGTTAAAGTTAATGTCCATGCCTATATGGCACATTATCTACATGTGGCAATTGACGGTGCACACGTGTATAATATGTGGCAATCTAGTTAGCCGAATTAAAATGAAAGTTGACTTTTTTTACTTTATCAAGACATGTGACATCACAACATATATCATGTTCAATTTAGTCCCAGAATTTAACCTCTTGTTGTCATTTTGATCCTTGAAATTACTTTCGAATTGTCAATTAAGTCCCATGTTGTATGTTAATTTCTATTCATGAAGCAGGGTAAGGACCTTATTCTTCATCATTTTTAGTGGATTGTACTTGATTTATTTTAATGTTTTTCTTTAATTTCTATTCCAACTTAAACTTTCCTCCACACTTCTATCCATTAGCCTAATGTGAAGTATAATGAGGCCAAAATTTTATAGTTAATATTAATATTGATTTCATTCATTCTTGCACACACATATAAAAATACCTATAGAGAAAATAAATTTTGAGAAAGATAACCTTTATGCCTTCTTGATATTTTCAGTGTCTTCACTGGGAGAAGAATCTTTCGTAACAATTAGAATAGCCATTTGGTCTTATGTCGTATCTTGTGTCGTAACATAAAAACATTATAACTTCAAATAAAATCATAACAACATTGATGGATTGTCCTCACGCAAAACTCAATTATTTAACAACCAAATATCACTGCTTTTTTTCTTTTTTAAATCTTCGTTTGTTTATTTTTGCCTGTATGACCAAAAAAAATATTTTCAAGAAACTAATTAAGTTTGATAAATCTCTATCACGCATATACATGGTTCTTGCTCAATTATGTTTTCTTTACATATAATATTTGATCTTGTAAGCTTTATATATAGAAGAGTTATCATATGAGCATGTAATAACATGAGGAGAATTAATTATATAAATAATGAAAATTAAATTTAAATAATTTCATTAATTTTCATAGTTTTTCAATTTTTTTGGATCTGTTTACAATCTTATTTTGGATCGGAATGAATCCAAACACCCCTATATATAACAGCTAAGCCAATCTTATGTAGGATATTAAATATACATTACTCACATATAAACTAGCAAAATTTAATAAGAATGTACAATTTTAATCTTTGTGTAGGTGTAAGGAAGATATATTTATCTGGCACCCACTACCATTGACAAAATGTGTGCATAAGAATGAGAAAAATCAATATTAATATTAACTATTAAATTTTGGCCTCATTACATTTCACATTAGGCTAATGAATGAAAGTGTGGAGGAAAATTTAGGTTGGAATAGAAATTAAAAAATATTTTAAAATATCTAAAGAACAACTCACCAAAAATGATGAAGATATGAAAGTGGTGTGAAAGAATGATTTGTGGAAAAATTTAATTTGTTTTCTTTAATGATATATATATATATATATATATATATATATATATATATATATATATATATATATATAGATAGATAGATAGATAGATAGATAGATAGATAGACAGAGAGAGAGAGAGGGATCAAGTTACTCAAGAGTACCTTTAAAAGAGTTACTCTCTATTCTCACCTTTCACACACACACACACATAAATATTTGGTTTTTTTTTTCTTTTCAGAAAAGATCCATATGTTTTTCAAAGAGTAAGTACCACGTTACAAAATAAAGTGAAAAATTGGCAATTATTAACAAAAGAAAATTAATATATAATTGTACTCGCCTTAATTTGAGGAATAATATATCTAGTATTTTTGACCAAGATAAATATTTATTTGTATATAATTAAAATTCATAATAAATAAATAATTTTGAGGTAAATAAATAATTTTCATGCAATGTGGGACTTAAAATGACAATTCAAAATTACTTTCATGGACCAAAATGATAGTAAGTGGTTAAGTTTAGAGACTAAATTGTATACGATACATATTGTGATGTTACATGTTGTGATAAAGTAAAAAGAGTAAACTATTATTTTAGTCCTTGAAAGTGTATAGTATTATCACATTAATCCCTAGAACTAAAGAAATTCTAAATAAGTACATGAAAGTGCAATTCATTAATCACATTAGTCTAAATATCAACAAATTGTGTGACTTAATTGGTTATGTTAACATATATTTAGGGACAATGATATTAAGTAGTTAAGTTTAGAGACTTAGATAAAATAACAAAGACTTGTTTGAATTTTTTTTAATTTCAGAGACTAATACGACAACTCGTTACACTTTCAAGGACCAAAATGGTAGGTTACTCAAAGTAAAAAAAAATATGTAGTTGACTTTCATTTTAGTTTAGGTGACTAGACCACTACGTGTTATCCACATGTACATCATCAGCCATCATGTGTGCAGATAACATGTCACGTAGGCATGAACGTTAACTTTAATAGAGGAGAACTAATGGCTAGACTAACGTGATAAATGAAATTCAGTTTCTAGTACTTTTTTAAAAAATTTTTTAATTAGGGACTAATATAATAGTGTCATGTAAATTCAGGTAGCAAAATGACCATTTACTCGATAATAAAGACAGTCACTAACGTTTTTTGTTTTCAATAATAGCTGCATTAAATGAAACAGGAAAAATAATGAATGTCCTACGTAAGGCTACTTATCTACTTCTTTAGAAATAATAATAATAATAATTAATGCATTATTCTAAGTAGCTCCTCAAGGAGTAAATTTGTTAGCCAAATAAAAAAAAATAACAATATTTTTATACATTTTTTATACTTAAGTAAATTTTATTAAATGAGAAATAAAATTCAGGTAATTTAACAATTTTATATGAATTCCCATAATAGTAAAATTTATGAAAAATATATTATTAACATTACTTATTACAAAAACTTCTTTAAAGCTCCATGGGAAAAAAATAATAAATTGAATTTTATTCTTTTAAATTATAAAATATTAATAAATTATAGAATTATAATTGTTGATTAAAATTTTAATTAAGGTTTTTAATATTTTCATAATTATTGATGTGTATATGTGAGTGTCCATTGAAACACACATTTTCTATAATTTTACCCATTAACCTTTTAATTAATAATTATAACTTATAATTTATTTATTATTTAAATACAGCATATTCTTTAGCCAAAAATAAAATAAAGATAACATAATTTAACTAAAGAATCATGAACAAATATATTTAGGCAATTGACAATACGTTTTGTCGGCTTAGACTATTATTTAACCTTTTCTTTGAAATGGTTTTATGCTCACTTTATTTTATTTTTCCTTTTACCATGCCAATTTTTAAATTTTTATTAGGTTTCATTTTAAAATAATTATACATAATTTAAATCATCACACAAAATGAAAAAATAGATAGAACAAGGAATGATTTCATGTGAGAGGAAATTGGTAAAATAATGACAATAAATCAATTAAGATACTTTGAACATCATCGTTTGACGTTTGTAGTCTTGCAAAAAATTATTAAAAATTATTAAAATATCTTATAATGAATAATATTTTTGAAGATTTAATTTTTGACTAATGTTATATTTTTTTAACAATTTTTTTCTGTTATTTTATAAACAAAGTATTAAATAAAAAAGTAAATATATTTAATTTTTAAAAATATAAAATATTCAATATACAAAATTTAAAAATACTATTCAAATCATAAAGATAAGGTTTACAAATTAGATTAGCTAAACGAAGTAATAATATTTACTGTATTTGTTCTATAGACATCACGGTTTCATATTTTAAGACCACAAGAATATTTTTATTTTTTTTCAATTGAGGACTCCAAGCTTTCAAATTCTCGAGTAAGGACATTTCATGGGATTATATATACCCTCTTGTCAAACTAGGCTACCATATCCATTGCATAGTCATTTTTTTTCCTTTCTCCTTTATTCTGCTCCACCTTACTCTTTTGTTATTTTAGTGTTGTGACAAGAGAAAATGAACATCCTCATTGACCAACCTGCCCTCGGTATGATTGCTTTCTTTTTCTTTTTCTTTTGGTTCCTAGTGTTACACAAATGCCCCATCATAACTAATGTCGCATTGCATGCCTTTAGGGTCAGAAGCTTAGGAGAAAAACGAGTATGCCAAAGAAACCAATGAGCTTGTATTGGATGGTGGATTTCTAGTGCCAAAAAATGAGTCAAAGGATGGATTTATGGCTTCAAAAATCAATTCATTTGGCCACTCCTTCAGGTTTCAATCCCATTTCATATTTTGTTAGATTTTTTTTTAATTTCAGATATTTATAATCGTTAAAGTTTTTTATTTTTAATGAAACTTACATGGGATAACGAAAATATTTGGCAGAGATTATGATGCTAAAAGTGTGAGGCAACATGGTGTGGAGGAATTTTATATGTCTCAACACATCAACCAGACATATGACTTTATAAGCAATGTTTATTTTCACCAACTATGTGTCTACTTGGCAATTTCAAAGGAAGGAAATGCAATGCTAATGAAAATCCAATTTGCTAAATGCTAATAATGTAGGTGAAGAGAATGAGGGAGGAATATGAGAAATTGGACAAAGTTGAAATGGGCATATGGGAATGCTGTGGGTTGTTAAATGAAGTGGTGGATGAGAGCGATCTTGATTTGGATGAACCTCAAATTCAACATTTGTTGCAGTCTACTAAGGCCATCAGAAAAGACTATCCTAATGAAGATTGGGTACATTTGACTGCTTTCATCCATGGTACATGCCTTTAGAATTTGTTTATTTATTTTTAGAATGTTCATTCTATATATGCTAGATTACTTGCCTAAAAGGTCAATTTAAAATTTATAAGGCATAACATAATTATCCTTATCCTTATTTTGACCTAGTGTGACTTAGATATTTGGATCCCATTCTATATGCAAATATAGCGCCAATTGTATATTATAAAGATAGATGTTTTTAATAATGGGCATTAACATAATATTGTTGGCTTGTTTTAGATCTTGGAAAGATTCTTCTCCTTCCTAGTTTTGGTGAGCTTCCTCAATGGTCTGTTGTTGGTGAGAATCGTTTTTGAATACTTATTTATGTAAGCTTTATTTTTTTTCTTACTTCCAATTTGTTTTAAATTTGAATCCAACAATTTAACTGAATTGCTAATGGGATATTTGCAGGATATACATTTCCTTTAGTTTGCACCTTTGATGAGTCAAATATTCACCATAAGGTAATTCATTTCTTCTAAGAAATTAACTTGTGACTTAATGCCCTGGTTATAACACTAAAATTATCCATTGACCTAATTTCATTCTTGCTGCAGTATTTCAAGGTCAACCCAAATTACAAATGCTTCGCTCATAACACTAGAAATGGGATCTACAGCAAAGGATGTGGACTAATCAACGTAGTGATGTCATGGGGACATGATGATTATATGTATATGGTGAGTCTATATATGGTGCCACGCACGGATGTTTTAAATTTTATACATATATATTTTTATTATATGGTGCATTCGAATCTATAGGTTGTTAAGAAAAATGGCACCACTTTGTCATATGCAGGATTGTTCATTATTAGATATCACTCTTTCTATCATAAGCATTTTCATCATTTGTTTTTATTCTATATAAACTTGTGCTATGAAGTAGGCTCTGTGTGTCCACTGTCTAGAAAATATAATTACTGCAACATATAATTTTGCAGCTTTGCACAAGGAAGGTGTATATACTCACTTGATGAATGAAAGAGACGTTGAGAATTTGAAGTGGCTCAAAATATTTAAGTATGTTTTTGTCTTAACTTCTGTAGATTTGTCTTTTTTTGTGCACATCTCTTACAGCTTCTCACATAGCCTATCATATAATTTTGTACAGCAAATATGATCTCTACAGCAAGAGCAAAGTTCTAATTGATGTCGAGAAAGTTAAGCCATATTATGTGTCACCCATTGAGAAGGTGAGAATCAAATTCAAACGATCTTGATGATTTGCTCAATTTTTTTTTTTTTTCAGTCATTATTTTTCTATGTGGGGTTCTTATTTTATTCTTGGCCATTTGCAGTATTTTCCTGCCAAGCTGAGATCGTGAACCATTTGAGGTGAAGGGTTTGTGTAAATTGATTTTTAATTATTTTAGCGAGCAATCGATTTATCAAATTATTTGTTTTTTTTTTTTTTTTTCTTTTGATACAAGGATTGAGATTGCAATTCATTATATTCAAATGCATTTATTTTATGTATTCACTTGTAATGTGCAATCTTCAAATAAATACAATCATCCAATATATAATGAATAGTGTCGCAATAAATAGCTTTGATAAATACAGATAACAATGGGATGTTTGTTGTCACACTAATCTTAGAATCCAAATGAGTATCAAATGCATTTATTTCAAAGCAAAATTGGGGTTAAGAATACGATCAGCAAGTCTCCAACAATTTGTAATCTCTAACCATTCTTTCAAATTTGTAAAGGGGGAGTGCATTTAAAAACCTGTCAATAAAAAATCAC
This sequence comes from Spatholobus suberectus, assembly GCA_004329165.1. Classification (NCBI taxonomy): domain Eukaryota; kingdom Viridiplantae; phylum Streptophyta; class Magnoliopsida; order Fabales; family Fabaceae; genus Spatholobus; species Spatholobus suberectus. The sequence continues at coordinate 81,345,465 of CM014733.1, forward strand.
GGTTTATTTTATTTCACGTGCACCAAAATCGGCGGCGCCCAGAGGCATGAGATAGAAAACAGAAAAAAAAAAGTTGTAAATTTGTGAATCTGTGATAGAAAATAGATCTCAGCGGCGATTTCCAAGTGGTTTAATTGAAATATTTTAGTGAGCTATTTTTCTTTGTTTTTTAGCCGGTCGACTTATTATATTTCACCTCATTGATGTATTGCATCAACCAAGCCGATTACCATACAAGAAAAAAATACTCACGAAAAATATTTTGAGAAAATAGCTTATTATATTGTCATTCAATGACAAATTAACATATATAATAAGTTGGTTGGTTTTTACAATAATCATTTTAAAATGTCATACTTAACATGATTTCTGATTAATTGATAGTGTAAACTTTTTTTACTCTGATAGTGCATAGAAATTAAACTCAAAATATTAGAATGATGTACACTTAATTACAATTAAAGCATAGGAATCAATATTATTCTTAAAACATTAAGATACTCCCTACAAATTCGATCCAGATTACTATGCTTTCATCAATTGATCAAATAAAAAACTATAAGAAATGAGACTATCTTTTAATTTTTTATTTAAGGTCAATTTTAACTTTAAAAAAAGGAAGGCTAGGAACAAATTTGTCATAATTCAGAAAATTAATGTGTAATTTTTTTTTGTAATAAAAAAATATGGGGGTAAGACAACTATTGACCACAAAGCTCTCCTTTGAATATTTAATGAAATTGCATACATAGGACTTGAACTTAATACCACTAGTTTAGTTGAAACAATCTTACTACTAGTTAATTCACGTGTGTCGCAACCAAGGTCGCGGCGGGACGGTGAAAAAGAGTTTTTAAAAATATGGAGTCGCCATCAATATTTATTAAGGAAAAACATTGGAAAAACCTAAAAAAAATTATCTAAGAAATCAGATTTTGGGTTCGAGAGTCAATTACGTGTAGGAAAGATATTAGCATCTTACAACGTTTGTCATAAAGACGGTTACCTCTAATTAAATAAGAAAATTATTAATAACTTTTAAAATAATTATCTCACCCTAAAAAAATTGCAAAATAATTTTATTTATTATAAAAAAATATTTTTATTTTATGTTAAATTTTATTATTTTTAAGATTGACAGGAGTAGGCTCCTGCTCTTATAAATCTCCTGGTGCAATAGAGAATCAGGCTCACATAGTTTTTTTGGTAGAAAATATTTGTGTGTTGACATTTTTTTTTTATTTTAATTTTAAAATTTCTGAGCCTCACGGCTCATACGTCCTAAAATATAAAATTGACAAAAGTGTTACCTAAGCCGATCTTTTTTTTTTTTTATAACAAAGTAATTTTAATTTAACATTTTTCTTTATTTGTTATCTCTAGAGATGAGTTTTAAGACATCAAGTTGTACAACTTACACCTCAAAATCTCAATATTAAGGAGATGTCACATCTAATTAATTTTTCCTCTAAAGAAGATTTTAATATTATCAAAATATTTAATTAAATTATAAAATTAATTTTGACAATTATGGAACACTTTTATTTAAGATTGTGTTATTATTACTATTACTATTATTAATTTTCATTCTTATTTCTTTATATTTTTAATTTAGAGAAAAGCTTTAAGACAACAACTTATCACAACTTGTACCGTAAACTCTAGAATTAAGAGGATGTCACATCCAATTAATTATTTCTCGATTAGATTTAATAAAAAAGCTAAAACTTGATTTATTGATTTTTAGTTTAGTTTTTTTATCTTATTATTATTATAAATCTTTATGTTTTTTTTTAACCCAAAGCCTTGTCTTAATTTTGTTGATATTACTTAATTAATATATTTATTCATGACGAACCCATTGATGTCTCGTAGCTATCTCACTTTTATTGATTTTAAGATATAACGTATTCTATTTTTGTCCAAAACTGTGGATAATTAACGTTTTTTTTTTAAGTTATAAGGGTCTGTTTGTTATAGGTGAAACTGGGGAGCAGAGAAGAGAAAAGAAGATAAGAGAATAAAATTTAACATTTTCTCTTTATTTAGTTCAATGGAAATGAAGAGTTTTTGCATAAAAAAAAATGGACCCCACCTTAAAAATTTTCAAAAAAATTTGCAAAAACATTGTCTCGAACTTCGCACACATCCGCTAGCTTCTTAATTTTGAAGAGCAAAACCAATTTACATGCTTTTGTTGCATGATATTTTTATAATAATAATAATAAATAAAAATAATATTAATAATAAAAATAAATATTATTAATAACAATAAAAATAATATTGATAGTAAAAATAAATAATAATAATTAAAATAATCTTAATTTTTTTTCTATTTTTCTTTAAGCAAACAATTTTAACTTTTATTTTATTTCTTACATATTTTTCTTTTTTTTTCTTTTTATTTCCTTTTTCGTTACCAAACACAACCTAAGTCCCAAACAAAAAAAAAAGAATACAAGCTCAATTAAAAACACTCTTCAGATTATATTAACCCCAGGAGGAGTATAGTCCAAACACAACAAATCATGATAAAAAATTCCAACTGGGTCAGGCCCAACGTTGCTGCCGCGATTTGCGTCTTAAAACACAATATTGAAACGGAGGCAAGAAGGGGATTAGGGCTAAATTGTTATTCGTGTGCACGTTGAAAGAAACATAAGGAGAGGGATAACTTGAATAGGGTGGCTCACGGCTCTAATTCCTCGCGACGATGGCGATGCGATGAGAAGGTATTGTGGCCGGCGACGGTGAAGGTTCACTCACGGAGGTGGTTGAGCTTCGTGTGCCTGGCGGTGGCTGGGTTTCGTATAGCGGTGGCGTGCGGAACGAAGTGAAATGGCGAGCACTGTGTGCGAGGTGCGTGGTAGCGGCACGGGGAGTCCGACGCGCGGGGTTTGATCCGCGATGTGGGTTTGACAGTCTCTGTATTTGTGGGCTTCTATTTCGGGGCTGTTGGGTTGCTTTATATTTAATGGATAGAGGCTTACAGAGGGCTGACTGAGGTTTGCGGAGATGGGTAGGTGTTGTGGCAGATAGGTGGGGGTCCTGACCGTAAGGGTCTATGTTTTCCTCCTCGAGGGTAGATAGATGGGAAGCTGACGTTGAGGTTTTATTTGTGGCCTCCTACTGTTACTCTCTTATTAATTAACTTTCTTTGCTTGTTTTCTTTCTTCTTTTTTTTGCCTAATCTTTTATTTGGAATTCATATTTATCATTACAAAAAATAGAACATATCCAGAGCAAGCTACAGTATATCACATGCAGGAGAAGAAAGGAAATACATCGTGAAATGTTATTTATGTGTTTATTTGTGAGTGTTTGTGAAGTAGGAGTATCAAAATAGATACTACAAACAAGGAAGTGACGAGACAAATTTTAAAACTGAAAGCTTTACCAACCTCTCACCCAATTTGCTCACGTATGCTTGTCTGGGATTGGGGAGCAGAAGGTATTGCATGAGAGCGTGACTGTTGGCCTCTGTTTAAACGTGCTTGTTTGCAAATTGGTAAACTCTCCTCATTCTCTGATGTGGTCTCTTCATGTATGATTTTTAGACTTGTAAAACTGTAACCCCTGCTTTGTTCTTAGTTGGGCAATTTATAGGCACAAGGAAGCTCTAGATTGGGGATTCACGTGGAGGTAAGAAATCTTTCTGTCTCCTCTCTTCTGTGGCTTCTTTATTTCTTTTGGATAGTGTTTTTAATCTCTCTTTGACAAAGATTTCAAGATTTTTCTTGAATCAGAATTCAGATTTCCTTTTCTAGCTTCCTTTGTCTCACTTGTTTTGTTCCTTTATCTTGTGCTAAGAAAGATGTGCATGAGGATCAAGCACCATTGACCAAGGTGTTGTGTTATCACACTCTAATTTCTCTTTGTTCAAATTGGTTTCCTGTTTATGTGATGAAGCAAAATATGCAGAAAGTGTTATAGAGGTCAAAACTTTGTCCAAGGCTCCAGGGGCATCTTGTGACCTAGAAAAGATTTGTGTTTTGTCCTGTAGCATGCATAGTTGTTTTCATTTGTTTTATTTTACTTTTTTTTGTTTTTTTATTTTCTGATTATAATTGGACTCAAAAAAGAGCTTTTGGATTATTCATTTGGGTATTTTTGGTTTTTCTTTTTGTTTGATTGTACCCTCTCTTTTTTTTAATTGAGAAGAACCCAATCATTATAAATAAATTTGAGAATCCGTTCACAAGTTTGGATTACACGTGGTGAATCGAGAGTAACTTTTAAGGTTTGGATGACACATGTCATCTACAGAGAAGTTTGGATAACACATGTCGTTACATGATGTTTCGTAAATATTTAGTTTGGTTACAGATCATAATTATAATCATTATAATTATTGCATTAATAAGTTTTGAATAGCTATATTTGAATTTTGAATTTGAAAATTCTATTAAATACTTATCTTTTAAATAATTACCTTAATTATAATTAAATATTCTATTGGTGATTTGACTTAATTATTTGTTAATAACTACGAGTATTTTTGATTTTTTTAAAAATTATATACATAATCAATAATTTTTTACTTACATTCATTCTGATTTTGTCTTAAATAGAAACCACATAATTTTTAAGTATATTGATTAACATTTCCAAGTATTTGATATTTGCGTAAAATTTTTAAGTATAAATTTTACATTAATTTGTAAGTATAATTCTGATAAATTAATTTATTGTATTATTTTTTTAAATTACTATCCTAAATAAAGTTTCACTAAACTGCTATTAAATTACTGTCCTTAAATAAAATTCAATTTGAATTCTATTATGATTATCTATATTTTTTCTAATTAAATTATAATAATATTAATTAACTTTTGTAAATAAATATTTAGGCAATAATTAATGTTAAAAATAGATTTTATTTATAACAGTAATTTAATATAAGTTTCAAGGACCAAATTAATTATTATTATACATTTTAAGTATAATGTGAGAAGATATTTGTGTGTAATTTTTAGATTAATTTGTGAGTATAATTATTATAACTTAATTTAAGATATTAATTTTTTTAAAATTAATCGTAATTATATAACTAGTAAATGGTGTAAATGTGATAATTTAAGGAAGAAATATCATATTATTTAGTTTTCTTTTGCAATACCATTATTTGTAGATAGTGTAAATGTTATAATTTAAGAAAGAAATCTTATATTATTTATAATGATTCCAAATTTTCGTAAATATATAAAGGTTCATAACATTGCAATTAAATTATTGTCATTAATACTATCAAAATTCAATTCTATTATGATTATCAATACGTTTTTCAATAAAATTATATTAATTAACATTGTTTTAATATAAACTGCCATGAATAATATATAAAATACTACTCTACATTTATAATTAGCATTCAAATTAAATTATTTTTAAAAATAAATTTCATGACAATAAATTTCTGTAAATTACGGTAGAGTGTATTAGATCCAATATTGTATAACATTAATTTGAATTTTATATGTCATGAAATTAAGGGTAAATATATTTAGGATAAAATTGTTTTCCTTTCTAAATCTTAAGTGTCATTAATTCTATACCTTTTCTAATTAAATTATAATAATGTTAATTAATTTTTGTAAATAATTTATTTAGGGCAAAAATTAATGTTAAAAGTAGATTTTTTTTATGAAAATAATTTAATATAAGTTTCAAGGGCCAAAATAATTATTATATATTATATATTTTAAGTATAATTTGGGAAGAAATTTGTGTGTAATTTTTAAATTAATTTGTGAGTATAATTATTATAAATTAATTTATGAAATTAAACTTTTTTTAATTTTAAAAATTTATAACTAGTATTTTTTATGTTAATTAGTTCTTTTTTGCTAGACATTATTTGCAGGTAGTGTAAATGTTATTTATAATGATTCCAAAGTGAAATGGAACACTCATAAACTTTTTCAAAAATTAATTAGAAAAGGTGTATCATTCCTTCATCTTCTTTGAACAAATGGCCCCAAAATATGACTTTGTGTCACAGATAACTCCCAAACATGATAATTTGCATATATTGGTAAGGGTTGTCCGTACTGTGGTTCATGTTAGATCTTGTCAATGAAAAAAATATGTTCTCTTTATAATTAGTCCTTATGGACAACAAGGTTTGTATTCTTGAACTAATTTTATTTTACTTTTGCTTCACATTTTATTCATGTTTTGTTACCAAATATTAGTCAGGAATTGTTTGGTTACGCAGGGAGATAGAATTGGTGCAACAATTCGCAAGCAACTAATCTATATCTTTCAATCTAAGCTGGAAGAGGGGAGATGTATGTGCTATCAAAGTTCGGTGTGCGTTAAAACGGAGGAGAGTATCGTACAACAAGACATGTATATAAATTGAGTTTCGATATGAAAACAACCGTTGCAAATCAAGCTCAAGCGGCTATACCACAAAACATAATTAAGTTCACCCCTTACTAATTTGTTTCGTGACAATTTTGATTGCAATTACTTGGTTGGTTAGTATTTTTAGGTTAAGCAATATCATTTTTTTTTAAATTCAAATTGTGGTTGATCTTTTCACTTGCAACAAAATTAATGCATTTAATTCCATATTTTTTAGATATAATGGGAGTCCTTACTGGTGTAGGCAATGAACGGGAATACGTGAAAAATGGGGTCAAGTATAGGCTTATAGTCGTGGAACTTGATAAACATATATTTTTTTATAATATTATAGGCATCATTCCTAACATTTTATAATACATGACAATTTTTTATTTATCTATTTTCTGTTCCACAGTTATCGTTTCAAAGTCACTTTGTTTGGAGCTTTTGATGTCGATAACTTAAACTCAATTCGTGCAAGTGGAGAGGCAACTAATATTGTAATTGTTGTGCTCTTTTGCAAATTGAAGACATGGAACAGTAATAACATTTTAGAATAATGAAATTTAGCTGCTATCTCAATTAAAACAAATGTTGCTATCTCAATCTTTTATACCAATTAATGTTGTTTGTGATATTCTATTTTATTTGTCTTTAGGGAAAAAAAACATTAGCAGCACCTTTACTTCACAACTGGTGTTGAACCCAGACATTCCTGAGGTCGTTAAGTTTAAATCAAAGATGACTAACACAATAGAAACTCCTATTAAGGGATTAAGCCAATTGCAAGATGAATCTAAGATGAGCTTGGATGATGAATTCCTCAAGTTTACACCAAGGGCTACTATTCAATCAATAAAGGAAGCCTACCAAAGAAATGATATGAAGGATTCTAAAGAGGTATTTGAAAGCTTTTAAATTCGGAATAAGATTTTTTTTTTCACAACATATTTATTTACTAATTGTTATTAAATGTATTTTTGCAGGATTTGAGTTTTATCATACTAACTACTACCAATTCTTTTATTGATGAGGATAATTGGTATTACACTGCGTGTCGTTGCCACAATAAGGTATCCCTAGACTCTAGAATGTACTATTGTGGTAGATGTAATAAGCAAGCCATAAATGTCACCCCGAGGTAATTAATACATATTTTAAATGTTCTTTGTTTTTATTTATTCACTAACTCCAATAGTTCTTTGTTTTTATTTATTCATACAATAACGACAATTTGTTAAGCACTAAACAAATATTGAGGTATACTTAATTGTATTGTAGGTTTTTCCTCAAATTACATATCAATGATGAGACTACTTCTTCCACATTTGTAATGTTTGATCGTGATGCATCTGTTTTGCTGAACCAAACTTGCGCGGAATTGCTTGAATCTATCAACATGGTGGACAATATTTATTTTGTATGCTATAAATCTACTAAATTAATTCTAGCAATCTATTAACCATTTGCATGCTCCATTTTTATTTTAACAAACAAATTTATAGAGAACTAATTCACATGGTATCCCAAAGGAGTTATTTGACCTGCAAGATCAAACCTTTTTGTTCAAGGTTGGCTGTGATAGGGGGTCTGGATCGAGATTTGATCCACCCTATATGGTCAAGAGGGTTACAGTCGATTCTAATTTAATCCAAAAGTTCAAAGATTCTGAGATTGTTGAAGTTATTTTTTTTTAAACTATAATGACTGGCTAAATCAAAAATAATTTATAGTAATTATTCATTTAGATTACATTAGGTCAACAAGGGGTGTCAGTATAATATTTTTCAAACAATTACGGGGGTTTGTAGAAGGATAAAAAAAGGAACAGTATCAAGTGTAATTTAACGAAACTTTAAGGGGTGTCAGTGTAATTTACTCAATTCTATTTTGTCAATCAAAGTGATATTAATTTATTTATATAAAAATTCCATATTTTATCTTATTATGACTAATTAGCATTTAATTTGACTTATTTCTAAAAATAAATTTGAATGAATTACTTTTCGTAAATAATTTATTTAGTGCAATAATTCAATAATTACACTAGGCTTATCAATAAGATTAAAATAATTACATTAATGATTACATTAAATAAATTGTTTATGAAAAATAATAAACATGAAATTTATTTTTAGAAATAATTTAATTTGAATGCTTAGTAGTTATAATGATATAAAATGTGAAATTTATTTATATAAATAAATTAATACCATTTCGATAGACAAAATAAAATTCCAAAAAATCAAATCATAATAAAATTCAAATTGGATTTTATTTAGGGCAATATTTTAATTGCAGTTTAGAGGACCAAAATAAATGTGATTAGAAGTTATTTCTATAAATAAATTTTGGTTCATTAAATTGAAATTAAAATATTGTCCTAAATAAAATGCAATTTGAATTCTACTATGATTATCTGTACTATTTTAAATTAAGTCACAATAATTTTGTAACTTTATTTAATGCCTGAATTCAGCATACTTTTAATTATTATTTTTAAATTATTAAATTAGGACATTAATTTATTTTAAAAACATATTCTATTTAGAGCAATAATTTAATTATAGTTTCATGCACCAAAGTAATTAAGATAACATAGGCTGATTTCTGTAAATAATTGTGGTCCATTAAACTACAACTAAATTATTATCCTAAATATATTTCAATTTGAATTATATTATGATTGTATTTCTCAAGATTTTTATTTGTTCGCCAAAATGCTATTCATTTATTTTTATATATAAATCCCATATTTAATCTCATTATGACTCATTAGCATTTGAATTAATTTATTTCTAAAAATAAATTTCATGCTAATTAATTTTCTTACCTAATTTATTTGACAATAATTCATGTTAAAAACATATTTTATTTGGGGCAATAATTTATAATTAGGAAAACTTTTTTATTATCCCGATTTAATAATAACTTACCATAATAATATTATAACGAGTAACAATCGATATTACCTAAAGCATTAATTGATTACATGTTAATTTTTAACTCAATTACAATCATTCTATTATTCTATACTATTGTCTTAATTACCTTAATTATATATTTATGTATTATAATGATAATAAATTATTTGTACTATATATTTTAACCACACAAACAAAACTCTCTCATTCTCTTTTCTCCTCTATTGGTCGAGACTTCTTTAGTCTTTTCTCTTCCATCATTTTTTTTCAAATTCTCTCTTCCTATCTCATACAAAATCTCTTAATATAAGTGGAACAAATTTAGAGAAGTCTTATAACTCTTGAGGCAATTTCAATAACCAAATTGCTGAAACAATTCATTTGACGTTCAAAAAGATGAGGCTAACTAATAAATAAATAAAACTAAATTTCAACTCATTGATTTGCAATGTTTTAAGTAAAGATTAAGTTTTTTTTAAGGGTTTAATTTCATACCTATCCTCTCTTACTGAGCCAATAGTTCCTGTAATTTATAGTAAATTTAGAAGGTAAGAATTGCTAATTAATTGAATGATGGATTAAATTATAACATAACATATATCTCGTGCAAGACACAGGTTATTACACTAGTATAGGTTGAATAGGAAGAAATCACAATCTGGGTTTATGTTATTCCAAATCAAATAATCAACAAAAGAGGATAAAAGAGAGAGAAAATAAAACTAAAGGTAATAATAATTATAAATAAGAACTAAATAAATAAATAGTGGACAATAATAGGTGTTCACAACATGCTCAATAATAAATAGAGTTTTTTTCTTATATAGTATTTTTTTATTCATTTTTTTCTTATATAGTATGATTAACTTTAAAAAAAATTAATTTATACAATATATTTAAAAAAGAAATTGACACACACACACACACATATAATTACATTAATAGTATTAAATGATACATTAATATTTTTACTCATTTAATGCCATTAATGTATCATTAATTATATTAAATGCCTTAATTTAATGCTATTAAATGATACATTAATAGCATTGAATGAGAAGAAATATTAATGTACCATTTAATGCAATTAGTGTACTTCCTCCACTCCATTTTATAAGATCCAATTAACTAATTCACGAAGATTATGAAAATTAGTTAGTTCAATTAATAGCATTAAATTTGTCATAAATTTACATATTTCTTTCAAAATTATTCTTAATATTAATCAGACATATTCTTATTCTTTTCTTAAAGATCCAATTCTTGTAATCTTTCTCATTAGTAATATATTTATTACCTTACTTTTTATTAGTTATGAATGTGAAAAGGTAAAGTAAAGTTTTCACAATTCTCTCCATACAATGTAAAATTAGTCTCTCAAAGAATCTAAAACATTAATGTATCATACCTACTATTTATTGAAAATAAACAAAAAGACTCATAATTAAGAATATTTTTGTAAAAAATAAATAAATTAACGCATAAGACATTTTAGATTAGTTCTTATAAAAAAAACGGAGGGAATATTATTATATAAAGAGAGAAAGAAAAATACATAGATAGATAGACTTAAGAAGAAGTATTAATTAATGTAACATTTAATGTTATTAATGTAATATTTATACAAATATATAAATAAATTATTTTATATATTATGAAACAATCTTTTTAATTAATTAAGATTTTTAAAAACATGGTTTCTAAAACATATTTTAAAAAAGAAAAATTTAAATTAATATTTATCTATCTATATGCCGGCCTATCTTTTATCTATCTATTTATCTATCTACAAGTAAACTATACCTGAGGATAAGTGTTATTGCAACAATTAATATTTTTAATGTAATACTTATACAAATATATTAATAAATAAATTTTTTCTTATATAGTATGATATAGTTTAGTATCTTATAAAGATTTCAAAAAATAGTTTATTACATAAAACATATTTTAAATTAAAAAGAACGATTCAAGTATATATATATATATATATATATATATATATATATATATATATATATATATATACACACACATGTATATATATACACATGTATATATATATACATATATATTAATTTATCTCTTAATTTCTATTCATAATCATTATTTTAAATAAATTATAATGAATTATTTTAAAATTTTCTATGTACTTAAAAATTCCTTATTTTAAATTATTATTTTTGATAAAACATTTTAAAGTAAAGAACATAAAATTCATTTTAATCTAATTTTAAAATTATTAAAAATGATATCTTAACAATTAATTTCATCTAATTATTTTTTTTACTAATTGCGTTTTTATGTTAAGCATATAATATAGTAAGTTGAATTTTATTTACTGCAAGTAATTCAATTAACCTTTTTTGTGTACAATGATAGCAATGACATTCAAATCTAAGATCTTATACAAATTATCCTAATTCTCTGACTATTAGGTCAACTCTAATAAGTTAATTAATTAATTAAATTAACCATTAAAGTCATATTCTTCTTCGCTCACCCTTAGGGTTTTGCTCATAGTATATTATGGTGGTCTGAATGGTGGTTCGTGGTAAACTACCATTTTATACTGAATGGCGAAGCTTATTGCGACATTTCTCAAAACCATCGTTCTTGTAACAAATAGCAGTTAAAACTACCATTATTTAACAAAAAAAAGTCATTTTTTACATTTTTTTTGTGTATAGCTGATAAATATAAAATGACAGAAATAGACATATTTATATGATATTTTTATATAAATTTTAATTTTATTTTATTGATAAAATATATTTTGGGATAATTATAATTTTAGTTTTTAAATTAATTTTAACGTCTTGTAATTTTTATTTATAGATTAATTATTTTAATTATAATTTTTAGTTTCAATTATGATATTTTTTCATATTATACATTCTATTATTAATTTTATGTTATATCTTAAAATATTTTCAATCAAGTTTAACTCTTAGTAGAGTTATTTCACTCAATAACTCTTATGTTAAATTTTAACAATCCAACTGTTGAATGTTTTGATATTATGTTAACGATCATGCATATCAAATTTTAGATAAATTGGACATTTGTAGCTAATTAATCTTATTATCGACATTTACTTATAATATTAGAAAAGTATATTATACATTAATTTAAATTTATTTAATGAAGTATCAAATAGTTTTCAAACCTTATAAAAATTTGCATACTTGATCTACTCAATAAAATCTTTTTATTTAACAGTTGGATCATTGAAACTTAACATATATCAAGAGTTATTGGATGGAGTAACTCTACCAAGAGTTAATCTTTGAGTAATTTGATTCCTTCCCCCCACCCCCACCATGTGCGCGCGCGCACACACACACACATATATATAGAGAGATAAATTTTAAAAATGATTTGATTCTTCATTAAATAAATTCAATCAATGTATAATATATATTTTTTTTAAATATAAGTAAATGTTGACTATAAGATTACATAATTATTTTTTTTAATTTTTATAAAATTTGGTATGCATAATTATTAAAATAATAACAAAATATTCAATGATTAAATTAATAAAATTTAATATATACAAATATTTATTAAATGAAATATCTTTAAGAGTTACAATAATTGAATACTTGAAAAAGAGAAAGGCATTTGTTTAGTGTTTAGATAAAATCAAATACTCCTAATTTAGGCTATGTTTGACAAAAGTAGCTGAAAAACTAGTTAGTAGTTGAAAACTGCTAGCTGATAGCGGAAAGCTATTAAGTTAGCTTATTAAATTACAAGTGTTTGATAAAATTATTTGTTAAAGTAGTTAATAAATATAAAATGATAGAAGTGAACATATTTATATGATATTTTTATATAAGTTTTAATTTTATTTTATTGATAAAATATATTTTGGGATAATTATAATTTTAGTTTTTTAATTAATTTTCAAGTCTTGTAATTTTTTATTTATAGATTAATATTTTAATTATAATTTTTAGTTTCAATTATGATATTTTTCGTATTATACATTTTACTATTAATTTTATATTATATCCTAAAATATTTTCAATCAAGTTTAAATAAAATAAATGAACATACACTTAAGTAAATGTTATACTTTTATTATGTTGATTAGTGTAACAGTTAAAATATCTTAAAGTATAATGTTAAAATAATATAATAAATAATGCAAAGGCTTAAATTTGTTTTTAATCCTTATAAAATGAACGACTTTTGATTTTGATCCATATAAAATTTTTCTTTGCTTTTTACCCCTCTAAATTTTGGAATTACTATTTTTTGTCTCTATAAAATGAGAGAATTTTGGTTTTAGTCCCTAAAAGGAAACAACTATTTTTGATTTCTTCATTTTAAGGTAGATAAATAATATTTATTTTAAGGATTTAATTTTTTTTAAAGGTATTACATGCTGACATGGTACTACAGATACTAATGGGTGTCACCCGAGATTGTCACTGAACCTTTTGTTAAACACATAAGCAATTAACGATTGTTACATAATAGTAGAGACCAAAAACAATTATTTTAGTTTTTTTGAGGATAAAAACCAACGCAAAATTTTTATAAGGACTAAAATCAAAAGTCACTTATTTTACAAAGATTAAAAACATGTTCAAGCCCAATGCAAATAATATAATAGTTAAAATAAACAGCATAAGAAGAGAAATAAAAAAAAATAAAACCTTACCTTATGGAAAAAAGGATTATAAGAAAGTTTAATAAATATTTTAAGGATAAAATAAGAAAAAATATTAAAAAACTATAAGTTAGAAGCTAGCGTTTAAAAAACGTTATTTGAGACTACTTAAAAAAAACTTGTTTACCAAACACTATTAATAAAGCTAAACAAGTTTTTCAGCTAGTAAAAAAAGTTAGAAGCTAGATAAAATGACTTATTAAACATAACCTTAATATATACTTCTTGTATATATCTTGCATATTTGGTGCATAATTCAAAGGACATTTAATGTACATTTTTAAATACTTTTAATTACTTAAAAAAAATATTAAACGGTTTTTTAAAAATATTATAAAAACTTTCTTTTTCAGTAAAAAAAATATTTTTATTTTTTTTAGCCCATACAGTTGATGTGTAAGATAAAAATCTGTTAATAAATTAATTTTATGTATAACAGGAAGGTAAATATCATATTACAGATTTTCATGTTAAAATGTGATATAAAATATTATTATAATGTAATTAATAATTATAATTTTTTTATTAATTGTGTTGTAGTTATTAATGCTCTTACATTTAATAATTTATATCTATTTATAAATATTTTTTCTCATTACTGATATGTTTTTATGTTATGTTTGATTAGATTTTTTATCATAATATCTTCTCTATAAATTTGAAAATATATAAATATATAATTTAACATATTTTATATTGAGTTTAATGATCATGACTGTCAGTGTAAAAAGTTTTACATTGTCAACCAATCAAAAATCAATATTAATATGACTTTTAAAGTATTTATTATAAAAGTCAACAAACTTACAATAAATGGTGATCTGTGATTGGATAACATGTAAAACTACTTTACCCTGTCAGTGCATGACCTTTTTTCTCTTTTATATTATGTTTTTAATTTAATTTTATTGTGCCATGTACAGATGATATATTAGTATATATAAAACAATATATCAAAAATAAATGGTGTTATTTTTAAAACACAAGCTTTTAACTAGAACTTCTATTTAAAACTTAAAAGTACAAGGTAGCATAGCAAACACATGAAAAAAACAAAATAATTTTACGCAGCAGACTGGGAGTGACACAACAAACTATAATTACGGAGAAAAAGGTGACGAAATTGGTGAAATGAGATCGTTCAACACGGAATCCCATTTGCAATTTTGTGATAGAAGAAGAAATTTCGCTGCCTAATCCTTAGTATGTGAAATAAGACGTGAAACATAAGATCTTGCTGCACATGCCTTTGTTGGTTTGCAAGATATAATAGAGTCGTGCAAGATAAAATTGAAGAGTTACGCCTCTTGTACCCATTGTGTTCCACGATAAAGTAGTATTTCATTTGATCAGATAATAGTAACTCTTTAAATATGTTGACAGTGATTTAATTTTTAATGATGTATATGAAAAAAATATATTGTAAGAGACAAAATCTACTTCCATAATTTGAATACTTTGAAGAATTAATTTTTAGCTTTTAATTGGGAGATATATTTGGTATAAAAAAATAATTTTCAATTTTCACACACAAAAAAAATATTCTCAATTCTAGAGGCGTAGATGTGTAGTTACTTATTGTGATTTGTGAACATCCTTTTTCTTAAATGTAATACGACTAATTAACATGGATGGATCTAATAGAGGTGTCAAAACGGATCTAACCCGGTGGATCAACCTACATAATCTAATAAATGAGGTTGAGTTGGGTTATGCAGTTTAACCATCCAACCCGCATAACCCAACAAGTTCAACCTGTCAACTCGACGGGCCAAATGACAAGTTGGATTGGGTTGGCCTGTCGTTTTTTTTTAAGTATTAAGTAGGTTTTTTAATTTACTAGTTTTATAACATTTTTCTCTTTTTTAATTTTATATTTAATCATAAATTTTTAAAAAAAAACCAAAAAATTTAAATGATTTATAATTTTTTAATGGGTTAGCGAGTTAACCCAACTCAACTCACTAATCCACCAAGGGTTGGGTTGGGATTCCCAGTTTAATCAAAAAACGGGTTCAACCCAACCTAACCCAACCCATTTTCCGCCGGTTGAGGGCGGATTGGGTCGAGTTGTCCCGTTTTGACACTCCTACTCATGTCTCTCTCTATATAGTATGAATTTATTTAATAATTAATAGAATATGCAAACTAAATATATAGAGGAATGAACTTTAAATTAACAAAATTTAAGACATTTGCACATAATATGCCACAAGATTAATGAGAAACATTTACAGAAATAAAAAAAATTACTGAGATGAATTACAAAATGTTTTAACCCCTCCTTTAATAGATTTCTGGATCCATCCTTGCAACTAAATAGGGTATAGCAAGGAAGATATTTGTTTTCACTCGTGACTGGTGATATGAACATGTTAAATTAAGGGCCTGTTTGGTGGTTAGGAATGATAGGATAAATTATCTTATTGTAATCCGTTGTTTGTTGGGTCAGTAGGATATAATAATGTTATTCTATCCTTTATCCTATTCTACTGCTCCAGTGTATTTCTTATCCTAAGTCGGGAGTTGGGTTAGGAAGCAACAAGATAGGATAAACTTTATATATATATACATACATATATATATGTATGTATATGTATATGTATACATATACATATACATACATATATATGTATGTATATGTATATATATATGTATATATATATAACAAAAAATATATAATAAATATAATATATAGTAATATATATTAATTTATATATAATAATAATAATTTTGACATGTAAATTTAAAGTATATTATTAACTAAAATATTAAAAATTAAATAATTACTATTTAAATATTTTTTAAATAAAATTATTTAAATAATAATTATAATTTTAAAAATCTTATCTAATTTTTTTATAATTTTAAGAAAAGTAACTACATAAATAAAAAATAATATTGTATAATTTAGTTAAAATTGTAATTTTTTTGTAAAAAAATAAAAATTAAATTAAAATTTACTTTTAGAAAATTATATGTAATTTTATGAAACAGTAATTTTGTCATTTGAACATAATTTATAGTTTATCCTACCGTTTTTGGTTTGTTATCTGGTGTGTACCGATCATTAAATAAGATTATAGCTTATCATGTTCTTATCTTATTCTATTCTTATCTTGTTTTCATATCCTATATTATCTTATCATATCCTAATTACCAAACAAGCCCTAAAAGATTCATTACGGTATAAGGATGCCCATATATATATATTTCCAAAAATAAACCAAGTATAGATGATAATTAGCAATAGTATAATTCATAGCATTTTTTTAATATATCTTTTATTATCAGATAAAATTCACGTAAGATTTATCAAATGATGTGAATTTCACCTTTTAATAAGTTTTATATAAATCTTATTTTATAAAATATATTAAAAAGTGCTTTAAATAATATATTATTAATATTTTTCTCCAAATATAATTATTAATTACTGTTTGTTGGGCTTAAGTATTATTTAACGAGGATAAGATCTAGTTAAGAAGTTATGAAAAGAATGTTAACATCACATTCTTTTTATTATTGAATAAAATTTGTATTGGAGACATCAAATCATGTTTGTCATATTTCTTATTTAGTGAAATTTCTATAAAATTTATTAATTAAATAACGAAAAGTGTGTTGAAAAGAATTTGTAAAGAATGTCATTAACTTTTTTGTTTTAAATAATATCCGCATTAAATGTAACATGAAGAAAAATAATGATTTAAAATTTTATTAAATATATATGATAATAGATTTAATTTTATACTTGTCGGTGTGAAAAAAATTATATCACCATTCAATGATGAAATCTATTCCACATTCAACAACATATCATTTAATAATCACAACAGTGCAAACTTTTATTAAAAAATACTTTATGTATTAATAGTATAAAAAGATTTCACATGTGATCCAATTAACACTTGTTATGTATGACAAATTTGGTAATTTTTGTAACAATTACTTTAAAAATCATACCTACTATAAATTTTTATTGATTGATAGGGTAAATTTGACAGTGTATAGTAATTAAATTCTAAAAAAATAATTAAATCTTTCTACTAATTCTTGTACTTGCTTTGTAGAGTAGCTATTAAATATTTATTATATTTTCAAGGCATTAAATATATTTATTATTATTTAATATTTTATTTATTAAAGTATTAAAAAAATATAGAAAGATATAACATTTCTCTTATATAAAAGGCGGATTAGTAACATATTTTCTAAGAGTTTAATGACTATATCCTGTCAGTGTAAAAAGTTTTACATTGTTAATCAATCAAAAATGACCGTTGGCATAATTTTAAAGGTAGTTATTATAAAAGTCAATAAACTTACGATACATAGTAGTTTGTAATTGGATGACAGTATAAAACTGCTTTATACTATCAGTGTATAAGTTTTTTTCTCATTTTCTAATATACTCTTACTAATACACTTTCTATTATTAGTTAAAATTTATTAAAAATTATAAAATCATGAGTTAACTTCATTAATTAAAGTGAAAAATCGACACAATTTTGTAATTTTTAATAAATTTTAACTAATAATAAAAAATATATTAAAAGTATTTTAGTATCCTCCTTATACATAAGAGTGATAACATATAGACACTTCTATATATTAAAAACTCCATCAATACTTATTATTTCTCTTTATCTTTTTTTTTATCATATTATATATTATACTTACATTCCTCTCTCTTTCCATCTCTAAATATTAAATAAAGCTTGATGTTTAACAAACCTTTTTTTTATTAAATGCATTCAAAATCTTTCTAAGTCAACCATTCAATTTTTATAAGGGACAAAAAAAAAAGTGGCATGGGCCGGGCTTGATGGTTTGACTCAGCCCAAAAGATTTGAATCAACAACCGATAGCGTGAGAAAGAAGAAAAGAGTCAACTGAACAGGAGAATAGAATAGAATGAAGTACACGTGCCGTGCGTACGTGCGTGTTGCCCCACCGTAGGTAGTAGCCACCTGTTCAGGCTCTCCCCCTTCGTCCTTTCAGCGATTGGTCACTGAACTGTTGGCCGTTGCTTTTCTGCGCTAACTTAACTTCCTCTTCTACATTTTTTTACATTTTATTTTTCCATTATAATATATATTTTTGTCACATTTTTCTTCTTCAGCGCTAAGTTTTCTTACAATTTCCTCGCGCCTCATTCCAATTCACCAATCTCTCTTTCACAAAGACCGTTTCCAAAACCCCAAACCCTATTTCCTTTACAATCAACACCTCTCTGTGATGAGTTTGCCTCATTTTTAATGGCTCACGTTCTTCACAAGCCCCTTTCATACCTAACCGCCTTTTCCGTACTATACTTCACTTTATCCTTCGCTTCGCACTCACAACACCATGACTTCTCGATCGTCGATTCCGATTTCGACGCGCTCTACGGCGACTACACGCCTCCGTCGCCGCCGCCGCCGCCGCCACTGCCTCACCCGCCCTCGCTCACGTGCGAGGACGGACTCAACGGGACGGGGTCCCTGGTCGCCACGTGCGATCTCAATTCCAGCCTGGTCTTCGACGGCGACGTGTGCATAGAAGGGAACGGAACCTTGAACATACTTCCCGGCGTGAATTTGAGTTGCCCCGTGTCGGGCTGCGTGATTTTGATTAACATGAGCAACGAATTTAGTTTGCAGAGTGGCGCGGTGATAGTTGCAGGGACCGTGCTTGTGGCGTCGCGGAACGCTACCTTGTTTGAAGGTTCGGTGATAAACGTGACGGGGTTGGCCGGAGCGCCGCCGGCGCAGACGAGCGGGACGCCGTCGGGGACGCAGGGAGCGGGCGGAGGGCACGGCGGGAGGGGCGCCACGTGTGTTTCGGATAACACGAAGCTGCCGGATGATGTCTGGGGCGGGGATGCGTACTCGTGGTCGTCGTTGGACAAGCCGTGGAGTTATGGGAGTAAGGGAGGGACGACTAGTAAAGAGGAGAGGTACGGTGGGGAAGGAGGTGGGAGGATTAGGTTTGAGGTTGTGGATTGCATAGATGTGTCTGGGGATCTCTTGGCGAACGGAGGGGATGGTGGGATTAAGGGTGGAGGAGGTTCTGGTGGCAGCGTTTATGTTAAAGCTCATAGAATGTAATGTATTTGTGTCTTCTTCCCTTGAATCTTGATGTTGTTGTTGTTGCATTTGTTAATAGAGTTTTATGATATATATTTTTTTCTTACTTATTGTGCTTGGTAGTCAGTATCACTGTTGAATTAGGAATGAGTGTGTTGGAGAGAAGGTTGAGGTTGCACGATTTGTAGAAAAAATGGTAAAATCTTGCCTTAGGTGGTTTGTGCGCATGTGGAGAAGTTTTGTACTTTGTAGAATCTTCCAATTAGGGGAATAGATCAAATGCAGGGTAGCCTAATCACTGGAGGCAGAGGAATTTAAGAAGGATTTAGAGGTCAATGTGTTATGACTTATGAGTCCCACTTTAAGTAGAATAAAAAGCTTAATGTGGTGCTTAAGCCATGAGGCTCTCCCACCTAATGGACTAGTCTTTTAGGTTGGGCTCTCCTCTTTTGCTTAAGTCATAATACAATGACTTGTTCATTGATGATAACCTTGGGAGAACCGCACCACAAAAGCTAGTTGTTGTAGTTGGAGAGCCCTAGGCCTTATAAACCCACACTAGCATTCCATACTTCCAATGTGGGATTCCAAGTCCCATATCTTGCAATTGGATCCTAACATTTCAACACACTCTGCAGCCTTGGCACCCACGTGGGCCGGCTGTGCACTAGCCCTTTGACTAGTCTTGGGCAAACACTGCAATAACGGCATCACCACTTGTGCTGCTCATTTGCAGCTGAGAGACATGGTGGAAGGCTCTGATACCAATTGATAAGAACCTTGGGAGAACCACACCACAAAAGCTAGCTGTTGTAGCTGGAGAGTCCAAGGCCTTATAAACCCCACACTAGAATCCCATACTTCCAATGCGGGAATCCAAGTCCCATACCTTGCAATTGGATCCTAACATTATATACATGATCTATGTTTGGAAATTAAGATGTTGATTGATCTGTGTAGCTGATCTCACCCAAAGGGAAAAGGTTTGGTTGTCGTAGTTAGTAGTCAGTGTCACTGTTAGTACATGATCTCATAGTATGCTGTTGTAGCTTGTACTTGTTTTTGCTGAAATATATAGGAATAAGATTGGTGCAGTCTCTTGATTTTAATGCTTTTTATTTCTTGTTTGTGGTGTGGATTGTGGAATGTTAAAGAATGTTTGCAGAGTGGTGCAGTGATAGTTGAGGTTGCATGAATGGTAGAAGTAAAATTTTGGCTTAGGTGGTTTGGACACGTGTGAAGATTTGTAGAATCCCCCAATTAAGGGAATGGATTGGATGCAGGGTAGCCTAATCACAAGAGGCAGAGGGAGTCTAAGAAAAACTATAGGCAAAACTATAAAGAAGGATTTAGAGGTCAATGGTTTGTCTATACCCTATAGACGTGATCTATGATAGAATATTATAGTGTTGATTGATTTGTGTAGCTGACCTCACCTAATGGGTAAAGGCTTGGTTGTTATTGTTAGTAGGCAGTGTCACTGTCTGTGCATGATCTTATATAGTATGTTGTTGTAGCTGTTACTTGGTTTTTGCTGAAATATATGTAAATAAGATTGGCAGAGTCTCTTGATTTTACTGCTTTGTATTTCTTGTTTGTGGTGTGGAATGTGAAAGAATGTTTGCAGAGTAATTGCTTGCAATTGAATAGTCTCCAACGTGCAAATACTAAACAAACATTGCATCCCTTTTCTGAGCTTCAATTATTCTCTATTTATCTGTGTAGTTTCAGGTTGCTTGGTCTAATAAACTAGTTTGCAACTAATCATGTCCCCTGCCAAATGCAGGACTGGAACTGGCACAATCAGTGCCACTGGAGGTGGTGGGTTTGCTGGTGGTGGAGGAGGAAGAGTTTCAATTGATGTCTTCAGCAGACATGATAATACAAAATTCTTTATTCATGGTGTGATACGATGATTATTATTTTAAAGATGCAATATTCTTGACCATCATATCTCTTTTGTGTTAATTTTCGAGGAAAATTTTCTTCTAATAACTGAAATTATTTAAGAGAAATAAGTAGAAACATGCTTCTTAAAGCTTGTTCTGTGTCTTGCAGGAGGAATTAGTCTTGGATGTTCCGACAATGCTGGTGCTGCAGGGACATATTATGATGCTGTTCCTCGGAGTCTTACCATTTGTAATCATAACTTGTCTACTCAAACTGATACACTTCTGTTAGAGTTCCCTAAAGTTCCTCTTTGGACAAATGTTCATGTCCAGAATCAGGCCAAGGCATTGTTTCCTTTATATTGGAGCCGTGTTCAGGTGATTTAAATACTGATCTTATTGCCCCTTATTGAAATGGAATATTAGGAAAGTGAAAATTTTCCTAATATTATGTACTAATATTAGGAAACAGACAGAAGAAATTTTTTGAAGAGAAAAGTGAGAAGAATAACATAAATAAGACGAGAAAACTCTTTATAAACATATTCAGAAGATGTGCCTAATAATTACTTACTGTTGGAACTTTAAATATAGTTTTAAGTTACTTGATTTGGACGACTGCTTATTGCCCTTTTTGCTTGGCCAATGTTTTTATAACTTTTCTGTTGGGGAAATATATTTTGAAATAATTACCAGGAATTGATAGACATTAGACAAAGCAAATTTGATATATTTAGTTACTATTAGAACTTCTAAAGGAAGTTTAGATTGCTTCATTTGGAGGGTTATGCATTGTGTTTATTAATGTCATCTCTCGTATCATCACAATTGAGATTTGAAGGATAGCCAAAATACCGTTTTCATTAATTTGCAGGTTGGTGGACTAATTCGTTTGACTTTTGGTGCTGTTTTAAGCTTTGGGCTTGCTCATTATGGTTCATCAGAGTTTGAGTTAATGGCAGAAGAGCTTCTGATGAGTGACTCTGTAATCAAGGCAAGTAGAACTATACAAGGCTTCTTTTTCTTAGAACAATTGTATTTTTTTCACGTGGGTTCTGGTGATTTTACATGCTGCTTGCTTCCATTTTTGACTTGCTAGGTGTAAACTAAAAACGGTCAATATTAATTTTACTATTTGTTTCCTGTTCTTTTCCAAATTTTATCAGAAACCATATCCTACAAACTGAAACAATCTAAAAGTTCTTGGTTTAGTATTTATATAAGATGGTTATTTTAAGAGATTGATAATGTCTTTCCATGCATGATTTTTTACCCTTCTTTTTGTTTTTTAAATTAGATATATGGAGCTCTTCGTATGTCTGTCAAGATTCACCTGATGTTGAATTCCAAGATGCTTATAGATGCCAATGGTGATTCAATTGTTGCTACATCCTTACTTGAAGCTAGCAACTTAGTAGTTCTCAAGGTTGTTATCCTTTGCAGTTTTCTTGTTTCTAGCAGAACTTTAATTTGTATTGCTTACTTTATGAGATGCTAAACCGTGCGGTGTGATCAGGATTCATCTGTTATTCATTCTAATGCAAATTTGGGAGTTCATGGGCAAGGTTTTTTGAACTTGTCTGGAGCTGGAAACTTGATAGAAGCACAACATCTGATTTTGTCATTGTTTTATAGTATCAATGTAAGTCGAAGTCTCACATTCTCATATTGCTGTTTATATGCTTTACTGTTACTTTAGAAATTAGAACCATTTAAATGAATATTGAAGAATGTTCATCTTTCTCTATGTTGACATGATATTTATGAACACTTGATATGTAAGCCAGGATAGTCACATGGTTCACTTGATGGAGTTTCTTGTAGGAAAGCTTTGGTAATATTAAAAGTTACATTTGTTGTGGTATTTCATGTTATGAATTTACGTTGACAGTTGAAGACATAGGAATTTTTAAGCAATGGGCTAGGGTTTAATATGTCAGATAGGATTCATAAACTTGGTGGATTGAAGGTTTAATGTGGGATACTGGTTATTCTAATTGGGTATTACAAATTTAGGTTGAAGATAAAGATTTAGGAATTTTAGGCAATGGGTTAGGGTTTAATGATATTTGAATGGGCTTAGAATTTTTGCAGATTGAAGGTTTAAGTTGGGATATTTTGTATGCGAATGGATCACTGATAATTGATAAACACTAAACTTGGGCTATTTGGGGGCTGCAAAGAGTGCCATGTAAAGTTGATTTATTGTTGAATAGGTTTAGTGCACATTAAGAGATGAATAGTTATAATTTTAGACAAAAATTCTGTTTGAGGCCTCTCTTTCTCAGATAGAAA
This sequence comes from Spatholobus suberectus, assembly GCA_004329165.1. Lineage (NCBI taxonomy): Eukaryota > Viridiplantae > Streptophyta > Magnoliopsida > Fabales > Fabaceae > Spatholobus > Spatholobus suberectus. The sequence continues at coordinate 81,369,679 of CM014733.1, forward strand.
GCTCTGATGATGTTGAGATTTGGTAGTTTTAAGCTGTTGGAAGAAGCCACTATATCAATACCCTTTTTAATTTAAATATTTACTATGTTAAGATCAAAGAAGATTGAATTTGATAAATATGTAGTAAAGAAATCTCTGCCCTTTCTCACATACAACAATTGACATGGATAACTTACATATTGTCTTCTTGTTCCTTGTATATTTATGTGACTTGGGGTTATGAAATTCTTAAAGTTGATTTCTTGACCTTTAAACTGTGTAGCTGTATTATTATTTCTCTACTAATTCATTAACTATCATCTTTGAAATGCAAAGGTTGGGCCTGGATCTGTTCTAAGAGGACCATTAGAGGATGCTGGTGATGATATGTAAGTTTATGCAATGCATGATAATAAAGCTTTGGCGTGCATTTCTTTATTTGATTTAATATTTCCTCTCTTGTTATTGTGTAATTAGAGGATGCTGGTGATGATATTTAAGTTTATGCAATGCATGATAATAAAGCTTTGGCGTGCGTTTCTTTATTTGATTTAATATTTCCTTTCTTGTTATTGTGTAAAATGGTAGGACTCCACAACTCTACTGTGAAGTTGAAAATTGCCCTGTGGAATTGCTTCATCCACCTGAAGATTGTAATGTGAATTCGTCATTGGCTTTCACTCTCCAGGTTTTTCATTAGCGCAATCAATACTTAAATCCTTATATTGGTTAGGTCTCTTTGTATCAAGGATAATAGTTGTCTTGGGTTGCTCCTGCAGATATGTCGGGTTGAAGATGTTATTGTTGAAGGCACCATAACTGGCTCTGTTGTACACTTCCACTGGATTAGAAATGTAGATGTCTCTCATTCAGGAGTAATCAGTGTGTCTGGGCTAGGTATTGTCACATCCTCTAAATACTCTGCTCCTTACTGAATTTCATACATCACTTGATAGCTTGTATTTTGTTATTGATGGTCTATTAAATTATTATTGTTATTTGAACCATTTGCAGGCTGTACTGGTGGGTTAGGTAGGGGAAGGTATTTTGAAAATGGTATTGGTGGTGGAGGTGGACATGGAGGATATGGTGGGGATGGATACTACAATGGCAATTTCATTGAAGGTGGTACCACATATGGGGATGTTGATTTGCCGTGTGAACTTGGTAGTGGCAGCGGAAATAATAGCCTAGGTGGTGCAACTGCAGGTGGTGGCATCATTGGTAAGATCCGAATTAAAATTTAGTTGTAACACAACAAATATTGTTGCTCAACGTTCTTAGGTGAAAAGCTGATTTTATGTAATTTTCTTTGACAGTGATGGGTTCACTGGAGCACTCACTGTCAAGTTTGACTTTGAATGGCTCACTTAGAGCCAATGGACAAAGCTTTGGAGATGACACAAGAGGGAAGGATGGTGGGATTACTTCAAGCATTGGTCCTGGTGGTGGTTCTGGTGGAACTGTTCTTTTGTTTGTTCAGACATTGGCACTTGGTGACTCTTCTATAATCTCAACTGCCGGAGGACAAGGTAGTCCTAGCGGTGGTGGGGGTGGAGGTGGTGGAAGGGTTCACTTTCATTGGTCTAATATTCCAATTGGAGATGAGTATGTCCCTTTAGCAAGTGTTAACGGAAGCATTACGACTGGGTTGGTATATAGCAAAGTATACTTATAATCTGCTGCATTTGTTTTAAGCATGTGTGACTGAAGAATTGTTTGCTTGTCCCAGTTCATGGATTATCTGATTCTTAAGAGTTAGACTATTGCATTAGTGTTGGGGATGGCGTTGCTGGGTGTGAATATGATTTGCTTTGGCTCATGGCTCATGGCTTCTTGGATAAAGCCGATAGGTCTCTAGAACTGGAGACCAGTACTAATGTTACTCTTTCTAGATAAACTGATGTATATTTGAATATGTTACACAGTAGGAGAAACCAGGATTTTTTTTAGTGGAGGATTGGGGTTGTAAATTTGTAATCATATAATTACATTGTTGTCTGCAATTGCTCCTTAAATTGACTTGCAAGGATTGTAACTTTGTAATTTAAAAGTTATGCATTGGGATTAGTTTGGGTCATCTAGCAGATAAATGAATTTTTTTTTTTAATTTCAATTCTAGTGATTATCTGCAGGAACCTTTGACTATGTTCATAACTGACATATATCATCCAGCAGACCTGACCATACCTTTCAACTCTTTTTTGGTTTTGGGTTGTTTTTAGCTAGTGTAAGTCATGGTCATGTGCATGGGCATGTGTGTACATGTGTGCATAAAGTTTCATCCACTGGTTCACTTTGGTTGATTTTTTTTCTTATGACAGAGGAGGATTTGGTGGAGGTCAGGGTCTGCCCGGTAAAAATGGATCTATCAGTGGAACTGCTTGTCCCAGAGGGCTTTATGGTATCTTTTGTAAGGTAGATGAACAATCATCCTTCACAATTTTCAGTAATTATTTGTGTAGTTGGAGTGGGATTTAGAGAATTAGGTGGCTTGACATCATGAACTTTAGTTTTTTGGGATTGTTTTCTGTTACATATTATTTTATCCATATAATCTGTTAATTCCTGTTTTTATAATTGAGACGAAATTTTGAAGATCAACTTCTCAGTTGCTTTGACTTAGTTGCTTGCATTTAACTGTGTTGCAGGAATGCCCTGTTGGTACTTATAAAAATGTCAGTGGGTCTGATAGAGCTCTTTGTCATAATTGCCTGCCTAATGAGCTTCCACATCGTGCCATTTATATTTCTGTTCGAGGTATTTTTAATAATAAATTTGCTTTCATCACACCTGAAGAGAAGAGTAAAGGCTAAGTTATTTATGTGTGTGCATTTACCTAAAAGGGTTTCCTGATAATCTCATATTTAGTATGATAAAATTTATTGCATAAGTTTTAATTGATTAGGTTTCCTATTTCCTTTTCAAAAGGTGGTGTGGCAGAGACTCCTTGTCCATACAAGTGCTTATCTGATAGATATCACATGCCAAACTGTTATACAGCTTTTGAAGAGTTGGTATACACTTTTGGTGGGCCATGGCTTTTTGGCCTTCTACTCTTAGGTCTTCTTATCCTGCTTGCTCTAGTTCTCAGTGTTGCACGAATGAAATTTGTAGCTGGGGATGATATACCAGCCGTTACGCCTGCTCGAAATGACACTCGATTGAACCATTCCTTTCCTTTTTTGGAATCACTCAATGAGGTCCATAACCAACTTCTTCCTTGTGAATTTCATGGATACTCACCACCTTTGGAGCTTGGTTCAATGTTACAATCAAATTTAACTTTGTATTTCTGTGATCTTTCAGATTATGGAAACAAACAGAAGTGAGGAGTCTCAGGGTCATGTGCACAGGTTGTATTTCCAGGGCCCAAATACATTCAGTGAACCTTGGCATCTACCTCATTGTCCTCCAGAGCAAGTAAAAGATATTGTGTATGCTTCTCTTTCCTTAAAATATAGCTGATCTTCATTTAGTGTCAATGTATTTATTTTTTTAGTTATGCACACCCTGCAAGATGCTTTTAGTTCATGTTATGCATTAAAATTGACCTTTTAACTATTAAGTATATCACTTCATATTGCAGATATGAAGATGCCTTCAATAGATTTGTGGATGACATTAATAGTTTAGCTACTTATCACTGGTGGGAAGGGTCTATATACAGTATCCTTTGTATCATTGCATATCCCCTTGCTTGGTCATGGCTTCAAAGGTGTCGGAGAAAGAAATTACAGAAACTTCGTGAATTTGTTCGATCAGAGTATGACCATGCATGCTTACGTTCTTGCCGTTCACGAGCACTTTATGAAGGGCTGAAGGTACTTCAGATTTAATTTTATGAATTTGTTCACTACCCTAATTGGGGCTCTTGGCATACTATTAGAATATAGGAAAGAAGTACACAGCTTATAGACAGAAACCTCACTATCATTTCCCTTCTCTAACCAACTCATGGTTCCAACTAACTACTGTTGATACTTGCTTTTTTTTTTTTTTTGGCATGTTACAGGTAGCTGCAACATCTGATCTGATGCTGGCATATCTGGACTTCTTTCTTGGTGGGGATGAGAAAAGACCTGATCTGCCTCCTCGTCTTTATCAAAGATTTCCCATGTCTATAATTTTTGGGGGAGATGGAAGTTACATGAGTCCTTTCTCTCTTCATAGTGATAATATTCTTACTAGCATCATGAGTCAGGTTTGCTCAACTCAAAACTTAGCCTTTTTGTGAAATTCCGGATGTTTATTTTGTTGGCTGATTATTATGTTTGTCTGCTCTCTAGTCTGTTCCACCAACTATATGGTATCGATTAGTGGCCGGTCTTAATGCTCAACTGCGCTTGGTTCGCCGCTGGACATCTAAAAATAACTTTTGGCCCTGTTATCAGCTGGCTTGATGTATATGCAAACCCAAAGTTAGCTACATATGGGGTACGTGTTGATCTTGCATGGTTTCAGCCTACAGCTTCTGGATATTGCCAATTTGGACTTGTGGTATATGCTCCTGAGAATGAAAGCATGTCCTCATCATGTGAAGGTTATGATGATTCAAGAATAACTGAAAAGCAGACATGGTAATGCTACTTATTATTTGTTTAGTTGATAATTTTATGAATTTAAAATTATTTTCTATGCTTTGTTATGTACAGTTTACTTTCAAGTCTCAGAAACCCAGTGCATCACATGACAAGCAATGAACACCTGATGATGCCGAGAAGGATGTCTGGTGGGATATTGCATGCCAAAAGCCTAAGAACTCTTAAAGAGAGGAAAACTGTATACTATCCGTTTGCTTTTATTATTTATAATACAAAGCCTGTCGGTCATCAGGTATTAAAATATTTCCCTTGTCAACTGTATGTTATCCTCGAACGTTCTCTTACTCTCCTGTATTATTGCAGGATCTAGTTGGTCTGGTTATCTCGATACTACTTCTGGGAGATTTTATCTTAGTATTGCTCACCTTGCTTCAGATGTACTCACTGTCGCTGTTGAGCTTCTTCTTAGTTTTATTTGTCCTCCCTCTTGGTGTCCTATTTCCATTTCCATCTGGAATCAGTGCTTTGTTTAGTCAAGGACCTAGGAGATCAGCTGGGCTTGCTCGACTGTATGCTTTGTGGAATCTAATGTCCCTAGTCAATGTTGTAAGTTGTGCTAAAGCTTTACTTGTTTTTAACTAGTTTTTGATGTGATGCAATAGCTACAAGTGTGACCATTATTGAATCATTTAGTTTTCCTGTGTACTTATAATATGTAGTAGTTAGTTTTCATTGTATTTCAGTTTCTTTTTTCAAAGTGGTGTCGAATAAGCTCCCAAGTATTTGTTTTAACCTTTAACAGTAAAATGGGTCTCTTGAAAACAGGTAGTTGCCTTCTTTTGTGGATTTATACATTATACAGCTCGTTCACATAACAAGCTTACCAACTTTCAATCCTGGAATTTTAGTTTGTAAGTAGCTTTTACCATTCTACCATAACAATAATTGTAGCAGATAACGAAAATTGATGCAGATTTATTTACTGTCACTATTTGACAACTTTTCTGTATATCTTTGTGCTATGCTGGGCCAATGCAGGGATGAAAGTGAATGGTGGATGCTTCCTTCTGGTCTGGCCCTCTGCAAAATTATTCAAGCGCGTCTTGTTGATTGTCATGTGGCTAACCAGGAAATACAAGATCCCTCATTGTATAGCGGTGACACTAACGTCTTCTGGAATTCTTGAAAGTTTTACTTTGTCTCTGTATTTTCCTTACCTCTTTTGTATTTATTAGAGTGTAAAAGCTTAAATGGGTGGGAGCAGTCACGTTAAGTGGCAGTGTGTAAATTGTATAATGTTAGGAAAGGTTCGTTAAAATGTGTCGTGTGGAGTGGGTTGATGATATTGTATTTGATTATCATAAGTTACTATAGATGTAATTTTAAGGCTTTAGCCCTTTTTGTAAAGGTTGGCGATTCTATCAATGTATTTATCTGACGTATACTGACTAAAATTTCTTGCCCATGACATGATACCTGTTATATTGTTAGGATTATTGCATCTAAGGTATTGTGCGCTTTGGTGCTTGTTGGCTTCACGGTTTTATCTTGAAAGGGCGTCTCAATAAGTTAAGGAAGAAAAGTGTTTATAAACTATTTTTAGTTTCAATTCTTAAGCGATGTGTGACTTTTTTTGTGTCAAAACACCTGAGCTGTGAAAGTTGCTAAAGGTGGTATTGTAGATTAAAATTCTAACATTGCAAACAAGATGAACAATCCTGCGTTCAAAAAACTATCCATACAACAACTGATAGTTTGTTAGAAGTAATGAAAAATATGGTAAAACTTACTGCATGTTTGGTTTCTTATTTATTCCACCTAGATGTGCATTCATTGTAAAGCAACAAAGAATAACTTCTATGTTTTTTGATGTGAAATATGGGTAGATGTGCATAAATAACGTGACAGTAAACACATACAGCATGTTTGCTTTCGCGTTTAACTGAAGTAGATCCACATTCATCAAAAACTACTTGTGTATGTTAGATGCCAAATGTGGAGAGAGAAAAATTGACCCATGTTAATTAATCTGTTCCAAACATGTACTTAGTCGCAGCTTAGAACAAGGGTCGCAAGCATTTTACATTACCATTGTTGAATGGTAACCCATGTCAAAGAAGCTGGCAGAATTTTAACAATAGAATTACATAATTACAAGGTGGGAGTAACAAATAATGATCAATAATGTGACGAATTATACCGTATATGGGAGAGCTTGTAGTCTACAAGAAGTCAATTACATATTCACATATCATTTTCATTAAATATATGAAATTAGCATAGTCTATCAAAAATACCGTGCATCATGATTTACATTAAGTACTTAAAAAGTTAAGTATATTTTTCTTTTAATCTTGATCATTTGAATACAATCTAATAGTCTATATTTGCAGTTTTCAGCTCTCACATTAACTAAGTATTTTCACAAGAATCACTCCCTATATATATATATATATATATATATATGAACAGGTTGCATAGAAAAGTTTGGGAACTTTACACACATCACATAGTTTCTACCTTCTGATTGTAGTTGAACTCATCATCTGGACAATTTCACCTCACTCATACATGTTTTTCTTTAAGTGCTGATTATCATACACCTAGCAATCGTCCATTCGGTGTCCACCTATCATACGTGGTTAATTATGTATATAAATATGGTTAATTTTGTTTCACAAGTGGTTAACTACTAAAAGACATTTCAATAACCTTGTAATACTACTAACCACTTGTAAGGAAAAATTAACCACCATTATACATTTTAATAATCTCATGACACTATTAACCATATATTAATAATTGATATAATCACGTTCATTTACTCTTAACCAATTGTGAGACAAAATTAACCATATTTACATATATAGTTAATCACGTGTGGCAATCAATAATTTCATAGCACTATTAACCACCCATGAGGTAAAGTTAACCATATTTACACATGTAATTAACCATGTAGGATAGTCAATAACCTCATGATATTATTAACCATTTGTGAAGCAAAGTTAATCACCATTAATCATGTATTTAGGTGGACAACAGATGTAAAGTTTCCATATGTACATTGGTCTTTTTTCCTTTTTCTCTAGGGATGTATAAGAATTGAGTCAAACTAAGTACTTGTAAAAAGGAAAATTTGTTCAAGCTTGATTTGTTTATTAAAGTGAGTCAAAGTTCAAGCTTAAATTTGTCCTATATAAAAATATGAAACTTAATACTTGACTCTTTTATCTCATTTAAGACAATTTTTTTTTTTTCCTTTATCAAATATTCAAATTCATCTTTGAACTATCCTTTATGCTTATTAATATAACATTTAGTGGGCATTGTTACGCTAGAAGATGAAGTCATAACATAAACAAAATATTTATATATTCATAAAAATGACTCGAGACTAAAAGATGAAAATATAATGATTAAGATGGTAGAACTATCTAGGTAATAAATGAGATATTTGCAAGCTATTGATGCTAAGCCTTGAACTTAACTAATTTAAATAATCGTAATTAATTTCAAGCTTGAACTTATTTGTTTACCTAACAAACAAGATAGAAACATTAGTCAAGTTGAATAGGAATAATTGATGAATAGTTCAATTCATTTTCGTCCTTTCTCCAGCTTTTGCAAAAAAAAAAATACTCCGTGAAAAATACTTGACAAGCCCGACTATCATTCCATAGCATTATATATGAACAGCTGTCTGCTTGCCATAGTAATTCAAACGAAAAAATTCCTCTTCAGCTTGAGATGTTTCATGAAGATTTTGTTGATATTAAGGGTATCTAATATTATGCAGCTGGACAGGTGACAGGAAAACAATTCCATCCAACTTTCAGCTAGCAGAAGCAAGTAGAGGTTAAGAGATAGCCAGCCAAAAAAGAAACCTTCTGTGGCATTTATAAACTAAAACACGATTGCTTCCATGAAATCCTCAATATAAAATAATAAAGTAAAGAGTTCAACCGCAGTATCATGGGAATGACATGTAAGGCCTCAAGTTGGATTTCTTATTCAATCACTGGAAAGTCCTTTTGAGATTCATTCCACAAAATTTAAGCGTGATATTAGATAACCACATGTTACAGCCCAACTGGTAGAACGAGTCCTTATGGCCTGAAGATGAGATTTATTGCTTATGCTATCATATCAAGAGTATTTAGATCACACCAAGTACCATGAAAGTTTTTTTTTTTTACCCTTTTAGCACACAACCAATAATCAATAGTCAATTCAATACAAACAAGGAGGAGGGAGAAAATAAAATGAATTAAAATCTTTGATGTTTTATTGATAAAGAAAATTGGAGATTAATTGCTGTAGTTTATTCACATTGTTGTACATATAAAGTAATTGCTGAGAGAGTCAATAACAGTATAGAAATTACCAGGAATGCTTCTTTTATTTCTCTTAAGAAGTTTTATCCATCAGCTGAATTGGAGTCAGAATATTTGCTCTGCTTGTCTCCACAATGCAACCATTCATGACCATTTCCTCCAACATAAAATGTACTTTTTCTAAATGAAACATGATGTCTAGCTCACACTGCAAATTTAAGTAGACAAGAAATGTAAAATCAATGTTTGGTGGAAGCTAAATCAGGAAATGGAAGGAAGAAAAGAAAAGACATTTGGAAAGTAAGGCGGGGAGACAAATTCCTTTCAATATCACAGACTAATCACAGCAGGACTTACCACATTGCCAAAGTGTCTATCCATTGTTTCGACTAAAAGATGGATAAATTCCAAAATAGCAAGCTCGTTCTGCAAAACAATCCACGTAAGATAGAATGAACAATCAAATAGAAACAGGTTTTCAAATGATATTATATTTATTTAAGAAAAACGTGATACATTTAAAACTTTGTTGAACTTCAAGTTTTTAGCTTACAACAAAAACATCCTGTGTGTTTCTTTAGTTTTCATCTTGGTCTGAGAGACAAGCCACATTTGAAGCCATGAGCACCAACATCAAAGCTAGACTATTTCACAGTTACTAATATTTTACATTATCTGCTTGTTTCAAATTATTCATTATCTTTGTATGAATCAATTCAGAATGAGAAATATGGGAAAAAAATTGTTTACCTCGTGATCATCAACTCCAACCAGGAAAAACAAAGATGCATAGCGTCTATATACAATTTTGTAGTTGCGATGCTCAACAAATGAACACTGTCCATAACGAAATGCATCAGCAGCTACAACTATGTTAATCAATTGTCAGTGAACAAGAAGAAGAAGAAGATGCCTCAACTGGTCAAGACCCCATATATTGTGGGATAAACTGGCAATAAAGTCTCGTGATAGAAATAGATAACGTAATGGAGCAATTCTAGTGTGATTACAGTGCCTATAGACAACTAATTTAAACTTTAACTTTACATTAAAATACTTCATTATCTTTTCATTATTATTTGGGGTTGTCTAACTTATTTCAAGTAAAAATGGGATCGAACAATCTCATAAAAAATAATTAGTATAATTTTTTATGTTGTATCGGCCATCTTTAACGCATCACTTGCTTTTTTATTGATTCTCCTTGTAGGAACTATGCTCGTGCAAAAACTAGTATTAATGTAAGGAACATATAACATATAATAATCCATGAACCATTTGTCTTGAAAGTTTAATTATACTTGTACGACGTGCCTCTTTGAAAAGTAAGCCTAGTAGTTGGCCTACACCATGTGATCTTAGCATACTACGTGTGAATTACATGCATCCGTACAAATAATCAAAATCTCAAAATAATAAAATTTAATTAAAATGCACTGAGTGACAATATAATTTTTTTACATCAACATTTAATTATACATTGTCATAAGTGGTAAAATTTGATTGCTTTAAAAGTTGCATAATTTGTAATTAGTTGGTATTGTAAAAATCTTTATACCAGTGAAACATAATTAAACTCAAATAATATTGGATGTAACCAATTAAAATCTAAAAATAATATTAAAACAATTTTAACAAGAATTTTCATCTTGTTAAATTATTATTTTGATTAATTATTATGCTCATGATTAGAAAGCTGACCACCGCACGTTACATGTAATGTTAAGATCGTGAATGGGAAACGATTTCACGCAACGCAGTTACTTGATCTGACATTAGAATCAGTGGTAACAAAAAAAAAAAAAAAGAGACCGAAATTTGGAAATTGAAAGAAGAAAATGTTGAAATGAGAGAACCTGGTGTTCATTACGGGCAAGGCATTTACGAACGATTTCGCCTTCAAGGGCTCGTCTTTCTTCGAGAGTGAGGTATTCGTAGTACTGTGCAAGACGAGTCTGACCTTGCTTGTTCACCATTAATACGAATCTGATCCCCATTCGATCAATCCTCCACACGCACCGAACATAAACAGCGTCACTGCAATTTATGCCTCTACATACATTTTTCTGTACCAAAAAAAGAACAATGTTAGAGTTTGGTGATCAATACAAATTTTTTGTTTAATTATATGGTTATTATCTACCTAACATAATAATTCAGTAGCAATGTGACAAAATATTATTACACTTTAATCAATTTATTCAACTCGATTTATTTTGTGTATAATAACCCTTTCTATTGAGATGAAATCTACTAGAAGTTCAAGTCTTGATTGAGAAGGTCATTTTATTTTAATATTTTCATTCTAATATTTATTTTTCTGATGTTATGCATTAGGATACTGAGATAGGAATCATAGGAAAAAGAGATTAGTCAAGTAGTAATTTTATCTATAAAAAATGTGTTATTATATAAATAACAATTTTTCTTTTGTGTACAATAGTGACAACTAATTTTGAACCTAAAATCTTATGCAAACTACCAAATCTCTTATCACTAAATAGACTCTAGTGGGTAAAAAAAAACTTAACAATTAACAAATAACTGATTTTATCTAATAAATGTGGCTTAGTTGGCAACATATATTGAGCTTGCAGGAGAAAACTTGAGTTTAATTCTTACAAAACACATTCTTAGGAAATGACAAGGTGCTTTAAGTGTGACCAAGGTAGTATTTGGTCCAGTTTTTTTTTTTAGCTTTTTTTCTCCTTAAAAGTAAAAGCTAGGCCAAACACTCTTTTAAAAAATTTCTTAAAAAATAAGTGACTTATTTTTTATGAAAAAATTCTAAAAACAAGGGAGCTTTTGAACAAGCTAATCCAAGTAGCTTATTTCATATTTATGCGGAGCTTTTTTTTTTCCCAATTTCTTCCTAAGTTTCAGACCAAAAATTAGTCTCATAGTTGACTCAAAGAACTCATAGAACCAAAGCTTGTCCAAATACCTTGAATTCCACTAGAGAGCCAAAAGTCTTAATCATGGTGGTTAAAAAAACACAACAAATATTCAAAATCTTGTGTTCAAATTTTATATATGGTAAAAACTTCTTAGAATTAATCTAACATATTGTAGTCGAGATTAAAGAAAGTTAACATTTTTTTTCAACACATTTTTATTAAAAAATTATAGAAAAATTACTAAATTATAGGAGTCTAACTCTCTTTAGTGGGACTTACTTTAAATCTATCTAATAAAAAAATATATTAATATCAAGAATTTGGTCGAGTAAAATAAGATAGAATTTTGCTTTTAATAAATTACATTTTTGAGTTGTCACTTGTTTCATTGAGGATGAAATAAGGTAAATGTAAATTCTCTTAATATGCATACTTTCTCTACCTTAGACCAGAACATCATCCTTTCACCTTCAAAATTATGAGCAAAAAAATAAATGAATTAAAAATGTAAAAAAACATATTATTAATATTTCTCTTTTCATTAATGCTATTTAGTATGGCAAAATGACATTTTCTCACTTCATTAAGGCTTGTTTGGTTTAAAGTTGAATAAAATTGATTTTATACTGTCAAATATAATTGAAAGGTATGCATAAATTAATTACATATTTTTATTGAAACATGTATTTTTTATTAGAAACTACAGAAATTAATTGTTCAACTCTAAAACAAAGAAGGCCTAATGCTATCTAGGATGACAGGAATGGCATGAATAGGTTACGAATTCAATTGACACAGCGAAATAAGACATCGAAGGAAATTATAGGGGAGGAAAAAGTAGTAACAGTTAAAATGAAAAACAATCCTCCAATCAAAATTATTGGTAAAATACTTACGAGTTGACTTTCCTACCACAGCCAAAGATAATTATTCTTCTAGAAATAAAATGAAAGACCGTTATTTTTCTCATTATTGTGTAAGCCCATAACGCAATTCAGTCTAGAAGTCATGATGATGGTTCATCTAGTTGAACTATCAACGTGCATTTAATTCTTGGGTAATTTCTTTACGAAAGAGGGGGTTGTACATTTGATCTCAGTATACCCGTTTTCTAATTTCTACAAGTCACATGCTTTTACCGTGCATCATAGTTATTACTTATTTTTCTCTATTCAACCAGTTTACCAAAGATTACCAGTTGATAGATACAGTGAATGTTCAGCAGTTGAATGATGAAGCCTTCAACGCGTATAGGAACTAGTTGTGAAAAGTAACCTTGACATGTGGTGAGGTGAGGCTCACTTCATAAATTAAATTAAATACTTTCTACAAATATCTACCCTTTCCTCCATAGTCCACACTAGAAACGCTCTACTTGCCCGGAGAATCCATGGTTTTTTAAACTTTGGATATTCTATCATAGTCCACGTTGGAGTCTTTCATATGCCTAACATCTTCATTGAATAAGTTATATACTTGAAATGAAGCTCTACCACTAGGTGAGTCATGGATAAGAAATTGAACTAAAATTCATTTGTTGATAAACCTGAATTTTTTCGAATGATTAGCATACGGGACAAAACATAATAAAAGAATAATAGAATATCTTTCTCATGTGAGACTCAGCTTTCCACAGCCATCTTATTGACGTGGAAGGGAAAAAAGATAAATATACTACTTACAATGCAAGATATAAGGTAAAATGAATGCAATAACATGTACATAGCATGGTGAAAAATGCTGCCGACTTCTTTTTAAGCCAAGTGGTTATTTGAGCAATGCCCTTATGGCTGGCCGTTTGCTTCTTCTTCCCTCTTTTCTTCAATGACACCCTTCGAAAAGCTGGGCTGATTTGTTGAAGATAAAAGCCTAGCCCACATTCTATCAGTTATGACTACTTTGTTTTGGCCCTCAATGATTCTCTGCATAACAAAGCAACCAACTTAATGCTGCTATAGTATCCTACTCAAAATTACAAGTTAATTTACCTAATCATAACTTGAAAAATTAATTTTAAATTGAAAAGTTTAAATTCATTAAGTTTTAACAAATAAATCAGATCTATGCTGCAGAAGCAGAACCAACAATATGAAGCATGGCCAACGAACTCACATAAAAGGGTATGTACGTGTGTCTTCCATTGACAAGCCCACTTGTAAAGCCAGTGTAACCTGCCATTGCTCCATGAACAGCACTTTGAGCAAGAAGTGTGCAGTACACGTTGTCAGAAGCATTGCTTGGAACAGCTCGGATCATATATGTTGGATCTGTCAAATAGACAAAAAAAAAAAAGGGGGCAATACTTATTAATATTTCATCCTTTCAGTATGCATACATAAATATATTCGCTTTCAGAAAAAAAATAAAAAAATATACTCACGCATGCACACACACACACACATATATATACATATACATATAATTATAGAGTTTAATGGTCATGAATTGTCAGTGTAAAAAATTTTACACTATCAACTAATCAGAAATTACTATTGATATGACTTTTAAAATATTTATTATAAAAGTCAACAAACTTACAATAAATAGTAATTTGTGATTAAATGACAGTGTAAAATTACTTTACATTGTGCATGACCTGTTTTCTCATAATTATATAGCTTTTATCTTTACAAACCTATATATTTGAGATTTATGGTCATTATCTTCTGTTTGGCAAAATGTTCCTGCAAGATCAAAGATTCAAAATGCTTAACATAAGCGGTAGAAAATATCTTCATAAATAATTTCTTCAATTATAAAATAAATGTCTATGGAAAATAAAGCATATTTTATCACACTATAGTTTGTGAGCACTTCTAATATATCATTCATTATCGAAAACCTGCTGACATCCATCTGCGACCATGTGTCCAGCACAAGATCCTTCAAGACTGCCACAGTTTTTGAGATTCTCATACACCAAGTGCAAATGGGAATGCTTCTTTAGAAATTAGAACAATTTTTCACAAGGTTTCATAAAGAAATCATCAATTGAAAACCAAAAACAATGGACAACATTTTAAATTCATCAAATGGACACTGAACTTTCTTTCAAACATGCAAAACTAGTGGGGCAGGGATTGAAGGTGATAGACCACACAGATTAAGCCAGTAATTGTATCCTAGATGGACATTACTGTAAGGAAGCAAACAAGTCAAACTCAATCTGAATTCAAGAAAGAAATTAAGAGGATAACGTAGTTAAAAATCACATAGCACAACAGAATAAAAAGCAATCCACACCTTTATCTTTTGGGATATCCATAGCCCAACATCTTGAAGAAGTTTGTTTCCGGAAGCATCCTGCTTGTGCATGGATTGGATGCTCTCAGAAACAAGTTCCTGTCCTGCCCCTTCAGCAATCACAATAACCATGTGCCCGTTTTCCTTTAGTCTTTTCTCTGTAAACTCAAAAAGTCCACCTGGACCTTCAAGGTAAAATGGTGACTCCGGAATTAAGCAACAGTCCACATCCCTACTGGCCAGAGTAGCATACATTGCAATAAACCCTGCACCATGCATCCGGAATAAAGCATATATGAAGGGAAGTTAGGCTTGTTAATTACATCAAGAGAAAAATTTAACATAATAGTTGTTATATACTTCGTGAAGTCTAATAGGATATAAATCATGTGATATCCTATGCCATTGAAGTACAGGATGCTAGTGACTAATCTGATCAGTGGAGGCATTACAGGCATTCAAGAAACTTACCACTGTATCGGCCCATCAGCTTGACAACACCTATGCCATTTTCACCACTTTCAGCCTCAACATGTGCTGCATTTATTGCACGTTGAGCCTCCTCAACAGCTGTGTCAAAGCCGAAGGACTTATCAATAACCTATTAGCCAGAGACAACATAAGACCATTTTACTAGTTAATGACGCTAGTGGAAACTGAGCAATAGCTGGAAGAGCTGCTATCCATGATATGGAATAGAAAAGGGGGGAAAAAGAGATGTACCGGGATGTCATTATCTATAGTTTTGGGGATTCCTACAACTGCAACTTTGAGACGACGCCTTCTAATTTCCTGCGTGGATAATCAGAATGCATTGTTAATAAATTGCTACTTTGATGAAATCAATTTCACTGATGTCAAATATCAACATTGAAGTATGTGTGTAGGAAGCTCAGTTATACTCCTAAACCCAATAGTCTAATATCCTCATTATTAAAATTATATATACCTCAAAAATCCTATCTGCACCCCTCTGAGTTCCATCTCCTCCAATTATATAAACCTGAAATTGATTGTGTTATTAGGCCCATGTACTACATATAAAGTGAAGTTATATGTTCTAATAAATAGAATGACATACAGACCTGATTAATTCCCCGATCTTGAATACTGTCAACTATCTTAGTGGTGTCGTGTCCACCTCGTGATGAACCAAGGACAGTTCCCCCACGCTTATGTATATCATTCACGCTTTTAGGAGTTAGAGTGATTGTATTGTGAGCATAGAAACCCTTGTATCCTCCCTTTAAATCACAATTTCTTTTTTTAGTTAATGAGACTAAATAAAAATCAAGTAGTTAGCAATATTAGAGATTGCATTTGAATTTGCAATTGCATTGTCTTATATTCATTTTCTTTCCTCGCTTGTATGAAATCCAAACAACAGGAGAAAATGAATTTGTTTGAAGATCGTTAAAATTATAAGTCCATAACATTCACTTACATTGATTCCCAAAACTTTCTTCACGCCATACATGTGATATAATGCACATACTAGTTCCCTAATCACGGTGTTGAGCCCAGGGCATAGACCACCGCATGTAACAATTGCAGCCTGAACATCATCTGATTCGAAATACACCTGAATATCCAGTATCATACGGTCATAAACACAAGAAGGAATCTTAACAGATAAACCCCCACGCACATGGAAACATACCTTTTGACGAGGTCCGGCACGCCGAAAATGTACCCCTCTTGGACTATCTTTATTAGCAATTATCTGTCAGAAAATTAAAAAAAAAAAAAACATAAATTAAAGCACTAGTGCTAAAATTGCAACTAGCATTCCAGCAACATTACGAGAACCTATCAGAAACTCTCGTGCCACCGTTTTTCCAATTCAATTTAAACCAGTCCAAGTGGTTATTTGTTTTTGTTTCCTTTTATTAACTTGGATCCGATGTTGTCCATACTTGGAGAAAACGTAAATTGGTGATGTCATAGGTTTTATAATTTATTACAAGATTATATAAGATTAACGCGATAGAATAAATTCGATTTCTGTACAATGTATTACGTTCATTCCTTGTGGTTACTTGTTTTTTTCCTTTCATTAATTAGAATCCGATGATGTTCCACATTTGGAGAAATCGTGAATTCGTGATGTATGTTGAGGTATATACCCTTAACGCCATAGGTTTTATAATTTATTATAAGATAATATAAGATTGACGTGACAGGATAAATTCGATTTCTAATTAGTGCACGTTGGATGGGATGTTCAAGGCACTGTAATCAACAATAATGTATAAAATAATCCAAGACAGTTTGTTCCAGAGAACGAAAATTCAGCCTAAAAATAAAATAAAATCTAACCTTCTGCGGAACACTGTCATCGACGTGCACGAAATACTGCCTGAGAAGTGGCAAGCAAATTTAAATTATCATCAAACCATGCGTCAAAAAAAATAATAATAATAAAAGAAATTACAAAGCAAAAAGTAAAAAGAAGAAAGAGGAGACAAATATAGATATAGATATGAAACTTACTTGACAACTGAGTAAGCAGGATTGTTCTGTAAAGGATTAGAATATGTCTGTGAAACACAAAAATGATACATTAATTAAGTAAACCAAGTTGTTTTAATGTACATATAGAAGAAGAGAAAGAGAAATAGCATAATAGCTAGTTGGAGAAGAAGCAAGCTTTAACAGGGCGTAGGCGTAGGAGAAAGGCAAAAAAGGCGAACGACGACGTACTGGAAGATCGGGCATGTAATCAGACAAATGTGGAACATCCTCCAACACGTAACCCGCGGTGCCTCTAACGATCTTAGGCCTTGAATTCGGCGAGGAACCCATCACACACAACACAACCTTCTAACGTAGCACTGTGTAGACAGAGAAACAGAGAACAGAGCTCGTTGTATGTATTGTATTGTGCTTCACGGAAGAAAAGGATGCGTTCAACGGTGTGACCAACGAGTGGATCAGAGAAGGGTTTTATTTATGGTAAACGTGGTTTCCTCTTGCGAAAAAATGAGTTAGTGATGATCAAATATAAATAGGAAACGGAGAGTGGCAGCGAGCTCAAATCAAGGTTCCCGGAACTCGGGGCTGCTTTCGTTTTCTTTCAATTAAATAAATAGCAAGTTCTCTTTTTACGGTTGAAAAGGAAGAGCAAATGACAGTAAAACAGGTGGCATAAAATTCTTTCGTTTGCTTTCGAAGGTCTACGCTTTCACGCAGAGATGAAAATGGTAGTCCACGAGCATCATGTTTCGGAGAAGGTGCGAGCAACCATTCTTATTTATTATTCACAGAGGGCTCAGCTTTTCAATGAAATTCATCCACAAATAATAAATACATATTAAAACAAAGAGTAGCTAGGTAGGATTGGTCAATATGATAGAATGCTTAGGGCTTCCTTGCTAGCCAAATATGTTAAGATAGGGATAACCTATCTTATCTTATTGATATAATTCTCTTATTTTATTATTTATCTTATTATATATTACTTACCATCATTGTTTAAAATCGATTATTTGTATGTTGTTTACAAGTTAAATGAGTTTGACTTTATTCAAATTAAAAACGCGTGTGTATCACAAAATCATTAAAAAAAGTAAAATTTGAATATTATATGTTAATTATCGGACTATCATAGATTAAAAATGACTATTTGCATATTATTTCGCCAGACTTTATTTAAATAAGGTTTAATTATTAATTTGAATTGTATAAGTTGAGAAAGGACATAGTATGGGACTAAAAGAGTAATTACCCATAATATACATTCTTGAAAAGGGACAAAAATCTTTAAGTATGACTAAGCCTTAGACCAAAGATTAGTCTCATAATCAATCCAAATAACCAAAACTTGTAAGAATACATTGAGATCCCATCAAAAAGCCAAAGACTCTAACTGTGGTGGTTACAAAAAAAAAAAAAAAACAATTAAGCCAAAAATAAAAATAATGTACAGTACCAAATTATGGTCACCTTTACAACACAACAAACAAAATAAAGTCAAAATAAGCTTATAGTTATTTATTTTTTTATTTTTAAAAACAATTAAATTATAAATAATTTTGAAAAATACTTTTTTAAAAAAGACTACTCAAATAGTTTTTTATTTTTATTTTTTAAAAACAAAAAAATTATTTTTAAAAACAGATATCATACATGACCTTAATTTTTTAACTCCAATCGTCAATCTCCATGAACGATTAGTAGGGTCATGATTGATAAAAACCTTATTAGTGACTTTTCGTATAAATATATTGGCACCAGGAAATACTCCGGATTTAAAAAAAATAGCTGATAAGCGTTTATGTTGAAAAAAAAAAAAACTAAAAAAAGCTTAAAAGCACAAGTCATGGCTCCTTAATTAATTAGATCGAATCGTAGAAGGAGTCACATACCTGCGTACAAAGTCGTGTTCAATATTGACAGCACAAAAGCATTGAATCACATGGACTTGATGACGCGTTCAGAAAATCTAAGAAAATGCAACTATCCCATGGTTGAGACTAGAGAGAGAGAAGAAAAAGCCTGGAAGTTCACACAAACACCACATAACGCCGGAACCATGTTCACTTCACAGAAGTGGGTAAGTAGTTATTGGACTAGTCAAACCTTTGATGTTCCACCAAAACAAAGTTGACTGATGAGTGGTTAATTGGTTACTATCTGAACCTATGCTTATGCCACTGCAAACCATAACGTTTGTCATCCATGAGGATAGTACCACCTGTATGTATGTTATGAACTGCATTTTTCAAATGTAAACCCCTCTCACCACAACACACACACACACAAAAGAAAAATAGAAGGTTATTTTAAGAGTAAATATCTAATTCTATCTTGTAAAAGAAATATTTGTCTTTTCAAATAAAAGTCAGTGAATAATTTTTTAAAATTATAAATTATAAATATAGAATATTTTAATCTTTCAATTATTTTAGTTACTGTTTTTAAGAACTAATTTATGTCATTAACAATTTTTGAAGGACTAAATTGATATAAATTCACTTTTTTTAGGGACTAAGTGCTTTATATTTATAATCTCGAGAGATTATTTAGCGTTTGTTTTTTGTATAGGACCAATTTGGGTTAAATAATTTACTTTGGGGACAGAATTCACTGTTTACTCTTATTGTTAGATAAAAATAAGAAGAGTAAATGTAAATCCAAGATGAATGATTAGAATTAACATATAAATGTGATATGGCTTTTTTAAGTTATCTTTTAACATTTAAACAACTTTAATTTTAATATGAATAATTCCTGAGATTTTTTCAGATTGCATATAATCGCTATATTTTTTTTAACATTTACAACAACCTCCCTTATATAAGTATACGATGCATGTTTTTCAAACAATTAAGAATGATTAGTATAATGTATAAGAGATGTCAGTATAATATTTTTCAAACAATTAAGGGAATTAGTGTAAGGATAAAAAAAGAAAAGGTATTATGTACAATTTGAAAAAATCTCAAAAGTATCAGTGTAATTAATTTACTCTTTTAATATTTATATATTAATTATAAGATTCACTGTTCTTACTCTTATTTAAAAATAGATTTTTACTTGATGCACTCCTTAATATGTATAGAGATATTGACACAGGAGTGTTAGCAACACTTTTTTTTTTAACACTCCTTATTATTAGTTGAAATTTATTAAAAATTACAAATTTTGGTTTGTCCTACTTCTAAGAGAAACTTATTAAATGAGAAATGAGACCCATTAAAATTTGTGATTCTCAATAAATTTAGGCCAATAATAGAAAAAGTGTTAGAAAAAGAGTATTAGAAAGAGTGTTACTAGCGATTTGACACTTCTAAAATAAGAGAATGCATTTTAGAAGATAAAATATAATTCTAACTATTGATTAAAATAAATAGTTAAAATAGTGTTTGACTCAACTTTTAAGACAATATAATTTTCTTAATAAAAAAACTTTAAAAAAAAGAGCTTTTGAAAAAGCTAGTTTTACAAGCTTATAATTTTTACTTGTCTTTTATTTTTTTTCTCCTTTATTTTAAATTCTAAGATTCAAGAATACATTATCCAACAAATTTTAACTTAAAAATAACTTTTAAACTTAAAAAAATATAAAAAAATCTTAAACAACTTTTATTTTAAACTAAAACTCTTATTTTTAACTTTAACTTAGGTAAAACACTATCTAAAATTGCAATAAAATACATGTTTATGTGTAACACATTGTGAAGTTGTTAAAATATTAATAATTAAATTTTTAATTAATCTATAACTATTAATAAAGACGATAGCCTGATTTGATCTCCACATTTGTTTAGACATTTTTGTCTTTCAACTAATTCTGTAAATTACTTCACTACATTTAGTTTCAATCTCTCCTGCCAATTACTTCTATTTGACCTCCACCATCTCTCTTTCTTTTATATTTTATTTTTATTCTAAAAAAATAAAGAGTAATGTAATCTGAAATGTAATAACTATATTTAAATTTATATTTTAACCTCCACCAGACTCCTACAGCACATGCTAATTTTATTTTTCTTTCTCCTAATGATAATAACTATCTTTTGTTTTCTGAAATGTAATCTTTAAAGGAACTAAATATGACATTTTAATATTCTGATCTCATTTATATAATAAGTATATGATGTACTAGTCATACTTAATTACTTATTTAGTAACTAGTGTAATAACCCGTGCCTTACACGGGACATATGTTATGTTACAATCTAGTCCATTATTCAATTTGTTAGCTATTCTTACCTCCTAGATTCACTATAAAGTACAGGAACTATTGGTTCTGTAAGAGATGATAGATATGAAACCAAACCCTTAAAAAAAACTTAATCTTTACTTAAAATATTGCAAATCAATGAGTTGAAATTTAGTTAGATTTATTTATTAGTTAGCCTATCCTTATCTGTTTAAATTCAGTATAAAATCTGTAAAATTAATTTTCAGCATAAAATCTGTAAATTTAAATTCAGTATAAAATCCATTTTTAACATGAATTATTGTCAAAAATAAATTAGGTAAGAAAATTAATTAGCATGAAATTTATTTTTAGAAATAAATTAATTTAAATGCTAATGAGTCATAATGAGATTAAAACTGGGATTTATATATAAAAATAAATGAATAGCATTTTGACGGACAAATAAAAATATTGAGAAATACAATCATAATATAATTCAAATTGGAATATATTTAGGATAATAATTTAGTTTCAATTTAATGGACCACAACTATTTACAGAAATCAGCCTATGTTATCTTAATTACTTTGGTGCATGAAACTACAATTAAATTATTACTCTAAATAAAATCTGTTTTTAAAATGAATTAATGCCCTAATTTAATAATTTAAAAAATTAATTAAAAGTATGCTAAACTTGAGTATTAAATAAAGTTACAAAATTATTATAACTTAATTTAAAATAGTACAGATAATCATAGTAGAATTCAAATTGGATTTTATTTAGGACAATATTTTAATTGCAATTTAATGATCCAAAATTTATTTACAGAAATAACTTCTGATCACACTTAATTTGGTCCTCTAAACTGTAATTAAAATATTGCCCTAAATAAAATCCAGTTTGAATTCTATTATGATTTGATTTTTTGGAATTTTATTTTGTCCAACAAATTGCTATAATTTATTTATATAAATAAATTTCGCATTTTATATCATTATTACTACTAAGCATTCAAATTAAATTATTTCTAAAAATAAATTTCATGTTAATTAATTTTCGTAAACAATTTATTTAATGTAATGATTCATGTAATTATTTTAAAATTTTATTTTGTAAGTAATCTTGTTGATAAGCCTAGTATAATTATTGAATTATTCTACTAAATAAATTATTTAAGAAAATTAATTCATTAAAATTTATTTTTAGATATAATTCAAATTAAATGCTAATTAGTAGTGATAAGATAAAATATGGATTTTTTATATAAATAAATTAATATCACTTTGATGGACAAAATAAAATTCTAAAAAGTCAAATCATAATAGAATTTAAATTCAGTATTGTTTAGGACAATAATTTAATTCCAGTTTAATGGACCAAAATTTATTTACAAAAATAACTTCAAATCACACTTATTTTGTTCCATGAAATTACAATTAAAATATTGCCCCAAATAAAATCCATTTTTAACATAAATTATTGTCCTAAATTAATTATTTACAAAATTAAAAGTATGCTGAATTTTGGTGTTAAATGAATTGACAAAATTAATATAATTTACTTTAAAAATAATAACTTACTATTCATAATGTAATAATAAAAAATTATACTAATTATAAAATCAAGATTCTTAACAAAAATTATCGAAATTATAAAATCAAGATAAAATTATCCTAATTATAATATCTTATTTACTTATAAAATAACTATCGCAAAGCTTTTTATTCACAAAATAAATTACTTACAATACCTATAAATATTTTTCAAAAAGGAAAGTTTGAATGTTCAAATTGCGTGAAAATAATACAAAAAATCCATAAATAATCAATAACATCAATGTTCATATTTTACATAATATAATAATATATTTTCATAATTATCATTATAATCAATTAATTATTATAATACATAAATACATAATTAAGGTAATTAAGATAATAGTATAGAACAAAAGAATGATTGTAATTGAGTTAATAATTAACATGTAATCAATTAGTATTTAAGGTAATAACGATTGTTATTTGTTATAATAGTATTATGGTAAGTTATTATAAAATTGTGATAATAAAAAAATTATCCTAGGTATAAATTATTGCCCTAAATAAAATCCATTTTTAACATGAATTATTGCCCTAACTAAATTAGTTAAAAAAAATAATTAACATGAAATTTATTTTTAGAAATAAATTAATTTAAATGCTAATGAGTCATAATGAGATTAAATCTGGGATTAATTTATAAAAATAAATGAATAGCATCTTGACGGTTAAAATAAAATTTGGAGAAGTAAAATCTTAATATAATTCAAATTGGATTATATTTATGACGATAATTTACTTGCAGTTTAATGGACCAAAATTTATTTACAGAAATTAGCATATGTTATCTTAATTATTTTGGTGCATAAAATTGCAATTAAATTATTGCTCTAAATAAAATCTATTTTTAACATAAATTGAAGCCTTAAATTAACTATTTATGAAAAATAACTAATAGTATGCTAAACTTGGGCAATATATAAAGTAACAAAATTCAATTTAAATTCTATTATGAATCTTTAACGGTGTTGAATCCCCTCTTGTAGGACAGGTCCTTTTCAATAAATGAGCATTGGGAGAATCTGAACATAAGTCCACAACATCCGCTTCAGTCTTTTCCTCTACAAAGTCAACCATTGATTCATCAAATTTCCCGATTAGGTTCTCTTTACATAATATGACACATGTATTAGTTGTGTGTTGAGCATTTGTTCATACTTAAATAAATAAATTATTTACAATTTGTTGATGATATAATTACCTGTATAACCTCCTCAACTGCTCTTGCATTTGATCCACCAGCTTGTGGATCCAAATCTGGGACACCTTGGTGTGAAGCCTTAATACAAAGCAAAAATTTCATATATTAAAATTTGAAGTCAAATTAGTCAAATTTATCTAATCCAATCAATTCTAATGTAATTTAAACGAATAATTACTATAAATTATTTGTGATTTATCTAGTCATTACAGTTTAAAAAAAAAAACCCTCAACAATCTCAAAAACTTTAAACTTTTAGATTAAATCAAAATCGATTATAACCCTTTTGACCATATAGGAAAGATCAAATCTCAATCCAAACCCCCTAT
The DNA here is from genome assembly GCA_004329165.1 of Spatholobus suberectus. Lineage (NCBI taxonomy): Eukaryota > Viridiplantae > Streptophyta > Magnoliopsida > Fabales > Fabaceae > Spatholobus > Spatholobus suberectus. The sequence continues at coordinate 81,394,459 of CM014733.1, forward strand.
CACAACCAACCTTAAACAAACAAGTTCGATCCTGTAGGTCAAACAACTCATTTAGGATACCATGCGAATCAGTTCTCTATAAATTTGTTTGTTAGAATAAATATGGAGCATGAGAATGGTTGATAGATTGCTAAAATTAATTTAGTAGATTTATAGCACACAAAATAAATATTGTCCACCATGTTGACAGATTCAAGCAATTCCATGCAAGTTTGGTTTAGCAAAACAGATGCATTAGGATCAAACATTACAAATATTGCAAAAATAGTCTAGTCATTGACGCGAATCTGAGGAAAAACCTACAATACAATTAAGTATACCTCAATAGTTGTTTAATACTTAATAAATTGTCATTTTGTATGAATAAATAAAAACAAATAACTATTGGAGTTGGTGAATAAATAAAAACAAAGAACATTTAAAATATGTATTAATTACCTCGAGGTGATATTTATGACATGCTTGTTACATCTACCATAATAGTACATTATAGAGTCTAGGGATACCTTCTTGTGGCAATGACACACAGTGTAATACCAATTATTCTCATCAACAAAAGAATTGATAGTGGCTAGTATGACAAAACTCAAATCCAGCAAAAATACATTAAATAACAATTAGTAAAGAAATATGTTGTGAAAAAAAAAATTCTTATTATGAATTCAAAAGCTTTCAAATACCTCTTTAGAATCCTTCATATCATTTCTTTGGTAAGCTTCCTTCATTGATTGAATAAAAGCCCTTGGTGTAAACTTGAGGAATTCATCGTTCAAGGTCATTTTAGATTCATCTTGCAATTGGCTTAATCCCTTAATAAGAATTTTTATTATGTCAACCATCTTTGATTTAAACTTAACAGCCTCAAGAATGTCTGGGTTCAACATTAGTTGTGAAGTAAAAGCGTTGCTGATGTTTTTATTCCCTAAAGACAAATAAAATAGAACATCACAAATAACGTTGATTGGTATAAAAGATTGAGATAGCAACATTTGTTTTAATTAAGATAGTAGCCAAATTTCACTGTTCTAAAATGTCATCACCGTTCTATGTCTTCACTTTGCAGAAGAGCACAACAATTATAACATTAGTTGCCTCTCCACTTGCAAGAAATGAGTTTAACTCATCGACGAAAGCTCCAATCAAAGTGACTTTGAAACGATAACTGTGGAACAGAAAATAGATAAATAAAAAATTGTCATGTATTTTAAAATGTTAGGAACAATGCTTGAAATATTATAAAAAAAATATATGTTTATCACAATGTTGGAATGCCTTACCCTTCACTATCAAGCTCCACGACTATAAGCCTAAACTTGACCCCATTTTTTTACGTATTCCCGTTCATTGCCTGCACTAGCAAGGACTCCCATTATATCTAAAAAATATGGAATTAAACTCATTAATTTTGTTGTAAGTCAAATGATCAACCACAATTTGAATTAAAAAAAAATGATATTGCTTAACCTAAGAGTACTAACCAACCAATTGCAATCAAAATTGTCACAAAACAAATTAGTAGGGGGTGAACTTAATTATGTTCTGTGGTACAACCGCTTGAGCTTGATTTGCAATGGTTGTTTTTATATCGAAACTCAATTTATATGCATGTCTTGTACAATACTTTTCTTCATTTGAACTCACACTGAACTTTGATAGCACATACACCTCCCTTTTTTCCAGCTTAGACTGGAAGATATAGATTAGTTGCTTGTGAATTTTTGCATCAATTCTATCTCCTTATGTAACCAAACAATTCCTGACTAATATTTGGTACCAAAACATGAATAAAACGTGAACTAAAAGTAAAATAAAATTAGTTTCGGAATACAAACCTTGTTGTCCATAAGGACTAATTCTAAAGAGAATGTATTTTTTTCATTGACAGGATCCAACATGAATCACATACGGACAACCCTTACTAGTATATGCAAATTATCATGTGTGAGAGTTATTTGTGACACAAAGTCATATTTTGGGGCCATTTATTCAAAAAAGATGAAGGAATGTTACACCTTTTCTAATTAATTTTCGAAAAAGTTAATGGGTGTTCCATTTCACTTTGGAATTATTATAAATAACATTTACACTACTTGCAAATAATTGTCTTGCAAAAAAGAAACTAATTAAAATAAAAAATACCAGTTATAAATTTTTGAAAATTAAAAAAAGTTTAATATCTTAAATTAATTTATAATAATTATACTCACAAATTAATTTAAAAATTAAATGTAAAAATTATACACAAATATCTTTCCAAATTATACTTAAAATATATAATATATAATATAATTATTTTGGCCCTTGAAACTTATATTAAGTTAATTGCATAAAAAAAATCCGCTTTTAACATTAATTTTTTCCCTAAATAAATTATTTACAAAAATTAATTAACATTAATATAATTTAATTAGAAAAGGTATAGAATTAGTGACATATAGGATTTAGAAAGCAAACTTTTTTGGTCCTAAATATATTTACCCCCAATTTCATGACATATAGGATTCAAATTAACGTTATACAATATTAGGGTCTGGTACACTCTACCATAATTTATGAAAATTATTTGTCACGAAATTTATTTTTAGAAATAATTTAATTTGAATGCTAATTATAAATGCAGAGGAATATTTTATATATTGTTCATGGTAGTTTATATTGAAGCAATATTAATTAATATAATTTTATTAAAAAACCTATTGATAATCATAATAGAACTGAATTTGGATAGTATTTATGACAATAATTTAATTGCAGTTTTATGGACCTTTATATATTTACGAAAATTTGGAATCATTATAAATAATATAAGATTTTTTTCTTAAATTATAACATTTACACTATCTACAAATAATGGTTCTTTCTTAAATTATCACATTTACACTACCTACCAGTTATATGATTACGATTAATTTTAAAAAATTAATATCTTAAATTAAGTTATAATAATTATACTTACAAATTAATCTAAAAATTATGCACAAATATCTTCTAACAATATACTTAAAATATATAATAATAATTAATTTGGTCCTTGAAACTTATATTTTTTATATTGCTCATGATTAATATAATTTTACTGGAAAACATATTGATAATCATAATATAATTGAATTTGGATAGTATTTATAACAATAATTTAATTGTACTTTTATGGACTTTTATATATTTATGGAAATTTGGAATCATTATAAATAATATAAGATTTCTTTCTTAAATTATAACATGTACGCTATCTACAAATAATGGTCTTGCAAAAGGGAAACTAAATAATATGAGATTTCTTTATTAAATTATCACATTTACACTACCTACCAGTTATATGATTATGATTAATTTTTAAAAAATTAATATCTTAAATTAATTTATAATAATTATTCTTACAAATTAATATAAAAATTATACACAAATATCTTCTCACATTATACTTAAAATATATAATAATAATTAATTTGGTCCTTGAAACTTATATGATATTATTTTTATAAATAAAATTTATTTTTAATGTTAATTATTTCCCTAAATAAATTATTTACCAAAGTTAATTAGAAAAAATATAGATAATCATAATAGAATTCAAACTGAATTTTATTTAGGATAAAAATTTAATAGCAGTTTAGTAGACCTTTATTTAGAACAATAATTTTAAAAAAATTAATATCTTAAATTAATTTTATAATAATTATATTTACAAATTAATGTAAAAGTTATATTTAAAGATTTTATGCAAATATAAGATACTTGGAAATGTTAATCAATATACTTAAAAATTATGTGATTTCTATTTAGGACAAAATTAGGGTGAATGTAAGTAAAAAATTATTAATTATGTATATAGTTTTTTAAAAAATCAAAAATACTCGTAGTTATTAACAAATAATTAAGTCAAATGATCAATAGAAATTTTAATTATAATTAAGGTAGTTATTTAAAAAATAAGTATTTAATAGAATTTTCAAATTCAAAATTCAAATATAGCTATTTAAAACTTATTAATGCAATAATTATAATGATTATAATTATGGTCTGTAATCGAACCAAATATTTACGAAGCATCATATAACGACACGTGTTATCCGAACCTCTCTATAAATGACACGTATCATTCAAACTCTGAAAGTTACTATTGATTCGCCACGTGTAATCTGAACCTATGAACAGATTCTCAAATTTATTTATAATGATTAAATCAAATGGGCTTTTAGAGTAATGTCATGAGAAGGCATAAGTATTCGGCTCAAACATGATAAGATGCTTTTGACCTTTTTTTTTAAGAAAAAATTAACAGTAGTATTAATATTTTAAGGAAAAATAGAAATATATACTATTCACACTCCTTGTTTTTCATTTTCTTTTCAAATTCATACTTATTTAATTTTTTTAAGTAAAGGTAACAATCAATTAAGCTAGGTATTTTATATGTATATCATATGTAATACTAAAAATTATGGTAAAAAATAAAAAAAATAAGCATACAAAATAAAAAAATCTAATAACGTGATAATTTTTTAATGACATGTCTAATAAATAAGTATTATATTTAATGGACATAGATAAATATTAACTTTGGAAAAATATTTATCATTTTGTGAAAATATTGAATGTAATTTTTATATTAAAATAAAAATACAAAATATTAAATTGATTCTTTTTTTTTTACTTAGATTAATAAAATAAAAATAGCACGCCAAAAAAAAAAGCAAGGGGGAATAAATAAAAATAATAATTTCCCATCAATTTTTAGTTTATGTAAAACAGAATATGAAAGTTTAGACATTAATTAATAATTATCTTACAACTCGATAAGATTTCATTAATAATTAGTAATAATATAAAATTTTTAATAATTTAACTTCTATCTTCATATATTCTTAGTGACACTATAATTTTCTATATAAAAATAATTATACATCTTTTGAGTTACAGTATCGAGGGTAGAATTATTGACACTTATATTTACTTATTTATATTTTTTTTCATGATTATACATACTTTTATTATTTAAAATATATTTACGAATTTATGTCTTTATAAATTAAACTTTTTTTATCAGTTTTATTTATCTATTTTCAAGCATTTATATTTTTACTATTTATATTAATATAAATAAAAATTATAATCACGTTATTATAATACAAATAAAAAAATAAAGATAAATTAATTCTCTTCTCTTCATTTCTTTTTTGTTCTTTTGTATTTTTACTTTAATTTTTACTTTATTACTAAAATCATAACTAATATTTTTTCTTTTCAGATTTAATTTTTACACTTACTGGACATGATCTTACTTCAAAGATAAGAACCTACATAACGAAAAGGGTCATGGGCTCGTACTAGAGCCCAGAGTGGAAATGCACAGAGAAGACAGCACTAGTCCAACAGCGACAACATCCGAGCCTCCGTGTCCTCTCTCCGAAGCCTCTAGTTGCTGCATTTCTCTAAAGCCTAACAGAATCGAATAAACTCAACTATCCCTACTCTGCTTTTGAGCTCTATTGCCATCAGTCATGTACAGGAACGTTGCTTCACGTCTCAGGACCTTCAGGGTTATTATCTTTCTTCTCCTTCTCACTGGATTCATCTTCCTCTCTTTCAATTTTAAATACTGATTATTATTATTATGCCCTAGATCTCACCATTCTATGCACTTACTTTCAATTGCAACAAAATCAACATTGGTTTTCGATTCAATTGATTATTCCCTGTACAAATTCCACTGCTATTCTTCCCTGGATTCTTGGACTAGTGTTCACTAACTACTGCATTAGGATTTGAATCCACTTGTTTATGTATTCAAATTTCAAAATTCCTGTTAACTACTTCAGCTAGCGTAGTACCTCAACCTAAAAGTCTAAAACAATTTATATTCTATTCCAGTTTTTGTCTATGATTCTGTATACCTCTGCTGATTTTTTTTTTGTTCAAATGTTATCACTTGATTTACTGTGCCTAGAAAATTATTTTACTTTCAGTTTTAGATTATGAGCTGGATTTTTAAGTTGATTGGCTGATAGTTTGGATTTTTGTTAGGCCCGTTCGTGCAGCAGGGTACCTGCCAGATTTGCAAGTTCAAGTTCTGTTGCCACGAAACAATCCTCTTCTGGTTTGGGTGGTTTGTTTGGATGGCTCACTGGAGAGCGATCCAGTTCTGCACCACCTCTGGATTTCCCGCTTCCAGGCGTTACACTTCCTCCTCCATTGCCTGATTATGTTGCGCCGGGTAAAACTATTATTACTACACTCCCAAATGGAGTCAAAGTGGTGTCTGAAACATCTACGGTATGAATTGTTGATTGGTTATGTGTTATCTGATATGTACATATATTTGTCCTTGCCAAAAGTCTAAAGTCTAAATATGTTGACCCCATTTTTCTGGTTCTTCAGACTCCGACAGCGTCAATAGGTTTATATGTAGATTGTGGTTCAATATACGAGACTCCGATAAGTTTTGGGGCTACACATCTGCTAGAACGAATGGCTTTCAAGAGCACTAGAAACCGGAGTCACTTTCGGGTAGTTCGTGAGGTAGAGGCAATTGGTGGCAATGTGCAGGCCTCGGCTTCTAGAGAGCAGATGGGTTACACTTTTGATGCTTTGAAGACGTACATTCCTGAAATGGTGGAGCTGCTTGTTGATTGTGTGAGGAACCCTGTGTTTCTTGATTGGGAGGTTAATGAGCAGGTACCTTACCCATATCCCTGTGAAGAATTCTAGACTGCTTTTAGTGATAGTTTTCCGTATAGCTTGAAGCAGCGCTGTTGAAACTTGAAAGCATCACTACATAGGACAGCATGAGGTGCCAGACCCCTGAATGCTGGGCAATTAGGCGACCCACTTATTTCAGGAAAAAAAATCATGTAAAATCATCACACAGATAAGACTTGACTACTTGAGTGCAATGTAAGTCGCGAGAAAGTATCATAAGCAGAAAGTAATCTTCCATAAGAAAAAAAATGTAGTTCGAAGAGTTATGGTAGAGTAAAATATCATAGTACTTAATTTAGGTAAATGCAAACATATGCAGGAGGCAGAACTAGTGTGTAGTAAGCTAATGGCAGCCTTTAAATAAGCTGTATGTGTATGTGTGTGTGATCATAAAACTCAATGGGGAAGGGGAACTTGAAAGTCAAATTATGCTAATAAAATAATTGCTAACATTAACAGAACCAAGTGCTACTATGCTGGGTTTTGTTGAAAATAACGTGCAACAATGCGTTTCAGCTATAAGATGAATCTGGCTCTGTTAGCTATTTCTGCCCTATCTCCTCTAGCACGTGCTCGTGTTTTCTTGCTTCAATGGTCCCGTTGCTACTTCTTTATAATCAACTGTCAAACTAAATTATGTGTGTTGCTGCTGTTGTTGTTATCTATTTATGTGGCAGATGGGGGGAGCACTTTGAATGTATTTTTGCTGTCTCAAATTACCCTTTAGTTCACATACCCCAACCACTGGTGTGTGGTTTGAATGGGATAAATGGTTGATCTTGCAAAAACATAAGGTGGGCATCTCAACTGTATCATGCCTGAGGGTGTGTTTTTGGTTTGCCTCATCGGGCCACTGCACCTGGAGCTGGTTCTACACTGGTTTAAACATATATATGGTCATATATATAACTTGTAAATAACATACTATGTGCTTAAAAAAAAGTTGAATGCAGTAAGACAGTCATCAGTTAGAAGATTGATAATTGTCTCTGGTATAGTCATAAACTCTATATTCTCATAAGGATTTTTAAATTAGCTTTTAAACTTTAACGGCCTTTTTAGTAGCATCGTACAAATTTGCTGTCGAATTCTGTTTATTAGAGCTGTGTTTGAGAGTGAGTAATCACACTTCACATGGGTAGTGTTGTATAACAATTAACATATTAGCAATGTCTTTTTTGTACCTATTAGTGCTTACATGTCTTATGGCCTTTTGAAATTTTTTTCTCTTATTTATTGCGATTATATGTAGCTTCTGAAAGTGAAGGCTGAGATTGGTGAAGCTTCCAAAAATCCTCAAGACTTGCTTTTGGAAGCAATTCATTCTGCTGGTTTTTCTGGTGCCTTGGCAAATCCTCTTTTAGCTTCGGAATCAGCAATAATTAAACTAAATGGTACAATTCTGGAGGAGTTTGTTGCTGTAAGTCTTCAAAATTAATCTTTATATATTACTTAATACATGTTAATTTGTCTCTCAAAAGTTTAAAGATTCTTTATAAGTTGTTCTTTACCTTTCTTATAAGACTTAAACTATTATGAAACATCAGGAGAACTATACAGCACCTCGGATAGTACTTGCAGCTTCTGGTGTTGAACATGAGGAATTGTTATCTGTTGCAGAACCTCTTTTGTCCGATCTACCCAGTGTCCCGCGTCCAGAGGAGCCAAAATCAGTGTATACTGGTGGTGATTATAGATGTCAAAGTGAATCAGGGGTATGCAATAGAAAAATATAGCTTCTGTTCACACATCGGGTTTTTACTTTTTGGGCTGAAATTTGTCAGGTCTAACATTCCTTGAATGACCAGAGGACCCATTTTGCTCTAGCATTTGAACTTCCTGGGGGCTGGCATAAGTTGAAGGATGCTATGGTTTTGACTGTTCTTCAGGTTTTGATAATGTCTTATATTTACTTGCTTTTCTGCGTTTGAAATTTCTTTTTCTTCTTTTAAGATGGCTAAAAATATTTCGTAGTATGTATTGTCTAGTTGATTTCTTAAAGTATGTTTACGCTTTACAATATGGTTTCTGTTATTTAAGTCTGTATTTAACTGTATTATCTCATTTTTCTATAGATGCTATTGGGAGGCGGTGGATCGTTCTCAGCTGGTGGACCTGGTAAAGGGATGTATTCACGGCTATGTAAGTTATCTTGAAGTATTCAGTCTCTTCTAACTTTGTAGTTGATGCTAGGAACAGAATGAAACAACTGATACTCAGTTACATACAAGACTGCAGTATATGATGACTATTATTTGTTATGATCAATATTTGATGTATAATTTTTGCACTTGCTTTTCTCTATTGCACAATCTTTCTGCAACTAGGCACTTCATGTGTCCCCCCCCCCCCCGAAAAAAAAGTGTATTCTTTTGATTGTTCCTAAATCATATTACCTTAACATTCTTGGTTTTATCACATGCAGATCTCAACATTCTGAATGAATATCCACAAGTTCATTCAATTTCAGCATTCAACAATATTTACAATAACACTGGCATTTTTGGTATCCAAGTTACAACAGTAAGCCCCTTTGAATCCTGTCCATATGAAATCATGGTTTCTGGATGTATTGGAATATTTATGTAACTAAGGGTGCTTCTATTATACCCTTGAAAGAGACCAGAACCAAAATTTCAGCAGGTTTTCGAGCTATAAGATAATTCAACAGCTGTATAATAATTCTAATTCCACTTAAATCACCAGTATTAATGATGAGCAAGAATTGATGCCTTATTCTATAAATGAGATCGGGAGGTTTACAGTAATGGTTGAACAGATTTGTGCTGTGTTTTCGAGGATAGACTTCAGCTTATTATGTATGTTTGATTTGTTTAGTTTAGATGAATTTTTGCACAATCAAGATGCACTTTGGGTTTAAGGCACTTTGTATTGTAAATTGTAATATATACTTCTTTTGTTGTATATGTAGGATAAAACTTAGATCAAGTTCCTGATAATTGATATCCTTACCATCAAGTTCTCAAATCCAACATTGACAAGTGGATGTTTTCCTAAAATTCTGCAACTTATTCTTAATGGAAGCTATTTAATGTTGAAAAAAAAAGTCCACATGTCATTTTTTAATTTGCAAATTTGATGGAAAAGATGCAAAGAAATTGGTGCAAGTTTTGCCCATATATTTTATGCTTTCAGTAGCTATTCAGGTTATGAGCACCTCTATGATAGTTTTTGTTGGAAATAATCATAGTTAATGCACTTAAGAAATAGTATGTTCACGTCTTACATGGTAAAATGCATTTAGTACTCATGGGTATAATGTCTAGGAAGATGCACATAATCAATAGTAGCCTAAAAAATAGTCTTCACTAAGTTTATGGAGAGCCTATATATATATATGATGTCTTGCATAATTTATGTACTATATTCTCTTCAATAAGAAAACTTCTCCATTCTCTAAATTCTCTCCAGATTATTCTCTCTCCCTATATGGGAGATCAAGTTACTCTTCATCCTCACCTTTTATTTTTTTAATCTAATGGTTCGAACAAGTAACTCACCTTTAATCGTTAGAATAAAAGAAAATGAAGGGTGGGGATGGGGACTAACTTGATCCCCCCCCCCCTCTCTCTCTCTATATATATATATTAAACTAATAATTTAGTCCCTATACGTGTCATGAATTCTTAATTTAGTCCCTATACATAAAAACTTATTAAATTGGTCCCTATTCGTGTAGCACATTCTTAATTTAGTTCTTGTCATTATGACACCATTTATGGATTCTTAATTTGATTCCTATAGATGTAGTGCATTCTTAATTTGGTCCCTATACATGTAGCACATTCTTAATTTGGTCCCTATAGGGACTAAATTAATAATGCGCTACATCTAAAGGGACCAAATTAAGAATCCGTAAACGGCGTTATGATGGTAGGGACCAAACTAATAATGTTTGCATGTATAGGGACCAATTTAATAAGCTTTTATATATAGGGACCAAATTAATAATTCACGACATGTATAGGGACTAAATTATATGTTTAACACACACACACACACACACACACACACACACACACACACACACACATATATATATATATATATATGGGCTGTTTCATAAGAGAAATTTCTTAAAATGAGAAATAAGAACAATTAATAGTAGTCATTGGATTACAATTAATGGTTGAGATTAAAAGTCAATTAAACACCTCTTATGAGACCACCGTTGCCGTCTCCACCACCACCATTACTACCATTGTTGCTGTCATCCCCCGCTATTGTTGCCACCATTGTCGCCGCCACCACCACTGTTGTCGCTACTGCCATTGCTGTCATCACCGCCACTATCGCTGTTGCTGCCACCACCGCTGCCGCCTCTGGCAGCGATGGTGATGGTGGTGGCGGTTGCAGTAGTGATGGAGGCGATGACAATAGTGGTTTCGTAAGAGGTGATTAATTAGGTTTTAATCTTAACTGCAATTTTTTTAAAGTTTAATTACTCATTTGGTCCTTATACTTGCATTATCTTTACCTTTTGGTCTCTATATTTAGAAACTATTTGTTTTAGTCCCTACACATATACTTTTGATATCGTTTTGGTCCCTATCGTAACTATGAAATAGAACCATTACAAAATGAAAATTGACAGTGTAAAATTGCTACAAATTAGTCTCATAAAATAAAAAATGCATAAAATTTGTGACTGTTTTATATCGTCAATATCCATTTTGTGATGGTTTTACTTCATAGAGTTAAGACACATATGATGATAGGGACCAAAACGATATCAAAAGTGCATGTGTAGGGATTAAAATGGATAGTTTCTAAGTATAGGGACCAAAAGGTAAAGATGATGCAAGTATAGGGACTAAATGAGTAATTAGACTTTTTTTTTATTATGATTCAAAAGCTATCATTGAAGGTTCTCATTTTCTCATTGTAAGAGTAAGAGTTTCTCATTTGAAACATTCCATATATATATATTCCTCTCCCTCTAAATTCAACATGGTATCAAAACGGTACCATCCCCTTTGACCTGTCCTGTCATAATTCTGCTGTTACTTTCCTAAAAATATGGAACCGTTTTGTTTTCAATAGCTTTCCTCACTTATTTTAAGTAGTCTTCTCATCTCCCTTGCTTTTCGTCTTTCCTACCAGCTACCGCTGCCCTGCTAGTTGTGACCCACCAAGCCTTCCTTCCAACGACCTGAAACACTTCTCTGGCCATAGTTTGTGGCTGCTGTGGTCACCGTCTTCTGCCTTCTATTGAGTTACATGCTGGCAGCCCCCCCGATCTAGATTGCCTGTCCCTTCTTGTCCCAACACAGGTGATTTCAGGTCTATTGGAACTGTAACATGCCCAGAAGTGCATCATCTTTGTTGCTGGGTTTTCTCTCTCTCCAGCCAGTCCAGCTGTGCGAGGAGACGTGTCTGGCCAATTTGCGGGGGCACCATTAAGGTCACGCCATTATTCTTTACTAGGATGTGGTCTCATTTTTTCAATCCAGTGTGCAGTTGGTGGCATCTCTTTGAGAAGTTGCTTTCCTGTCAATGTTTCTACTTATTTCCAACTTATTTCTGCTGTACCCAGGTCGTTGAATGATGGGTGTTAATTGTTAAACCAACAAATTTTAATTCCTATTTTTTTTATAAAATATTTTGAGTAAAGTGGAGAGTTGGGTCAAATCCATAGGGATTGGTAAAGTTTACTTCTTTTATAAAATTAGAATGAATAATAAAGATAAAAGAGAGGGGGGGGGGGGGGGGGTATGGTAGGCAATGATATTGAAAGAAAATTATAATTGAGATTGAATAATTAGAAACTCTAGCCCAAGATGCAATCTCCACTTTAGTTTTCTAAGGTGATCATCAGTTCAAAAATACACTTTTCCTAGACAAATTAGTTATAGTTATTAACAAGCTCTAATAATTTATCCATCCTTATGTTTACGGTAATCAAGATAAGATCATTGACTACTTCCCTTATTGATAAACAACCCTAAACAAGTTCTTAGGTATGTAATCTATGAATAGCATTAGACTCTAAAGGGACCTACGTCTAGCCAATAACTACACAAGTTCAGTTTATTTAAGCTAGATTATATTTCTATACAACAAAGGTCGCTGTTTACCTTTCCTTATTAGAACTAATAGATTATTATGAATTTATAGCCCTAATTGTTTTTACACAAGTTCATAAATTGTGCAAAAGGCTCTTTTGCACAATCAATAGAAAGGTGTTTGATGATCAAAATAGTAGAAATATAAATGCCCAATAATTAGAAAAGAGATAAAGGGCAATTAGACCTCACAAACCATAGAAAACTAAACTTTGATTAACCTTAAACTAGAAAAGATGTTTAGCTCCTCATGGGAGTGATGGAAATATAGAGGTAAAACTGTAAAAGAGAGAAAACTAAGAGAGAGAAGAAAGAGCTCTAACCTAGCCGTTATAAGAGTTGTCAAAGTGGCCAAAGTCTCTCCTAAGTGTTTATAAACCCTTTTTATAATTAGGATTTAAAAACTGAGTCTAATACATAATAAAACTAAAAAGAGTCTTTAATTCAAGGCCAAAATACAAAATAAGATAGAAAGGTTCCTAATCCAAGGTAAAATAAAATATGAAATAAAATATCCTGAACTACTCTCTTGGTACTGTTGCCCACTCCACAGGAACTTAGGAAGATGCAGTGATTTCTAACTTCCTATTTTCTTCCTCCACTTGATCCCAATTAGCTCTTGTTTCATCCCAAGTTGAGATTTTCCTTTCCTACATAGGAAATAAATAGAAAATAGAGTATATGAACCAAAAAAATAAAATATGCAATTTTCTAAGAAAATACGCCTAAATGTCCTAAAAATATGCAAAGAAAGAGTAAGAAATTACGACTAGAATGCAGTGCATCACTGAAGCCTCCTCTTCATATCTGTCCTTGTTTTATATTTGTGGACCTAGGGATGCACTGTCTTATTAAGTAGCCCTTATTCAGTGCTGTTTTTTTGGTACCTGTCATGTCCCACAGGCCATGGCTGGAAGTAGTCTTTCTTAGGTTCTAATGACTCTTCAAAGGCTGTCTCTTTACTACCCAACCCAACGTCATCTTGCTATTCATCTTTGATTTCCACTTTCTAGTGACCATTTTGGCTGTATTTTGCTTTCATATCATTAACCTGTTTGATTCAAGGGAGAGAAGGGGAGGGGAGGGGAGGAATTTTATTAGAGAGGAGGGGAGGGAAAGAGAGGTCCCCTTGTTTGGTTTTGGCTCTAGAGAAAGGGAGGGGAAAGTCACCTTTGGTTTGCAATGGGAGGAGAGGGAAAGGTCACCCTGTTTGGTTCACAAGGAGAAGAGGAGAATATAAATAATATATTGTTATATTCTCTTAAATAGTAATGGAAGAGATGAGGGTAAAATAAAATCTTGGGATAATTTAGTTTTTACATTCCAAAAAACTATAAGCCATTTTCCTCTACTCCAAATTCCCCAGACTCCAGTGTTGGAGGGGAGGGATTTTAGCATTCATTTCCCCTGTTCTCCCCTTCAAATTTTTTAATCAAATGTGGTAAAATTACAAAAATCTCTCCCCTTCCCTTCTCTTGATCCAAACACACATGACGGGGAGAAAGGTGAAAGGTGTCTGGTTCTGCAGCTTTTCTAGTAAATGCAATCTGGCCTGCAACTTCCCAAACACACTGGCTCTATTTATTCCAGTCACAGTGTGGCCCTGATGACCCCAACATCTCCAGCTGCATTAATTTCCTGCCCCATCAATCTCCAGCTACATCATGTTGTAGCTGCATTAATTTCCAGCTGCTGTTAAGAGTGTTCAGTGGTCCTTTTTTTTTTTTGGGTCCAACTAAGCCATATGTTTCCTTTGTTTCTTTGCCACCATTTTTGGTGGAGCCTGTATTATTAAAAAAGGGTTTATTTGTAACAAGCAAGCTTAAAGCTTAGTAAGTTATAGCTTGAGGGCAAGTGTTGAAAATAATCATAGTTAATGCAATTAGGAAATAGTATGTTCATGTATCACATGATAAAATGCATTTAGAGCTCATGGGTATTATTGTCTTGGTAGTTGCACTTAAATATATATGGATGTCTTGCATAGTTAATTAGAACACTAATTAACTACGATTATTTTAAACACTTCCCCTCAAGACATCCATATATATAGGCTCTTAATAGAGTTGATCCTTCTGTGACAACTACTTAAAAGTAGTATTGTATATAGTGCCAGTGCTGCGCTTATTTGATGTTATAGTTATTCTATTGACTGAATTTATAATTAATGTTGCATATGGATTGGAAGATTTTTAATTACTTTTCATGTATATTTTAGAATTATGGCTTAGGGCCAAACTCAACCCTACAAGACTGGTTTGTAAGGTGAGGACTATCCAAGCCTTATAAGACCTACATTGGCCATATTTTTAGTCAATGTAAAATCTCAACAGTATAGTAATATATTAATATCCATACGTACAGATTATATGGCACGTGCTATGCATAGATCTTTGAATAACCTGTTGACAAGAATATAGGGTGTGCTTTGTTGAGTAGGTGGAAAGTAGGAAGGTGGAAAGTAGAGGTTGAAATGAAAATCAGTTTCAACCAAAGTTATTCACTAGAAAAAATGAATACTGTTTATTTTTAACATCTCACACTTTTGTCATGCCAAGAAAGTGGAAAGTGTTTTTCATTCCAAAATTTCCATCTTCCCACTTTCCATGTACCCAACTATGCAGTTTTAGATTTATTTACTGGCCAAAATGCCTGGAATCATTGAGCTGATATACATATATGATGGATGTGATCCAGCTGATTTGTTCTTTGCCCTTGACTATGACTGTCTATGCAATCTACATTAGTATCATAATTTTTTTTCAATCATCTGTGACCCCATTTGTGTTTATGTATTAGGGCTCGGATTTTGTATTGAAAGCCATTGATGTAGCAGCTAATGAGATTCTTGCTGTTGCTACTTCTGGACAAGGTTTGCTGTTATGCTCTTGACTAGTATTTTGTTTCTTGATTCACCTTTATACTCTGTTTGGATTAGAAGTGTAAGACAGAGAAAAGAAATAAAAAGGATAGAAATAAAAGAGAAATAAAGTAGCAAAAATGTGTTGTTTGGATGGATAGAAATAATGAAAGAAGTGAAGAAATTTCTCTCTGCTTATTTAGATGAAACTTGAAAGGAAAAGAGAGTAGAAATAAATAAATAAATTGTATGGAAAATATTTTTATACGAATTAAAAAATAAATTTTTACCCCCCCCCCCTCTCTCTCTCTCCATGCCAATTTGTGGGAGAAGTATTTTTGGTGGGTCCCACAGAAAACTTCCCTCCTTCCCATTTCTCCTTTCAATCAAACAGTAGAATTTTGGTATTTCAATCCTATTTCCCTTCTTTTCATTACTTTCCTCTCTATTTCCATATAAGCAAACAAAGGGTTAGATTGGTAGCTTTACCCCTATCCTTTTGGTTTCTGTCTGCAGTTGACCAGGTCCAGCTGGATCGAGCCAAACAGGCTACCAAATCTGCAATTTTGATGAATTTGGAATCAAGAGTAAGTAAATCCATCTGAAATGAAAATTTTACTTGGAAATTACAATGGCATAAATTTATTTTTCAAATTTCATTCAGCTTTTCTTATTGTGCTTCTTTTTTGGTAACTATCTAATCACTACCGAACTTAATGTTTTTTCAGATGGTTGTTTCAGAAGATATAGGAAGACAAGTTTTGACATATGGTGAGAGGTATGGCTCAGGAATGACATTCTAAATTTTCTGTTAATTTGAGCTTAATAATTACTTCACTGGTATTTTTTGCTTCTGGATGAATTACTTGTGTACATGTTTTGTGGCTTGTTTACTGAATTTTTCTGTTTGTTTTTCCTCTTCAGCATTTCATTTTCTTAGGTGGTTTAGTATCTTGTTGTATAGCAACTCTATTCTGCAATGAGTTTAAGGATGCGAACATGATGGTGAAATTTATGCTTGATTTTAAAAAAAAATAAAAATTAGCAATGAACACGACATTGTACTTTGTACCTACAGAAAGAACTAGTCTTGGCCATTGCCAAAGTATTCTTTTAGATTTGGAGATTTCATCTTTGGTGCCAGTTGTTCTTGTTGATGGGGAATTGGAGGTTTTATGCTGAATATGGATTGACACTATATACTTTTTAAATTTTGTGATTGGAAAGAACAGAAAAGGGAAGCTGTTAGTTTTTGTATTAAATGTAGCCTATTGTTGCTTGCGTTTGTTGCATACTCGAAATGCTGTAGTGCCTGTAGCTAAAGGATGTCATTAACCTACTCAGGAAACCTGTGGAGGATTTCTTAAAGGCAGTGGACGATGTAACCTTGAAGGACATCACTTCAATTTCGCAAAAGCTCATTTCTTCCCCTCTCACAATGGCATCATATGGAGATGGTATTTCCTTGTTTTTGAAAAAGATTCTCCTTGATTGTTTTTGTATCTTCTTGAGTAGTAATCTTACCTTCCCTCTTTCTGCAGTTCTCTATGTTCCAAGCTATGAGTCAGTGAGTAGCAAGTTCCGTTCCAAATGAGATTACTTTCATCCATCATATTGAGTCTTCTTGACATACAATCAAGTCTTGTACGGCTGAAAGGTGTAAAATTAAGTTAAACTCCTAACTATCCTTGTTGTAGTCAATAAATTAGTGATTGTGCGCTAGTGGCATCTACACATCTCATTATTTCTATTGATCCGAGAGTTTTCACATGAACATTTGTTGTGCTGTAGCTGAACTTACAACTGTTGGATTAGTTTTGGATTGAATCCCTTTGGGAAACCAAATCCTAATCGATTGATCAGGAACCCGTTTTGAATGAGTGTATTGCTAGTTGAAATTTAGTTTATTTTGCTTGGTGTTCCAGCTTTTATGGTGATTAACTATATTATGGGATGATCTCTTGCTTGCTGTTCCAGCTTTTAAAGAAAAAATAATTAATTTTTTTCTAAAAAACTTGGGATAATTAGACTAGTTTTCCAAAGAAGGATTAAAATTTATCAAATTAAAGTTTAGACTTTACTTTTTCGTAGATCTACAAATTTACGTGGAGAAAACTAACGAATTTGAGACAGCGTGTTCTGACTTTGGGTGGATTGAATAATTTTCATCCAATCTTTGAGCCAGGGAAAAAAGGAAAAAAAAAAACTATTTCTTCATTCTATCTTGTGCTCTGTCTTATTAATTGTCCCACGAAAGTAATGATAATTATTGCATGGTTGATTTAGTTAAAATCATTACACATAACCATTATAAAAAATCATTATAAATAACAATTTAATTTTGTTCTAAATAAATGTTTTAATTTTATATGGAAGTTGTGTTTAAATTCTTTTAACTATTGGAGTTTTGATTCTTCCTCCAGTTGGATTTGTGCCGTCGTCAATTTTGGCTAATTAATGAAAGCTTATTTGCATGTAATTGACTAATTGGCAGCATAGTTTTTAATTTGCCGTGTCATAATTTTTATGAGGAGTGCCAACAACACATTCTAATACATTTTCTACTATTGATTAAAATTGATTAGAAACTACAAAATTATAAGTGAGATTCATTAAATATGATGTATGACTTATAAAATTATGTGATTTTTAATAAATTTTAGCCAATAATAGAGAGTGTTTAAAAGAGTGTGTTAGTATTTTTCTTACTTTCATTTTATTAGATAGTATTTTCATTTATTATAAAATTTTCAAATAGTACAGGTTTTAGGTATATTTCACATATTTGTACAATTTGTTTAGTTTTTACAAAAATGTAACTTGATATTGGGATGGCTTGGATAATTTTTGCCTTTTTCTGTGTTGATTATCATCTTAGAATATACATGGTAGTATCACATAATTTCTTTCGCATATATCATAGAAATTAACTAACTGTCAACCTTATTTAACCACTTACATTGAAGTGATTGAACCATTTATTGAAATAAGAAAAAATAATTGATTAATTATTTTTTAAACACATTTAAACAATAATTATATTAAATAAAACCAATTCATGACATAAATTGCAAAATTGATTTGATGACTGATTCTCTTCAACATGTGAGATATACGAAAAATTGTGCGTATAAATGTCATTGCCCCAAGTCTATAAGATTATAACTGAAAATATATTCTCAACTGTTTCCTGCCAAACATGTCATGTCTATGTTATTCTTCTTTCTGTTGCTGTACTTGTAACATGTTGCCGAGAAGGTACCTTGGCTCCAATTGGTCAAAACAATATTTTGACGAGTAAAATAGAAGAAAGCTATCTATAGTATCAGATAAACCAATCAACATATTCAGATATTCTTTACCATATTTCATGCAGTCGTACCCACTTCTGTGGTTACCAATACCATTTTTCTTTCTTTTGGAAAGCCATACAAGATAGCTCTTGAAAATAAACGTTCTTATTTTTAATTAGAAAATTGGATCACTTAATCAAGTCGCATATTCGTGGATGAGAAACCCAAATCAAATAACTATCTCACTTGTGTCTAGAACTATAGAGAAAGTACACTTCGAATGTGGTAAACTTGTGCTCCCTAATAAAGTTTTCATCTGCACCTTTCACCAAACAAAGAATTACACTTCACAAGGAATGTCGAAGAGATGTCCATATCAAAACAATCCACAAGTGGATTAAATTACTTACAGGTCCTCCTTTTTAGCAAAAAGAAATAATAAGTATAGGGCCCTCAAAATAATTTCTTTCCCATTGCTGACAGGGGAGCTTACTAAACATATATTATTAGGCATATTATATGAAATATGTGTCAAAATAATTGTAAGTTCTCAATAAAAGTTAGAGAAGTACTTGGCCTCTTTAACTTTTGGAGGAATTGGAGCTCTTTGGGTGACAGTGAAAACTTAAAACTACTTGACAATTTTGTAAAAATAAATAAATTGAAAATTCATTGAAATCCTATTTTAGCGTCAAGAAGATACTATTAAAAAATAAAAATCATACACTAATGATTGGATTTTGGGTTTGTCTCCGACGGGATAACTTTTGCGTGTGTTTAAATTAGTTGTAAAAAATCATATTATTTTGATAATCGATTATAAATACAATTATAATGATTATATGGGATAAGTTTAATGTTTGATGTGTTGGGTGAAAAGTATTTTTATGACAATGTATTTCATTTGAATTATCCTAATTTTTTTTTTTTTTGCTGTAAAATTACAAAAAAAATAGATGTGAAGTTATTTCTACTAGTCATTTTTGTATTTATACCAAGGGTTAAATATATTTTTAGTCCTTACTAATAAAATAATGTTCACTTTTAGTCATACAAAAATAAATCGTCTCCTTTTGGTCTCTTATATATGAAAGTGTGTCATATATGGTTTTTATTTCCATAAATGATGGATACAAAAAAAGACAATTTTTGTGAAGGACAAAGACCATGTCTGACACATTTTCACAAATAAGATATCAAAATGAAACAATTTATTTTTTAGAAACTAAAAATAAACATTATCTTGTTTGTAGAGATTAAAAACATATTTAACCCTTAAATTAATCAATTGTTGGGATAAAATGAGAGGCTAGGTAAAATATAATTAAGTTGTTAGTTTTAAATCATAATCTCCCATCAAAAAGCTGTTTTTCTTAAGATTATAATTCAAATTACCAAACACATTTAAATAGTAATATCAACATTTTTTTTCTATCAATCAGATTATGATTCGAAAAAATAATCACATCCAAACATATAATGAAAATTAATTTATTCATATAAACATTACAAGTTTATATAAATAGCATGATACATCATACTAACCAATAGTTCTGCTGGTATATAAAATTATTATGCATTATCAATACATTAAGATAGTGTTTGCCCAGCTTATTTTTGACTCTTTTTTTTTTTAAAGGAGAAGTTGAGTCCAACATTCTTTATATAAAAGTCTTTAAAAAATAAATAGCTTATTTTTTAAAAGAAATCTTGAGAATAAGGAACTTTTAAAAAAGTTAATAAGAGGAGTTTCGGGAGAGCTTATGCAGAGTTTTTTTTATGTTGGACCTCACTTCTAATCTTGTCAACTTATATTTAATGTTACGTTTTTTTTTATTACTTTGTTGTATACCTATATTTTATTGTATGCCTATATTTTTTTTTATTATGTGGTCCTCTATACATTTTTGAATATAGTATCAAAGTTGCTTTTTTTAAAAAAAAAATTAATGCTTGATTTAATGAAATTTTTTTATTTCTTTTAAATATTATTAAACAATAATATAAAATAAGTTAAATATTTTATCATTTGTAATCAATTTATTGTTAATATTATATATATAATTTACAAATCATCACAAAATAAATTAGTATTAAAATATTTTTTGACATTTTTTAAAATTAAAAGTTTTAAATAAATGATTATAATATTTTTATTATCATTACAATAATTCTATGAAAATTAAATTAATTTTACTAATATTATTTATTTTTATAAATGTACTTTTTCATTGGACGAAATAACTGTTTTTTAAATAAAATCAAAATTTTTAAATTTTTTTGCCAAACAACTTTCTTTTTCTTTTCGAGGAATACCAAAGTACTTTTATTATTTTTTTACCTAAATATTAATATAATACATCATACTTTTAGTGTAGACTTAGAATATTTATACTAACAATTGGTTTTGTTTAGATACACTATTGTTTTTTAAATATCACTTTTTCTTGTTAACGATTGTAAAATTGTTCCAAAAATATAGAATAGGTTTTTTTTTTTTCATTGTTCGCTTCTCAACAATTATAAGTTTGTTCTTTGCTTCAAAAAAAATAAATTAAAAGTTTGTTCTTGAAACACAAAACATGCAACAATTTTCATATCAAAGACACGTTTATCATCAATGGTTTTAAAACCGTTTCTAAAACATAAAATAAATAATAATTTTTATTAATAACAATTTTCTTATCAACAATAGTAAAATAATTCTTTAAACATATAATAAATAACCTTTTTAAAGTATAATATCTAACAATTTATTATTGATAATGTTGGATTAGTGAGAAAAAATTATATTTTTTATATACAACAGGAAAAAATCGTTGTTGAAAATTAATAAACCATAGTTTTATTTTATATTTTTATAACAATGGATAAAAAATCATTACCTATTTGTTTACCATAAACTACAAAAGAAAATTGTTTTCAAAAGATTTAAAATATAATCGTTGCTTAATATTTTATAATGGACACAGAAAAATTGTTCTCATATAGATTAAATTTGTTAGCGGCTAAAAATCTTTTACTCACGTTACTTAACAAAATTTTTAAAATCCAAATATATTTTGAATGAACCCATGTTTGATCTCCTACAATGCCACCTTTTAACTGGTGTACCATCGCACATTAATTCATTAAAAGAAATAAAAATTATTTTTATATGCTTTAAGAGTCTATATTTTTTTTATATGAAACTACTATTTTATCCAGTGCAATACACAAGATAAATGTTTATTTATAGCTAAAATTTATAATAAATAAATATTTTTGAATATATAAATTATATTATAATTAAAATTTATAATAAATTAATATTTTTGGACACATAAATTATATTTTAAAATTATAATAAAAACTTTATATTATAATACAAAGTTATTTTTAATTATTGGTAGTTTATTTTTAAAAAATATTAAAATTTAATTTATAAAGAAAGATTAAAAGAGATAAGGGGTTAAGAAAAATTATTAAAACTGCTCTTTAAAATGTTTTTGTTGAAGAATAGCTTTTAAAAACACTCTCATTTAAGATAACTGTTCTAATTTATATATACATAGAGAGAGAGAGAAAGGATAGTTAAAAACCTTTGTTAAAAAAACTAATAGACAACAATTTTTATCCCTAATTTTTCTTTAAACAAAAATAAACAATTTTTGCCTATTTATTTATCATAAATTATAGCTGAAAATATTTCTCATATGGTGTAATAATGGTTATATAATTGTTGCCTAAATATGTATCGCAAACAATAATTAAAAAAAAAACACTGTTCCTATAAATTTTAAGGATCATTAAAATAATTATTATATAAATTTTAAGAATGGTTATACTACTATGCTTTTTTTATATGCTATAATTATATCAGGAATAATTCTCAATATGATTATTAAATATAATATTAAATTGTATTAAATATAATAATATAAGAATTATAATAGAGGATAACTATCACATAATAGTTAACGATGCATATATTATTTCTCATTACACAGATTCAATTCTCACTTATTATTATTTATTACTGTGCTACTATTATTATTATTATTATTATTAATTATAAGGAAAAATTTTCTACACAATTATTAAATACAATATAAAATGTAATAAATATAATAATATAAAAATTATAACTAAAACCTAACTATGGCATAGTAATTAAGGATGCATACATTATTTCTCATGACACAGATTCAATCCTCACCAATGTTAAGGTCTATGGGTATAGGGATGGCAAAAAGATGAATGTGTCCCCAATTTGGTATTGCCTGCTTTGCTGTCTTGCAATGTTTTCTTATTTTTTTTTATCTCATAATTAATTACTCTATACTTATTTGATGAGAACCCTCATGAGATAACTTTTTTGTCTCCCATATTAGATTAATTAATGATGATAATAATAACCCTACTGGTTGTAAAAATAATTACATTTTTATAATTGAATAAACTACGTAGAACAAGCAATTGAAGGGATAATACATAAATACCCGGTGCATGTGCAAGAAATACTAAATTTACAAAGTATTTATAGTTAAATACTTAAATCTTTGTTTGCGAAATTGTAATCTGGAATATACATATATACACCGTTCCAATAATTGTACTCCTATAAGAAATATTCTTAAAGATGAATTGTGCAGAAAAAGAGTATTTTGAATATTTGAATGCGTACGTATAAAACTAAATCCTCCGAGTATAATAACTAAAACTAGTATAACTGATTATATTCTTCCGGAACTGTGTTACCAACCATATATAACTAATATAAGCAACAAATAAACAGTGGAATATCTATGCATTGCATTCCATTGCAATCGCGAACCGTGGGGAAGATACATAGACCTCTGTTAACATGTGGGCTCCATGCATGGGTTGGTTCGTCAAAGGTCAATTTTAAATGGATAATTAAAGCAATTTAATTCTCCTATTTTCTTTCTCTCTTTTTTCTACTTAAATTTTAGTCAGAAAAAGAAATATTTGAAACGATGTTTTACAATATTTTTTGGTACCCTTTGCTAATTGCTAGGTCCAAGTTTCACTTAGACCTTCCCTTAGGATTCCTCACTCCTCCGGACAGTCTCTATATTTTAGGTGAAAATTCTGATCCCCTTCCTCGATCATTTTCAGCTCCATGAAATAAAATCAAAGTTTGAAATTAGCGAAGACAAGGCATCATCGCAATCTATGTATACTGAAAACATCGTTAGGGCCCCTCCATCATTTTTGTCTTGACTGAACCAAAGAATGTAGTTATAAACGTGAAATCTAACCATCATCTGATTAAGATACTTTATGAGGGCCAAAGATTTTCATGCTGAAGCCCGGACCCACATAATGCTGAAGATCTACTTGTTGGCTTTTACATTATGTGAAACTACATAAGTTGTGTGCGACTGACAAACACTTTAGACAATTCTTGAATAGAAAAGACGGAAAATAGTGGTACTATCACCAAAAATAAATAAATTATAACTGTCCATTACTTCAATTTTCTGCAGCGATAACGGTAAATTATTCGGTGCATCCAGTCCAAGTTTCATATATTTATGGGTTATTTTATATGCATTAATGGTATTTCCTAATTGGTTGGTGACATTCAATTCTTTTAAGATATAGAGATCATCGAAATTTTAACAGTCAGGAATAATTTACTTATCTGTCAAATGTCTCGGATCGGACTTCAATTCCATTATTTAAACATAAAAAATTTCTCATGATCATATATGTATAATTATTTCTATCTCTGAGTTACTTTTTATTTTCTATAAATACATATCAAAAAATACAACACAATTTTGTGCCCCCATAAAACATTTTTGGTCGTACTTTATTGATCATGTATTTATGTTTTAAGAAAACGATTTAGCGTAAGTTGAAGTAATTAATTAGAAGAGAAGGTGGTGGTCCATCAAGTACGTCTGCTCATTTTCCTTGATTATCAAGAAACCTCCTAATACTGCCCACCCATCTCTGTGTGTGTGCGCAAAACATTCATGGCAAAAGCATCATCATCTGCACTCCACCTCAAAACCCATGTGAGTTTCTATCATCCTTTTTCCCGTATTTTTATCCGGGTGTCTCACTCCCTATCTCTCCACAAGAAATTAAAAATTTGGCTTATTGCACTCTGACATTAATTAATCTGTTATGTGAGAATAATGAGACTGTTAATTCTGCCCATGTTGTCTTTATTACTCTATGTTCCAAGCTTTGTGACACTTAATACGTATTTAGAGAAAGTGAGATTTTACATGTAACCATGTAAAACCCTAACCAAAAAAGAGAAAATGAGTTTTCACGTTGAGAGAGTTAAACTGTAACCATTGATAAAAAAAAACCATAGCATTATTAAAATACTTATTCCTAATCTCTTAATTACGTTCATTTGGATTATTTCTTTTTATCTTTTTAGTTTAATAGACATGCACTTAATATACTGTCAATCAATCAGAAATTATTTTTACTATGATTTATAAAATAGTTATAATAAAATTTAACAAACTTATCATATATATTATTTATTCATTGTTTATTTTTTTTCCCAAATATATATAATTTTCCTTGATTAATAACAGCTGTGTGGCCGTTTATTGCTTTTGCAGTCAAGGCTCAAAGAAACGTGTAGGGTGGCTACAGTATATTAGGATGAATACGCAAGAGGAGAGAAGACACTATTGGCCTTGATCTTTAGTTAGAAAAAACCAACCGGGTTTTCTTTCTTTTATCCTGTTTCGTCCTTTCTCTCTCTTTCTTTTTCTCACATAAACGATAAACCGCCTACATACATGCGGTTCATAAACTAGCAAAGGCTTAAAGTGTTGCCGTGTGTGTTCGAAGAAGACAACTTTTCCTTTATTATTTTTCTCACTGGCCTTCAGTTAAAGCAGCTAGCTAGAGGGAATTCTGGTGTTTTCCATGGTTAAAGCAGGTTTATAGCTCAACCCTATTGTAACAGTTTCCTCTTTTCCTCCTTCTTTCTCCTCTCTCTAATTCATACTCTCATCCTTCTGCCGAATTTATTGCTATGGATTTGATTTATTCCCTGAAATAGCTAGCCACATCCTTGAGAACTAATATTTTCAATTTTTTTTCCCTTTTGTCTACACTCAAGGTTTTTATTTTTTTTAATCGTTGTTTAGCGTTTATATGTTGGTACATATTCTTCTTTAGATAGTTAATTTCTGAATTGAATCATCGCCTGATCAGCCATCTATTTCTTGATAGCCAGTTCATAAACTTGTGAAAGCCAAATACCACTTCTTATTATCAAGTAATTGTTCTTATTATTTTCACTTTCAAGTCACTAGCTATGATTGTAACATGTCATCCAATTTCTTCTTTTGATCTTTTAGGAAAGTTTTTGTTCTGATCTCAATCAAGCTCCTGTTATATACAAGAGAGCAAGAGAGGTATGCTGCGTTGTGGAGTACTCCATAGTAAGAGAATTCCAATTGAAGGCCTCGTAAAGTTTCATCAAGAGAGATAGCAATAGCATCATATAAATCCATCACACGTCAAAAGGTGGCACCATGAATAAGATGAGCAACATGAGTTGTGTTAGGAGCTCTGATCTCATAGATGCCAAGCTCGAAGAGCATCAACTGTGTGGATCCAAACAGTGCCCCGGTTGTGGTCACAAGTTTGAAGGGAAGCCGGTACGGAAAAGAAAAAAAATTAAATCTCAGTAATATTCTTGCCTTCAACGAAAAGCCTTTGACAATATGAAGAAGAATCACACGACAAAAGTATACCATATTCACATGTTTACGGCTGTGTTATCATTGGACTAGTTCAATTTATTTAATGCTGTATCGGTATCCCTTTTCTCCGTTACCTATTAATTAGCCTATTACTAAAGTTTTTGCGTTTGTTAAAGTTTTTCGTCTTCTTAATTTCTTTCTCTATGTTTGCTCTCTCTCTCTCTTATACTCTTCTTCTTATCTCTCCCTTTTGCTTTCTTTGTTTTAATTTGAATTTCAATGGGACCGGCAGGACTGGCTAGGTCTACCAGCGGGAGTGAAGTTTGATCCAACGGACCAAGAACTCATAGAACACCTTGAAGCCAAAGTAGAGGCAAAGAATATGAAATCGCACCCTTTGATAGATGAGTTCATTCCCACTATTGAAGGAGAAGATGGGATTTGTTACACCCATCCTGAGAAACTTCCAGGTTGAGAATATTGAAATAGTAAAACTGAAAACTCTCTCACTTCTCCACTCAGGGTGTTTATAGTTTAATTTCTTCATATTATTATTTAATTTAAATTTAGGTTTTAGAGTGTGGGGAACATTCCACTAAAAACGTGAAGGTTTAAAGAAGTTAATTCTCGACTATATATAAATAATCAAAATTATTTTATTTAAATTTAACATTGAGTAATGAGTATCTATTTTTGATTTTTTTTTATTAACACCTATTATTTTTTTTATTTTTTTCTTTTTATTACATCATATCACTTATTATATTTATATTTTTCTTCCTTTTTCTCTAAATCATCTAAATTTGAAAGTGCATGAATTATTTTCTGTATATTCAACACTAGAAAATCTGCCTTGAAATTTGTGCAATACTTAGATACATAGTCAAAAGGGTTTTGTGTTACAGTTGACCTAACTTTGATTTCAGGAGTGACAAGAGATGGATTAAACAGACACTTCTTCCACAGGCCCTCGAAGGCTTACACAACGGGTACACGAAAGAGGAGAAAGATTCAAAACGAATGCGACTTGCAAGGGGGAGAAACCCGATGGCACAAGACTGGTAAGACCAGACCAGTGATGGTGAATGGCAAACAAAAGGGTTGCAAGAAGATTCTAGTGCTCTACACCAACTTCGGGAAGAACAGAAAACCCGCGAAGACCAACTGGGTGATGCACCAGTACCATCTGGGCCAGCACGAGGAAGAGAAAGAGGGAGAGCTTGTCGTGTCAAAGATATTCTACCAGACACAACCGAGACAATGCAATTGGTCGGACAGAAGTGCCACAACCGGTGAAGGAAGTGGAGACCAACAACCCAACAATGGAAGAAGGGACAGTGGAAGTGGGAGTTGTTCTTCTAAGGAAATTGTTACTCACAGAGATGAAATGTCTGCTGTCGTTGGGGTCCCTCCAATGACAACCTTCAACACTGCCTTGGACATTCAACAACTAAAATCCGACCATTTTGGCTTCATCCCATTCAGAAAAAGCTTCGATGAGGTACACATCCAACTCATGCACCATCAACTCGCTTCCATGTATATACGTAGTAGCAACACATTCATTGGGAAGCTTTCATTTATAGGCAACTTTCTTAGGAGCAATTAATGAACATGATGTGTCACTTACATTACAGCTATATTAAGTAGTCACATAATATTAAATTTTGACTATTTTATATGACTCAGATTTATTTTTTTTGCTCTTATATAAAAATGACTTTTTTACTATATATTTTCTTTGATTCTTAATATAAAGCACTTGAAATAGAATTACACAGACTAATAAAAATAATTAAATTAGTTGATTTTATTAATTTTTAAAAAAATATTATAACATACCAATTTTATTCTTGTTAATCATCATTAACTAGTTGTGGGTGTGGTGAAAAAGTTAAAATCCAAATGCATCATGTACTATTATCAAATAAAGGCACATATACTCAATGTCTTTTAATAAGGGCAAGTAATAAGAAAAAAATTAAATATTTTATAAGAATTGTAAAATGTCTTATAAAAAGGACAATCAATACTTTATAGATAATGTCTTCTATTAAGCGCAAGAGGGAATATATAATTTACCTAATCTCAACACTTGTTTGGTAAACATGATTTGTACAAAAAGGTGAAACAACATGAAAGGGTTATAGGGAAGGCGTTGACACAACCCTTGCTTGCATAGACCGCATAAAATTGAATGGACCTGACCTGATAATAAATCAGCGTCAGCCAACCACCGCTTGTTTATTACCCACCTTAAAAAGGTAACTTTATATGTTACTGAATTATTGAACAATGAATTTGGGTCACATGCATGCATGTTGATAGTTAGAGGCTTAGAGCTATCTAGAGAGGCTCAAAAAAAAAAAGAAAAAAAGATGAGAAGTTGAAAAGACTAGCTACCTAGCTCAATCAAATTTTTTTTTTCGACAATTTAGAATTTCAGATGAAGATGACCTTTGCAGGTTGGAATAGGAGAAGCTTCCACAGCAAGAGAAGTGCAAGCATCAGGCTCATGCGATGAAGTACACGAACGGCATGTAGCACATAATCATCAACAACAACAGCAAAATCAGCATGCGCACCAACAAATTTCAACCACAGCCTTCCACATCAGCAGGCCTTCGCATCCAATCTCCACCATCATCTCTCCTCCTCCCCTTCACCATGCATCCATCATCCTAGACGACAACTCCTACCATGTCTCCAGAATAATGCTCCAAAACGAAAATTTCCAGGTGATCCATCATCCAAACCACAGTTCTTAAAGATGATTGCTTATAATTTTTTCCTGAGTAAATCCCCACATTGGTTTATGAAATTGTAAATGTCTTTCACTTTAGTCTTTGACTTTACAAAATTATTATTTTAGTATCTAATTTTTTAAAAAAATATTATTCTCTTTAGTCTTTAATATGTCAATAAAAAAATATGTAGTTAAAACGGATGAAAGTGAATGATATTTTGTAA
The DNA here is from genome assembly GCA_004329165.1 of Spatholobus suberectus. Lineage (NCBI taxonomy): Eukaryota > Viridiplantae > Streptophyta > Magnoliopsida > Fabales > Fabaceae > Spatholobus > Spatholobus suberectus. The sequence continues at coordinate 81,424,064 of CM014733.1, forward strand.
AATCAAGAAATATAATAAAGACTAAAGTTATAAAGAATTGACACATACTATTTTAGTAGTAAAGCGAGGCTTTACTCATTTTTCTCCATCAGCAGTGCTACATGGTATGAAAATTTATAGCACAAATTCTTATACGAAACAAATTAAATGCCTTCATGTAATTGGTTTACTAATAAATTAAAAAATAAAAAAAAAGTTAGAAATTGATGGAATTAGTCTTGATATTTAGATTTCGTCGAATTCGTAACAATTAACAATTTCCTTTCTCCTTTAATTTTCATGATCTAAATATAGATAGGTACTAAATAATAGAGCAACAAAAAAAAAAAAAGGTGTCGGTAGACTGACTCAATTCACATTTGGCAAAGAAGAAAGGCTTTTCGGAAGAATGTTACTATTGTATAGAAGATGTTCATAAACAGTAGGAAAAGAGAAATGGTAGTTTGGGTTGTGCAATCAATGAGATATTATTAGGTAGTCTAGGACTACTAAGTATCCATAGTCCTAACCAATGCTTATATAACATATATTCAAATTTTACAATTTATAAGAAATAATTAATAATACTTGATTACATATCATGTAAAGATTAATGGAGACTATGGTGGTGTAAGATCACCTAATAATTTCTCGCAATGAAAGCAGCACTCAATGTGTTGAATTAAGTCCAAAATGGACTGATTCTGCATGGTATGGTGCACGAGAGGCTGATTCATTAACTGAGGATGCTTTTATAAGTGCTTGCTAAATTACGGGCATGAAACTGTCTTTTCGCTTTTGGATTGCTGTTCAAACATGATGATTGAGATGTGGGCTTTGAATATGATTGTTGTCTTTTAAATTCATGTATAATATATATCCACATGGCAGCAACAGCAGCAACAACATCATAGACTAGAAGGAAGGTCTGCGTCTGGTTTGGAGGAACTCATCATGGGGTGCACTTCAACTGATATCAAAGAGGTAATTAAGAGCCTTTTGACTCTGAAATATGTGAACTTTGTTTGCCATAATTCAACTAGGGAAACAGAAAGAAGGTCAAGAATAAATAATGGAGAAATTTTCTTGTCCAACAAAGAGTGATAGGAAGAAAAGAGAGAAAAATGTGTAATAATGATGGATGTGATAAAGAGAAATAAATATGTTGTACTAATGATATATAAATCTAAAAAATTAAAAAAAATAATGAAAACAATTTTCATTATTTTTATTTGAATTGCAGACAAGAAGCCCTAATCTTTTTCTCTTTATTACTTTTTGCTGCTCTCCTCATGTTCGCACATCTGAACAGTAGAATATCTTTCTTTACACGACAGAAAACTTCTACTAACATTCTCTCCCATGGAAACACTGCTCCTAGTGTTGAATATTTTTTGAAAATTTTGAATTTTTTTCTATAAGAAGGAAAAATTGGAAAAGGTGACAATGACTTAAAATATCTTTTTTGTTTTTGCATTCCTGTCCTTATTAGGAAAAAAATGCTCAATGATTTTTGACTATATGAGATGGAAAAGTATGAGCCAATCAATTTCCATTCCTTTTTCTTCTGCTTCCTCAGAGTGTGAATATATTTCATTTAACAAAACAAACCCTAATCTTTTCATTATCTGCAATTTTCTTGTAGGAGTCATCCATTACAAACCCACAAGAAGCTGAATGGTTGAAGTACTCTTCCTACTGGCCAGACCCTGGCCAACTGCAGGATCATCATGAGTAGGAGGAGGCAACAAAAAATAGAGAATAAACAGAAGAAAAAAAGAAAAAAAACCACAAACAAGACAACATCATTGTCGTCATCATTAATGCTTGAAGCATACCTCAAGTTTCTTTTCAACAAAAAGCCAAGTAATAGATCCATGGTTTGCTCATTTTCTTTCTTTTTCCAATGGGTGCCTGTTTATGATATAAGCTTTGGTGGCTCTCAGTGGAACTAATGACCTGTGTGCAACGGAACAAATTGGAAAGAAAGGGAGAAAGAACAAAAAGGAAAAAAAAAAAAAAAATCCAAGCAAAGCTGCTCTTTCTCCTGACACATGGTGAGGGAGAACGACCAAAGATCCAAAGTTAAATGCATCTGCTGCATGAAAATCATCACTAATATGATTGCAGTATCATTCTCTCTTATTATTCATATTATTTTATTATTTTAAGATGTTTGTATTAGTTCACTTTTCCTGTTTTTAACACAAGAAATATTTAATTATAGCAATGAGGTTGAGCAAACTGAGGACCACCTTGTTGCCCGTGCCACAGTTAATTAGGTATTCTATAGTTTAAGATAAGATGAGGTGAGATTTTTAGATTAGACCAATTAAGCTCATCGTTTGAGCATCTTGTACCAAACGATTCAGATATTTTTCATACGATAAGCATTATATCAATTTTACTAAAGAATTAATTTGAACCATTGACGTAAATCCGCTAGCTAAAACATGAATTTTTCTCATATCATTTCTCTCTTTTATGTGCTGTAAGTAATTGTTTGTCGTCGGGTTTCACTTCCTACTTCTTTCCACAATTTTTAAAGGTTAGAGAGGAATCATATAACTTTTGCTTTCTCTTTTTGAATTTATTATCGAGAACTTTAGGTAGAACCCCAAGCTAGCGCTGCAAGATTTCCAAGGACCAAGGTTAGTTATGTTACTCGTGGCCTTCATTCACAATTCAAATTGCTGATCACGTCACAAAAATACAGCAGGTAGCTGCTCATTTTGGGTTGTTTGGAAAATTAAAATTTATGTGATTTTGATTTATTTATAAATAAATTCTTATATTCAAAATTTATTATAAAAATATATTTGAAATAATTCGTAAGTTAATGTTATATTTAAAATAGAGTAAATATATAATTTCTTTCCAGAAAGTGATACTTTGTATTGATTTAGACCTCAAAGTTTATGTGTATACGATTTAATCCTTGAATTTGTCTACTTCATGACAAATTATTCTTTCAATTGTGAAATTAACCAAATTCGAGAAATAAGAACCTACTTGGTTTAAAAGGATATTTTTACTTTCCTTTTCTATATTTACTCTGAATTATATAAAGGTTACCTTATTTTCATTTTAGTTCCTATTTTTAAATATTTATATATAAAAAAGAATGAAAACAAAAATTGTTTTCATTGCTTCCTAGTTTTCATTATTTCCTATACTAATATTTAAAATTAAGGAAATAAAATAACATTTTTGTAATTAAAAGTGAAAATAAAATATTCTCAAAGTAAGCATTTCCTATGCTTTTTATTTGACAAATTCAGAGGCTAAAGGCTCGTTCACTTTTATTTTCATTTTCTATTTTTACTCTTTAATTACAAAATTGTCACTTTGTTTCCAATTTGTTTTTTGTTTTCAAAAATTTATACAAGTAACAACATTCACCATTTCTTGTATAAATTTTTGAAAATAGAAAACAGATTGAAAACTAATGACAACTTTGTAATTAAAAAGTGAAAATAGAAGTAAATGGACCCTAAATTGTAATAAAGTTAACACACAAGAAGTAAGTTGATAGATTTAAACTAATATGTAATAAAGTCCATAGATTTAAAGACTAAATTATATATACATAAATTTTCAGAAACCAAATAAATTAATCTTTAAAACATAAAAGATGAATTAAATTGGCTTAATTGTAGTTATTTATTGTATCGTCTTATTTAAAATATAATAAATTATTAACATGCATACAAAATATATATTAAATTATTTGATTAATTTAGGCATAAATATGTCAAATTCTATTATAAAAAATAAATTAAATTAAATTCACTCAAATGACAAATTAATCCAGTCAAATTTTTATTTCAACACAACTAAAATGAAAAATCCAAATCATCAATTCCTAATTAATAACTTTATAACTAAGATATTTAATTTATAAATCAAATCAAGTTATAAAATGTTTGATTCTCAACACAATCTAAGTGTTTGACCTATTTTTTTTATTCTTCTTAAAAGAAAAAGTTAAAACAAACACATTCTCTGAAAAATTCTTAAAAAAATTAAGTATCTTAATTTTATAAAAAATATAAGAATTTTTTTTTAAAAAAAATAACTGCATACCCTACCCTCCCTTAAGATATATAACTTAATCACACACATTTTGCTCAATTAATCATAAATTTTAAAATTAAAAGTGATGTGAGTAACAGCTACACTTTACTGGCATGCATAAGAGCAGGCTAAAAGTATAATAACGTAGCATTCATAGATAAGCTGACTTTGCATCTGTTATTATGATTTTGTTCTTTGAAAAAATACAAACATAAACTATATTGCCATTTATATATGTTTCATTTTTTTTTTCTATCAGCAACAAAGAGTTTTATTAGAGAGTACAAAGAATTCTCTAACCCTTAAACATTATATATATATATATATATATATATATTATCTTCTATCCATATATGCTATATTTTCACTATTCCATTAACCACTCGTTACTTTAAGTAATACTTTAATTTGCATGAATATATAGAGGATGGACGCAACGAATTAAAATAATCAGTATGTCCAGTTAGTTGATCTCATGCATTCACGACCATACGCCTTCTTTGCGCCACGACCATGTACAAAAATCTGCAGTAAATCGTAGCTTCCTTGGAGCTTTTACTAGTGCTGGGATGTTTGCCTAATAAAAAGAAAATTTACTTTAGGAGATGAATTTCAAGAAGATCTTTTAGTTTTGATGGGTCCCTTAACTGACGAAAGAGTACTCGTGTTTTTGAAGTTTGAACCGCAACGTATATACACAAACACACGCCTTTTATTTTTTATTTCCCACTTCATACTTTAAATTGCACACACCACTTATGAAAATTATTAACTAACTTCTGCCAATTAGTGATTTTGCGAAGCTGCACTTTACTTTCTAAAGGCATGTACGGCTTGTGACTGTCTTATTTAGGGAATTAAGGAGGGAAATTCCATTTCTTATTGGATATTTTGAGCTTTAGACATTTTATAGACGAGGTTCTCTTAATTTTATTATTTAATTTTTAAGAAAGAGAGTGATACTAGGAGACAGGCACATCTTTAATTATTGCTTTATTCTGAGTTAGATTCGAGCTTTTCCTGCTGTATTATTAGAGTAAAGATGTGCTTATCTCATCTTAGAGAGAGAGAGTACCTTGCATGTTAATGCTTTAAAGGGACATACATGCAATAAAGCTAAGATGAAAGAGAGGGTAACTTCATAGTAGTTTCTGAACGGAATAAAGACGGGACTGAATAGAGAATTTTGAGAAGACAAGAATAAACTTTTTATTTTCTTTTATTCTTGTACTCTTTTTAAATAACTGCGTACCATACCCAAACTCCTAGCTAGCCACACTTTCTTTCAGTGTATAGGAGAGAAAAAGACAACCCACTATAATTATATATATCATTTTATTTACACATAAGTATATATGATCGTGTGAAACGAGATACGATACCTATAGCTTTGGATCTCTTACAATCAAATGCTAGGAGAATCTTTAACTACTGTTTCTTAGATTGATGTTCTTATTAAAATAAACAAACCTGAAAGAGAGGATGATGAGTTAATATGAAATTAGCAAGAGGAAGTATCTGTTTCCATATTCTATAATTTAAAATTTAAAGAAGACCTAAAAAGGTCATATTCAGTTCTTTCGATTTATGGAAGATTTTGGATGCTTTTGAAAGGAGCATATATGGAGAGAGTGTAAGTGTACAACCAATGTTATGGTTTGTTGGTATGCTTTAGATTTGGTCCCGTAAAGAAGTCGCAGGAGGAATGGTGGTAGTGCAAGGACGAATATGACAACATGCTCTTATCGATCTTTTAAGATTCTTCCACAGACCCCACCAATTGGTTGTTTTAATTTTGTGCTTCATTATCCTGTAGAGAAGTTGAATCGCACACACACACAAATATATTTTATAGTTATAGTTATAGCTTGATATAATACTCCAACTAAAAAACAAGAGTGTGTACATTAACAAATCTTATAAAAATTTGCTAATGTACACACTTATTTTTTAGTTGAAATAAGTTAGCAAGTTATATTATAGTGTATTTTAAGATACATTATAATTATAACTTGTTAACGTACTCTAACTAAAAAATAAGTATGTCTACGTTAACAAATTCCTATATATATATATATATATATATATATATCCTCTACGTGTAAATCCTGCGTTTGCTTATTCTCAGATTACCAAAAAAAGAAAAAATCTGCAATCGTCCTAACTGAGTTGACTTAAGCATATAACTTGATTCATAGGTATTTGGTTATACATCTTGGATGTGATTTTTCACATTTAGAATGTAATTTTTCACATCTCATAATTTTAAGAAACTAATAATTATAACTTTCACATTCCAAACGTAATTCCTTTTTTCGCAATGAGTTTGCAAACGCACTATCAGTTTAAAATGAAATAGTTTTCTTTTTAGTTTTTATAAGATTTTTTTTTCAAAAAATTATTATTTCTTTGTAGAATAGCTGAGCCGACATGGTATTCATTCTTTTATATAGAGAGCTGTCGAAAAAGAACTAAAGCCCACAGTCCTACCCCTTTAACCCAATAATTTTTTAGTCCCCTTTTATGTGGATTATTTTCAGTCCAAGCCCACATCTATTTTTTTTTAAGGGATTAGGGCTGAGGCTTCTGGGGTCGGTCCATTGTATTTTTCCAGCTTAGCTTTTAATAATTATACCTCTCTAATTAATAAATATACCACCCTTCCTTTTTAAAATAATTTTTTATTACCAAAAGAACCTTATATATAAAAAAAATATTAACCTATTTTTACACCCTATCTTCATTAATGTTTAAACCTTAATTTTGTACCTCCATCTTCATTATTCTTAAAATCTAAATTTTCCACCCTCATCATCATTATTCTTTAACACTATTTTTGCACTTCCATCATCATTATTCTTTAAATCCTCTACTTCCATTTTCATTCCTTATCTTTTTTTTTCTATCAAAAATAATATTCTTTTTCCATAATTTGTATGATACGTGATAATGAATATGTGATAGGTGACGCATTTTTATCGTTTGTATCAGGCGGTGCGTTTTGGTGATTGCATTTCAAGTAACATCGAATGTTGTTTTTGCAAATCATTGCATTTTTATTGTTTTTTGTCATTATTCCAGAAATTACTTTCCAAAATAAACAATTGTCTATTTCGGAAAGTAATTTCTGGAATTATGTTTCATAGTTCCAAAAAATACCTTCCAAAATAGACAATTACTTATTCCGAAAAGTAATTTTTGAAAGTATTTTATTTTTATTTTTTTGTTATTATCCTTTTATTTTTTTCATTACAATTTTTTAATTTTTTTTTACTTATATATAGACATCGAATACCATGTTAGTAAATGGCGAAGCGAAAAAAAGGGGGTGAGTGGCAGAGCAAAGAAAGGGAGTGAGGGGTGAGTGAAGGAAGCAAGTGATGTGGTAAGCGATTCTGGAAAGAAACAAGAAAGGGGTGAGTCGTAGAAAAAGGGGTGAGCTAGAGAAGGGGGGCTGAGTCATAAAGGAAAGGAAGGTGGTACACGTTCTGGAAAGAAACTCTATGATTTGAAATTAGGGAATGAATTAAGAGGATATTTTAGATAAAAATTATAAATAAATAAAAAGAGAGAAAGGGAGGAGTATATTAATCAATTTGGAGAGGTATATCATTTGCCTTCCAGCTTTATTTACCTTCTAGTGCCTACTATAGTACTGTGATCAAAAGTTCGAATTCCGTGTTTAGTCACTCAGTGCATATAATTGGATTCTAAACATATTTAACATAATTTTTATTAAAAATATTTAATATTTCGTTGTGTTTGATATATTTTACTTTTTTAAATAGTTAAATATTATTTTTTGATTACATATAATTAAATATTATACTTATTGAATTATGCAAGAACTGCATCAACATTATTATCTCTGTACTTGTTATTTTTAAAGAAAAAAATCTATTTTTATTTATATATTATTTTAAACTTACAAAATAACATTAATTATTACTTTTATTATATTTGTATTGAAAATTTAAAAAATAATGATAGTATATAAAATACCAAAATGTTCCCTTCTTGCAACAAAATAAAAAATAAAAAATATCAAAATAATAACTAAAAAGATAAAGAATATATACTAAAAAATATAAATAACTTTAATGATGCGGTACCGCAAGTGTACGATTGTCGTCAAGTAATAAAACATCGAATCCATAGGGACTGTGTGTTTGGCTTTGTAATTATCGATATTTAATAAAAATTGAACAAAGAGGGTTCAATTTGAGAATTAGGGTTTAAAGTAAAAGAATTAGAAATTGGAGAATTCAATTAAGCGAGCAAATAAGATTGATAACAATTCAGTAAAGAAAACTTCTAGGATCGAAGTTCACCCTATGACGATTACTAAATTGATTCTTTTATCCCGTGCTCTTACTTGTTCTTCTTGAGGGTGAGTTAACCTAAGGTATCCTCCGTTCTCTTTCAAGATACGGAGGGGTGTTTAATCAAATTAGCCCCTTACTTTTGTGGTGGTTTTGTTTAATTAGATCCAATGAGTTATTTGTTAATTCAATTACTCCCCCAACAGTTTCACCTACTTTCATGGTTTAGACCTAGGTTTCTTCCCTATAGTTCTAGTATTTAAGTTCACATCTCGGTTCTTTCCCAAATCCCTAAGGTTATGTAAATCGTGGCCAATTCGTTTCGCAATAAAGAAAATTGATAGAGAAGAAATCAAGAGAGAAACAAGAATTACACAAGGATAAAAGAAATCAATTCATTAAGCATTCATAGGGTTATGCCTAATCCTATAACAAAGATGACTACTCACACATATTCATGGAAAACAAACAAGAAGAAAAAGAAAACATTCAAACCGGATCGAGAAAGAGGAGAAATTCCAATCCAAAGCTCTCGCTCTAAGCTGTCAAGAACCAAGGTCTGGACCCTTTTTCCTAAGCCTAAAAAGTCTATATAAGTTTCAAAGTACAAAAGGGTCCAAGCCCAAACTAAAAAGAAATAGAAAAATAAATATTTATTAATGTCAGTAGCACACCACGGGTAGGCCATGGTGCTCTTTGGTTATGAGATTTACAATTTTTCTTCAACAGTTCTTCCATTGCTCTTCCTTGGCCACATTATATAACACATAATCAAAGAGATTAATCAAAGAAAAATCTTGCTTAAGCTAATTATAAGGAAAGGAATTGATTCCTCTTTGTTGCAAAGAATTGATTACCCTATGCTAGAATCGAGTCCCAACAGACAAGCGAGGTTTAAATTAAAAATTGATCAAATCTTCCTTATAAAGTGAAAAAGTTCTTCAAGAACAAATTAATCAAAAGAATGAAAGTAATTAGGGTTTTTTATTTTCTCTTGAGTCAGTGCTTAGTTAAGACTATGAGTCAAATAGTGATTCAATTTGTGATATCCCCACTGTTAAATTGGGAATTTGCTTATGACTTGCTTGTTGTGTGAACAAGGGTAGGTTTTCCTTGGTTGTTCTAAGAAATGGTTTATCTAGGGTTTGAGAGTTAAGTGTCCCTCAAGTTTTCTAAGATGTGTGATCCCTAAAGGGTGATTGGAGTAATACAGTAAGGAGCGTCTCGGATTAGGTTGTCAAGGTAGGGTTCCTTAAGTGTAAAAAGCTTGTTGCATTGTAAACTATGATCTAATAATAGAGAAATATCAAGTGAGGTTTAAGGGCTGGATGTAGTTGTAGTTGATGATTAAACCAATATAAATCCTTGTACATTCTTCTGTAACCTTAGTCTTACATTGTTTTATTTAATTGTTTGTTTGATTCACCATGATTTTACTTTGATATCTGTTAATCAAATCAAGTTGGGGTTTCTCTCTTTGTCTCTTTTCACAGTTTTATTCTTCATGATTTAGGGTTATTGTTTTATGAAAACGGTTTTGAAATAACTCAATTCACCCCCCCCCCCCCCTTTTTGAGTTATATTAGACATTTGATTAACAATTCTAACACTAACTTGAAGGGATTCAATGACTCAAATTAGGGAACTTGCTTAAATACTAGAAGGTCCATTATAGGTTATTGTTTTTTTCTTTGGATCATCTTTAATTTCCTAAAAAAGAAAAAAGCAACCAATAGTATCCAAGTCATCTATAGAATCTGGGTATAGGGTTTTAATACAAGCCATAAGCAAAGCTTAGTAGACAATTTGTCTGTTTTGTGACTTACAACTAACTGACATTGCCTTTGTGGTCTTCTACTATGACAATCAAGCAGCCATACACATAGTTGCAACTCTTGTGTTTCATGAAAAAACAAAACATGGAGTTGGATTATCACATTGTTAGAAAAAAAAAAAATCAAAACGAGACTCTCCACCTGCTATCAATCTTTTCGCAAATGCAGATTGTGGATATTCTAACTAAGCCCCTTACTATAAGGCCTTTTCTTGACCTTTATTCCAAGCTTGGAATGTTGGACATCCATATTCCAACTTAAGGGGGTGTTACAATTATGAAACAATTATTTCTATTGTGAGGTAGTTAAAAATAAGTTAATTATCTACATCTTGTTGCCATCTCCCTTGAGCTTTCTCTCTTGTATATAAATTGACTAATCATGTAGCTTCAGTTTTTAGATTGAATAATACAGTTGATGAACTGATGCACGTTGCATTTGAGTTTCTTCATTCTCAGTTTTCAATTTTTTCTTGTTAAATTTGAATCTATGTTACTTCCACTAACTATTTTTAAAACATTAATTTAGTATTCAAAATATTTATTACATTGAACTGGTAAACTATCTTCGATAATCAAATGACATCATTCTATGCTTTGCAAGATGACTTTTGAATTATTAATGTCAAAAAATTCATACACACACACACACATAATGAAAAAAAGACTAAATTGATAAAAGAACAAAACAGATAAGAATTATTTCAATGTCATATGTGTTACTTATTTTAAAAAACTTACTTTTTAAATTTAATACTGTAAATGATGTTAATGACTTGTGGTATCATACATTAAATTCCATTTTATTAATATTGAATTGTTTTTTCTCAATATTCATAAGGAAAAAAAAAATGAACTCTAAACCAATTGTTTTAGGTTATATATGTAGCCCCTATATCATTTTCTCTTTATGGGTATAGTATGAGATAATCCCTAACAAACCAAACTTGCTTTAGGGAAGCTTTGAAGTCTATCTAAAACATGTCATAAGTGTGGAATTGAGTCATAGCCGTGTTGAATCAGAGAGTGAATTAGTGTGGGTAATTGTTACTTGTCTTGTTAAGTATATGATTAATATATTTGTGTATTTTTAATTAAAAAATTCTTAAATATCTTTGGAAACTCATTCTTCTTTCAATTTTGATTGTAAACTTATTAAGATACTAATAGAGGTTCAATTGAAGAACTTGATTTGAAGCACGAGTGCATAAGCTTTGTGTGTGTGTGTGTGTGTGTGATTGTTGTGTGTCATGTCAAGTATATGATTAGTATACTTGTGTATGTTTAATTTAGTAAATTTCCTTCTTAAATATCCTTGAAAATCCATTTTTCTTTCTATCTTGATCATAGGTTTCTTAAGAGACTGATGGGGAATGAATTGAAGTTTATTTCCACTTAATTTAGAGTTATAGTGCACAAGCTATGGAAATCATTTATGTTGGAAGGAAGATCACTGAAAATGGGCTTGCTGATTAGTGTGCATTTAAATGCTTAATAAATGCATTTAAATATGTCAACTATATGCTGAAAAGATATAACCACTAACTTGTTAAACAACTAACAATATGTTTAAACGTATTCAATACAACTTTGATTGATATAAACAGTTGTTCCTAAGTTAGTTAGTACACTTTCTAATAATTGAAAACACTTTGTAATACACAACTCTCTCCTTTCTCTAGTTAGAGTTTGTGGAGATCAAACTTAAGGAATCAAGGATTAATCTCATTTTTCTTTCTCATCTCTTTCTTTGTTTTGATTCTTTTTACATGTATCACTAAATTCCTAGGTTGGGAAAAGAGGAATCTCTATTGAATTTTTAAGTGATTTAATTTGTTTCATCTTAATTTATGTTTTTATCATTCAATTGAGTGGATTCTTCTATTCTTAATAATTTCTTAGATTGACCACTAGGAATTGAATTTAGACTTAATATCTCAATTGAAAATTTGGTTTGAGTTAGATTTTGAGGAATTTCACCACAGTTATTGAGATTTTAGGAATAGAACTTAATAATTGTGTGATCTCAAAAAATTTCATACTTAATGCTTATTTTGGTTAGGAATACCAAATACTTAAGGAATTAGTGTTTTTGTTAGAACAAAGGGATTAAATGTCAAGGAATTGTATTTAGCTAGAGTAATGAATTTGTCTTTGATCTTCAATTGACTAATAGTTACTTTAATTAAAAGTTGAGTTATGTTGTTTGAGAGAAAATCGAATAGAAAGGAATTTAACCCTAACTGTTATCAATTGTTATTGTTACTCTAATTGTGATCATAATGACTTGTGTTGTGTTCTATTTTTGTATTCTTATTCTTTTCTCTTGGAAATCACTCAATGAAATGCATCTTTTTCTCCCCAATTATTAGTTCAAATCGTGATAAAGTTGTAATTTGATGCTTAGATCCAATCCTTGTTGGAATAATACTTAATGCTTCTTCTATATTCCTTGATAACATCTAATGCACTTGCTAATTTGTTTCCTATCAATTCTGCATAAAAGAAAAACCTCTTTAAGAAAAATGTTAACAACACATTCTTTGACACATTTTTTTGAAACTCTCTCTTATTGGTTGAAAATTTTTGAAAATTACAAAATTTGTAAGTCTTACATCTTATTTAATGACTCTCTTTCATGATTTTGTAATTTTCAATAAATTTCAACCAATAATAAAGTGTGTATTAGGAAGAGTGTGTTAGAGAATGTGTTCCTACTACTCCTCTTACTTCAAATATTAGAAAGGGAATCATAACAGTGTTTGTATGGGTCTCAAATTCGAGTTTCACCAACATAAATTTTCTTCCTTTTGTTTAATGTACCCTAGACTTCGTGCACGTGAAAATCCCAGCCATTGATTTTGCAGCATACTTTGTGTCTCGTTAACTGAACGGATAAACAAACAGAACCTTTGGCTACGTTTGTTTTCTGTTCCAACGTAATTCTAGTGGAAGTAAAATAAAAAATAAAATTGCTTCCATTAAACGTGCATCGTAATTTGCGTTTTTTAACAGTTAGTTTTGCCGCATTACGTGTACTCTATAATGAGAAAAAGTATAATCAAACATGCACATAGTAATCTGATGAGGGTGGATATATCTTTAGCTGTTTTAGAAACAAACTTATTTTTTGGACCAAAAAAATCAACATATTGTAGAGATAATTTTTTGGTATAAAAAGTAGGAACAAGTTGTACAAGGAAAATTAATATTTGGCCTTATAGTTCAAGTGCGAAATCTTTTTGTTTGCATACTCCTAATATTGGTTGCGCTTATGTTCATCATCTTGTAGATAAGCCCCCCAAAATAATCACAAAGATCTTGGACCTTTCTGAGAAAAAATACTATCCTAAGCCCAAATTAACGCAGGCAAACGCATGGTTTGGAGTGAATGCTAAGATTTGCACTGCCTACTAATCCAAGGATACAAATTCTTGTCCAAATCCTCTCCCCCCCCCCAAAAAAAAAACTTCCGGTTCATGAGAACTTTGTTTAGTCGTCCTTCTTCCATGAATCTACCTCCCAATCCCAGTGAAACGTGGAATCATTTATGTTAATATATTCAGTGTTGAACTTGATGCTGATGCCTGACAGTATATGCTCCATTCCACATACATGTGGCTATAATAACTCGGGGGGTCTTGTCATTTGTTTCAAATGGATGGCTGTCAATTTTAGGAATAGAATATATATTTGAATTGGAGTTTAATATTTTATACCCAGTTAATGTAAAAAATTTCATATTATCAATTAATTAAAAATTGTTACAAGAAACTTTTAAAATAATTATTAAAATTAATAATTTTGCCGCATACATGACAATCTATATTTAAATAACAATATTATATTATCAATATATTCTAATTAAATTCTTCGAATTTTCATAATACCACAGAAAGATATAGCAAAGCCCGTGTACCAGAGGGAACCTTGACAAGTATTTTTCCTGACTAAATAAATAAAAATAAAAAAGACAAGTTGCTTGAAATATTTTGGCAATCATTCCCCAAGCGACACGAGAAACAATTAAAAAGGACAGTAACCAGTTGACAAGTCTACCACTGAGCAACAATATTAACAGACTTCAATTACTTCACTGATTTCAGGCATACTAGCCAGTCTATCTGGTTTTCTTTTTTCCGTCACGAAAAATGCTCGATTTTGTAAAAATACTAATAACATGCTCTCTAACACTTTCTGCCACACTCTCTAATTAGGTTAAATTCATGTAAATACCGCTAAATATGAATGTCATTCCTCACTTAATGGATTTCATTCCCAAACTAGTTATACCTGCATAAATTTCAATTAATAAGAGAAAACTTATTAGAAACAAAATGTTAAAAAGTGTACTGCTAATACTCCTCCTTTGATCAACCCAGTTTAACCAGTCACCAGAACAAATCAAGCGTTGATTTAAATCATACGTGTAATTAAACCAGTCAAACCCAGTTAAAGTTCCCGGCTAATTTGTAAACTGCTTAATCGACTGATGACAATGAGGAACATTTCACACTGTATACACTCCATACCCATTAAGCTGTTGCTTCATAATGCAACAAAAAAGGTCGAATCTGTAACAGCCTGCAGAGCTTTATTAGGCAGGTGCAAGAAATCGGCCATGGTTTTGTATCAGGAAAGACAAGTAACCATTAGGTCACCACCTGACAAATTCTGTTGATTTCACATTAATAATGCTTTAACTTGCACGAAGGATTCACTTGGATTAACAAACATGCCACAGGATATTTACAAGAAACTACAACATGTTCCTCTTAACCTGTAACACAACATTGGAGAAACCTTCTCCCTTATCACTTTCTATGCATCCTCTCTTCATGTAACACAATTGTACCGACTTTGAAGGAAATTATCAAACTTCACTTATTTTCATCATCATCTTCTGTACAGGCCACCTGCTTGACAATTGACATACCATGTCTAGCTGGCTTAGCAAGCACGCGACTCGGAAACCGGTAGCCGCCTGGTCATTGGTACACTACTACCTGATACTTTTAAGGATGCAAACAGGCAAGATAATCTTGCAATCATGGGCCTAGTCTTTAGCATTTTAGGAACAATGGCCAGCTCCATACCAGCATCAAACGTGCTATGATAGCCTTCAAGATCAGCCTTGGTTATAAGAACTGCATCCCCAGAGGGAGAGTATGGTAAAGGACAAGGTCTTCGCTTGTTATAGTTTTGAACAGCCTGCTTACAATACATGCAATGATTACACCAAATCCAAATGCCAACGACAGAAATCATTACTGAAAAAGTACTACAATAATAGCATTGAGTTACTAGCCTTCTAGGTGTGACAGAGGAGACACTAAAAAAGGGACTTGGTTATACCTTCCACTGTGATGGTGCTAGTAGCACTCTAGGTCTTCGAGACCGAACATATTCCAGGGCAGCAGCAGGTGTCATGTGCTTGTATTCGACCTAGAAAACATAAGTAGACAGCATGGAAAGCATTCAGCACCTTGAAGCTTCAATGATCCCGCAACTCAATCATAAAGTTCATAAATTACCAGATAACAAAGTACAATTGTTGTACTCCTCCCCCGCCCAGCTTTACAGTGAACATAAGTAGTTTTACCACAAGTTGCATTCTCTGCCATAATACAAAGGTAATACACACACAAAACTATATTTCACCACCAGCCCCCAAAAATTAACAAAGAAAACATTCACCGACTCCTCCCCTTTCCTAAAATTAAATTAAAAAAAGAAATACCCACGGTGAATGAACTGCACAGCCCGATTGATATCAACAAAGGAGGGGGCAAAGAGATAATCTCTAGTGGGAATCACCAAATGATCAATCCCGTGAGCCTGAAACAAATCAAGCAAATAAACCCAGATATGAGCGACAGTTCATACCAAAACAAATATAGCAAGTACATTGTGAAACAACTGTGCTTATGTAGAAATTCATTATTCCTGTATCAATTAAACCCACAATACCCACATCAGAGATTCCACCACTTCCTAACGGCAAGCAAGGCAGGCTTTCTACATAACTCGTACGTAGCACACAAAATGCAAAGACAAGACATTCAAAAATGGAAAGGGGATATATATCATTTACCCGATACAACGACGATGGCACCAAGGTTTCGTAAGGCTCATTGAGAGTAATCACACCACCCACACCAAGCTTCTTCAAGTGAGGAACGTCTTTGGGGAACGGCACAGCGCCCAGTAACAAGAACTAGAAAGAACAATAAACAAAATTTTAATAAAACCCCAACTACGATTCTCAGCAACAATTCAAAACAACAGAACCACGGTTAATCAAGAACGAAACAAAACCATCACGAAAGAAGATTAAGAGAGAGAGAGAGAGAGAGAGAGCAAAACCTCGTCAATTTGATCCCACCACCTGAACTCAGCTTCAATCTTGTTACGAAGCACATTATACAAGAGTGTGGGATAGAACAGGATCCGAGCACCTGCTCCCACCAACGCTCTCTTCGCATCAACGCTCACAATCTGCCTCTCACACTTCTCCTCCTCGTCCCTACTACACTCCGCATCGTCCAATTCCTCGATCTTCATCGCACGCACCAAACTAAACCCTAAAACCACAACGCCGATCCCAGTTTGGTTCGGTTAGAAACCTGCAAATTGAAGGGAATCGAAAAGCAATCGTACCTTAACGCTGACTTGGGAATGAAGGAAGACGCGAATTAGCGAGAAATGGAATCGATGACGGGAAAAGAGAAAACCATGAATTTTAGGGGTGGGGAGAGTGCTGAAATGTTCATAAGAGTAGAGTGTGGAAGCTCCCTAACAAAAATGCCCTTGCTACTCTACAAAATTACCTATCTATTATTGCTAGAAACCCAGACACAGAGGGTGGACCTTTTAGTAATTATCATTTATGATTGGATTATTAGTCAATGGTCCAAATTCATGAAATATTAATTAATTTACTTTTTTATTTTTTTTGGTAATAAATTTAATTTATTTTAAGAGTTTAATGTTTAAGTATTACTGTTAATCAATCAAAAGTTATGATAGGTAATTAACTACTTTTGAATAAAAAAAATTATAGTAACTATGACTTGTAAAATAATTATTGTAAAAATTAATAAATTTATTAAACATTTTAATTTGTTATTGGATGACACTATAAAAAGTTTTTATATTATTTACTTTTTTTTTAACTTATTTATTGCTCTAAAATTTTACAAAGGTGTCATTTTTTTTTTTTTGTTTATTTTTTTGTTTCTCATATGTATCTTTCTTCAAAGTATCTTTAATTGGAATTGTTTATGGAGTTATTATAATTAAGCAACTTGAAAATATTATTAGAGCAAATGAATTTTTATGGAGTTCTTATAAAAGTTGCTTATACAAGCAATCATAAGCAAGATTGCTTAACCATTAAAAAATAATTTTTATATAAAAATAAAGATTCTTGTGTGAGTGAAAAGATAAAATAGGACTCACTAAAAATAAATTAAAAATCCAAATTGAGTTCTATCAATGAAGTAAAAATTAGCTAGTGTTCTTAAATTTAATGTAACGAGGGATCTACCAAAAAAGAGTTAAGAATCGAAATTAAGTTCTTACATTGGAGATGCTCTTAGACACAATCATGTTTTTAAAATGCTAAAGTTAGACATTTCTGTCTCCAAGAATTCGAATTTTAATTCATCGTATCGTTATTTTATTCTTTAATCTCTTATTAAATGAAATGAGAAAATATTAATAAAATCGCATATTAATTTAATTAAACATATATATATTCATTTAAAATTAAACTATATATTTGATTTTTTTATTCTTAATTAAAAGTAAAATAATAATTAATGTAGAATAGAATAAGCTCCTAATTGAACTTAGGATGTTAGACGAACCAAACCCGTAAATAGCTTTCCTTCAAATTCAACAATTTCTTTTTCTCCTGCGACAACAAATTTTCATAATATATATAATGATAAGGAGAAATATGCGACACACATATGATACCTGATTATGATGTAGGTAAAGTTTTGAAATTAGTTTCTCCATTAATCGTAATCCCTGCTTTATTTCTGATTTCATAAAATTAAAAAATAATTTTTAATTTTCCTACCATATCCTTCTACTTTTTTTTTTTAGGATACAATATCCTTCCACTTACTTTATAGAGTAATGTTATATTCTTTTATAAATTTTACTATTATTTTATAAAAAAAGTATTAAATGAACAAATAAAAGCATTTAATATTTTGAAAATATAAAATACATTCAATATTAAGAAAATAAGTTATGCACTGACAGTGTAAAACAGTTTTAAATTGTCATCCAATTATAACCCATCGTGCATGGTAAGTTTGTTGACTTTTATAATAATTATCGTAAAAATCATACTAATGGTGATTTCTAATTGGTTGACAGTGTAAAACTTTTTATATTGACAATATATAGTTATTAAACTCTTCAATATTTATCATACAAGCAAGTAGAAATGTTAATAAGACAGTGTTATAGGAGAATTTAGAATTATTGAATTTTTTTTATGTTTCTATTTTATATAAAAAGTATTAAATGTTTTTTATGTTTTTAAGATATTAAATGCATCTATTTTTAAATAAGAGTTTAATGATTATATATTGTGTCAACCAATCAGAAATCACCATTGGTATGACTTTTAAAATAATTATTATAAAAGTCAACAAATTAATCATAAATAGTGATTTGTGATTGGATGATAGTATACAACTGTTTTACATCATCAGTACATAACTTATTTTCTCTTTAAGTAAATAATGTATGCACTGATAGTTTAAAATATTTTTATACTGTCTTTTAATTACAAACTATTATACATGATAAATTTATTGATTTTTATAACAATTAATTTAAAGATGACATCAATTATAATTTCTAATTAGTTAACGGTATAATACATGCAATATACCTTTTATTTAGTGTCTTTTAAAAAATATTATAAAAATTTATAAAAAAAATATTCTTTCGATATACTAGTAGTTCAAAAACCAGGAATAAATTATGATAAATAAAGTACTCTTAAATTCAATCCATTACCTAGAAACTCGAGCCGAGCCTTTTTTTTTTTATCCCCGATAATAACTCGAGCCAAGCTTTATGCATATATTGGGGAAAGGTAAGAAGAGAACAACGCTTGAGTTCCCGTATTTATGAAATTTACACATTGAAATAGCGTTACCCTTGGACAACAAAAATTTGCAGATTTATTTATTAAATAAAAAAAACAAAAAAAGTTACAATAATTTTTTCCTTGACTTTACAGATCGTCTTGACCAATGTTAAATGTACCGATTAAAAAAATAATAAACAAAATTTGATTAAAAATCACATTAAAATTAGAAAATACATTAGAAATCATATTAGGAATATATCAATGATGCCTTTTAATAAATGTTTTCACTTTTAATTCCTTAATCAACATTGTTAAGGTATTTATTAGCATTTGTCAAATTTTATTTCATGTTTTACTTTTATCTCATGTTAATATCATATTCCATTTTCATCTTAAATGTTTTCTTTAATTTTATACGTACTATAAGTGTGTTTGGTAATAGCTTATAAGCTAGTTTGAGTAACTTATAAATAGATTTAACAAAAATAAGTTTGTTTGATACATGAGTTTATTTTAGTAACTTCTAGCCTATTTTCAAAAGCTACTTCAACTAGCTTATAACTTACTTCTTCTAGTCCCTAATATAAGATACTTGTAATAGAATTACACAGACTAATAAAATTAGTTAAATTATTTGGTTTTATTGATTTTTTTAAAAATATTATAACTTACCAATTTTATCTTCATTAATAATCATTAACTTGTGGTGGGTGATGTGAAAACATTAAAGTCTGAAAGTATTATGCACCACTATCAAATAAGGGCATAGATACTCAAAGTCTTTAAAAATGATAAATAAGGAAAAGAAATTAAATGATCCATAGGAATCATAAAACACCTTATAAAAAAGACCATCAATACCTTTCAGATAATGTCTTATATTAAGGACTAGAGGGGGTATAAGTTATTAGCTTTTTTGTTCTTTTTTATTTTTATCCTTTCTAATTTACTTAAAATTTCTTCTTATCTTTTTTATTTAATTAAATTATAATATATATTTTTTGACAAAAAGAAGGAAACACGTCATAAAAAAACCAAAAACAAAAATAACTACAATCATCCGTTACTCTCAAAACTAATAGATCGCTATGCTTTAGAAGGATTAAGTAAAATCATCATATCTTCACCATTTTTTTATAATATAAAATTTAAAAATTATTGTCTTGTTTTTTTTTAAGATGATAAGTTATTAGAAATAAATTCAATTATTAAAAGTGATACACACACACACATAAAGCTATAACCAAATAATCAAATATGACTTTTTATGTCATTTTACATTTATCAATTAGTTTATTAGTTAATCTCACCAAACATTTTCAATTCAATAAGTTAATTGTAAGCTAATTTTGCCAAACACACGTTGATCTAATGGTGGGACTTGGGTAATTAGGGTAACTTGCATGAACTCATTAGTTTTAACCTCAATGCCATAATTGTACACACACAAAAAAGGTTTAATTACATTTTTGGTCCCTATAGTTGCGTCAATTTTTCCTTTTGGTCCTTATAGTTAAAAATAATCCGTTTTAATCCCTACACATGCACTTTTGATATCGGTTTGGTCCCTACCGTCAAGTATGTTTTAACTCTGTGAAATAAAACCATTACAAAATAAAAATTGGCGGTGTAAAACCGCTACAAATTGATATTTTTTGGCATTTTTTATTCAATTTGTGGTAGTTTAAAATGACAGGAACTAAACCGATATCGAAAGTGCATGTATAGGGACTAAAACAGATTATTTCTAACTATAGGGACTAAAAGGAAAAATCGATATAACTATAGGGACCAAAA
The DNA here is from genome assembly GCA_004329165.1 of Spatholobus suberectus. Lineage (NCBI taxonomy): Eukaryota > Viridiplantae > Streptophyta > Magnoliopsida > Fabales > Fabaceae > Spatholobus > Spatholobus suberectus. Next base: position 81,445,194 of record CM014733.1, read on the forward strand.
AAGTAATTAAACAAAAAAAAAACATAGGGTATACAAATCATTTAGCAATACGTTGATTTTCTTGCATCATCACAGATATCTCTTTAGAGTACATATGCCTTGCCCTTATCGTGTTTGCATCCCTTTGTTAATAAACTATGTATTTGTTCTAATAAATGTTGCTTTCACCAAGGCAATTATAAGCAAGGCTGGTGCTTCTTTCAAAACAAAATTCATATACTCAGCAAGGTTGGTAGTTATATGCTCATATTGTTTCCCTCCATCATAAGCTTAAGTCCACTTATCCCTAGGAATATTATCTAACCATTCTGCAGCTTGTTGAAACTATGATCTCATTGCAATGAGCTTTGCCCCAAATCATGGTTGTCTCATCTCGTATGCTGTGACAACAGATGTAACATAATTAAGTAAGTGCTTGGTGCTAGATGAAATAAATTAATTAATTAATAAATAGAGGAATAAAGTGCTTAAAGCTTTGCCCACATTAATAACTTGTTTTTTCAGGTTAACATTTTGAAATACTTTAATAAAATTTGATGCAATATGCCAAATGCAGTATACTGAATGTTAGGTGGTCTCACCTAATGGACATAACTAGCATTCCCACCTATGTGGTAAATTTATACATACCATATTTGACTGACTACGTGTAAACAAGGTTCATTTTTTTGGGTATTAATAATTATTATTAATCTATGTTTCTTATTATTAATTAATAAATAAAAATAATAACATTTTTCTTGCAATTTGTATGATGCCTTATCACAAACCAGAAACAAGGCGATTAATTGATATTGAGGTATCTATGGTTACTTGTGCGAAGGTTCCTCTCATATGTTATTCAATTGTCGAATGGCATCCTGTAGATAGGATCTTAAGACAATTTGGGTTGCACCAAAATATTTCAGATGACCTACCAAACCTAGATGAAGTCCACAAAATTAATATGAGAGGAAGAATAGACATTTATTGGCCTCACCATCATCGTCAGTGAATTAACTTGTGGAATAACCAAAATAATCATCTTGTTGAAGGTCAACAACATAATGGTATTTTACATGAAAATTCACAATATATACAATGATTTATTCCTTGAACTAGATAATATATATTGCATGAGGGGTCATTATCTACTAAGGTAGTAAGTTTACTTTATCATTTCCATAAATTATTATTTTATTAGTAGTCATTGCTATTTCTAACATGATAATTATTATTTTTTAGCATTATCCTTCACATCAATATGATCAATCACAAGTGGAACCCAATTTTCAACCAGTCAGGTTTTTCAGATATATGCCCCAACATCATCAGTCACATGTACAATCTAGTTATAAATCAACGGGCTTCTCTGGATATATGTCCCAAAATGATCAACAAAGTTCTCAACCATTGGGGTTCTCACCATATATGCCTCAATATTCATTCCATCAAGTTTCTTCTAGTTCAAATGTTTTTGAAGGACGTTCACAAATGTTTGCAACCATTTTCTCCACATGACCATCCTCATACAATAACCCACCATCAATGGAATATTATCGTCCCATAATGCCTAATCATATGCATGACATTAGTACTGAGGATAGGGATGATGATAATGATAATAATAACAATGACAGTAATGGTGACGACAACGATGACGACGATGATAGGCGTGGTGGTGATGAGGTTCATCAGGAACTTGTGTCCTCACTCTAGCAACAAATGGTTAGACGTCTTGGTCCTAAAACAAAAGGAGGGTGAAAAAATCAAGGACAACAAGCTTGAAGTAGTCCTAGGACAAAAGGCAGGAGGATATCAAGGTCAACAAATCGAAGACCACAACGTGAGAGAAAAAGACATTTGTGTGGAACATCATCCCACATGTAACTTTTTTTAAAAAAATTCTCATAACTTTAAGGTATTTTATATTTATTGTCATTAAAACTCTATGATAAATTTTAAGTATCTTACATTGCCTTTTTTTAAAAAAAATTGACAAACAAAACCTAAATTCATAATGCTAGAATTCAACAATTTTTAAAATGTTTAAAATAAATTAAAATCAAAATCATACATAAATTTTTAAAATAAAATATTTTAAAAATAAAATTAACAAAATCGTGGTACATTTCACGATTTCTACACAAAAATAAAAAATATATATATAAAAAGTGAAGTCTCATGCGAAACACGACTTTCCTATAACAATAAAAAATAAATTTAAATTGAAGTCTTAATACATCACATGACTTCTGCATTAAAAAAAAAGTGAACTCTCAAAGAAAAGCATGACTTTTACATGAAAAAATAAAATAAAATTGAAGTCTCACATAAGGACATGACTTTGGTTCAAAAAAAATAGGAGAAAGTCATGTTTTATTTTACGAATTTTGTACATATAAAAAAAGGATCCATATTTGGTTCATTTTTACCATTTTAAAATTAAAAAAAAACAAAGTCATATATCAAATTATGACTTCTTTAAGAATTCGTAAAAAAAATTAAAAAAATGTGAAATTTAGAAGTCGTAAATTCAATTACGACTTCAAATTTTGAGGCCGTGTTTGTAAATACAACTTACCTCAATTTAGAATTTTTTTTTAAATCTACCCATTTTGATAATTTTGAAAAAAAAAATACCTCTGTAGGATAAAAAAGCCTTCCTCGACTATGTCAGTGTGTATAATATATAACATAAATATTGTAATTTGAATTTGTCTTTATACATAAAAATCTGTCTTTAGGGTTAAAAAGTTGAATCTTCAATATTTTTCATTAATATAATAAAATCATTAAATGATAAGTTATTTAGCAAATATTGAGCTTACAAAACTAAAGTGACTGATTAATTAAGGTTATTATTATAATCTTAATTTGTATGATATGCGAGATTTAACTGATTTAAAGGAAGAATGCATGCAAAATGAAAAATTAAGAATTCATTATCATTGATTTAAAATAAATTGAGTTATCAACGGGAGTTAAATCTAGTGGAAGGAGTTAGTTCCTATAACATGGCAAACCAAAGTTTGAATCTTTGTTAAGAGGGATGCCTATATTTAATATCTGACAATACCTTAAATATATTATCTTCAAAGAAAGATACTTGTGGGGGAAAAAAATAAATTGAGTATATAAAGAGATGGATACATTCTTATATTTTTACTTTACACATTTTTCATTTTAGAGGAGCCTTATTTGTAGATCACTACATGAAGTTTCATCATTGTTCATATTTCATAACTCCTATTTATAGTTATACAAATCAAAATATGCAATTGACTACTAATTTGTTAAAAAAGTAGGACATACACACGATAGTATAGTTTTTATATATGATATAGTTTTTTTTTTGGCGAAAAAAAAAGTGACTGTTTTTTTTTTATAGTTATTAATATATATTCATAAAGATTTATATATACCCAATTGTATTTTTACTGGATAAAATAGTGACTGGTTTTTGTGTTAAAAACCAAACAAAACAAGGAAACTTCACTACAGGCAGGACAAGAAGACCCCACAAAGATCATCCCTTAAGAAAGCAACAAGATAAGAAGGAACATCATCTAATTGAAAATATATAATTACAAAATTCTGTGTGGCCTGTAGTGACCCAAAGAAGCCAAACAAAATAGTAAGTGAATTTTTTGAATATATTGATGTGTATGGCTATTTGTTAGATAAATATAGTTTTTTAATAATTGATTGTATATCAAATAAATAAATTTAAAGTTATTGGAAGTTATATGATTGTTTTCAAAATATAATGGTAAAATTCAAACAAAATATAATCGGTGAATTTTTTAAGAAGAAACCCCGTGATATTTACGGTCCTGAAAGCCAGATTTTGATGATCAAATTGAGTACAAGAATTGAATAAGGATAAATAATTCCAATGTTAATAATTTGTCTAAGATCGTATAATTTCAACGTTATAGTCAGTCCAATATTTGTAGAATGAATAAAAAATCTTATAATACCAAAAAAAAAATAACATAGTGAGATTTAATATGTTTTATAGAAAGAAAAGAAATCAAGATGTCAAAAGAACATATGCATGAAGGGGGGGGGGGGGGGGGCGGGGCGGTTGCTATATTGTTTTTGTCCCAAAGATGAATTCTGAATTACAATGACGGACATCAATGATGAAGAAGAACATTTGTTCACCCAGACTGTGACAGATTAATTGTTGGTATAAAGCCAATTTTAAACTGGATACGTTTGAAAATAACCATTTTCAACTCAATTGGTAACCAGGATTGCGTTTGCTAGTAACTATCAGTTGAGTGGCAAAATAGGCTAGCTACCACTACACAGTTTAAGTTGAATAACTTCATAAAATATATTGGCTAAAATAATAAAATTAAAATAAATATATTTTTTTCCAATTTTATTTGATTTAATATGAGTATAACTGATTATTTTATTTGTTAATCTTTTAAAATTACTTAATTTTATTTTAAAATAAATATTCATATACTTAAATGAATCAATTCAAAATATTTTAATATAATTTAATTTAAAATTTATATTTTTAAAATTTAATTATAAAAATAACTAAATAAAATATATGTTAACAAGGAAGTTTAAGCTATCCATAATCCACATAAGATTAAAATCCCTCTTGTAGGGGTGTAAGTGAGTCAAGGTGGCTCAAGTTTGGTTTAATTTAAGACCCAACTAATGAAACATAGTTGGGTTGGGTTGGGTTCGCCATTTTTTGTTAAGCAACCCAACCCGAACCAAACCAACTTTAATCTGGTTGGTTCGGATTGGGTAGTTGGGTTGAGAGGCTCAAAAAATCAAAATAGCAGCCCTTGACAATTTACTAAAGTCAAAAACAAAAGAAACAAAAATGGAAGATAAGTTACTAAAATGAAAAATGAAAGAACCTAAAATGGAAAATAAAATAGGGGAAGCAGAAGGGAACAAAATAAAGAAAGAGGGGAAGAAGGGTGGTTTGTGGTCATACTGGTAAGGGAACGATGGTTGGTGGAGTGAACGGCAATGACAAGCACCAGCACGAATGACGGTAGTTCAATACTTCAAGTCTTGGACAGTTCAACAAAAATGGTCTCTAGATGTGTGGGTTAGGGTTATGCAAGCAATACACACATAGTCACATACTGATAAAATTATAATAATTATAATTTTATTGTTAATATTATATGTATAGAAATTTGGGTCAAGTTAATCAGATTTAGAACTTATTAACCTGGTATCCAACTTAATTATAACTAGGTCAATCATAATGAACCCAAACCAATCCGATAACCCAACCCAACCCGCTAAAATGTAACTGAGTTAGATTGGGTTAATCAGGTTTGCGGATCAATCCTGACTTGCTGACACCCTTACCTGGTTGTTTAAGTTTTTCTCCTTAACAAATCACTTTTTTTTTTTTGGAAAAAATACATTTTAAGTTATTATAAAATGTTTTGGAAAACTTATTCTAAGAATTAGAATATCAAATTATTTTTTATTATTTTAAAAAAATCTATTTTTGAGTAATTTCTCCCCCACAAAGGAATATGATAAATGAGACAGAATAAGAAAGTTAAAACAAAGAGCATAATAGATGGACAAAAATATTATTGCAAAATTTAATAATCACATTCACATTATTAAGTATCAACGTGTTTTTTTTTTCTTGCTTTTTAAACTGATTCATGTATTAACCATTCACAAGCATTTCTAGGTCTCAATTGACAGTTCCTCATAATCTTGTTTATCTTATGATAGAAGGGATATCCAACTCAGATCGTTAATGAAAAGCATTTCTAATGCATGAAGTTCTCACATACATAAGTGTAGAACATACTAACATAATCTCTGCATAAGTTTATGATTATCACACCATCTTTCTAAACTAATTTCTTTTTTCCTGTATTGATTTGTTATATGTATCTGACATCACTCACTAACTAATGTATATAAAATTATATTTTGTTGATTCTTAGCTTATTTTAGGTCAAAATCTACAACCACACTATTAGATCAATTTTAGTTTCTCAAGATTTCTAAAAGATATGAAAGCTTCTTTGCTTGATAAGGTCAACATTCTAGGTATTTTTCCCTTGTTGATCTATTATATGCATCAACTTATTTCTTTAGATTTAATTTGTGGTATTGTTAAATTCATCTTAAAAGCTACAATATTACTGACTAGTTTGCTTCTTTGGGAACTTTATATATCACTCTTCTTTATCCTACTTATGTTCATATGTATCCCTCCTTTTATATTTAAAATGACAAAGGTAAACTACATTGACAACTTCTGATATTTTTTCAAATTGCACATGATACCCTTTCTTTTTCTATCCCTACACTAACTCCCTTAATTGTTTGAAAAACAATACACTGACATTCCTTATATGTTATACTAATCCCCCTTAATTGTTTAAAAAACATTATATCATGTATCCATATAAGGAAGGTTGTTGTAAACATAAAAAAGCAGAGAGATTATGTGCAATCTGAAAAAACATCAGGGGGTGTCAATGTAATTTATTCAAATGATAATTGTTGTTATGTAGGTTTGGCGCTAGGCAATATGGAGTTCTAAGTTCTTTAAATGAATGAAGAACTTGATGAAATATTTGGATTTGGAAATGCTAGACAATCTACTCATTATTTTTAACCTAAAATAATTTGATGTTACAAATTATATTTATAGTATTCTAAAACGTAGGATTTATAAATTGTGCTGAAAGAATGTAAAAATAAAAATAAAAATTATGCTTGCACTGTGTATTTGGGATTTGGAACTTTAGTTTTTTATGAATTATTATTCCTATATTAGACGTTTTCAAATTAATGGTTTGATCGTGTATTTTTTTTTAAACACTTATTTAGTGATGTCTCAAAAGAAGTAGCAAAAGGATTGTTAGTTAATTATTCATTGATTCATGAATATATTAATCATTTTATTGACTATTGTCTTTTACTTTTTTTCCTGGGATGTTCATTTTGTTGCTTTATTGGCTAATGTTTTAAAATTTAAAAATAAAATTAGGCCTATTTGGGCTATCTAAATTTAAAAAATAAATGAAAGAATGAAAGCCCATTTGTCCATTTTCTGTAAAGAATTGGCCAAGCATACACAAAAAAAGAATTGAATATTTGAATAGGTCAAACAAAAATTATCTAGGCCCATTTATAGGCCCAAACTAATACAATTCACCTATACTATCCATCATCTGCCTTACCTAGGGCTCGACTAAATTGAAAGCCCAAATGGTCAATTGTAAGCCTAATATTTTGGTGGTCGATTTTCAGTGGGTTAGGCCTTTTGGGCCCAAAATTGACATAATTGATCACTGTCTAACCCTATAGCAAAGGTATTGGAGGAAGTAGATATAAATGTCATTGACTACAAATGAGAATTAAACTAAAAACCAAGTTCTAATTACAAAATGAAAATTAAAAAAAAAAAATAAAAAAAATTAACTTATCTTAGTTGCTAGTCTTGTAATTAACATTGTATTAGCTCCTTAATAGAAGTTGACACTATCTACAATGTTGACAAACAACCTATGATGCCTTTACGAAGGCAAAACTTGTGATTTCAATGTGAGTGAATGATAAGTAGTGAATGGATGTAATGAAAAATGAAGCAATAAAGTGTGTGAAACTTAAATAGAGGGACAATAGTTTATTTTCTCTGTGACAGAAGAAAAGATAATGATAAAATCTTTGTAGCAATAATGATAAAATCTTGGTGTTTTTTTTTTAGAGAAGATGAGGAAAGTTGTTGGAGTTTAAAATCTTGGTTGGAGTTTAAATATTGGGGAAGCCGTTAGAGAAGATAAAGGAAGATGTTGGAGAGGAAAGTGAAAGCGTGATTTGCATGGTAACACTTGAGAAGAGAATTTAAATTAAAGTGAAAATTAAGAATAGTAAAAAGAATGAAGTCTTTACAAACTTAATAGTGAATTCTAATTTATATAATAAGGCGGATTATATTAGAGACCAAAAATATAAATAACTCATTCAAAATAATTTCTGAATAAAAGATTCTTTTTTTCATTCCCTGCACTGTCAATATAGGAATCAGGAACTTACTAATTTTCTTTTCTATCGTCCAACCAAAAGGTTACAGATATTTGTGTACTATTTCCCACATATCCTAATCCTACAGTGGTACAAATGCTAGACACCAATATCCGGTTAAAGATAAATAGGTATTTTTCCCCCCTGCCAATATATTACGTGTATAAACTTATTTCTTTAGATTTAATTTGTGTTGTTAAATTCATCTTAGAAGCGACTATATTACTAGTTTGCTTCATTTGGAACTTCATATATCATTCGTTTGTACCTATACTTACGTTCATATGTATCATTCCTTTTATATTTAGGATGATAATGTTGTTGTGTTATGTAGGTGTGGCACTAGGCAATATGGATATCTAAGTTCTTTAAATGAATGAAGAACTTGATGGAATATTTAGATTTGGAAATGCTAAACGATTCTGATTATTATAATTTAAGTAAATTATACTGACATTTTCTGAGATTTTTTTAAATTATACATCATATCTCTCTTTTTTCTATTCCTATATTAATTTCTTAATTATTTGAAAAATATTACATTGACATCTCACATATATTATACTAATTTCCTTAATTATTTAAAAAACATTACATCATGTACTTCTATAAAGGAGATTGTTGTAAATATAAAAAAAGTAAGGATGTGTAATCTAAAAAACTTCAGGAAATGTTAGTATATTATTATTTTTAACCTAAAACAATTTGATGTTATAGATTATATTTATAGTATTCTAACGGTTTGTGCTGGAAGAATATAAAAAGAAAAATTATGCTTGCACCATGTATTTGAGATTTGGAACTTTAGTTTTTTACGGATTATTATTCCCATATTAGATGTGTTCAAATTAATGGTTTGAGCTTGTATTTTTTTATTTATTTTAAACATTTATTTAGTGATGTCTCAAAAGAAGTAGCAAAGAGGATTGTTAATTAATTATTCATTAACTCATGAATGTATTAATCATTTTATTGACGACTATCTTTTTTTTTTTCTTTCTAGAATGTTCATTTTGTTGCTTGATTGGCTAATTGTGTAAAAAATTAAAAATAAAATTAGGCCTATTTGGGCTATCTCAATTAAAAAATTAAATGAAAGAATGAAGGCTCATTTGTCCATTTTCTTTCAAGAATTGGCCAAATAGTAAAAACAAAAAGAATTGAATATTTGAACTGGTCCAAAAAAATTGATTGGACCCATTTATAGGTCCAAACTGATACAATTCACTTGTACTTGTACTACCCATCACCTGCCTTACCCAAGGCCTAACTAAATCGAAAGCCCAAATGGTCAGTTGTGGCCTAATTTTTTGGTGGTCTCTTTTGAGCAAATTAGGTCTTGTAGACACAAAACAAACATAATCGGTCACTGCCCAACCCTGTAGCAAAAGTCTTGGAGGAAGCAAATATAAATGTCATTGACTACAAATGAAAACTAAATTGAAGACTGAGTTACTAATTATAAAATGAAAATTAAAAAAAGAAAATTAACTTATCCTAGTTTGTTAATGTTGCATTTAACCTGGTATTAACTCCTTGATAGATGTTGACACTAGCTATAGAGTAGACAAACAACCTACCACACCTTTACGAAGAAAAAACCTACTATTCCGATACTAGTGAATGATAAGTAGTGAATGTGTGCAATGAAGAAGGAAGCAGTAAAGTGTGTGAAACTTAAAAAGAGGGACAATCATCTGTTCTCCCCATGACAAAAGAAAGGATAATGATAAAATCTTTGTATTAGGAAAAAGAAGAATAATAAAATTTTGATTTTTTTGGAGAAAATAAAGGAAGTTGCCAGAGTTTAAAATCTTGGTTAGAGTTGGAGTTGAAATATTAGGGAAGCTGTTGGAGAAGATAAAGGAAGTTGTTGAAGTGAAAGAAAGCGTGAGGTACACTATTTGAATGTGAGTTGCATGGTAAAACTTCAGAAGGAAATTTAAATTAAAGTTAGAGTGAATAATAAAATAGTTTAATAGTCATGTATTGTCAATGTAAAAAGTTTTACATTATCATCCAATCAGAAATCACCATTAATATGACTTTTAAAATGTTTATTATAAAAGTCAACAAACTTATAATAAATGATAGTTTGTCATTAAATAACAGTGTAAAACTACTTTACATTGTCAATGCATGACCATTGAACTCATAATAAAAATAGTAATTAAAGTGAAGTCTTTACAAACTTCATTGTGAATTCTAATCTATATGATAAGGCGGATCATATCCGAGACAAAAATATAAACAACCCATTAAAAATAATTTCTGAATAAAAGGTTCTCCTTTTTCTCATTGCCTGTCCTGTTAACAAAGGAATCAGGAACTTACTAATTTTCTTTTCCGTCCTCCAACCAAAAGGTTACAGATATTTGTGCACACGTCCTAATCCTACAATGATACAAATGCTGGACACCATTATCCGGATGAGATAAAGAGAGGAGTAGACGTAAAGGCCAAGCAAGACAACATTTATGCAAGCAACTAATCCAAGAAATCCTTGGCAAGGATCAAAGATGGGACCTAACCGGGACAGAATTTGTGTTTTTTTTAAAGGTTTTATGAAATTGTTCTCTAGTTAAAATTATAATCTTAACCTTCAATAACAACTTTTAATGTACAAATTAGCAAAATGAAACTTTAATTTTGATTGGAACACCACAACTAACTACACTTTTGTCTGATCACATCCATGTCACAATAATTACAGAAGGTGACCACACCAATCCTATTCCCATTGGCGATAGCACATGGATGTTTATCTTTGGCTAGAGTGAGAGCTTAAAGGCAGAAACAGAGAACGTGAGGATAGAGGGCAAATATTCTTATGTTACGGTCATTTATTTGCAATAAACAACCCCCGAGACTTTGCCCAAGTATAATGTTATTTTTGGAATTGTGTCACTTTCAGTTTCTCAATTGTTTAATTCCCTTCAAGTAAGATTAAGAATGCTTTAAGAATACCTAACTTAAGAACATGCATTAGACTCGTCCTATCTCGGTGCCGATTTTTGCGGGGTGGGTTGGTAGGTAGCAACATCGTTATAAAATGTACTACTATAAGCTTGGTGGCTACGTTTTAAAAACGCAACTACTTACTGGAACTTCCTTTTATGCAGTGGACGGAGAATTGGGAAGAGGAATCTTCCTCTTTTTCGTTCAACTTTTATTGGTTTTCTTTTCCTCCTTTTTTTTGCTTGTGAAGTGGAACAATAGTTCATGACCAACCATGGAACTTTTTTGGAAACTAGCTATTCCATTAGTGGTCAAAATGGTGTGCGCTCTCCTTCGCTATCCTTTTCACACCAAGATCACTCTTTCTAATCATTGATTTGCGGACCGTTCTCCCATTATTTAGGCAAGAGAATTGAACCCTTCACATCCCACTAACATTTGTTGAACTGTACATATTGCAGCCCAATATAGAATTCAACAAAAATACTACTTCAAATACAACATTATTTGAAAATAGAACGCTATATACTCCACTTTGGATCAACCCAAGTTGCTAGGAAGCAATAAACCGTGCCCGAATTCGGTTACATCAATAATTAGATTTGTAACATGTGGATTAGTGGTTGACGATGTTTTAAAGAGCACGAGTTAGTCAAAGTATTAGGATTATTTTAAGACTTTTCTCTTAAGTTTTTGATTGCATACTGAAATGTTTGATCGGGCAGTGCTTGTTTTTTAAGAAGACTGCATATCATTGGAAAGTTGAGAGCTAGAAATTAAGAGACAACTTTTCACGACCGTTGGCTGGTAGCTACCATCTAGCAACCATTTATCGCAACTTGAATTCCCCCTACCAGCCCCACTGCTACAAGGACAAATAGTTGTGTTTTTTCTTTTGCTTTTTCTCCTTATTGTTGCTGGATATATGAAGGATTCGACCTCTCAAGTGACCTAACTTAACCAAACCTATGTGTATTAATTATGCTATAGGCTCGTAGAGAAGTATTTGTGTTGTGCAAATCAAAGAGGGCTAGAAAGAGCCCCAAAAGCTGCAGTCCACGTTACTCTAGTCTTGGCGTCTCTTAACCAAGTGTGAAGAAACAGATTAATCAATAAATGTAATGATATTGGTTTGGTTAGATGACTCGCCCTTACTTCATAATATATATATATATATATATATTAACATATTCTTTATTGAGTTTAATTTCTACGTATTTTAGTTTAGTATAAAAAAATTTACACTATCAATTAATTAAAAATTATAATAAGTATAACTTTTAAAATAATTATTGTCAAAATCAACTAACTTATCATACATGTTAATTTTTAATTAATTAACAATATAAAACTGTTTATAATATCAATGCATAGACTATTTTTTTTCCTTCATTATTAAAATTTATGCGAGACTAATGAATGTCACTCATTATTTAATAAAATTTACTCTTTAGTTAAAAATTCACACCACACCTATAAATTTTATTCAATAACAAAAAATGTGTTACAAAATGGGGAGATATATTGTTAACATTCCTTCACACCAACCAATCCCCCCCACCCTTTCCTCTAGTCCTCCTTATTATGCTGGCTTGAGTTAAGCAGCGTCAAGTAGCTTTAATTTTGTCCTCTTTAATTACTAATGACAATAACCAAACATGTACTGCCTACTAGGCTACTACCAACGCTCTGAATCATTACAGCTATCTCCATCTTTAATTTAAATGGAAAGCGTAGCCGTAACATTAATGAAATATTGATGGTTATGTCTGCACAATATACCAGCTTTTCATTAAATTTATGAGCTAGTAACTATATATATAAACCCTATTTTTTCTTATAATAATAAACACATTTTTATTTATGTTTGGTCATATTAAAACTTGCACTACCAATATTATGTTGATCTGAATAGAACTAACTTAGATCTTTAAGCAAAGTTTTAGATTTAAGCATTGTGAATGGTAACATGGTAACAAAAAAAATACATTAAAAGTTGCACCACCCAATGCATACATCAAGTAAGGGTGAGCTCTTCTAATTTAATTAAATGTTATAAGTTTGAATAAATGTAATTGTGTTAAAAATTTAAAGAAAAATTTTATTGCTCATAATCAATTTTATCCATTTCGATTTTACTAATTAATTAAATGTTTAATGTGATATGTTGATATGAGTAGTCGTAGATCCGAAAGGTTATTTTAAAAGGTCCAGGTATAATTAAAAATATATATAATTTTTTTTAATTAAAACTTGTCCATATATTAAAAAATAAGCTCTCCATGACTCTAGATTTCTCATAATTTCACGAGGATAATAAAAATAACTGCAAATTTGTAATCATATTATTTACTACAATTTAGAAACATTTCAAAGTGTATTAAAGGGCTTACCACCTGATTGTATCCTAATTTTATTTATTGATAAAAAAAAAAATTGTTGAATGTTATTGGTAGTTGTTTAGCCACAAATATTAATCCAACAGAAGTCAACATCTTCTGTGCTTATTCAAAGCTACAGCCCAAACGCATTTTATAATCTAAACACATACAAAATTTTAGCAACACTTTTCACACCGTTGAGAGACAAGAAAAAGAATAAAAAAAAAAACTATGTAATAGAATAAGCAAAATAAGAAAAGAGGAGTGTTATCATTATACTCTCTAATGTTCTTTTTCTAATATTTTTTTTATTGATTAAAATTTATTAAAAATTACAAATTTTAATAAATTTTACTTTTTATTTAATGAATTTCTTTTCTGAGTTAAAAATAAAATTTATTAATATTCAATCACAAACTACAATTTATTGTAAGTTTGTTAATTTTTATAATAAATACTTTAAAAGTCATATTAATATTGATTTTTAATTAAATGACATGTGACTGATGATGCATAACCATTAAACTCATTAAAATATTAGAAAAAGTTTTATTAACATTTCTTATAACGAAGTTTAAGTAAGAATTTAAGTGAGTAGAGCGTCATTCCAAGAGAAAATGGAGAGTGAAGACCCCGATAGACCCCATTAGTGTTCCACCCTCTCTCTTCAATGTAGCAACTTTATTTGGACAACCTCGCAACCATTCCATCAAATAATCATCCTGTTATCTTCACCTCCAAATGGAGAACGCCTGGATCCTTCTCCTTCTGCTGCTGCTGCTCCTGCTCCATTCAAATGCAGCAAAAGGGGCCATCGGTGTGGGTGTTGGTGTCGGTGGCAGAGGTGGCCTAGGTGTTGGTATTGGTATTGGCATTGGCAATGGGGGCACCGGTGGTGCTGCTAGCACCCCGGGGCCCTCTGGATCGCGAGTGGCAAACCTCAACAATGCATTCACAGCACTCCAGGCATGGAAATCTGCCATCACTGATGACCCTTTGAAGATTTTAGACACTTGGGTTGGTCCCAATGTGTGCTCCTACAAAGGTGTCTTCTGTGCAGATTCTCAGGACGATGCCGGAATTGCCACATCAGCTGCAACCGAGTCCTCTGTTGTTGCGGGAATAGATCTCAACCATGCAAACCTCCAAGGCACTCTTGTCAAAGAGCTATCTTTGCTCTCTGATATCACTCTTTTCCATCTCAACAGCAACAGGTTCTCTGGCACAGTTCCTGACACATTCAGAGACTTGACCTCCCTCCAGGAGTTGGACCTCAGCAACAACCAACTCTCGGGCCCTTTCCCCACGGTCACTTTATCCATGCCAAGCCTTGTCTACTTGGACCTCAGATTCAACAACTTCTCCGGAAACCTTCCTGGGGAACTCTTCAACAAGAAACTGGATGCAATATTTCTCAACGACAACAATTTTGGAGGTGAAATTCCAGACAACTTGGGAAATTCACCTGCCTCTGTGATAAACTTGGCCAACAACAAGTTGAGTGGGAGCATCCCTTTTAGCTTTGGCTTCATGAGTCCAAGACTAAAGGAGATTCTCTTCCTTAATAACCAATTGACAGGTTGTATTCCCCTAGGAGTGGGGATCTTCACTGAGATGCAAGTTTTTGATGTGAGCTTCAACTCACTCATGGGCCATTTGCCCGACACAATGAGTTGCTTGCAGGAAATAGAGGTTCTCAATTTGGCACATAACAAGCTCTCTGGGGAATTATCTGATGTGGTGTGCTCCTTGAGAAGCCTGTTAAATCTAACCGTTGCTTATAATTTCTTCTCCGGGCTAAGCCAGGAATGTTCAAGGCTATTCAATGTGGGGTTTGATTTCTCGGATAACTGTATTCCTGGAAGGGATATGCAGAGACCCCAACCAGAGTGCTCTGTGATCCCTGGTGGTAATCTCAATTGTCTTAGAATCCCTACTCCGAAGCCTCTTGTTTGCGCCGCTCTCGCTGGAACTTTGTCTAAGCTCACAAATTCACGTTCCTCTTCTCCCTGATGGCTACAGGTTGGTCGTGGCTTTTACATTAATTAATGCTACCAGTACCAATTTAATTCTCAGCCTGCTAATTTTATTCTTCGTGGATTCGGTATACATGTTAGCATATTCATTATGCTTGGCCCGCACGGATAAGATGTGCCTTGATTTTGTGGGCAACAACAAGATTTGCGAAACTTCTATATATGATGGTGTTAACAAACAAGATAATTTATGTGTCACGGGGCATGATTTGCTTGATTTGGTTACCTCGATGTGTACAGCTATTACGGGGTTTTTTAGATTGTGTAGGATGCTTCGTTCCCCTCATAAATATGACAACCCCTTACTTCGTTGCTTGTGTTGTGACTGCTGAAACTTGACACCACAGTTATGTCAATATTTCTTTTATCTTTCCAAAAAAATTTGCCAGGAGTTAGTTGGCTTGTCAAAATGCCGCATTCATTTGGTTATGCACTCTAGCTAGGTAATATTACAACATAATTGATAATTGTTACCAGCAATTAATGCGAATTAAAATGAGAATGGGTTTACACTTCAAAAGAAGTATCATTAATTCAGATAACCTAATAGCTTAGGCGTTTTTGTGTGTTATTGGGTGAAAGATCTGGTAATGTTCAAGTCTTATCTCTAGCATGGATCCGATAACAAAACTAATACCACTAAAAATCTCATTCAGGCTAATAACTATAAGTAAATCCTACTATAGCAGACATGGTTTTCCCATAAAAAGTAGGGGTGGCAAAGCAATTCATTTATCCATCATTCATCCAATCCATCCACAAGTAAATCCATCCATTATACAAAAAAAAAAAAAAATGAATAGATTAGATCCAATCCATCCATTTAATTTTATGGATGGTTAGTGATCCATTCACTATTTTTTCAAAATCCATTGGATTACATTAAATAAGAAAATAAAATCTATTGGAAAAAAATAATAAAAAGACATGTCTAATTAGGTTTTTTTTTAACATAATTTGTTTTTTGGTTTTATAAACAAATTTCCATTAAAAAAATAGAGTAGCCATTAAAAAAAATAAAAAATTTCTAATCAGGTTTAAAAAATAATTCTTTAAACCTAAACATTTATGATATAACTAGTTAGTGATTCAAATTTGCATCCTGGCTATTATGCGAATTGCTAAGAAATTACATTTAAATTTTGTCGATTCTCCCCACACAGAATTAGGGTTATTGAAATATGTTTTTATTTCGAAATATGGTAAAAAATATTTCATGTTTCGATGTTTTGAAGATTCCTTGGTAGTTTTTTTCTATTTTTCCTTGAACATAATTTTTGTGATAATTTGAAAGAATATTATTTTAACACGACAGAATTGGAGAGAGTGGGAGAGAGAGAGGTTAGAGAAAGAGAAGAGAGAGAAAGGAGAGAGAATATTTTGAAAATAAAAATTATTTAATTTTTAAATATATTGTTTTTGTAGATGGATTGGATATTCATCCATCAAAAAATTATTAATAGATGGATTGGATTGGATTTTATTATATAGATCATAGATGGATTGGATTTTTTAAATGAATTTTTAATGGATCAAAATGAATTAATGGATTATTTTTATCCAATCCATTATAATCTAACTAAAAATTTATTCGATCCATCCGTTTGCCACTCCTAGGGAGAATCGACAAAATTTAAATATAATTTTTTAGCAATTCACATAATAGCTAAGATGCAAATTTGAATTACCAACTAGCTATATTATAAACTTTTAGGTTTAAAAAATTATTTTTTTAAACCTAAATAAAAATCTTTTATTTTTTAATGGCTACTCTATTTTTTTTAATGGAAATCTAATTATAAGACCAAAAACAAATTATTTAAAAAAAAACTGATTAGACATGTCTTTTTATTTTTTTATCCAATGGATTTTATTTTTTTGATTTAATGTAATCCAATGGATTTTGAAAAAATAGTGGATGGATCTTGAAAAAATAGTGGATGGATCTCAAATCATTCATAAAATTAAATGGATGGATTGGATCCAATTTATTATTATTTTTTGTGTAATGGATGGATTGGATGGATTTACTTGTGAATGGATTGGATGAATGATGGATAAATGGATTGTTTTGTCACCCCTAATTCTCCCTACACAAAATTAGAGTTATTGAAATATGTTTTTATTTTGAATTATGGTAAAAAAATTTCAAGTATCTACATTTTGAAGATTCCTTGGTAGTTATTTTCCATTTTTCCTTGAACATAATTTCTGTGGTAACTTGGAAGAATATTATTTGAACAAACAGAATTGGAGAGAGAGGTTAGAGAAGAGAAGAGAAGGGAGAAAGGAGAGAGAGGGGGAGAGAATATTTTAAAAATAAAAATTATTTAATTTTAAAATATATTATTTTTGTGGATGGATTGGATATTCATCCATCAAAAAATTGTTAATAGATGGATTAAATTGGATTTTATTAAATGGATCATGGATGGATTAGATTTTTTAAATGAATTTTTAATAGATCAAAATGGACTAATAGATTATTTTCCTTCAATCCATTATAATTCGACTAAGAATTTATCTATCCATCCATTTGCCACTTCTACTTCTATTCATCTCCAGAACTCTCTTGGATCCGTATAAGCCTTGATTTGTTTTCATTAACAAGGAATTTCAAGTTATCGTAAGTACGTAGCACGCTCGTTTTCATTGAAACAAGGTATAAGCATGATGAACATAAGCAAGAAAATTCACAAAAACAATTGTTTTGGTTATACTATTCGATGATGAATTCAGTTCAAGCAGATTATGTTTTTTCCTTCTTGAATTGAAGTTGCCCCATTATATGACAGATTACAGTAATCTCATGAAGCTGGAGCTTATGCATGATGAAAGCATCAACATTCAAGGGTTCCAAAATGCAACTAAGATTGCGCTTCACAAGACATTTCAACTAGCGTATAACTTATTTGAGTACTAGCTTGTGAATTTATTTGACCAAAATAGAGGGTAATTGATAAATAAGCTTATCTCACTTGCTTATAACATTTTTTAATAGGTTACTTTAAGTTAAGCTTATGACTTCTTATAATTTTTTCCACTTTTATCTTTACTACTTAATAAAATTCCTCTTTTATTCCATCTTATTATAACTTATAGCTTATCATAATAGCTCTTTTGGGATATCATGATAAAAGGTAATTCAAAGGATGCTAAATATTTGCTTTAATTATTACACTATTTTTATTAATACTAGATTATTTTTTAATATGATATATTTTATTTTAATTATTATATTGTCTACATTATTTATTTTAATTGTTAATAAAATATTTGATTTGTAAACAAAAATTATAGAAATCAAAATTTTATTAATAAACCCAAATTTATAATTACTTAAAATATATTTTTATCTACAAATGTTAAAAATATATCTTAGGTAATTATAAACCCAAATTTATAATGAATAATCCCAAATTTATCTACAAATATATCTATAATTAATAAACCAAATTTATAATTACTAAACCCAAATTTATTTTAAAAAAACTGATTAGACATGTCTTTTTAATTTTTTATCCAATGGACTTTATTTTTTGATTTAATGTAATTCAATGGATTTTGAAAAAATAGTGGATGGATCTCAAACCATTCATAAAATTAAATGGATGGATTGGATCCAATTTATTATTATTTTTTGTGTAATGAATGGATTGGATGAATTTAACTTGTGATGGATTAGATGAATGATGGATAAATGGATTGTTTTACACTCCTAATTCTCCCTAGACAAAATAAAGTTATTGAAATATGTTTTTATTTTGAATTATGGTAAAAAAATTTCAAGTATCTACATTTTGAAGATTTCTTGGTAATTGTTTTCCATTTTCCTATTGAACATAATTTTTGTGATAACTTGGAAGAATATTATTTTAACAAAACATACTTGGAGAGGGAGGAGGAGAGAGAGAGAGGTTAGAGAAAGGAGAGAGAGGGGGAGAGAATATTTAAAAATAAAAATTATTTAATTTTTAAAATATATTATTTTGTGGATGGATTGGATATTCATCTATCAAAAAATTGTTAATGGATGAATTAGATTGAATTTTATTAAATGGATTATGAATGGATTAAATTTTTTAAATGAATTTTTAATATACCAAATGGATTAATGGATTATTTTCATCCAATCCATTATAATCCGACTAAGAATTTATCGGATCCATCCGTTTGCCACTCCTACTTCTATTCATCTCCAGAACTCTCTTGGATCCGTATAAGCCTTGATTTGTTTTCATTAACAAGGAATTTCAAGTTATCGTAAGTACGTAGCACGCTCGTTTTCATTGAAACAAGGTAAGCATGATGAACATAAGCAAGAAAATTCACAAAAACAATGTTTTGGTTATACTATTCGATGATGAATTCAGTTCAAGCAGATTATGTTTTTTCCTTCTTGAATTGAAGTGCCCCATTATATGACAGATTATGGATCACTTTTGTAAAGCTTTTCTTTCTTTCTTTCTTTCTTTCTTCTTTTTTTTGAAGGAGGCGGGGGATCGAATTCATATTCAATCAGTCAATTATATAATCTGTCACGAAACAAGTTGTAGTGGTTTCCACTGTAGACTTGACGCTATTAAATTTTAAATGGAAAAAATCAGTAAATAAAATGCATGTTTCACATTTCACACATTTTGGTTACCAAAGAATAGATGTCATTTCGTCATGAGTTGCCTTAACAATGACAACATAACTATGCAACCATTTTTTAGTCAACCGAAATTCCAATATGTAAGAGTTATTTATTGATAAACTCCATTTTCTATGCTAATTTTTTACTTTCAGGTCATTCTTTGATAATGAAATTAATCTGCCAAACAACTTCATGACCCACAAAATTTACATTACTTAGTAGTTACGCATATAATTATAGAAAACTGATTTTCTCATGGTCAAAAGGCATTGCATATCTTTAAGCCATGATTAGTTCTAGTTCCATTAATTAAGCTTTGATGCTTTACAGTAATCTCATGAAGCTGGAGCTTATGAATGATGAAAGCATCAACATTCAAGGATTCCAAAATGCAACTAAGATTGCGCTTCACAAGACATTTCAACTAGCTATAACTTATTTGAGTACTAGCTTGTGAAGTTATTTGACCAAAATAGAGGTAAATTGATAAATAAGCTTATCTCACTTGCTTATAACATTTTTTAATAGGTTACTTTAAGTTAAGCTTATGACTTCTTATAATTTTTTTCCACTTTTATCTTTACTGCTGAATAAAATTCCTCTTTTATTCCATCTTATTATAACTTATAGCCTATCATAATAGCTCTTTGGGATATCATAATAAAAGGTAATTCAAAGGATGCTAAATATTTGCTTGAATTATTACACTATTTTTATTAATACTAGATTATTTTTTGATATGATATTTTTTATTTTAATTATTATATTGTCTACATTATTTATTTTAATTGTTAATAAAATATTTGATTTGTAAACAAAAATTATAGAAATTAAAATTTTATTAATAAACCCAAATTTATCTACAAATATATCTATAATTAATAAACCCAAATTTATAATTACTAAACCCAAATTATAATTATCTTTTTATATCATTTTATATTTATCAGTTAGTTTAATAAACAATTTTACCAAATATTGTTAATTCAATAAACTATTAATAATTTTTAAACTTTTAGGATTTACTACAGCTTTTAACTAACAATAGCTTTTTACCTTTTAATTAGTTTTTTTAGTTAATTTTGCCAATTTTGGGCATCGTCTTGATCCTAGATTTCTACTAGTAGATAATTAATTAGATGGGATTATGAGGATGAGACAATGATATATTACCCCAAAAATAGGATTAATCCAAGTAGATGATGAAGGTATAGCCGCATCTAATTTTTCCTCATTTATACAAATTAATATTTAAAAAATTTAAATTAAAGATAAAATCGGCCTAACTTTTCGATTATAATCTATTAGTTTAATTAGCTAAATTAATCATTAATTTGTTAATGATTAGACTAAACAATATTCAAACCATAATCATAAAAGTCAAACTGTTATTAAATTAAATAATATTCCAGCCGCAAATATAAATGGTTCCCAATTTAATCAAATTGAGAAGAGTATCAATAATACATTCTTAAATATACTCTACTCTCTTTAATATATCTTTATTATTAATTAAAATTTATTAGAAATTATAAAATTATAAGTAGAATTTATTAAATAAAGTTTATATAATTTCGTAATTCTTAATAAAATTTAACTAATAACTGAAAATGTATTCAAAAAGACATATTAAAAAATATTTCTCTTAATTTAATCGGGCGGTCTAATTTAACTTCAACGCATTAATAAAATTTGGATTGGTCCCGATCATGGAAACCAGATCGCCCCGGCCATTCAACACATGAAAACATGGCAAGGCCCAACGATAACGGCCCGACCTAAAATCATCTTCTTCAAGTGAAATTATTTTCAGGTGAAAAAAAAAAGAGAGAGTTAACATTGGATGTTTTAGTTCATGTATATATTCACGTTCTAATATTAGTTAATGTGATTTTAAGAGAATGATTACATGTTTAGTTTCATGTTGAAAAATTAATTTGAAGTTGAAGTAATTATAA
Organism: Spatholobus suberectus; assembly: GCA_004329165.1. NCBI lineage: Eukaryota > Viridiplantae > Streptophyta > Magnoliopsida > Fabales > Fabaceae > Spatholobus > Spatholobus suberectus. The sequence continues at coordinate 81,467,200 of CM014733.1, forward strand.
GTAGTTTTTATATTAGATTAAAAATTTTATACCGATTTTTATTATTAACTTACTTTTAAAATAAAAATATCTAAACCTAATCACTTTACTTTAAAATTAATTTAATTGAAATTAATTTTGATAAAAGTTAGTTTTATAAACATTCACCTAAACACACACTTAGTATCTTATTGGACAAAAATAAAAGGGTTTTACAACACAAATGCTGAATGTTATGACCAAAATTTTAAAAGAAATTAGCAAGAGTTCTGTATATTGTACGTTTTAAATTTGAAAAAAATGAAGTTAAATTAAAAATAAAATAAAATAATAAAAATATGTGCCTAATTAATTTAAATAAAAATTCATTTATAAATATTAAATAACTAAAATTATCAAAACAATACGTATAATCTAAAAAATTAAATTTAAAATGTAAAAGAAAAGAAATTAAGAATGTGAAAATATACTAAAAGATAAAGTCATTTTTAAAAAGAATACTCTAATTTAATATAGGGTAAATGTGTTTTTCATCCTTTAAAATTCCCCAAATTCAATTTTAGTCCCCCTCCCCCTCCCCCAACTTTTTCGTCGTATTATGGACCCTCAAAATATAAACACGATGTTCTTTATGTAGGTGCCTAACTTCATTAACCTAGTGTTGACATGGCTAATGGAGTTACATGTCATCATTGTACATATAGACATTTTTGGTAATGTGGTATTCATGTGGTTCCCACGTTGCAAGTATTTTTTTGTGCCTAGAAAATTTTCAAAATCTAATTTTAGTCCCTATAAAATTTAAAGTTTAATTTTAGTTCTCGTAAAATTCAAAGTTTGGTTTTGGTCCTCATAAAATTCAAAGTTTGACTTTAGTGCTTAATTAATTTGTTATCTTATTTTAGTTATTTTTTAAATCTCTAATATCTTTTTCATCCACTTTTACATTCATCTTATTAGCATAATAACACAATATTGTTCAAATCATGGTTGTAAGTTCAATTGGGAACTAGTTACCAGACTGGTTTAGTCAACCTTCAAAACCAATCATATAAAGAGAGAAGATAAGATTGAGGTGAGAGAGAAATGTGTAGAAATGTCTTTAAATTTAGGGTTTTGGTATATTAAGGTTTGAATGGACTTCAAATACATTTAAACCAAGCTTTTAAGTAAATAAAATCTTTCCTCATGACATTATAGTTGTTTAGCCAGACCATGGGCACTAATGGGAGTGCATCATTCAAATGTTAGCTCAATTAGAGTAAAGGAAAAGTGTTGCCCAAGGTTGCAATAATTTGATTTAGCCTTTTTGGTGCAAAAACCTTAATTGATGAGGATTAGTGTGCCTAATCCTCTTATTAAGCCACTAACGACAAAAGAATGGTATAATGATAATTTACAATGTATGGTGCGTGGTTCTAGGCATATCTCTGCCCATAATTGCTTCTTGTTAAACGCACATTCGATGCTAAATAAAACAATAATATTTTAAATCCAGAGTGTCACAATTATTTCAAAATTTTGGAGATGATTAATTATGAGTAAAAATGACTAATCATATTAATTTTTACGAAATATTTGACTTTCTACTTACAAAAAATAATAGAAATTTTTATTATCTATTTCACACCATAGTCAAAGTTTTAGTTGAAATAACAATTAAAACTTAGACCAAAAATTCTAATAATTAAATTTATATTTTAAATAATGTTTTAACTTATAAATAATGTTAATTAAGAGATTAATAGAAATACATGTGTTACACACTAATATACCTCATTTCAAATTCAGATTACTGAAAAATATATAAATTTATAAAAATGTTAAATTAATAACACATGAATCTTTTAAAAAAATAAACGATTATTTTTCAAAAAATAATCTATACCAACCATGTGTGTGTGGTTGCGAATGTATTTTACTAGTTTTATAAGAAAACTCTTTAAATATGAATGAACATTTCTCAAAAATAATATACCAATGCACTAATATACCTCAATGGAAACACCAATGCAACCTGAATAAGCGAAAGGTTGCATGCATAGCTACGATTATAGCTCATGATGTCATTTTGAGTAGGCCTGTTCAAAGTTTGGCTTAGCACAATAAACTAAACTAAACCAAACAAGAAAATGGTTTGTGCGAACTAAACTAAATATAAAAACAGTTTGCCTAAACTAAACCAAATTTTTGTTTGTTTGGTGCACTGTTAAAAATGGTTCGATTTTTAACTACCGATTCAACTTGGTTCATTAATACTTTTTGAATAGTCGTGATTTGGTTTAGCATAGAAAACCAAACCGAACCAAACCGAAATGGAAAATGGTTCTCTCCAAACTAAACCGAACTGAAAAACAATTCGCTCAAATCAAACTAAACTGTTTCTTGGGTTCGGTGCACTGTGAAAAATGGTTCAGTTTTTTAATTCCCAGTTTAATTTGGTTTCATGATTTAGTTTGGTTCGTTGATACTTTCTGAAAGCTTCTCCCTTCCCTACATAACTCAATGTGTGGAGAGCTCGGTTTCTTAGATTCCACCCTTGTATGTGGCCCTTGACGTGGATGACAGCATCTCCCACAACAACAATCAAGCTGGTTACGGTGGGGGTGATAAGAGATAGTGTAGGCATTTGGCTATTTTGTTTGCTAGGGATTTGAATCACCATGATATGATTATGTGGAATTGTTGGCTATTTTTAAAGGGCTGCAAGCTACCTAGAATTTTGGCCATAGAAATGTAATGGCATATTCATACTCTGCATATGCTATATCCTTAATTGATGAGAATAACAAGTACCACAAGTATGTTATTCTCATTAGAAAAATTAAAGACTTAGGACCTATTTGGATAAACTTTAATATAAGCACTTATAAAAGGAAAAAAATAAGAATAAAAAGTGAAATTAGTTTCTCTATAAGGTAAAATTAGTTTATACATAAATTAAAAATTAGATTTTGGAGAAGCTAATATGAGAAAGTTTCTACAAATTAGTTTATGCATAAGCTATTTTTAGTTTATAAAGAAGCTTATTTCATTTTTTCTTTTTATTTTTTTCTTCTATAAGTATTTATGGAGAAGTTAATCCAACCAAGCCGGTAATGAATAATGAAACTTGATTGGGTCGTCCAGATTAGGCATAATTTGCACCAGGAAAATTTCTGTGCATATTTCCTAGCCAAAAAGGTTGCCTATATGGATGATGAGTTCACTACTTAAAACTTTTCTACCCCTAACATTCTTCCCTTACTCAAGGCGAATGCTATAGAAATTCAGTTTATTCACATCTAATTTCTCTTTCTCTCCTTTTATCTTTCATTTTCTTGTACCAAAAAATAAAAAAAACAAACTAATCTACCTATCTCATTTCAAATTCAAATTATTAAAAAATTAACAAGTTTATAAAAATGTTAAAATAATAAGACATGATTCATATAACCAGACAACAGATCAAACAAATTGGTGTAGTAATTATATATGATAATTTTATAAATAAAATTATGTGTGTGTATAAGTTAAATTTAAATTAGATTATATCGATTTTCAAAATTAAATAAAAATTTGATTCATTATAATAAATTAGTTTTTATAAGTATGTTATTTATATAGAGTTACTTGCTTTACTTGCCCTCTCCACATGCAATGAATCATTATTAGAAATAATGAAATTTCAGTTATAGAAATAGATTATTAGAACCTTTAACTGAACTGAGTTATATTATTATAAGCTGTAAAATTTGACTGGGGGCATTTGCATCAATATATTATCACTTTACAAAAGCAGATCAAAACAAATTTTGCAAGAAGTTTTTACCTTTTACACAATACCGATCTAAATTATTAAGGATTTAATTATAATCTAGTCCTGATATAAACACTTATATTTACCTAATCACGAGTTTGTATGTGACAACTTGTTTGGCCCTATTACAAACTTGTTATGACAAAATCACTGACTAATATGTTAACAGGTTATTGCGTGTAAATAAATAAATAAAATTGCATTGTGATGGATTAAAATTAAGAGAATGCTAATTAAGACTTTAGGGAAACCGATTAAAAATCAAAAGTAAAAAATAATTATGAAAAAATATAACATTTAATATTATTAATATATTATATTGTGATTTCTAATAAAAACTTTATTTCCTAAAATTAAACTAAAACAATTTAGATTTCGTGAAATTTGAAAGATAAATAATAGAATAAATAGTATATATACTGACATGTAAATCCTTTTAAACTGCCAATCAATCTTTAGTTATCATATAAGATAAATTTGTTAATTTTTATAATAATTACCTTAAAAGTGATATCAATAATGATTTTTAATTAATTGATCACTAATTAAATTCTAAAGCATGATGTCCAAAGCAAAAACCATAATCATTACATATTTCAAATAATTAGAAGACATGAATTATAAACAGAAATTTGTATTCAAACATTTATAAACAGACATTTGCATTTCATCTTTTTGTACATTTAAAATCTTCCGTTCAGATCTATACACCCAATGACCGGACAATGTTGTTCAGCTGTTAAATCACACACACCCGTAAAGTAACCTGTTGAAAAAACCCAGCTTGAAGGTACTAGCAACTACGTGCGATATCTTTCCGCAGCACTGCGATTAGAAGGAAGCAAATTGCAGAGGTATGCCTACGAACCTTAACAACCCAAATGGGCTAAAAAGCTTCAAGCACTCCCAGATGAAGGCAAAAAGAATAATGTCCAAGATATGTGTGAGACAAAAATCACTCAGGAGGGGTGAAACTTGGGATTTCAGCTATATATCTGCTCAAACCAAAACGACCCACTTAGAGTAGGAACGTACACATGGCTCTCACCGCAGCAGATGGGTGGTATATATAGCTAGCAAGAACATTAGCCAAATCATTAATCTTCGTTTCATGCAAGCTAGCTACGAAAACGAATCTTGTTCATGGTGGCAAAGCTCCTTTCTGAGTTTATGCGAGAAGAGCCTGCATGCATCCATGCTAAGATCAACAGCAGCAGCGAGGGCAATGAAGAGAGCGGCATCAGCCATGCACGTGACATGCTGTGCGCCCTACTTGCACAACGGGCTTGCTAACCTTGCCTTCACCGTCCACGGTTGAACCCATGACAAACCCTTCCCCTGGCAGCCTCGAACCCAAGCCAGCATCCTTCATGACCTTGTAGTCAATGCAGAAGTGGCCACCCTTTTTGACGCTCATTGTGCCTTCGGCAATGGGTATGCCGTTGACCGGTCCGTTGTCAGAGAAGAGCTCGACCTTGTAGCCCAAGCCATCGACGGGACCTCTCTCTCGCCATGCCTCGAGACGGCCCCACGGCTTCCAGCTACTCACCGAGGCCCCGTTGGGGCGGAGAATGAGCCAGGCACCGGGGTTGGAGCGGGACACGCGATCCGAGCCGGGGAAGGGACAAATGGTGTCACCATGGAGGCTGCGGCAACGGGCGACCCTGAGAGGTCGTGGATCATTATCATCCAACCCTTTCTGTCCCTGCCTTGACGCTCTCTGTCCCCTGCGGAGGACCTTCTCCACCCACTTGGATTGTTTGTAAAATCTGATGGAAGACACCTGAATTTTCAATCACGGAAAGAAAATTAATGTCATGGAACGAGAGATGATATTAAATTGATAGCCATGATTGTCTATTATTAAATAAATTAACAAAGGGTAGTTATATACATACACCTTATTTTGACTAGTAGCTGAGTTTTGCAATTTTCAAGAATAGAGTTAATAAAGTAGAGATTAGTCCAAGGACCATAGACATGTTGCGTGTGTTTTGTGATTTTTTTTTTTTTGTAAATTAAAATTAAAAGATTCGAGTACATGTTACATGGAAATTAATTCGGAAATGTGAGTGTGTGACAGGAAAGCATGAGAAAAATAGAAAGAAAATGAGATGGAAACAAATTAAATAGAAAAAGAAATGAGTGTATGAATGTAATTATTGATTAACAAATTAACATAATGAAATTGTCAAACAGTGTAGGATAATTAATCAAATTGAAATGAACAGATACTGTGACTGCTGCCTAGTGCTGTCACATGGGATGGAATCCTAGGTAGTATATGTTTTCGCTTTTCTTAGTTTGGAAGATCTTAACTTGTCTGCTTTACCGAACATGGGTATGCAGTTAATGGATTTATTAATTTCTTAATTAGCTCTTAAACGGAATATTTACTTTGTTGTAGTGTAGGATGTGGACTTTTTCATTTGAAGGGTAAAAAGAAAAGGTGAAAGACCAAAAGTTTAAGTATAAGCGAAAATGCAAAATTAAATGAGTTCTTGAATTGCAAGAAAACCAGTTAAGCCGGTAATTACGAAAAGAAAAGGCAATAAGAGCTTAATTAAAATCGTGAGATATTGATGTTTCAAATGGAGGAGGCAGTTAGTCTTCACTAAGTCGTCCCCATTAAGATTGTCTTGTTTCGTAATCCTCAAGTTAATAATCATAAAATTGGCAAAACCAAAAGGGTTAAAAGTAAAAACCGATACATTTATCTTTTCAAAGAAAATAAAAAAGCTTAAAGACAACTTAATTGAAGCAATGAATGAATGAAAGCATGGAAATTGTAAAACTGGTACAGTATTCATGTCATGTGAAGGAAAGGTCATACTATGCGAACGTCAAAACTGTGACGTCCATGACCGTTTCGAAAACTGGAATTGTCATCCAGCCAACGGAAAACGACACATGAAAACGAAAACTTCGCAGCGCCACTGACACTTTTCACGTTTCTTTCAACAGAAAAAGAAAGAAACAACAGCAGGTAATGATATCCACCAGCAAGGAAAGGAACATGAAAATGAATTCAGTTGAATAAGGCGTGGCCCAACCAGACACCCCACATGCCTAAACCTCACCTAAAACAAAAATTGTAAATCCCATTTATAGAATAAATTGCACAATTTTCTGTTAAGACAAAAAACTATATGATAAAATAGTTAATACGTCCCACCACCGAATTCCCATGTATATCCTAGCGTAAATGTACATCTAAAATTTTATTAAATTGTTTTCAATTTTTCCGTATTATTAATTCATAAGAAAATTGAAATTAATCCTTGTTCGGGGTACTGTACCCGGCTCACATTAGCAGATGGAGTGATGATGGAAAACTAAAATGCGCATAGGAGAGTGACTCACCGGGATCTGTAGTTACGATCGGCGCTGAACTTGCAACTGAAAACGGGTTGTCTTATATTTCCCTGAATCTGGAAAACGACCGGGCTGCATTCCGGTTCACCTCCGAACTGAAAGACGAACCGCGGGTCCGGTTCGGAGCGGACCACGAGGTGAAGCTGGGCCGAGGGTTTATTATCGCGGGGTTGGCCCAGGTTGAGCCACCCGTTGTGGAAGGTGTTGGAGCGAGAGAGGGCAGTGGACAGGTGAAGGGTGAGGTGGAGCCGGCCCAATAGCTTGGCGCCGCGGACGCCGCAGGTGCGGCCCATTGGGCCGTTGTAGACGGAGAGAGCGAGGGCGAGGGGCTTGCCGGAGAGGCGGCGGAGGGCGGCGGGGTCGAGGTGGAAGGCGGGGGCGGAGGTGGTGGTGTCGGGGGCGGCGGTGGAGGAGGAGAGAGGGAGGAGGGCGGTGTGGGAGGGGAAAGTGTTGATACGGATTTTGCAGAAGCAGGGAGTGGTGGAGGGGTGGACGCCGGAGAGGGGTGGGGGTCTGGTCGGAGAGGGAAGCTTGAGGGCGAGGGATTCGACGATGAGGCGCACGAAGGGGCAGGGATCCATGAGGGAGTTTCAGAGAGAGTGGTGGAGGTTGGAGGGAAACAGGTTCGGGGAACATCTACCTCTGTGGACTACAAATATGGGTGTCGACTTGCGGGTTAAAAATACTTTCTTAGAGATTATCTTTTTTCTCTTTTTTTGGCTGTTTTCGCGGGAAAATGACTCAATCAGAATACGAGGATTGATGCATGCTTGCTTCTCTTGTGTAATCATAATAATAATACTTACATATATATATATATATATATATATATATTAATGCATGCGATGCGAGACCATAAGAATTTATTATTATTTGTGTAATATAAAAAAAAAAATTATTTGTGGCACCGTAGATATGATAGAGTAGACGTTTCTGTTTTCTTAAGGAATGTTATGGAGAAGGACGGTAATTTTTTTAATTTTAAATTAAGAAAGTTATATAATATTTATAGAAATAAATAAGTAATTGGGATATTAAATTTATATTGATTTATTATTATTTTTTAAAATTATTAAATTAGAAAATATTTATTAAAAATTTAAAAAAATACTCTCTTTTTCTCTGAACTCCTATTCTTAAATACAAAACAGGCAATTTTTGAGAGGCAAAGGGTCTTTACTGTACTCCCCACTTTTCCTAAACTGATGGGATCGTTTCTCTTTCTCACTAGTCATTCTCGTCATCGTCTCATTATTATAAAATGGTTTCTTTTTTTTTTTTCAGTTTTATGCATTAAATAGGAGATGAAAATAAATATTTTTATTATACAAGAAAATATTTTTGTTATATTAAAACATAAATTTATTAAATATTTATTTTTATTTAATTATAAATATTTAAAAATATATTTTATGTTTCTTTATCAATGTATTTAATTCAAGGAATAAAAAAATCGATTATAAAATTATAGCCTTAAACCATTCTCTTTTTGAGTAAGTTTAGCGTGGACAGGGTCCTCCTATTCCAACCATATATTTACAGATTATCATTTTAAATATAAAATAATTATATATCTATTGTCTACCTAAAATTTCTCTCGCGTCATTCCTCTTTGAGGCCAAAACCTTTGATATTTTAGACTAGAATTTAAGTTAATTTATTATTCTCTTGTCAATTTGCTGTGACTTATGAATAAAATATTTTTATTTTTTTTTAATATTTAAATCCATGTGTGTGTATTAATTTTCTATTTTATACATTAACTGTATTAGTTAAGGCAATGAAAATAGAAAATTCTTACTTCAAAATATTTATTACGTTTGAAATATAAAAAAAATTAAATGTTTGTTTTTTAAAATAATTTAAAACATTATTTATACAAAATAATTTAAAACATTTAAAAGAGTGTACCAAAAAAAATCATTTAAAAGAGTGTGTTTAATACTTTCTAACTTAATCACTATAAAATTTTGAATTTAAGCAAGATGTTCCTTTTAAACATTTTGATAAATATAACAAACAAACCTTTACATCCACTAATTAAAGAAAGAGTAAATAGTATATACACCAATAATGTAAAAGTTTTATATATTATCATCTAACCATAATTGTCATATATAATAAATTTGTTGACTTTTACGATAATTATTTTAAAAATCATATTTATCATAATTTTTTATTGATTGATAATATAAATTTTTTTTGCACTAACAATACATAAATATTTAACTCTTTTGTATTAACTTTTTTAATACTTACTTTTATATTTGTTGAGAAAAATATTTTTTATTCTCTCTTTTTTATTGTGTAAGTTTAAAAATGACGAAATAAAGATTTTTTTTATGATTTATGACATTCTTTCTTTCATATCTGGCTAGATATGAGATCAGATGAGCCCAGCACGGCCTGGATCAATCATTTGCGCATTCTCACCTGTGATTCTTTTTATTTATTTTTTTGGAGAGTCAAGTCACCCCCGCGATTCTTCATTATAGACAGAACTTCCATATATACAGACTTAAGAGTTGACGCAACAAATTGAGCAATGAACATTAAGAAACACCAACTAAGTTTCGCATATCTTTTTTTGTTTTTTGGAGGACGTAGTAGATGTACTTATATGTTGTTATTCAATTATAAATTATCATCTATAGTAAGTTTGTTCACTTTTATAATCATATTAAAACTATACTTACCATAATTTTTAATTTGTCAATAGTGTAAAATTTTTTACATTAAAAATATATAGAATTTAAACTCTTTTTTTTTTTTTTTGTAAGCGGGTACAAGAAAATGAGTCTTAGCGCATATTTTTTAAATAGTTCATAAATTTAATTTTTAAACAAATTTAATTTTTTTTCTCTAATATTAAACTAAAACAAACGTGCAGTCAAAGAGTTTAACAAAGGAGAACAAGGGAGATAGTAGCGTCAAGTGTGAAGTGATGAATCTCTTGAGTGAGGAAACTATGTCTGAAATTTTGGTGAATGAAACACAAAGTGAAATGCAGCCAGAGAAGCAGGCAGGCCTTCCTTCTTTGCAGTGACAAATGCCAACGGGATGACACCCTCAAGCACGCTGTTCTGACCCCACCCCACCCCGCCCTCCCTTTATCCCCCACGTCTCACATTCATCACTTTCTTCTTAATCTTACCACAAACTAATCCACCAACTCAGATCCTGTATCTTGTATTCATTAATTTAGTTTAAAGTAAATGGCAGGCAACCTACTTTGCTCTTTCTTTTTAATGAAATACAATTTAATTTTTGTATTTAAAACTAAATTCTTAACTAGTCCACGGAATTTAAAATAAAACTGGTCTCTTTCTTTTTCAATGAATTTTTCTTAATTGTTTCATTTTTTACTTTTAAAAATAAAATTATTTTAAAAAATATTTAAAATGATGTAGGCAAGTGAAATAGAAAAATAAAATAAAAATACTAGTCTCACTTTGTTTTTTTACACTCCCCTTATATTCTTTGTAAAATATTAAATTGCTCAAAACATACAACGAAAAGGAATAAAAGAGAATCCTTTTTAGTATGTGTAAATGTAAGAATATAAAGAAGTTCGTGTAAAATAATTAATTAGAGTTTTGAAATATATTTAAGGACATGACTTGCTCAGGTTTAAGTAGGGTATTATAACATACTTACGTTCTTTAAACTTATACTTACACGGTTAATAACTTTAAAGCATTTCCATGTCTTGTGGGTATCTAAATGCATATACTTGAATTCATTATTTGCACTTTTATTAAGGATGAAATTGTTAGATAGTCAACTAGCAATATTCTTCGATTAACAAACTTGAAGAATCACCTCACAACACCATAAGACAATCACGAAGATAAAGCTGTTCGACAACGACAAATAAGGAATTAGAATATTTAATTTTAACATTCAAGATTAAGTTAACAATATAATAATTGTGAGTTATGATTATAAAATTGTAGGGATGTAAGTGTAATATGAGTTCTTTATTTTAAAATTAATATATTAAATATGTGGAGATATGGAACAGGTTAGATAATAAAGTAATCATACCTGCACTCATTTTCGCAAAAAATTATGGGCAAATGCAATCACAAGAAAAATCAATAATAAGTGATGGCCAAAAACAAACGATAATGGCCAAAAGTTGATGTAAATTTCATTATTATTGTCGGTTAAGCAATGACATCATGGCTGATGCTAATTAAGTTGATGCAAACTTGTTTGCATCGGCTAAATGTGGCCGACGCTTACTAGCAATGGCTAGATTGTCGCTTAAGTCGATATAGAATTGCAAAAACTGAACAAAAAAGAATTGGCATTGGTGATGGTGTTCTCCCTTTTCCCCTAAACCACCACCCAAATCCACCAAACCCTAAACCCTAAATTGCCACAACACACTGCATAGAGCCATTGCATAGCACCCAAAACTACACAGCAAAACACCCCAAACCCCACACTACCATCGCCCAAAGCCACCACCACTTGTAACAAAGAAACCACCACTTGCAACTCAAAGAAACAATCAACAAGAAATAGATAAGAAAAAAGAGAAAAGAAAGAGGTAGAAGGGGGTGAAAGGAGAGAAAGAAATTGTCGTCGTTGTCACCCATCTTCACCACCAATATCCACCGCCTCCACAACCACCAACAACACAGAAAAAAGAAAATCATTAATAAGTTAAAGAAAATAAAAGAGAAAAAAGAAAAGGGGAAGGGGAAGAAAGAGGCTGCAAAGTGAGCAAAAAAGGAAAGGCGAAAGGGGAGAAAAATATTTTTTATAATATTATTCAAAAGTAACAACTACATTGTCACTTATTGTTAAATTTTATTTTATGATATTATTTAGAAGTGACAACTAAGTTGTCATTTACTATTATTTTTTTTATAATATTAAAATAGTATTATTAATTTTTTAAAATTATTTTTTCAATATTTCTTCAGAAAAGGTCGACGTAGCGACAACCTGATTGGTGCTAATTGCAACGGTCACAGGGTCGTCACTAGTAGTCCGCCACTATTTTTGTGTTTTGTTGTAGCGTGCCCATACTTAAACCAATATTAATTTAGTAGTTTTTTTGGGGGGGGGGGTTAGAAGGGTTTTCAATCCCTTTAATAAGTTGAATCTTAAATACCTGTAATCGAACTTAATAGTATTGAACTAGCACATTGACTTTTTCCCTTTAATATAGACTCAAGCCTTTTGGATGAGGTACAAAATAATTTTATTTAGGGGTGTTTACAACATAAATTGAATTAATTTTGAGAGGAAAAATTATCTAATCTAATTTACCATTTTTTTTATTTTTAATCATATCAATTTGGTTGAATTTAATGTGAAATAGTTTGGATTGAATTAGTTTTCAATTTTTCAATTAAAAATAATAATTAAATATTATTTTATCTCTTCTACACATGTTTTCATGAAAAAATATTTTTAATATAAAACAACAATTTCAAATTAATATATTTTAAAATATATTGAAATAATTATATGCATTTTGATAATAAGATAACGGAGAAAATAAATAAATATTTTAATTTTATAAATATATACTTATGTAAGCATGGATAATATGTTAATTGTGTGTGTGGTGTGAATTTAATTGAATCAAATTTTAAAATTCAATTCAAGATTTAATATTCCAATTTAATAAAAAATTTACTTTTTTAATCCGACCATTGAATCTTGAAACATTATTATGATGATTATATATGTAAAATCTTACATGATTTAGATATTTGTCGATATGTAATTGAATAGTAGTTATTTATTTCTATTTTAAATAATGCATTTACGTAACTTTAAGATAATTTTAAATTTAATGATTTGATTGATAAAATTTATTTAAGTTTAATTTATATATATTATTACTGTAAAGATTTTTTCACCATTAATTAATTAGAAACCACTTCACACATGTTTTTTTTAAAACAATTATTACAATAATCAATTACATGTCAATTCAATGTTGGGTTGACAATATAATTTTTTTTATACTGTTCATTGGTTCTAATTAAATTTTTTATTTTCAATAACGTGGTTAGAAAAATTAATTAGAATATTGGCAATGTAAAATATTTTTACATTCAATCACAAATTATCATATATGATAAGTTTGTTGGCTTTAAAATTATTACCTTAAAAATTATACCAATAATAATTTCTAATTTATTGATAATGTAAAAAAAATTATATATAATAATGCCTGCCAATTAAACTCAAGTTATTCAAAATGTCTATTTTACTAAATTTGACACTTGATGTTATTTTATCCAATCTCATTTATCTATCTACATAATATTTGAATTTAATTAGATTAAATTTAAAAATTCTATTCAAGATTTAAATTTCGAATCAGATTTTATAATTTATATTGGATTAAATTTGTTATGCGTAATTTATGGTCCACTTTATCTCTTAACTCACTATTATCGATTTAAAAACGCAAGTTATTTAAATAGTTGAATGTTGTAACTTGTCTTATAAAGGTTCTTTTTTTAAGTTTAAAATTTGTATTCCAGTAAGCAACTACGATAAAATTTATAAAGAAAAATAAAAAATGCTTGTTACTTAGCCATAGCCGGTAATAGTTATTATTTTTTTTTTTTAAGTATATATTAGCTTCTTCTAGTGAAACAAGTTATTACCGTTCATTAGTTAATACCCAAACTTAGGTTGAAGTGACGCATGTTAACTATAATGTATCACGTATAGTATGCATTGATTAGATACAACAGTTAATCATGTCTTTAAGTGGATAGGAAATTGAATTAAATTTAGCCAACGAAAAAGAATAAGGACATTCTTCAAGTGAAACAAGTTATTACCTTTCGTTAGTTAAACTTAGTTTGAAGTGACGCATGTTAACTATAATGTATCACGTATAGTAAGCATTGATTAGATACAGCAATCAATCATGTCTTAAGTGGATAGGTAATTGAATTAAACCAAACGAAAAAGAATAAAGACATGATTAGATAAATTTCAGTACTCAACTACATAGAGAATTAAAAAGTAAATAAATTAAATTTTTTCGTAATTTAAAATTAATTTATACATCTTAATTTTTAGAAAAGTTAGATGAGAGAACTTCTATAAAAAATTAAAGTGTATAAATTAATTTTAACTTATTCTTAGAATTTGAATTTTGACCTATTTTAATTCCAAAAGCTAGTTCATAGGATGAGGATAGTCCCCCACCTATATACTTTATTTTGACATTATCTCTAGCTGATGTAAGACTTGAGTTTTTTCAATATACTCTCTCACACCCAGTACTATTGGACTTGGTGTGTACATAATATGGTAGATGATCCGTTAATGAATCTAGAATAGGCCATCTTACAATGTGAGTTTGAGCGTGAGAGGATGTATTAGGAAAAACCCAATTCCCACATCGATTAGAGACAGTGCCAAGATAGAGTATATAAGTGGGAGACAACCCTTAGCTAATTTTTGGGTTGAATTAGGCTCAAACCCAAATTGTAAGATGGTATGAGAGCCAATCCTAGATTGATTAATTGGCCACCTACCATATTATCCATGCACTAAGCCCAATAGTGCTGAACATGAGAGGTATATTAGAAAAAACCCAAGTCTCACATCGACTAATGATATAACCAAAATAAAATATATAAATAGAGGATAATTCTCACCTCCTAAGCTAACTTTTGGGGCTGAGTTAGATCCAAACCCAAATTGGTATTAGATCCTATCTTAGATTCATTAAAAGGCTAATTACCATATTATCCACACACTAAGCCCAATAGTATTGGGCGTGAAGGAGTGCATTAGAAAAAACTTAAGTCCCACATCTATTAAAGATAGTGTCAAGATAGTATATATAAGTGAGAGACAATCTTTATCTTATGAACTAGTTTTTGGAGTTAGGCTTGAATCCAAATTCTAAGGCCTATAAGAAAATTTAATTAATAAGAATTTATCCAAACAAGCCTAAATTATTATGATTTATGAGTTTACATTCAAATCATTATGGTGTTAACATAACTCCCAGGTCCCAGTCGAATTCTTTGTCAACAAAACCATTACCTAAAGCACATCAATTATATGTGTAATTTAACTTGATCCCTTTCTTTTCATCACTATTGCACTTTTACGGCCTTTGTCTTTTTCATTGACCCCAATTGAAGACGACCCAACGAAGCTGTTTTGCAAATTAGTGGGGGCCTCTGTCACTCAGCATAAATCATACGAGCATGGGGGCAAGCGAGTTGGTGCGCCATCCCTATGTGGCTATGGTAGTTTTTGCCACCCCCTCTCTTTTCTTCAGTGCTTTATTAATGTTTGTTGCCTTTTTACGCTACCAAAAATATGATCCCTCGTACACACAGTCACCCAACCCAAATTCATTATTCCAGTTCAAACTGAGTCCACCGTCCAGGTCACACTTCGGTGTAAGTCTTTGGCTCTGACCAATTCGTCCTCCAAAGGCACTGAAATGGGGTCGGCTTCGTCAGAAAATAAATAAATAAATTTAAAATAAATAATACATGCATGACAATGTAAAGTTTTGCTTGCGTGAGTATCTCGATAAATACTAATAGGAGAAAAAATAAGAAGAAAAATAAAATAAACTTTTTTATAAACTAAAATTAATTTATAGATAAATAAAAATTAATTTTTTGAAGAAAGTAAATTAGTTTCTTCAACAAATTGATTTTAATTTATGCATAAGTTAATTTTTGGTTAAGAGATAAGCTTATTTTTTTTCTTTTTTTTCCATAAATATTTATGAAGAAGCTTATTCAAACAAGACCTAAATATCATCCAATCACAAACCATTATATATGAATTTTATTGACTTTTATAATAATTATCTTAAAAGTTGTAAAAAATGATTTCTAATTAATTGACGTTATAAGAAATTTATATTGTCAATAACATGTTTATTGAACTCATAAATTTAATTCAATCAAAATTAATTAGTTTGAATTGATTCTGGATTTTTTTTATTTTTGTGTTAATCTAAATTGAACCAATCCAATTAGTTTAAGTTAGTTTAGTTTGAATCATCAAATTTAGTGTTTTTATTTTTGAAAAATAAATAAAAAATTAGGAAAAAACATAAGTTTAATAAACATGCATTATCAGTCTAATAGTTTTTATATTATCAATAAATCAATCAAAAATCATTTTTAGAATGACTATTAATATAATTATTATAAAAATTAACAAACTTACAATTTGTAATTAAATGTTATCATGTCAATACATACATTATTTATTCAAATCATATTTTTCTTTGTCCTTCCCGTTACCACATTAATATTCTTTATAGATGAGTTTGAACTCAATGGAAATAATAGAAAAGAGCAATTTCACTTAATCGATAATACTAATTTCAGATACTTAATAATAAACTGCGCTTCCCCTTGAAAAGCTCCCTATCTTGCAAGAAAGCAACTAGCACTCTAGCCGGGTCCAAAACTCCAAAGCGAGTGTTTGATTCATTGATTGGTTTACCGTATACGAGAACCAATGTGTGTGAGATGCCATATAGCTGAAGCAAGCATACAATGACAATTTCCCATTCCCACTGGCATGGACGAAGGAATGATGAAGTTGGTGGGCAGACAGGCTATTTGTGTTGTAATTTTTGCACATTGCTCTTTGGTTCAACCATTCAAGATGGATGTGCGGGTCCCACACAACACCTATGGACCCACCATGGTTTCAATCTTTGCATGCTATTACTCAATTCCTTTAATCAACATCCTTTCGCTGGCACTGAATCCATTGCAAGGACAAACACCAACCATTATACTAGTAGTTAACTATGATTAGCATTCGTAATTTAGGACCCTCCAAAACATGCCATATGTAATGACCTATTTCTATTAGGTGCATTGCACTAAATACTAATAATGGAGGCTTGCTGTTTGATTTAGATCCGTTTTGAGATAGAAAAAATTATATAATCTGATCGTAAAAAAAAACTTTATGATTTAGTTTCAATTAGTTTGAGAATAATATTAAATTCAAACTAAATTAATCTGATCTTTTATGGTTTAAATTAGATTGGTTATTTCAATTTTTACCTTTTTATTTTCTAAGGGATAACCCTTTATTTTATGGTCAATAAATAAGTCAAATTTCATTAATTAGAATAAAAGTAAAGTTTTGAACCAATATATAATTTTTTTAGTGACTAATTTTTTATTTAAGAAACAGCACTTAGTAAATAAAATGTCAAGTACATAATAAATATAAAAAAACTTATTCAAGCTATTAAATCTTATCATAAATTACAACTTAATATAAATTATATATCACAAGTCAAAATAATGTTAAGTTTTCTAAAAAGAATAAATAATACATGCATTGACAGTATAAAAGAGTTTTATATTGTTATTCAATCACAACTGCCATGTATGATAAGTTTGTTAATTTTTACAATAAATATTTTAAAAGTCATGTCAATGATAATTTTTGATCGGTTGATAGTATAAAATTTTTTATATCGACAATACATAAAAATTATACTCTTTCTAAAAATATAAATATGTGTTTATAATAAGGTTAGGGTTTATTTGAAGATCAAATAGAATAAATAATATAAGTTTAGTGTGTTTGCATGTGATTTGATCTGGTTTAGTTTTTTTTTTTTATAATCATATTATAGGTGCGAAGTATCTACCAATTTTGCCGGTAACTAATCTCTGCCAGAGAATCTAACTAGTCACCTTTAGTAGAATTATTCCTCTCAACCATATTTTTTTTTCCATCTATAAGACACGAACTCAAGACATTGCTTAAGGGATTCGAATCCAGTACCACTTGGACCAACAATATGTTGGTTCTAGTTTAGTTTTGAACATAAAAACTGAAAATCAAACTGACTCAAATGAAAAAAAAAAGTGATTTTTTATTTTTAATTTTTTATTAACAATTTATTCAATTTTTTAAAATCAATGTATCACTTTGAAACAGTTTAAATTGGTTCTTGAGCACCCATGACTACAGTGCATATCATGACTTAAGCAAGACGTTTACGAATTCCAAAATCCATTACTTCCACAATTACTATTGGTATTGGATTGGATATATTATAGAGAAGAAAAAAGGGAAAGTTTTTATATGCTGAAAAATTTACAACATACATCATTGTGCATAACACAATTAAGACTGTGTTGCTTTATGGTAGGGGAGAACGGGTGTGTGTTATAATTATCATGTTAGTTTTTTTGGCTAATTCGGATAAAGTTATAGATAGAGTAAAATTTAACCAGGAGGTTGAGAACAAGGCAAGCTAAGAGTGAAATATAATATTGAGAGTGAAACGGGATGAAGTGTTTTAACTTTTAAGGCTATTTATATAATAACTAGAAATAGACCAACGTACATTATGTGGTTGATCAATAAAATTATTTTAAATTTTATTTAATTAGAGTTTATTTTAATTTTAATATATTACATATTATTAAAAAATAAAATAAATAATTTAATAAATATTTCACAAGGTGTGAAATTTTTGTAAGATTGAAAATATTATTAATGTCATTAGAGAAATCAATCAAGTGTTTTTTTAAAAAATTATTGGGGATGTAAATTAAAATTTTACATTGTAATAATTACAAATATATTTATGTAAAAGTAGCTTATTATTTTAAGTAACTAATAGTTATTTTTTTAGTTACAACTAGTAGTTATTTTATAAAATGTAACGGATAGTTTCTTATTTATTTGAGAAATTAAAAAAGAATATGAGTCGTTGATGTGCGTATAAATTAGTTAAGAAAAAGTGAAAAATTAAAGTATTAATTATTAAATTATTTTGCGACATAACAATTAAAATGTTGATATGACAAGAAAGAATTAACTTAATTAGCAACCATACTTTGTGCATCAGGATTTATAAACAGATAAATAGATTGTAAATAGCTTTTAACTGTTTAAGTTTTACTTGCATAATAATAATGTTAAAAATTAACTGTAATGTTCTTATTTTTTTTTAAAAAAGCATTTTTTTAAAATTATCGTTACATTTAATTTTTACATTTAGAATTAATAATACTTATTTTTATATTATCAATTTCAATCCTCAAAAATAAACATTACAAGTATTTTTCTTCAGTCATGATAAAGCAATAAGTACTTTTTTCAAGCATAAGTAGAGCAATTATAATGATTTTCGACAAGACTTTTCACTGTCCAAGTGAACAGCTTGAATCCCTTGGTTAGCTGTTTCGCTTTTGTGAACATTTTATTTCTATGTCCTATGATATCTTGGGAATATGATTATAGGTGAGTAATTTTCATGTAATGAAAAATTGAGTATTCTAAAAATTGTGAACCTCCGCCTACTTTCGAAATTTGTTACTAGACAAGAAATATGAGATAACATAATTTCACCATCATTATTATCTAAACAAAATATATAATTGATCTACACTAGAATAATTCTAAAACCAGCACCCAAAGTGTTCATTTTTTTAGTTTTATTTTCAACTGATATGTTTTTATTATAATTGTAAAAATATCACATTATTTTATTCTGTTTCTCGTTTTCAAAATTTTGTAAAAAAGGGGGTGAAGTCATTACTTTGGAACAAACTAGAGTGTGATTCATGTGGAGAAGACCAAGAAATGCCCAACAACCCTTTGTGGAAGTCTTAAAACGGCCCACATGAAATTGGGCCATTACGGGCTTCGGCTGGCACGTGCGAGGAGGATGCACGGAAGCTGGGTCTGAGGGAGGCGGTTTCACGAAGAAGATCTGAAATTCTGAATTCTGAACTGGAATCAGGGTTTTGTTTTCATTATCTTCCCCAGTAAGCAATGTCTTCTCCCGCTGAGTAATTCTCTCGATCCTTCATTCTTTTTTCTTTTTTTTTCGTTGTCAAAATAAACATAATGCTGACGAATCTCTTTTGTTATTATTATTAATTTGACCTATCGAATTTTTCCTGTCGAACTATAACCAATTTTAAGATACTTCGTTATTTTAAGTTGACGAAGATGTTTCTGTATGAATTTTTTTGTTTTTCAAAACCTAATTTGCGCGCTTTCCAGCTTCAGTAGTGACAGAAGTAATCAGTTAACCGTGTTATTACAAGTTCCCATTCGTTAATATACTTGGATTGTAAAATTTTTCTTGGTGAGTTTTGCAATTGTTTCAATCACTTAGTTTAATGCTTCAAAATATGCATGCTTTCAGGTTTTATCACTCTCTTCCGCCTA
Source organism: Spatholobus suberectus (assembly GCA_004329165.1). Classification (NCBI taxonomy): domain Eukaryota; kingdom Viridiplantae; phylum Streptophyta; class Magnoliopsida; order Fabales; family Fabaceae; genus Spatholobus; species Spatholobus suberectus. Next base: position 81,487,550 of record CM014733.1, read on the forward strand.
TAACCAAGGCTTATGGCACCATTTGCCTGTTGGCTACCGCAACTTACCATCTTGGATTATACCATCCGGTTCATATTGCCCTATTGTACGAACGAGTGTTCTACGGTTTTCAGGTGGGAATTCCATTGTATCATTGGTATCAGTTGTGAAACCATAGTACAGTAAAGCCACTTTTGTGGCATAAAAGTAAAAAAGGCATGGATGAAAAATTTACCACTGCGTATGCTAGGCCTGTGAATTGGTTGGGAGGTAGAAATTTTCAATGACATTAAATGCTTAAACTGAAATCTTTGCATGTAGACAGCAATCCCTTCTACAAGTTTCATCATCTCATTTGAAGAGAGAAAAACATATTTAAGTGTTGTGTGTTTCTCCTATTTTATAGAAAGAGGTGTATTTTCCTATTATAAGAGAGAGTGTGTATAATCGTTTTCTTTTTATATTTAGAGAAAAGTTGTAATTTTCTTACACTTAGTGAAATTAAATCTCTTGTCTTGCCTGTGGTTTTTCCCTTATTAGTTGAGGGTTTTTCACATTAAAATATTTTGTGTCAATTCGTATTTTTTTCATCTCTTATTTGTGATATTATTCTGTCACTTTGGTACCCAACATCAGTATTAGAGAAAGAGGAATATGGTGTTGAATTTTTTGCAAAGTATTATATTCATTCTAAAGCTTTCCTTTTGGTACCCCTATCTGCGTGTCATTGATGTGGAGAATTTTTATATATAGGGAAGACTGAGGATCTTTTTTGTGTTTGTTATTAGCCAAATTAAAAGAAACATCATAGAGGCTTACTTGGTTTTACTCCCAACTGTTTGTAACATAACCAGATTTGCAGCCAAATACTACCCTCCAATTGCTAACCAGCTTATTCTATGTTTTTGTGATTGTTTGTATAGCATATCATGTACATACATGCGCTTTTGAGGTTATCAATCCATTTTTTGTTATCTATAATTGTTTCATGTGTATCTCTACTTCTTTACAGACTGTTGTAGAAAATTTCTATCTAATCAATAGCATCCCCCAAATCCTTTTGGCTACATTTTCTGATACATGTGGAGAAAGATATGAGGCTCTATGGATACTGGGCACTGCACTGCTCCATTAAGTAGCAAGGGTTTAATCCTTTGGCAACTGACAGGCTGCAGATTGTTTGGGGAGATTTTTTGGGTTATAAGTAGTTAATTAGAGTTTTACTGCTGAAGTTTATGATTTTCCTGAAGCTTAACTTGCTGTTGAGAACCTTGTGTAGTAATTTTATGCTTTGTTTGGTTTGGAGAGGAGAAGAAATTTTTGAATTTTTAAAAATATAGGTGATTTGGTACTGTGGTTGAGTAGAAATAGGTGGGAAATATTTAAAAATTTTGTAGGTCTCACTACTTATTTCTACTTTATTTCTCATCTATTTTTATTCACTTCTCTATCTCTCTCCTATTTCTCATTTATTTTTTTCCTATCAAATAACTTAAAATTTCAAATTATTTCTTATCTGTTTGTCATGTCTTTACTTACTTTTTACCTATTTTTTTCCTATCTATTTCATTCCTCTCTACCAAACAAAAGCTTAGTATTTTCTTTTCTGGTTGAACTATTTAGTAAATCTTTTGTAACTTCGCATCATCTGTAGGTTTGGAGGCTGTTCACAAACTTATTTTTCCTTGGACCATTCTCTATCAATTTTGGGATTCGTCTCTTAATGATGTAAGTATTTCAATTTCAATAATAATGTATGCAACAACAATTTGGCTGTGCAGTATATTAAACAAGCAGTTCATATAAAGTTATGAGGTATCTTTTACTTCATCTGAATTAATTCTTATAATCTACAGAGCAAGGTATGGTGTCCAACTTGAGAAGGGACCATTTGATCGACGGACTGCTGATTTTCTGTGGATGATGATATTTGGTGCCTTTGCACTATTGGTATGTGTGATGATCTACATATCTTTTTCATCTAATGATTATTTATGTGGCATTTTTCCTTCAAAATGGTGGCAGCTTTATTTTGTAGAATCTATTCTAGTGGTTCTGGTTTATGGAACTGGACAAGAATTGGGATGGCAATTGTGTCTGGACCCTATGAGTATCCACAAAAAATATCTACAATGGGGAGGGGAATTACCCACTTAATGGGGATGGGTCTGGGGGCGGGTAATTACCCGCAAAATTTAGTGGGGATGGGTACGGGTATGGATACTATAGTACCCAACCCGTCCCATACCCGCACATACTAACATATATGTAAATATTTAATTATAATATTACATATATATAATTATAATTTTATTTTGTATTAATTTATTGATTTAATTAATTAAATATAACAACTGAAGTTACTGAATCCTTAAAAATAAAATTTTCTTTTTCCCATTCTTTACATTTGTTGTGTTGCACCTTTGTTCTTCACATTTGATGCATGCGGCTTGCGTCTGTTCTCCACGTCATCAACTCATCTCCCTCTTATTGTTTGCTATGCTCTTATATGACTATATTTCTAATGTTGTTTTATTATAACTTATTTTTGAATGATGTAAGATAATGTTTGGATGCACTTAATTTTATGTTTGAATATTTTTAATGTTATATTTGGATGATTTAATGATAAGTTTAGATAATTTAATATTATGTTCAAATGATGTAAGAGTGAATTTTTAATTTGGTTATAGCAATTTTTCTAATTACTAACTTTTTATTAATTTATTGACTTTACTTATAAGTAAAGTAAGTAAAGTGTGGATTGCGGTTGCGGGTGTGGGTATGGGTATACAGGTATCCAAGCGGGTACGGGGATGGGGATTAAAGTTGTTACCCGTGCGGGCATGGAGCTAGGTACGGGTATTTTTTTCAAACGCAGGTATGAGAACGAGTAGTATAGTACCCTACCTAGACCCTACCAATTACCATCCCTAGACATGAAGATGACAAACCTTTTTGGTTTTGGATAAAAAAGATGGCAAATTTGATCGATCTAATTTAATTTTTTTATCTGTCTTCCCCATTTGGCCATTCTGCCTGGGAAAGTTATGCTCCATCTGTCTTTAAGAATACTAGCATATGATCACAGAAAATATTTAGTGATAAATTTGTGCTTGATTTATGCAAAGTTAGTCTGAAAAATTTCAGATCAGTGGTTAATTGATGATGACGGGTATTAGTTGGAAAAATTTCAGATCAATGGTTAATTGATGATGATGGCTATGAGGGTGATTAAATAAACTATGCATGATTAGGCTTTAACAAATGAGTGATGACTGTGATTGATTGTCAGACTGGAAGATAAATGCTGGTTAGGTAGGAATGTAGGATAGGACGTGTAAAAGAAGGCTTGAATGTTCTGTACCAAACAACTTGGTTGAGTGGAGAAAAGCATTTGGGAACTTCAGAAAATATTAGAGGAAAAGTTAATTTTAGTGAGAAAAAGTTCTGATCAAAAGGTCACGTGTTTAATTGTTGTTAAAATTGCACTAACTCTATTTCCCACTCCTATTTGCTTTTTCTGTAGTTTCATTTTTAACTTGGTTTCCTAATATCATTTTCTTTCTTTGCAATCTTATTTCCTCAATTATAGGTTTTGTCTGCTATCCCGATTTTTTGGTCCCCATTTTTGGCAGTACCACTTGTTTTTATGCTCCTTTATGTTTGGAGTAGAGAATTTCCAAATGCCCAAATAAACATATATGGACTTGTTGCACTTAAGGTATGTTTCAATCTTCTGTAAGATTGCCTTGTTCTTTTGCATCTGTTACAGGAGCTCTATGAGTTATATCTTCCATTGTCTGATAGGGACCCATATCTTCTTCTTTCTTTTTTTTCCCCAGGCCTTCTATCTTCCATGGGCGATGCTTGCTTTGGATGTCATTTTTGGCTCGCCTCTTATACCTGACCTCTTAGGTATCATCGCAGGACATCTGTACTACTTTTTGACAGTGTTGCATCCACTAGCAGGTGGAAAGAACATTTTGAAGACTCCAATGTGGGTGTATCCTTCTCGTTTTCTGTTGCTTAAGGTGTTATGCGTATGCTGTTGTCATTTTAAGTATTTTTATTTTGTACTGTCTTGAAGCTTTATTTATTTATTTTTTTGTGAAGCTGAACCCAGCATAAGAAACCCTATCCTCCCCTATCCTTCCTCTCCAAGCTCTTTGATCCAAACACACCCATAGTTGTTCCTCATATTGTCTTTGCAGCATTGTAGGGGTAGGACCTACAGCCGTGTTCTTATTCTTTAGTCAACGATTTCTAACACCTTAGAACACAAAATTTGGCCAAAAGCTCGAAGCTGGTTCTGTTGCGTTCTTAACTGTTCTTTTCCAGACATAAATTGGTTGCAAGGTGGAGAATTGGAATGCAACCGGTTAGCCGTGGGCAGCCTGCTAATGACCCTCAGCAAGAGAGGGGCTCGGGAGTTGCTTTCAGGGGACGATCCTATCGACTTGGTGGATAGATGCAATAAAGGGAGTGGATTTACATGATCAGTTGTTTCATGTTCTCTTATTGGTTATTGACATGACACCACTGACAAATGGAGCTAAACATCAGTTGGGAATTAGAGTGGGAGCAGTGTATGAACCTTAACAGTTCAGTGAAAAGCAAACTTTCTTTTGAGGGCAGCCTTATAATTTTCAATGAATTCTCTGCGGACCTTTTACTTGTAAGAATAAGTTAGTAAAGGTTTATGAATTTATTGTCGAATGTTCATCCTGAATTCGTTAATTTGTCCTCACTTTCAAGATATGTACACTTTTGTATTCAGTATGAAAGCTAGTCCCGTAATTTTCACCTCCAACTCTAATACTAGTTCCCAGAATCCATGCATGCCCTTGTGCAAGAAAATAAAGCAAAGTTCGATCAGATGGCACGTAGCCACATACCCAAAATTTTGACGGGGTTTCTCTCTTCTAACTTGAGCTTTGCATTTGTTTAAATTTAATAGAATTTTCATATTTTTTACTCTAAAAAGAGTTAAAACTATATCCAAATTGTTAGGTTAAAGTTTAGTTCGTATAATTATCATATTTGTCATTCAGTGATTGTGGATTACGTTTGAGGCTGCTTGTTTTTGTTTCCGTGATTAAGGGCCATAACTCTGGACTTGTGGTAGGAGTGTTTACGTGACAGATTGTTTATGTTAACTTCAACCAGTTTGATACTTTTAATTTGATCAAAAATTTGGATTCGAGACCAGCTCGCTTGTGACTATCTATTCATTGGGCGGACTTGAGTCATCAAAATTAAAATTAAAAACATGCTTTACAATTTAATTTTAAAATAATTTTTATTAATATAAAATAGTTATACGATGCATAATATATTAGTTCAAATCTAAAAATCTTATAATTTATTAATAATTTCTTTAGAAAAATGTTTGATCTGATATCCGGACACAAGGAGTCAACCCAATATATGGACCGAATACATGAGATTCACTTACAATCATAACATTCTCAATGTATGTTTTTCTTTTTAAAGTTCACTTTTTATTTTTTAATAAGATAAATGATATAATATATTTATTAAAATAAATGATATAATATATTTATGTAAAATAATTATTTTCTTAACATATTATACTATTCTAATGACTGATGATAACATTACCATATATTTATATTAATACATTAAATATAACCATTCATTAAGTAATTAAGTAATATATTTATAAGTCACAACTTGATAAAGTTTGTCACAAAAAAAAATAAAAATGAGCTCAATATTTACAAAGGAATAAGTTCATTGTAAAATAACATAAGAGTTCATCATATCATTAAAAAGGCATGAAATCCCATCACAAACAAACATTAAAGCACATTATGTCATATATTAACATAAAATCTCATCTCATAAAATATTCTTCATTCTCATTCTTCCTACCAATAAAAATCAATATATCTATTCATACTATTTATTTTTTTATTTGTTTATATTTTCCTTTATTTAATTTTTTAAAATAAAATAAAAATAATTTAAGCTTACTTCCTTTTTCATATGAAATACTAAAAAAAAAATTAAAATAAACAAATTTTGTTCTTATTCAATAAAATAAAAAAGTATGTATAATTATGGTAAAATAATTTGAATGATGAATTTTTTTAATAACTTAACTAGTAAACAAACATTGTACACAATAAATATATTAAAAAAATTAAGTTGAGAAAAATTATTTATAAAAATTTCAAATGTAAATTCAACAATAAAAGACAATTTTTTCTTTATCTTTGCTTTATGAAAAATAACAAATGATAGTTTAAGTACTAGTTGATTATAATCTTATAAATTTATCTATTTTTAACAATAATCAATAATAATGCAATATTTTAATGGTTCAACTAATTAACACGTTTACAATCTTATAGTCACTTTATGTATATAAGAAAATGATATGTGTAACACATCTACTTTTGTTTATTTGAACTATTTTTTTAATTACTTTGTATTTATTTCTGTAGAATCAGATAGAAATCTCAAAAATCTGATCTTCATGGTTATGTTCGTATTAGTGAATACTATTTATTTTATATTTTTAATAATTTTTGCTGACTGGGGCCCGTAAAATGATAAAATAAGTATTTCATTCCTAAAAAGCTAAATAATAGGATAAATTAACAAAAATAGTTAAGAGTGTTTAAAATTCATTTTTAAGACATCAATATGCTTAGAATAATTAATAATAATTTTTAAAAAAATAAAGAATTTATTGAGAGATTTTTGTGAAATGACCAAAATATTTCTAATTGACTGCAGGAGCTAACCACAGATTTTTAGGCCTCAAAATATTTTGAAATTTTTATACTAAGTATATTTTAATCATAGAAATTTTTTTTTGAGGGGAAAATAATGAAAAAATCAAAATTGAAATTTTTTTAGCAAAAATTTTATGTATTAGTCAAATAATTAACTTTTTAGTAAAATAATTATTATAAATAATATGTAAATGAGAAAATTCTGAAAAAATTTTGTAAGACTCACAAAAATATATGAGTATGTGGTATGGCTAGATTTATCCAAAACTAACCCAAAAACGCAATCTAATTTTCCTACAATAAATTAATATTTAATTATTTTTATTACATAATAATTATATAAAATGAAAAGTCAAATTTTTTTGGTGACCAGCTTCAAATCCTCACCACTCTCCAGCTGCACATGGGGAAAGTACCACCAAAATACTTATTTTAATATTTTGGGTACAAAATTTAATTTCAAATTAAATTAATTTCTATCCTATAAATATCTCATCAAACCACTACATTCTTCACTCTTCTCTTCACAAAATTTCTCCCTCTTTCTGCTGGTTTGGTGCCAAGAGCTTCCTCCCCCTCTATAGCCAAACTCTTGCAAAATTTTCTTACCACAAATCCACTATTTAAATACACTTCAGCCTAAGTTTAATTAGCTTCATATTTTAACCTCTTCTCCTACCCCTCAAGCTTCACCAACACTACTCACTTAGCCACTAATTGAGGTAAAGGGAGAGTGGGATTAAGCTTCATTTATATTTTCTTAATGGGTTTTTATTGTTGAATTTCCCCTAATCCTTATTATTATTAAGTTTATTCTATTGTTAATCTTTTATTTATTTACTTTTATTGCCTTGTTATTTTCTTTTATTGACTTGTTATTTATTTATTTATTTATGTTGCTTTAAATTTTTATTATGATGCTGATCCTTATTTTACATTTCTTTATTGTCATTTATATTTGAATTTATTTATTTCTCTTGTTATTACTCTATTTAAATTCCATTTACTTCTATTGTTCTATTTACTTGTTATTTATTTTTATTGCCCTATTTAAATTCTCACTTAATTGCCATTTACTTTTATCGCTTATTTAGTTCCTTGTTATTTATTTTATTATGTGCTTAAGAGTATTTAATTACTTCCTTATGCTTTGCATTATGAATGTTTAATTATTATAAGGCAAATGGTTAAATTAATTAAATTTCTATTTTTATTTCACTGCAGTAAATTATTCGATTCTTTTTTTTTTATTCTGTCTTATTTATTTAATAACTAGTTTGTTAAATAAATAATGAATATCAATTAATTGGTTGATATAGTTAAATTTCTATTTCTATTTTTCCCTTACTGTTATTTTTCTGTTTATTTATTTATTCAATTGTTAGTTTTATTGTTGTTAATTAAAAAGTGATTATAAACTAAGTGGTTAATGGGTTGATGTAAAAAGAAAAAATGAAATTATTGATGGGTTATGACTAGAAGGGCTTCAGCCCACTATTAAAAATAATGCAAGAAAGGATTTTTTATTTTTTTTTTTCTTTTTAAGCTTAACCAAATTATGATGAGGCAATTGAAATTAATTTAACGGAAGTAATTTTTTTTTATTCATTAATAGGCTCTCGGCCATTTTCTTTTAACTAGCCTAAAAAGAATTTTTTATTTTATTTTTTACTAAATGGATACAACTAAGTTATTCAAGTACAAATTTAACTTGAAATAAAAACGATAGAGATAAGGTTTAGAATAGGTGGGCAATTTGGCCCTTAGAACCTTAGTAGGGAACTTGGAAGAATTTTTCTACAAAGGTTAAATTTTAATTTTTATGAATTAGTTAAAAATTGAGTAAGAAAACAAAATTTTGTTTTGTTTTGAAATATATGGGCTTTCGGCCCTAACTAGAAAAAATTTAGAAAATGAATTTTTCTTTAATAGATTTTAATTATTTTTGGTATCTAATTATTTTTAGTCTAAAATTGGTAAAAAGGTTTGTGAAGAATTTCCATATAACTATTCTTTTCGACAACTTATAGTTAGTATAGGAAAAAAATTAAGTTTTGGTAGAGAAAAAGAATTTAGTAGATTCACAATAATTTTTACTAAATGGAAAATGTTTTTATTAATAAAATAAAAATTCATGTAATCATGAATATTTAAATACCCAAGGTTTTTTTAGCAAAAAGAAAATTTAGAAATCTTGATTTTTCTAAGATAAAAGTACCAAATTATATGTAAAAGAAATAACAAAGAGAATTTCTAGGTATGCTCTATGGTTGCAGCATGGCCTAACCTTCCACATTAGAAAGGAATTATTGTCAACTTAAATTTATTACTCCATTTTTAGTTATGTTTATGGTTGGAAGCTTTCTTTTAAAGTAATCTAATTGGAAAAATTATAAAAGGAGAAGGATAAATCAAATAAATTAAATTGAGAAACTACACTTAAAGGTGTGTATGTATGTATAAGTGTGAATTATGTGTGCAAATTCTAATTGTAGAAACTTTGACTATACTCGTATCTTGTGAATTATTTCTAAGTCATTCTAAGGTTAGCGCCTTGATTCAGGATAAATCATGTAAATCAACTTGGTAAACCTGACACATTCTCAGCATCTCTAAGATTGGTGGAGTATATATCCCTGATAGGCATGAGGCCCTTTCCTCAAGGATGCTGACTAAGACAATGGATGTCTATATCTTATACGGAATTATATGAACTCCCAATCATTTCCCAATGATTCTTGATGGTTAAAGTGAATCATCAAAGATAGGTATGGATCTATACGTCTGGTAAAGGTTTGTGATAAAGTTATAATAACGTAGGTCATACCCTAGGATTTCTTGTGTCTAATTGTTTGATAATTGTGTGTTTAAACCTTTTAAGAAAATGAGGAGGCTTTATGAAACCTCACTCCTCACTTCTTTTCTTTTGTATGTATAAATGTGTATGGCACGACATCGAATTTAGCAATAGATAGAGGAAGAAGATGTCAATATTGAGGATGAAGAGGACATAGAAGAAGACAATTCAAAGACGTTCATGGCTGCTTGGTATAGACATATTTGTAGTTTATAATAGGAGAGAAAAATGTATAAGTAATTGGTAATGTTACTACTCTAGTTTAGGGAAATCTTAGTATATTCACGATGTAATTATAAATAGAATTTGTATACCCCAAACATTTATTATCATATTGATAATAGTGATGTATGTTTTTTTTACTAACACTAAGTATATGAATGGAAATATGATGTATGTTATTTTATCCTGTTATTAATATATTGAAATAATTTAATTAGTTTTACTTGTTACCGCAATAAAGTTTAATAAAGAGGAAAAAAATTCTCTCCATTTTTAATAAAATAAATATATTTTCTAAATAAAATCAAACAACAAAAATAAATTTAATAAATGTCGAGAACATAGTCAATGTTTGGGTGTTATAATGTGCATATTTTAGGCTATATGATTTGGATTAAGGTTTTTAACATTTGCATTTACAAATCAATTACATTTTACTCTTAGTTATTTGTAACTTTAACTGTTTAAATTATCCTTTACTGAATTATCTTTTTTTATTAAGTCTAGTTCTTTTGTCAATTATAAATGACTATTTATTTATTTGAATTTTTAGTAATTTTATTAATATAAATTAAAATCATAATCACATTATTATGTAACTTAAAAAGAGTGTAAATGAATTATTCTTCCTCTTCCTCCTTACTATTTTTTTGTTCTTTAATTATTACTTTATTTTATTTTTAACATTACATTTAATGTTTTTATAAATAAAATATATATTTTCCAATTTTTTGATAATATAGTAGTTAATTTAAAATTTATATTTAAAAGAAAAAATAAATGAAGATACATTTGGAAAACAAAATAAAAGTAAAAAAAGTAGAAAGTAAAAAAATAAAAGAAGATAATTTTTTATTAAACTTTTTTTTTCTCCTAAACATACAAAGAAATAATCAATTAACATATCAAGTTTTACACTTATTACAAATTTTATCCTTCCATTTTACTCTAATTTTATCATTGAAGTAATCATTTGACTTATTTCTACTCTTCCTTCTCTCCACAAACCAACATATAAAAACTCCTCTTTCTTGCCATGGCAACAAACTTGTGGACATGGTTTGTATGTGTTAGTTTCTTTCTTTTTGAGGTTTAAGATCCTTTCTTTTATATATATATATATATATATAAATTTTATTTGAAATGCTAAACATATCAAAACAATACAATGTTTAAAATACTTAATATTTAACACTACTAGAGAAATTTTGTACATATATACTTTACATGTCATAAATATTTTTAATTGAAAAAAAAAGTAATTTCACCTAAAGTGTGTGCAAATAAAGAATTCAAACATAATGTAAAAATCAAATAAATGTCACAACTTAAGTCTATAAAGGAGTGTATTGTAAAAAAAACTCGATGTGTCAGAATGAATATAAGTTGAAGTACTACATTAAATTCATATATCTTTATATTTGTTTAGCATGGAATAACATAAACTTTATAGCATATTATTCTTTTATTCTCTAATTATTTATGAATAAATAAAGTTGCTTTAAATACCATTTTATTAGAGATAATAATAATAATAATAATAATAATAATAATAAGTGATTCCGTTGATGAATTAACTATCTCTAATCTATTTTTGGATATAAAGGAATAGGAATAGGAAAATAGAGAGAGTTGGGTCCTAAAATGAAGGGGAGGGTGAATGGGTGGCAAGAATTGATTGGAGGTAAAGAGATGGTAGAGAGAGCATCGTCCTTCACCCATGATCCAACCTTTATTTAAAATTAAATTTGAAGTTGACAAATACAAACACATCAGAACACAACAAGCACCACAAGAAGAAGAAACAAAGAACAAAATGTCGTGGCAAACTTATGTTGATGAACATTTGATGTGTGATATTGATGGCACAGGCCACCACCTCTCTGCCGCTGCCATCATCGGCCATGATGGTTCCATTTGGGCTCAAAGCTCTTCTTTTTCTCAGGTAATAACCTTCCATTTCACATCAAAGTTTCATTTGATTCTTTCATTCTATCAAAATCCATGCATAGATCGACCCATATCATTGATTTCACCGCAATTACAACACAGTGTTATAATCACACTCTCTATAATTAGCTAAAATTGATTGACGAGTGATTATTTTTCACATCATTATTTTATTATACTACTTTTTATAATTTCCTTCTTCTCTATTTGTATATATATATATTAAGTTCGAATCCATTACTTCCTCTGTAGAGTAAATTTCAAGAGGTCACTTACGTCATGAAAGATTTTGACAATCCAGGTCATCTTGCATAATATAATTTGACATGTTATATAGAGTATAGTAGGTGGTAAAAAGTAAAATGAAGCGAATCAAACATCACTCTTCTTTGATATATATATATATATATATATATATATATATATATATATATATATATATATATATATATATTACATTTTATCATGTGACAAAATTCAGATCCATTACTTCCTCTGTAGATTAAATCTCAAGAGGTCATTGATATCATGAAAGATTTCGACGAACCGGGTCATCTTGCTCCTACAGGTTTGCACCTTGGGGGAATCAAATACATGGTCATCCAAGGAGAGTCAGGAGCTGTCATTCGTGGGAAGAAGGTATCATGTCATGTCATCTTACATTTGTTATAGGGCTTGTTTGGATAAATTTCTCTATAAGCACTTATTGAAGAAGAAATAAAATAAGTTTCTCCAAAAACTAAAATTAGCTTAGTTTCTCCAAAAGTTTGTTTTTAACTTATGCATAAGCTAATTTTAACTTATGAAGAAGTTTATTTCATTTTTCCTTCTTATTTTTTTCTTCTATAAGTGCTTATAGAATAGTTTATCCAAATAGGACCTAGTATTTGTATCATCTTTTGAGTTTTTATAAACATTTTCATGGTTGTACATTTATTGATAATTGAACTTCCATGCGCATAGAACTTAATACGTTTTTTTTTTCCTTCACTTTTACCTATACTTCAAGACTCCAAGAATAGTTTTATTTATTGAGCACAATAAATATAATTTGTTTATATATGTGTGTATGTGTGTGTGTGTGTGTGTGTGTGTCTCTCTCTCTCTCTCTTTTTGAACAAATGCGTAAAGTAAAAATGTAAGGTGCATATACCCCTTAATCTAGCTTAAAAATATCTTGTAAAATTAATCCATTTTAAAATAAAAAAGGATACATCCTTACTTTTTTACTTTACTCAACCACTTTAAAGGACTTAAATCTTGTCTATACAATTATGCTGTGGTTTTTGTTAAACAAATGCATTTATGAAATTTTTTTCTTTCAGCATCTATATTTCAAAATTGCAATTGCTTTCTCTTTTCCCTTTTCCGGTGGTGTGAAAAAAGAATGATTGTTTTGCTAGATATATGTGCATGTGTGTGTTTTATTTTCCTCATTTACATTGTCATCAAAATTTTCAAGTAATTTTTTAGTGTTCTAGACATCCAACTAAGGTAGTTTACACTTGATTTGGATGAGTGAAATTTCTATGCTTTACTTTGGCTTATTTTTGAAGTTTAAAGAAATTAACATATCATCTTTTGTTTTGGTAGGGATCTGGAGGCGTCACCATAAAGAAAACTGGTCAAGCTTTAGTTTTTGGTGTCTATGAGGAACCTGTGACACCTGGACAATGCAATATGGTTGTTGAGAGGTTGGGAGATTACCTCATTGATCAAGGTCTCTAGACCTAGATCTATATATCATGTTTGGAGCATTTTTGTTTCTTGGATATTATACTTTGTTATTTTCACATTTTTGACTTGTATCTACTATATATCAACCCTAAATTGGGAGTTGTTGCAGACAATAACCATATGAGAATTAAACAATTGTTTGTTGCTTGGATGTTTTAGTTGCGTTTCTATCTCATTTCTTTTCTCTCATATGACTTTTAAATTTCCATTCACCCCTTTCTTAAAATATTTACCTGTAATTAATGCTTAAGTTGATGGAAAAATAACATATGTATGCGACATATGGGAAAGAAAAATAGAACAAAAAATTGTAGCATATATTTTTATATCGTATTTATAATAGGTGACATAATTATTAGAGCATTGATACGCAAAAAATAAGGTAGGATTGAATATAATTAATATCAAACCTTTACAAATTACAATGTGATATGTTTGTGTGTTAAAATTTGCCAAAAAAAAAATCTATAAACATCAATTTTAGGCCTGTGCAAAAAATCCGGTTAGGCCAAACCTATCCATAACTAAACTGGCCTAAATCGTTTAAAACTTGTTTTAATGTATTAGATTTTTTATCCGATCCATATTTTATATCCAATTAAAATTCAATTCGTATCTCTCACTCTTCGATCTCGAGTTGATGATTCTACTAGGGGGTAAACCCCTACTCTTGCTATGCATCCTAAGCCTACCATTTCTCACAATATTGCACTTCTTCCCATGCCACGCTAACAACCCATCCCCTCTCTAATTGAAAAAAAAAAAACAATTTTTTAAGGTCAAGGACAAATGGATACATAATAGAACAAATGAAGAATGTTAGAATTTTTTTTTAACAATTTGTTATTAACACACCTCACTGTAATTTCTAATAGAACCTTAAATAAAAAAAATTACTTATTAATTTCTTAATCAATATTTCTAAAACACTTATTAAATAATAATTATTATCAATATTAATTTTTTAAAATTCCAATTTTACACTTATTTTTATTTTTTTATCATATTATTTGTTGCATCTATTACTTTTTTCTCTCTCTCTCTCTCTTTTCTCTTATGTCTCTCTTTTTTTCACAAAGTGTATATACTTCAAAAACATGAAGATTATTTAAATGATGAAATTATTTGAATTAAATAATTAGTTATATATAATTTGAATTCTATTTCTTGATAGGAATTCTACCGTAGGTGGCATTTGATTTGATTTGTATTTTTATTTTTAGTTGTTTTTTTTTAGAATATAAAATATGAACACAAAATAGTTGCTTCCACATATTTCATGGTCAGACTAGAACTTAGGAGTGAAGTTCAATAATTTGCGTGATAAGATTTTCTTCCTATATTTTTCTGCATTTATATTCAACTTCTTTAAGATTTTCTTTCTTTCTTTTTCGGGAAAAATATGTTTTCGATCCCCCTAAATATGCTTAAGTTCAATTCTTGTCCCTCTAATTTTTTTGTATTTTAGTCCCTATAATTTTGAACCATGTTGACGTTCATCCTCAAGCCTAATTCCGTTCGTAATGTCCTTGAAGTGTATTAGTCTGTGTGGACATGTATATTATTTGTTTTCCACATCATTTGTTATTTATTTTTTACTATTAGGAAGAAAAATTCATTCCTTTCTCACGGCTTAAGGGTTGTCGTTTTCCCTTGCAGGAGTTGTGCATCCTTGAGTTCACCATGGATGGAGTTTCGTCTTCTGAATCTGATAGGAAAGGTGGAGCTTGGAGATACTCTTCAACTTCGGCCGGGAGGAACAATAGAGTTTGTGGTTGTGGAAAAATAATGTTATTGCAGACATCAAATAACAGAAGGAAACCCCGTAGAAGATTTTGGAGATGTCGTAATTGGCAAGTAATTGTTTTCATCAGAAATAGGATGGGTGTCTGTGTTTGGAAACAATGCGTCTTAGTTGTTATGATATTATTGTCCCAGATAACTGGATGAGTCATGATGTTGCATAAACTGATTTCTACTTGTTTGATGATGTTGAAAAACTTTGTTGGTTCTTGTTTTGTAGAGAACAAACAACTGCAACTTTTTTGAATGGGTTCATGCTGATGTCAATGCTCAAGATGTAGGCCAAGGTGCAAGTGAAGGTCTAATCCAAGGTTTGAGTGAAGGTGCAAGCCAAGGCACAGTTCAAAAGAATAAGCATACTTTAGAGCAACAACTAGATAAAACTAGAAGAAAGATTAGAAAATTGCAGAAGAAACTTCTTCTTGAAATAAAAAATGTGTTTTTGTTGATGGGCGTAATGGTTATGTGTTAGTGTCAATTGGTTAGGGTGTTACCTTTATTAGTTAGTGTTTTAATTGGATTAGTGTGTTATCTTTATTAGTTAGTGTTTTAATGCTATGTTTATAGTGATTTTAGTGAATGAAATAGATGAGTTATGTAATGAAACCAAATTGGCTTGAATGAACCAATTTGTTTGCTATTTGTTAATGTTTGTGGTTATGTCAAAAAACAGTTGGCAGAATGTTAAAATGGTACATTGTTGAAGGAATCGGGTACATTGTTGACTCCACACCCATCAGGTACACACGCTCTCTCATACTCACTTATACTGGTATCCTTACTAACTTAGGCATTAGAGTCCTTGCAGATGCCATCGCCGAAGACGTCAACAACCACCGTGGAAGCTCACCGGAAACGCATTATTGTGTTCACCACACAATATAATCTAACCAAATACGTTTTTTAATGTACTCAAAAATAACATCTTGATTATGTATCTTTGGGAATGTCATTCCTAAGAATATAAAATTATACCTTGAAACAAACACCATCTAAAAATTGGTTTGCAAACTATCTTGGAAAATTGAATTAAGTTGTTTTTTAAACATTTTTTGGTTATTTTTATATCTTAACTTTTTTTAGTTGTCCAAGGTACCTCTTGGCCGAAAACCAAAAATTAATCTTTTGAGATACAAAAATTTATTTAAGAGAGTAACCTCTTTTAACAATTGTTTGTCTATACATCTAACCCTAAGAATCAAACTTCTAATCGTATGTTTTAAAAAACAAGATTATCTACCATCATACAACACCATATTAATCTCCATAATCAATCATCAGAAGTGGACATTTTTTTCGTTTGGGATATATGATGTTAAATATTTTTTTTGTAGGTATGACTCACAAAAATAAAGAGTCGTAAAAAAATAAAATATAATTGAGGAGCTTTTGTATTAATTTAATTGACAAGAAAATTAAAAAAACAAAATTTTAGAAATAAAATTTCAAAACCTTTCTTTTAAATTTTAATTTTTTACCTTTTTATTTTCTCTTTAAAGATATAATGAGGAGCAATACTTTTTTTTTTTTCTATAAAGTTGCTCTTATTTTAGATGACACACAACACATTTTTTTTTTTTGAATGATTAGTAGATATTTTTTTACTTAAAACACATCATTAACATCTATCATTTTTTTTAACCCACTTGGCCTAGTGGTGAGGAGTTAAGATAATATGTACAAGATCTTAAATTCTAATCTTATTGTTGTTGTTGTACATAAAAAAAAAAAAAAACACCTATATATTTTTTTATTTCTCTTTTCCTATCACATGATTTACATCATATTATTTATCATACTTTTAACTTACTTGTGTCTCTTTCACTCATTAAGTGTCAAATAAATTATGGAGTATCCACCATCATTTTTTTTATTTTACTATGTTTTCTATAATAGTAATTTTATTATTTAAACATTACATAGTTGATATTACATGTACTTTTTTCTTAATCTTTTTTACACATATATTTTAAAATGTTCTCCTAAAATCAAAAGAAATAATAAAGTTATCCCACTTTAATAGTTAAAAGCAGTGTTATTAAAACTAAATCGAACCAGGAGGTCAAACTAGTTGAATTGGGAGTTGATCACCAAATTGATATTTAATCTTAAAAATTGGTCTTGCAAAGAACCAGTATAGAATTAGTTGTCCAAAATTGACAAAAATTGGTAAAAATCGATTAGGACCTGTTTGGTTGGGAAAATCTTTTTTTATTTTTTAAATTGGAAAAACCCAATATTATGATGGTTGATATAATTTTAACTTAATTTTATGATGATAAATAATCATGTCAATTATGTTTATTTAGTTCCTAATTGTAGTTGCTAATAGATATCATTATTTGTTATCAAACTTAATGTTATGAAATATTAGATTTAGTTTCATGTTTAATTTTAAATATTATATGTTATGAGTTATGAGTTGAGTGATGACATTTTTTGGGGTGAATTCAAGATATTTCCCGATCGAAAGCTAAGGGCTAATAAATTTTTTGAGTAATGATATTTCTAAATGAGGTTTAATTTTTAATATTATAATATTATGTTTTTTTTTAATTTTGTTCAATATATTAAATTAAAAAATAAAATAATAATATTTAATTATTATTAATTTAATCACAATTAAATCTTAAACTATTATCTTTATTGATTCCATCGCTATTCCAATTTTAAAAATATTGGTTAAAAGAATGTTTGTTTCAATAAAGCTTAACTAATTTGTAGATTTCCTTAAACGGTGTTTCCTTTTTATTTTTATTGGATTGTGATAGATATACATTAAAAATACATATAAATCTCAAAGATTTTAAATTAGTTAATTATTAAAAATCATTTAATTGCTCATAATTAATTATTTACTAAAATATCAATTTTTTATATTTCTCAAATCAACGAGTTTTTTGTTGAAGTTTTTTTTTTCAATATAATACATGCCTTGATATATTTTTAGCAATTAAGTATTTTTTAAATAAAATTATAATTAATTTTAATTCTTTCATTAGAAGGTAAGAAGAATAACGTTCACAAATAAATAATTACATCATACAATATTTTAAAGGATTTTAAAACTCTATCAATAAGTAAATAGTGTATGTACTGTTAGTAAATTTTTTTTTTACATTATTACTCAATCACAAACTGATATATATATATATATATATAATTTGTTAACTTTTATAATAATTAGTATTTTAGCTTGTGCAATGCACATAATAAATATTTATTTTTTATTACTAATATTTATAATAAATAAATATTTTTAAATATATAATTTTTTTTCTAATTAAAATTTATAATAAAAATATTTTTAAACATATGAATTATATTTTAGATTTATGATAAACAATTTATATTGTAATATAAGGTTATTTTTAACTATTGATAATTTCTTTTAAAAAATATTAAAATTCAATTTAGAAATAAAAATGAAAAAGATAGATTAAAAGTGAAAAGAAGTTATGAAAAATTCCTAAAAATACTTGAAGAAAAACTTCTAAAAATACTTTTGTTGAATAATATAGTTCCTGGAAATGTTTTCAATCAAAATAATTATTCTAATTTATATATGGACGAAACTTATATGTAGTTTCATATATGTTGTTGGTACTGTTTTCCAATCAGAATTGAAGTTTTACCACGATAATCCACATTAACATTTAATGGAGTTCTTTATTATGTGGATTACTAAGATCAAACTCTAATTCTGATTGGAAAAGATCACCAACAACACTTATAGAATTGCATCTAAGTTTTGTCTTCTATATATAAAGAGGATTAACAACAATGATTTCTGTACAGGTGTCAAAACAGGTTCAACTCGGCGGGTAAACCCTCATAACATGATAAAACGGGTTTGATTAGGTTATGCAGTTCAACCTTCCAACCCACATAACCTAACTCATTTAACCCGCCAACTTGACGGGCCAAATGATGCGTTGGATTTTTTTTTTTTAGCTTGAGCCTTTGAGTTGAGATTGTATTATAGCTCATGTAATTTTTGAGATTATAGCTTCTTTTTATTTAAATATGTCATATGTGAAGTCCTAAGACAAAAAAGCAAATTTTTGCAGTCATTAAAATTTAGGACAAATAAAAATTATTACTTAAAGTTTATGATGAATTGATCATTTTTTAAGTGTTAAATAGGTTTTTTTATTTACTGGTTTTATAACATTTTTCTTTTTTTTTTAATTTTATATTTGATCATAAAATTTGAAAAAAAAATTAAGGCAAAAAATAAATAATTTATATATTTTTTAATAAGTTAGTGGGTCAACCAAACCCAACCCAACATGGGTTGGGTTGGATTGGAATTCCCAACCCAATCAAAAAACAGGTTCAACCCAACCCAACTAGTTTTTCGGCGAGTTGAGGTTGGGTTGGATTAACTCGTTTTGACACCCCTAGATTTCTGTTTGATATCAATGTAAAACTTTTATACTAATAATGCATAGAAATTAAACTTTATTAAGAGATGCACATTGCACTTTCAATGTAAAAGATTTTAAAATTGTTATCCAGTCACAAACTATCATATATAATAAGTTTGTAGGCTTTTAAAATAATTATCTTAAAAGTCATAATAAATTTTTTTATCAGTTGACACTATAAAATTTATTCCAATAACAATGCATAAAAATTGAATTCTATTTCTAAATACATCTTATATATAATAATTTTTTTTTAGTATAACAATAAAATTTTACTTCATCCAAACTATTTAAACCCCTCTTATATAATACTACATTTTGGTTCATACAATTCATTACTCCTATTATATCAAAAAGTAGTTAACTATAAGTAGTAAAGTAATTTGATTAATTATATAATTACTTCTTTTAGGATTTTAAAATGTGACGGTCCTTTTGTGTAAATTTTCCATTCAAAGTCAAACACTATGTCAAAATAAATACAAATATTCAGATTTGAACTGAAAAACACATAAAAATCAAAATCTAAACGTATGGATATACTTTTATTCGAGTTTATGTATTTTAGCCTTAGAGTTCGCTACAAACACGACAAAAATCATGGTGATAAATTATAGGAGATAAATAATAGAATTAGAACGTCGTTATTTGAAAAAGAAAGGAAACGAAAAAGGAAAAGGAGACAGTTTAGACGTGACGTTGAACCTTCAATGACAGCTTTTTCTTTTTCCTTTGAAACGGCTAAGTGGCTAACACGATATTTATTAATTTACAAAAATGATAAATAATAATAAAACCACATCTTTATTTATTTATTTTTTCCCCCTTTTCTTATCTGCCAGCCCGAAACAGCGAAAATAAGGTAATAATGAAGAAGGGCATTTGCGTAATTTCATCGTCGTTGCACCGATTTATATAGGCACGCATTGCTCCGTGTAATCAGCGCAGCCAATAAAAGAAAATCAAAATCCTCACCCATTTTCTGAGCAGCCAAACACTCTCGAGAAAATTCTCAGTTCGGAGAGAAAATCCCAATCATGTCGTGGCAAACCTACGTCGATGAGCACCTTCTTTGCGACATCGAAGGTACCCACCTCACTTCTGCCGCTATCCTCGGCCAAGACGGCAGCGTTTGGGCTCAGAGCTCCAACTTCCCTCAGGTTTCCATTTTCGCTTACTCTTTTCCTCATCGGATCGGTTCATTTCACGATTTATTGTTAATTGTTTAGGGAAGCTTCTAGAATTTCCGATCTATATGGATATTGAATAAGGATCGACATGCAAAATAGTTTAAAACTCGGGGCATCTTTGTCAATATGCGAAATACAATCAGCAAAGGAAGTTCTGGGCATTTCTCTCTGAGAATTAACAATTAACAACAAAAGCTGAAGCTTAGTCATCTTGATTATGATTATGTACTTGCCGGCAACAATTTTACTTCAATGCTAACATAACAATTTTTTTTTCTGTCGTTTTGATGTGTGATTGATTCTTAACATAAATTAGATGCTCTGTTGTAATGGTGTCAGATCTGTTATTGGTTTAGTTGATCCGTTCTTATTTGTGATATAATGTATGGATGTGTGTTTAGTTCAAGGCTGAGGAAATTACTGCAATCATGAATGATTTTAATGAGCCTGGATCACTTGCTCCAACTGGATTGTATCTGGGTGGCACTAAATATATGGTCATCCAAGGTGAGCCCGGCGCTGTCATTCGAGGGAAGAAGGTAAGGATTATTTATGATCTTTGCCTTTAATTTTGATTGCATAGATTCGTAGATGGTGTAGTGTGTGTGATGGTACGTATGTGTGTTTGGGTGAGTGTTTGTAAATTTGATTTTGATTTTGATTTTGCGAATTTGATTTTGAATGATTTTGATTTTGCGAATTCGATTTTGGTTAAAATTGATTTTGAAGTGAAGTGATTTATGCTTAGATGATTTTATTCTAAAAGCAAGTTATTAGTAAAACTCAAAATCATTATTTTATCTAATGCATAGCTACCTAAAGTTTTAACTCAAAATCAATTCTGCATTCAGAATCAATACCTCAATGTGGAATCAAACAGGTGAACATTTTTCTAAAATCATGTTAGCAGGTGTTTTAATGTGATTCTGGATCATTTAACGTGAATCCAAACATGCTATGCTCTCTGGTATACTCACATGTGACAGTACAGTTTCTGTGAAGACACGCTTTTCAATTTATTTTTTTATATAGATATTAGTTTTAGAATCATGCAATAAATTGTAATGTGAGTTGCAACTATATTGTTGTCTGCGCTACAATCTAGTAAAAAAATTACAGTACTTTTTTCGGGGTTGATGTTGAGGGCAACATGAACATGGGTGGAGCTTGCAGGTGTACTGCAGTAATTTAGTTATGCAACAGTATCTTGCATATGATTTTATAAGCAAAATATATCTGTTTTCTGAACCTTTGCACATTTTTGGAATCCATCCATGTGTTTGTGGATTGCATGTCAATGAAATTATAACCAAATGCAAATGCACTAGACATCTTTGAGTTTGTGCAGAATAATTATTGTATGTATCCTCTCAACAATTAAATACCGTGTACTGGGATTGTCTGATTTAAATCGTTACCTTAAATTTTAATCTTAATGACTCTTTTTCAAATTTTTTGATTCAATGGTGAAAGATGAACACATATCAGTTTTGTTTCTTGCACAGTATCTTGGTGCATATTTTGACCATTACAGTTGTTATATTAGTCTTTATCCCTATTATCCAGGGTCCTGGTGGTGTTACCGTCAAGAAGACCAATCAGGCCTTGATCATTGGCATTTATGGCGAACCTATGACTCCAAGTCAATGCAACATGGTAGTTGAAAGGCTTGGTGATTATCTTATTGACCAGGGTCTCTAATCTTCTATTTATGTCTTGTTATCGTGCATATTTCATTGGCTTCTGTACAAGTTTTTCGCATCGACCTCGACTGGAATGCTTTGATTGCAGTGTAATAATCTTGTGGGTATCAAAAGTCACGGGATCTGCGTGTAGTGAAGAAAGTGTTTGATGCTTGAGAAATGACTATAATCTCTATCGTTGTACTTTTTTAGTGGGGTACCTGTATACATTACAGTGGTTTTAAATTTTTAATGCTATGGTATAATGGTTGGCATATTTATCAAAAGTTTGCAGATTCTTGTCTATCTGGCCGAAAGCCTTTATATTTATACTTACGTACTTTTTTTTCCCTTTTCCTGATGCAAATAATTTTCTCAGTGTATTAAAGCTCTTTTAGTATTTGTGTTTTAACGTGTGGTGTTTGAAAGCGAAATTCTTTTGCTTCGAGAAACCTCCGTTAGAGATACCTGGAACTCGCAATTAATCCTTCAAACTCGGGTTTGCTCATTACACAAACAGACACCCTCGTTATTGTTCTGCGTGGCAGATCATTTATGTCAGGCTATCAGGAATATTTGGCCTGTATACACGTTGTGGGAATCCCTGGTATCATTATTGCTAGAAGATAGCCAGCATCATGATAACTTAACCAAGTGAACCTGTTCAAACCTCTGGTATTGCAATATTGAGGATTGTGGTTTGTTTTGCGCTCGACGTTTGGCATATCAACGAAAGAAAGCGATGGATCCCTACTTGATTTGTTCCCAAATCCGAGCTTGGGCATAGGTAATTCTTCGGGCTGTTCAGTTGTTCAGGCCGGGGTTAACTTTGTCCTTCGAGCAAAAAAGAAGCATGGTTATGTTTCGTTTAAAATTCTTTCTAAGACGATGACAGCTTCAAGGCAACATTCAGGATACGTGAGAATTATATATATATATATATGAGTTAGGATTCGTTAACACCAGGTGTCAACGTTAATTAAATTACATCTTTAATAACTTTTTGTAAAGTATAAATTTAACCAATTTAACCGTTGAATTGTGTGATATTATTTTCATGATCATGTATATCAAATTTCACATCATTTGGAATTTTCTAGATATGCTATCTAACATTGAATATTTACATATATTTTAATATCATATTGTACGTTAAAATAAAGTGATGTAATGAATTAGTAAATAATTTTGGAATTGTATGAAATTTTGTATATTTAATCTAATTAATAAAAACATCAAATTCAGCGGTTGGATTGGTTAAATATGCACTTTATAAAAAGTTATTGAAGGTATAATTTGACTAATTTTGACACTTGGTATCAGCAAATCCTAACTATATATATATATATATATATATATATATATAATACTTCTCATTAAGATTAAAAATTAGTTAAGATGAAAAATTATTTAATAGTTTCGTTTAAAATTGGTCTCTATTTATTTAAACTCATTCTAAATTGGTTATGTTTAATTTATGGCTAGCTTGGTCTTAACTTATTTAAACTTGGTCCAAATTGGACCTGTACTTCATCAGTATTTTTTAAAGTTTTATTTATTTATTTAATTTAAGTTTAGGGATTAGGTTCGTGTTCGGTTTCAAGGAATTGACCTAAATAAAAATTTTAGAATGAGTTAAGATCAATTGATCTATCTTGTAAACAATTTTAGTAATTCTTTCTTGTCCAAAACTTATTCATTAGAGTTGGGTATGCAAATTGGCTTGACTCAGCTCAAGCCTTTATAGGCTTGTACAGTATTAGCTTGCAGACTGGCTAAATGGATTTCTTGAAAGAAACACAATGTTGGATTTCTTGGTTGGTCCATATAGGCTAAACTAAATTTTTTATATATAGTATGTGCCAATTTAAACTAATTTTTTAAATAGTTCAAAAAAATTATTTAATTTTTCTTGCTAGGTTTGTAGATCAAAATTATTTAACCTTCAAGTTTTGATAACCAATTAGAGTAGTCTCGCAGTTAAACGGATCACAACTTTACCCGTCCTATGCTTGGGTGGGTTGTCCACCTTTATTCTTGATCTTGACAATTTATCATGCGCATTTATTTTAATAAATGCATCTTAGCGTATACATTTATTTGAATAAAATGCACTTTCGCGTATACATTTATTTGACTAAAATGTGTTTTTTTTTTTTGGTGAAATACAAATAGAGAAGCAACTAAAAGCCTCTAGGAAAACTAATACACGCTGCTCCGCCCTTAAGGCATTAAAAATAAAATCTAGAGTTATATCAAAAACCTGTCTCTGGTCTTAGACATTAAGTCCATGCTTAGCTACAACTTCTGTAACTTGATTCGCCTCTCGAAGCACATGACTCCAAACCACTTGACCGTTGACTAAAATGTGTTTGATCTTGAACAATTTTGATGAAGTAAATATCATTGCATTTTTATAGGACACGCTAGCTAGAGTTGAGTGGGTGCACTAGCTTATATTAACAGCTCAATCATCATGAAAGTGATTGAGCTTATAAACATCATTTTTTCAAAATAAATTAAACTAAACATGTACTAAGAATGTGTTTGATAAGGATATTTTCAAGATTAACAAGCATTTTTAAGGATAAAAACTACTTTTAAAAAATCTAGTACATTTGACAAATTAATCAAAGTTATAAAAAAAAGGTTTGTTATGATTAGCAAAATTTTAGAGCTTATAATTAAAATTTATCAGATTATTTAGCTAACTTTTCTTTTCTCATTTTGTTATTGATAATTGAATATTTGGAATATATAACCAATTGCTATAAATAATTTCACACCTTTTTATCTTAATTTATTATTTCTTTAAAACGATTCATATGAAATAAATTGTTTTAAAATTATTTTTCACTTAAAATATCCAAATATAAGCTTAATTTTATATGATTGATTATAAATACAATCAGTGTAACTATATAGGATAATACAAGAAGAAAGGTTGAATTGTGTTTTTTAAAATATTTTCACAAATCTTTTTCAAAAATGCCGTTAGTACAAATGAATGGGTCGTCGTAAACAAAAACAACTTGTTTTATAACAAATTAAATTGAAAAACAAAATACTTTATAACAAATCAAGCTGCCTTAGTATATCAAAGGATAAGAGAAAAGAAAAGTGAGAATACAAGCAAATTTATATTGATTTGTCTCACACTTGAAACTATGTCCAATCATTCACAAACTACTAACCCGCTTGCCCCGCTTTAGGCGAATTGGTGGCAAGTCGGGGCGAGTTAGCCCGCTTTGCCACCCCTACAAATTACTTGTTGCATAACATTTAATATTTTAAGTTATAATGAATATAATAATAAGGCCACATAAAAAAATTAATAATTAGAATACATTAAGAAAAAATAATTATAAAACTGCTTGGCTCATGCTTCACTTTTTCTATTCAATATATTTTCATGGAAGAGCTTTTCTACTATGAATATCACTAAGAATCTGATGCGCATCTGTATGAGATAAATGGTTGAATGATTGTTGGTTACATATATATATATAGAGAGAAATTTGATAGTATTGAAAATGAGAAAAATAATTCAATGTTTTCAAAATATGAAAACTCAGATAGCAAATGTAATATATGCCTTGTACTTTTAATGATAGTATATTATATTATGTTTATACATGTGCATTGTCCCCACAACTTAAGATTTTTGGATTAGTCACTGTAGTTAACTATGAATAGTTAAGTATTTTGATTATTAATATAAATGTTATTTTAGGGTGTTAAAAGGTGATGGATTTTTTTCGTGTGTAAATTTTCCATTGAAAGTGAAACACAATGTGAAAAAAAGTTTATTCCTCTTCAAATTTGAACAGAAACATTAAAATAAAAATCTTAACGTATTAATATTTGAATCCGTGTCATCTTCAAAAAAAGAAAAAAAAAAAAGGAATTCGGTTTTATGTGTTTTATACCTTAGAATTCTAGTACAAACGTGGCAAATCATAGTGATAATAACTACAGATAATAGAATGTCGCTATTTGAAAAAGAAAGGAAACGAAAAGAGAAAAGGCAAAGATGATTAGATTTGAAGCGACATTGAACCTTTAAGGAAAGAAAATGAAAACTTTTCTTTTTTACTTTGAAACGGTTAACCCCATATTTATCTCTCGATTTTATTAATGTGTATTTTATTGGCAATTAGTATTTTAATTTGTGCAAAAATTAGTATTTTAATTTGTGCAATATACATAATAAATGTTTATTTTAAATAATTAAAATTCATAATAAATAAATTTTTAAATATATAAATTATATTATAATTAGTTTGTAATAAATAAATATTTTAATATATAAATTATGTTTTTTATTTATAATAAATAATTTTTATTATAAATATAAGATTATTTTTAAATATTGATATTTTTTAAAAATATTAAAATTTAATTTAAAAATAAAGATAAAAAAGGTAAATTAATAACGGCACACAGATAAAAAAATAAGTTGTTAAATCAAATTAAATTAAATTAAAAATTAAAAAAAATATTTAAAAGGAATAAAAAATTAAAAAATAAACTAAATGTTCATTATATGAATTAGAATAAGGCATGTTCCTAGTTATGAAAAAAAAAAAACATGTTCCTCAATGGCAATGATGGTGGTAGTTGCAGCGATGGTGGTGGCGACAACAATAGAGGTAGCAATAGTGATGGTGATAGCTGATATATTTTTATTTTGAAAAAGACAAATCTTATGTGACAAATTTAAATTAGTTATAACCATTTGAACCATTTATTGTTATGAACAATTAGGATGCGTGTATTTTATCCTTTAATAAAGTGCAACGAGTCAAATCCTAAGTTTTAACATTAGTTTTAAGTGTTTAAAATTTATCAAAAATATTTGTTGTATAAAAATAAAAAATATTTCTTTATAAAAAAATATCTCTTTTATACACTTCAAATTAATTCTGATGATTAATATTCACTTTTTTATTTTATTTTATTACGTGGTAATACTAATGTCTTTTGCTTCCTAGATTTTCTAGCAGGCCGGGAGAGCGAAAATAGGGTAATGAAAAGGGCATTCCTGTAACTTGATCATCATTACATTTCCCGGATTTATAGGCAGAGATAGTTCCCGTCCTATTAACGCAGCTAAGAAGGCAAAGCCACTCCCATTTTGCAATTCGAAGAGAAAAATCTGAATCTCCTTCACCATGTCGTGGCAAACGTACGTGGATGAGCACCTTCTTTGCGACATCGAAGGTAACCGCCTCGTTTCTGCCGCTATCGTCGGCCAAGACGGCAGCGTTTGGGCCCAGAGCTCCGACTTCCCTCAGGTTTTCATTTTCGTTTACTCTTTTCCCCATCGAATCGGTTCGTTTCGCGATTTATCGTTAATTGCAATGGATGATTGTTTAGGGAAGGTTCTAGATTCCCTGATCTCTGTGAATTAAGCTTACTGAGATGAATCTTGTTAAGGAGATCGGGGAAGGATCAACTTGCGAAATAGTCAAAATACGAAAATCCAATCAGCAAAGGAAATTCAGAGCAATCCAACTTGACTTGGACTGCTACTGTTTCTCTCCGAGAATTAATAATTAACGACAAAAGCTGAACCTTAATGGTGTTGATTATATACTGTGCAAGCAACAGCTTTACTTTAATGAGATGATGTTGCCGTGTGATGCGTGGTTGTTTGATTGATTATTTGATTACATATAATGGTAACAGATCTATTTTCATTTTAGTTGATCCGGTCTTATTTGTGATATAATTTATGTATGGATGTGTGTTTAGTTCAAGGCTGAGGAAATAACTGCAATGATGAATGACTTTGCCGAGCCTGGATCCCTTGCTCCAACTGGATTGTATCTGGGTGGCACTAAATATATGGTCATCCAAGGTGAGCCCGGCGCCGTCATTCGAGGGAAGAAGGTAAGGGTTTTTTTTATGATCTTGGCCTTTAATTTTGATTGCATAGATTCATAGATAGTGTTATGATCTGGGATATGTGCTACTGCTAATACAGTTTCTGTGGAAGATGTGCATTTTCAATTCTTTTTAGATTATTAGAATTAGAATTATGCAATAAATTGTAAGGAGTTGCAACCACATCATTGTCAGCACTATAATTGATCTAGTCAAATTTCAGAGTCTTTTATTTTGGTTGGTGTTGAGGGTAACGCGAGCACTGGTGGAGCTTGCATATGGTGTACTGCAGTTTTTTAGTTGTGCAACCATATGTTGCATATGATATTATATGCAAAATATATCAGTTTTCTAAACCTTTGCCCGTATTTTAGAATCTGTCTGATCATCTGATGCGTTGTCCTTGTCCATGTGTTTGTGGATTGCATATCAATCAAATTATGGGCAAATACAAATGTAAATAGACACCTTTGTGTGGAGTAATTATTGTATGCTTCCTCTCAACTATTAAATACTGTGTATGAGGATTGTCTAACGTAAAATGTTACCTTCAATTTTAATCTTAATATCTTTTTTGTTTTTCAGTTTTTTGATTCATGGTGAAAGATGAACATGTGTTAGTTGTGTTTCTTGCACAATATCTTAGTGCAGATATTTTCTTCGTGCATATTCTAGTCATTATATTTGTAATATAAGTCTTTACCCCCATTATCCAGGGTCCTGGTGGTGTTACCGTCAAGAAGACTAATCTGGCCTTGATCATTGGCATTTATGACGATCCAATGACTCCGGGTCAATGCAACATGGTAGTTGAAAGGCTTGGTGATTATCTCATCGATCAGGGCCTCTAATCCTCTCTTTATGTCTTGTTATCGTTCATATTTGATTGGCTTCTGTACAAGTTTTTTCATCGACGTCGACTGGAATGCTTTGATTGCAGTGTAATAATATTGTTGGGTATTAAAAGTCACGCTATGTGCTTGTTGCGAAGAAAGTGTTTTGGTGCTTGAGAAATGATGACTATAATTCTCTATCATTGTACTTTTTTTAGTGGGGTTACCTGTATACATTACAGTGGCTTTAAATTTTAATGCTATGGTATGATGGTTCTCGCATTTATCAGAAGTCTCCAGATTCTTATCTCTCTGGCAGATAGCCTTTATATTTATAACTCTTCTTTTTCTTTTTTTTTTCCTTTTTTCTTAATGCAAATAATTTCTTTCAGTTAACTAAAGGTATAAGTAACTACACTGTTCTACATGGCAGATCATGTATGCCAAGTTATCAGTAATATTTGCCTGTATCATGTCGGAATCCCTGTTATTAATTAGTTCTGGATAGGGATGACAATAGATAGGGTCTGAATAGGATATTATAATATTTGTTTTTATATTCGCATTTAAAAAAATATCTGTACCCGTCTTTATACCCACGTGAGTAGTAATTTTAATCCTTATTTCTGTACTTGTTAAATATCTATATACTCATAATTGCACCCATTATTTATAGTTTATTTGTGTGTAAAATTAATAAATCAATAAAAATATGTTAATTAAAAAAAATGCTACAACTAAATTAAAATTCATTTTTATATCATTCACACATAACTTTAAACCATTCAAATATAAAATTAAAAATATTCAAACATAACATTAAATCATTTAAAGATAACAATAAAATTATCCAAACATAATTTTAAATCATTCAAACATAAGTTATAACCCAACAACATTAGAAACATAATCATTCTTAAATGTAATGTTCTAATTATTTAATATAATTATTAGAAACTTAGACATCATGTATTGGTACTCTCCAAGACTGACCAAAAAATAGGATATTGACTCTAAGTATCTTATAATTATATTGCTTATAATAAATAGTTACAGATTATGAATAATTAGTATATGGGCACTCAAAATTGCGCACAAGCACACCCAAAGTTGAAACTTGTATATACCACAAATATAGCAAATAATATAATGGTTTCAAATAACTTATTAAGCACAAATAATTAAATTATTAGCACATAATTAATTCATATCTTCAATAATTAATATTATGTTTTAATAATTAAATTAATAATTAATTTAGTATGTATAAATATATAAATATATATATATATATATAAAAGATATTTTAATTGAATTATTATATATATAATAAGTGCAGGTATGGGGTGCGGTGGGTACTATAGTATCCATACCTACACCCATCCCCATTAAAATTTGCGAGTAAATACCCACCCCCGGACCCATCCCCAATAAGCGGTTATTTACCTTACCCATTTGCGGATATTTTTGCAGATGCCTAAAGGATCTGGGTACACTTTGTCATCCTTAGTTCTGGAAGATAGCTGATATCATGATAACTTATCCCACTGAATTTGTTCCATACTTCTGGTAAATGCGATATTGAGAATTGTGGTTTGTTTTGTGCTCGAGGTTTTGGTATAGCAAGGAAGAAAGTGATGTGGACCCCTACTTGTAGGATGCATAAGTTGGTGTGGGTTGACCCAACTCGACCCAAAGCAATTTTGACTTGGTTTGGACTGTTTGACCGATTCAACTTTAATGTACTCAACCTAAGCTTAATTGGTTTGGGTTTAGGGTTCACAATTTCCGTGCCCAAAAAAACTTGAACTAAATCAAAGATGCAAGCATGGTAAAAATGAGTGTTTCAAATCTCATGCTAGTCAAACCAAGGTTTGAAGGAAAAGCGTTTTAGATCCATCTCCTATTGAGTTGTAGCACGAGAGACCTCTGTTTTTGTTACAGGAAGAGCACTTTAGATCCATGGCTCGTGAAGGTTTGGGCTTTAGATCTTTGTCTCATGCAGCGATGGTGGTTGTGTTTCAAATCTCTCGTGTGGTGATGGTGGTTGTGTTTTAGATCCATGTCTCATGCAACAATTTCAAATCCATGTCCTATTGAGTTACAGCACGAGAGACCTTAGTTTTTGTTACGAGAAGAACGCTTTAGATCCAAGGCTCGCGAAGGTTTGGGTTTTAGATCTTTTTCTCGTGCAGCGATAGTGGTTGTGTTTTAGATCTCTCATGCCGTGATGGTGGTTGTGTTTTAGATCCATGTCTTGTACAACGATGATGGTTGAAACAAACCCTTTGTTTATGTTGTCATTGTTGGCGAGATCTGTTGTAACTACCTGATTCTGGTTAGAACGAACTCTTTTATTTTGGTTAAACTTGATAAACCTGAACGAACCCGATAGATATCAGGTAGGTTCAATTCGAGTTGTTTAATTTTTCCATACCTAAGATTAAAGAACTAAAACCAACCCAACCAGTGACTCTTCTGATTACACCCTTACTTACTTGATTTGTTCTTAAATTCAAGCTTGTGCATTGACAATTCTTATAGTTGTTGAGGACTTCGGCTTGGATTTGACCTTGTCCTTCAAGCAAAAAAACAAAATATAGTAATGTTTCATTTAAAAATCTGAAAAGACAATGATGTTCCATTTAAAAATCTAGTTTTGTTAATAAGACTGTTGACAGGCATGATGAAATATACAAAAGCTAGTTTTGAGTAATTAGTTCAAATTAAATGTAATAATGGATTGATTGGATGTATTGGGATAATTTAAATCATTTTATGATTTGTATAATCTTGACTTTGGACTAACTAGTCTCAATCTTAAATTTAATCTTAATTGAACTTACACTTCACTAGTTATTTTTTGAGTTTAACTCATTTTAACTCGACTCTCAAACATCCTTAGTCTTTTGGGTAACCATGTTATAGGTGTAAAGTATTTACTAATTTTGTCAATGATTAATCTTCGTTAAGGAACCTAGCTAACCACCTTTAGTAAGATCTTTTTTCCTAACCACTTTTTTTTTTCATTCACAAAATGTGTTTGTGATTGAATTTTGGAAGGAAAAGAAAGGAAGATTAGTTTTTTTATTTTTAATAAATAGTTTTTAATTTAATAGTTTTTTAAAATAAAAGAAATAAAATAATAAATAACATAAACTTAATCTTCTTATATTTTCTTTATTTTTATAAATATTATTTAACTCTTTTCATTTAAAAATAAAAAATATCTTCTCTTTCCCTTTCCTCTAAATTTCCACTCCCAAATATATCATAAAACACCATTATAGTTGAGCATGTAGACTGGCTTGACCCAATTCGCTTAAGCTCGTTCCGTTATAGGCTTACATTTAATTGAGCTTGTATTTATCTAGTGTGCATAAGCCTGCCGACCCTTGGTAAAATGCTAAATAAATCAGTTCGTATAACTATAAATAAAACATCATTAGGTATGTGGGTTGGCTTGTGTCGGCCAGCCTAAAATATTCTTTTTAAATAGTTAAAAAAATTAAAATGATTTTATATAATTATTTATGTGATTAAGATTGTAGACTAAATTCGTTGAACTTGTAAGTTTCATAGACTAATTTGCATTGGCTTGAAGCCTTGAACTTTATTTTATTTAATAGACTTGAACTTTACCTAACTTATCCTTGGATGGGCTGCAACCTATACGTCCACCTCTATTTTTGAACTTGACACTTTAGCACATATATATTTTGATGACAAATTCTACGGTGGACCGGTAATGTAAATGGTTCATCGTGGGTAATTGTTTGACAACCATATGATTTATTATAATAATAATGAGAAATGTAAATTAGTGTTGGGTTACCTGTTGTATTAATATTTTTGTTTTTAATTTTTTTAATAGAAAAAGTGATTTTACATATGTCCCTCTCCACCAAATTTCTTCTTTTTTCCTTTTTCTCCCTTTCTTTCCTCTTCCAACCAATCACCATAAAAAATTTCATAATTCTGAAAGTGATAATTTCAAATCAAAATAGCTTAAACCCCAAATTCTCAATTGCAAATTTAAAGTTCAAATCAATTTCAAAGAATGTCAATCTAGAGAAGCATTAGGCATAAATTTAATAACTCACACCACATAAAAAGACTCAGGATTTAGAAAGAGAAATCAATTACAAAAGGTTTGAATCAAGACTCATCCTAACTCTAAGGAAATTAGAAACTCATAAAAAGGAAAAAGAAAACAAATCTAATAGAGAGAGATGAGGATAAAACCATGAATCCTCAAGGTTTGCTCTCACTTCCTTCAATCTTCAATGATGAAAAATGATTCCCTTCGCTTTTGTTCATTAAAGAGACCAAAGAATACCCCAAATCTTTTACTTTTTGCACATACACTCAATTTGGGGTAAAAAAAATGCATAATGGGCGCACATTCCCAACGCTAGGCATGGAAACCAACACAGAATCGACACTAGGGGCTGACTGTTTCGCACTAGGCACTTGAGTGCAAGGGTGGTGGCACCAAGCACTAGGTCCTAGTGTTGGGCACCAAACTGGATGCATGTTTCTAGACTGTTAGTGTTAGGATCCCTTCAACGTGGCGTTGGGCACATAGCTACAAGGGCCTACATGCACTGGCATGTTTCCTTATCTGTTGGGTGCTCTATAGGTCAAACTAGTTTTAGGTGTCTTCATAAAAGTTGTAGATAATTTTGTCCTTAAAATTTTGACACTGATCTCATGTCATTTCGATCTCTACAACTCGAAATATGCTTAAAACATTATACTTGTGTCAGATTGTCAAGACAACATGTCAACTTCAAGCCCAATTTTCATCTATGATTCATGTTGAATTTGATTAGGATCTCTTCATAAAAAGTGTATATATTTGTTCAATCTTTCCATAGATACCAAGATCATCTCATTTACATCACTAGAGTCCAAGTTATGACCCAAACAAGAAGAAAAGGTCAAAATGTATTCAAATCCAAAATTTGAAGCTTCTCAATATTGTTCATCTTTCTTACATTAAACCAACCCCCCCCCCCCCCCAAAAAAAAGTGTGTTAATGCTTTTTTTCATTTAACAAAACTCAAAACATGAATCAGATAAAAATGCATACAAATGAGTTATATTCTTATAATATTTTAGCAAGTTATCACGTTAAAACACATCCAAAGGTTATCACATATATAAGCCTTCATTTATTTTTAAAAAAAATTAGAATAATTTTTAAATAATTAATAAAACTAGTTCAAACAAATTTCCTGAATTGATTTTAACCAATTCATGACTGGTTTGACTAGTTTTTTAAGTGTGTTTGGATGTGTGTTGATAGAATTAATTTTAAATTAATGTGATTTTTTAGAATTGATTTTTTATGAAAGGGAGTTTGAAGTAACGTGATTTTTTTAATAATAGATATCAAAAAAGTGATTTCTTATAGAGAATGTTGTTTGTATACTCTTAATAAAAATTGTTTTTGGATGTGTGATTAGTAAAATAGATTTTAATATCCATATATTATTCTTATTCTTTATGTAATGTAATGTCCATCGATAATTCTATATGTAGATTTGTTTTCTATTACAATTAACTATTTTGATATATCCATTAACAAATTAAAAATAAAGTTAAATATTTTTTCTTCTTATAAAATTTACAAAATTTAGATTTAGTTTCTATTTAAATTTTATTTATTTTTAATCCATACAATTTATAAAAATAATGTGGTTTTAGTTTCTTGCCAGATAGATGTTTTTCTATATTTTTAGGACTAAAAACGAATAAAATTTAGATAATGGCTAAATCCAAAATTGTGAATTTTATAGAGACCAAAACATATTTAATAACTTGAAAAAATTATTTAACCCTTCAAAATAAATAAGCTTTTAGTATATTTGCTAAATTGACACAATGAACATTTCATATCCGTGAATATATATGGCTAAAATGGCTTTATGTAGGTCACGAGCACAATGAAGGCCAACAGGATACAGGTTACTTGAGTCTCAAACATTACTCATTTGTTTGACAAAATAAAATAAAAAAAACACTCATTGAAAATATACACGTACAGCAGAGACAAACCTTGCTGAACGAGGACAAATATGGCGTAATAAGAATTTCCCTTTCGTGAATCAATTTCACGAGAATCAGAAACTATGAAGTAACTAAGGTTTGACATGAAGAACGTAGAATCAAAAGGAAAAGCCAAACATTTTTGTGCGGTCAAACCATATTTGACCATATGTAAACCGCATTTCACTTGACTGAAACTGCTTCTAAACACACTAAATTGTCTAGATTAATAACTTAACTGGTTCCCAGGACGAATATGCCAGTTCAGTCAATTTTTTAAAACAATGATATTTGTTGTTGCGTCATCGATATCACCATTTTTTTGGTTTTGATCCACCTATTTGGAGTCAAACTTGATAAGATCATTAAAGGCCGCAAAACTCTGCATCTGCTTATGCTGTTACATGACTCAAACTCTTAAGACCGCTGGTTAAGTTTAAACTCCCCTGTCCCGATGTACACGCTTGGTGGTATTAGTATTACTCTATTAAGAACTATCTATGTGGCACTAATCCCGTATCATATATTATCTCTAAGACTCGAGATAATCATGAGAACAAGCAGTTTTACAGCCTTACAAATTTACAATATAATGAGACAATAAGGTCCGGTTATCTTTGCATGCTGTTTTCATCTATTACTTGGCACACAAAACTAGTACCAAAGAGTTTTGGCCTATCATTGCTCTAATGCAGTGAATAAAAATAAAATAAAATTATATAACAGCAACAGAGTTTACACTTTTCTGATGCATAGCATAGAGCATATGAAAGCTCTCCACTAAACCATTACCTCCCCCAAAGGCAGCATACATCTCAACAAAGCAAAATCGTGCTGCACTTTCAACAATCAAGCTTATCAGTATCGTTGAATATGCATTAGAGCAAAGAGACAAGTTACAAGAAGAAAAGTAAAAATTGACGAAGAATTTCCATTCTGTGAAGAGGTTGAAGTTGAAGACATTGCTGTTGTATTGCTCGTCAGAGTTTTATTACTCCTGCAAAAGCACAGTGGTAGAAAAACCCAAATGTCATATCCGGTCCTAAATTGAATTTGTATAATTTAAGGTCATCCAAAATAAAAGGAAGAAACCAAATATCATGTCCTATATTGAACTTACCCAGCTCTCATGTAGATGCAGTTGTCATAGCCTGCAGAATTGAAAACCAGTTTATCAGTGACACAGAAAACAATCTACCGTAATACTTAGGTAAGAACAGACAAGGAATAGACAATTTAATGAAACAACTTTTGGAAACATTGATAATTCAACGAACAACTATGACAGCAGCCAGTTTGACAGATATCAAACAACTTCCACATAAAAACACATGCCTCTACAAATTAATACTTTCTTCTACTAAAAATGAATTGCATTTTGACTAGCTTTCTTCAAATCATATCTAGCATATGTTTGCAATAGTTTCTGGAAAAAACAGCACATGACAAAAACAATGAAATAAATGGAAACAACAAAACAGCATCGGGGATGGGTTCTGATGAACATACTTGGATCCTTATCAACTTTTACACCTGTACCACCAAAACTGCATGCAACATCAGAAGCCCCATTTTGCTGGTAATAGCTATTAAACGCAAAAGATGCATGTGAAGCTAGGTTATCTGGCTCAAAACAAGGCTGGCTAGGCTGGATAGCTGTACAGTCCACGTTACCAGGACCACAGGCCCAGTCTATGGCATTCTGCAAGTCAATTTGTGAGGCCTTACTTGAAGCAATGCACCATGTGGTTCCATTTGACCTGGTTATATTTGCCTCGGTGGTCATATCAACTGCACCTCGTCCGGTGAAATCTAGGCTATACACACTAGTCTGGTCTGGATAAAATAATCCCCAGTTCCTCTCAGATTCTAAACCAGGCTTCCTATTTTCATTGAACAATGAGAAAATATAAACATCTAGCTCCTGTCCAGGCTTTGCAGGAGTACCAGTGTTATTGATGACATGCCTTATCAGATTAGTGTTATATGTTTGTGCATTATCAGGAGTTGCAGCTGTCTCCTTAGGTGACCCCTTGGAAGGCCAACCAGTTTCAGTGACCATGACCCTGATAGTTCTGAAATTTAGGGCCATCAGTGCAAAGTAAATTGCATCAATCTGGGCATCAAACATGTTTGTGTATAGCAAACCAGTGTTTGGATCAATGACTTCAGAGGACGCCTCAAACAGGGCATAGTCTAAAGACACTTTATTTGGGGAATCTCGGAAAGCATAATAAGGATATATATCAATCATAAAAGGTGACTGATTTTCAGCAAGAAATTCCAGCAGTGGCTTCAGGAAATGCGCATGGCTGCTATTGAAAGCCCCAGCAGACGGCGGGAACGATCGGGACAGAACCCCAAGGGAATGTGTGCTGGAAACTCTAATCTTTTTGTGCAGCCCAAGTTTCTTGAGTGCTGTAAGCACATTGTTCATGGCAGGCACTACAAATGAAGAGGCATTATTAGGACTCTCAGTGACTTCGGCACCAACAGTAATGTACGTGATCTTCGTGGCCGGATAGTAAGGAAGGATGCTGTTTTTCAGCCAAGAGTCTGCATTAGATTGGAACTGAGACAACGCCAGCAAATCCGAATTTGGAACCCCAATCATAAGCTCAACCCCAGTGTTTGCAAAGGCCTTCAGAACCTGTGTATTAGAATCATATATCCTCACATATTTGATTTTATGAAGTTGAACCAACTGTGCCACTTTGTCAGGCGTAGGGAGGTCATCAGCACTTCTTCCATAGCATACCCCAATAAAACTCCCAGCGCAACAATCTGACACAGAATATTTCAAAACATTAAACTAAATAAAATTAATCATTTACAAAGAGGACTCATTCTTTGTGTGCGAAAAATGCTAGCTCCACTAGCTGTATCTACAAGTCTAAACAATCAATTACTAATTTTTTTCTATTCACCCAACACAATGTGGGATAAGGTGTCACACTAACCAAACTATCAGGTAACAAGTGATCTTTAGTTTTTACACATGTGCTGTATCACAAATTGAAAAGAACCGCAAACCAACTTGAATGGGTATTGGGTAGGGTTAGGAAGAACCCTATTAATATCATAATAATATAATTAATAAATAATTAAAAACACATTTCTATAATTAAAAGCATTTTTCATCCTCCCTCAAGTAAAATGGTTTATAAAGAAGGTTCTTCCACTAACTGCATGCATAAATCTAGTTTCTAGTGGCACCGTTTAAGTATCAGACAGAGAATCATAGAGTAATTTTATTTATTTATTTACATATATTTTAAAAAAAAAAAAAGGAAAATATAGAAGCACCGACATTGTTTGAAGCAAAGTTGGAAAATGGAAGGAAGAATCGGAATGAAAGAGGAGATGTACAAACCGAGAAGCAAGAGGAAAAGTGAAGCCGCAAAGATGAGGATGAAGCCAGTGGCCATTGCTGTGTTGAAATCTTGAGGTGTATCGCAAACACGAGCAAGAGAGAGCGAAGGGAGCTGCTACTACTGCTGCTATTGTTGTTGATGCTGTGAAGTGAAACTTGGGAAAGCTTTTCACCTAACGTTCCAATGTTCAGAAAGTAACGGCTATTGTCTCTCTCTCTTTCTCTGTTTACTGTCTAGAGATTGGAGCGCGAGAGTCGCGAGGAGGACATTATGTTTTGTCCAGTAATGGAGATCTTTTTTTTTAATTCTAAACGGAAATATACATGTACAGAGACTCAGACAGGGACTGCTTACTTAATTAATTACAATTATGTTATTTATATGATATATTT
The DNA here is from genome assembly GCA_004329165.1 of Spatholobus suberectus. Lineage (NCBI taxonomy): Eukaryota > Viridiplantae > Streptophyta > Magnoliopsida > Fabales > Fabaceae > Spatholobus > Spatholobus suberectus. Next base: position 81,526,709 of record CM014733.1, read on the forward strand.
TTATAATATTATATTTTTATTACATTGTTTTATTTTATTCATTTTTTTTATTTTTTAGCTTTCTCATAATTATATAAACTTTTGCATAATTTTATTGTAAGAATAATTTCTAATTAAAAATTATGGAAGAATATATTGATAATATTTTTTAATAATTTCTTTTATTTTTTATTTTTTTTAATCTGTAAGCACTCTTCCTTTCTTTAACTTTTATATATATATATATATATAATTATTCAAAATGAATGTTTTCATACTTTGAAAAGGTACATTTATTTGGAGAAAAAAAATTGAAAAATGTGATAAAGAAAAATAAAAATATAAAATAAATATAAAAAGTAAATATATAAAAAATAAATATATGTAAATTGTTATCCTCTTATTTAAAATGATTGTATTTTAAATTTTGTAAAAAGTAAAAATTTCAAATGTTTTTAATTTAAAATTTGTAAGATTTTTTATGGGTCCTGCTAATCAATGACATTAGGACAATGGGTAAGAAATCAATACATAAAAAGATTTTATTAAAAATTATATTAAAATTATATGAGAAAGTGTATTGTTGTATTTTTTAATAAAAAAATTAGTTTTAATTTTTATCGAGTGTTTTAAGGACACTTGTTAATATTTTTTATTTTTTTAATGTCTGCTCTGACTTTATTTAATCACAATGTTTAATAAGCAGTTAATATTTGTTGATTATTATTTTAAATAATAAATATAAATACTTTAGAATGAATTAAAGCACGTAAATAAAGGCACAACAATTATGAAAACAAGAATTATTGTGCTGTGTTTGCATTTTGCAGGCGACAAGACAGAGAATTTATTAAGTGAGTGCAACACATCACAATACTAGGCTGCTTGGGCTGGGGTGTCAGCGAAAAAGCGCCGGTCCTCAGTTTTATTATCGAATTCAGTTTATACATCTTTCTCGATTCCGCAATTTCGCATGTTTGTTCCTTCTCATTATGCAATCTTATATAGTGACGAATTTTAGGATGGTCCACCCTGCACTGCAATTTGTAACTGTTAGATTAATCTCATGTTCACCATGTTATGGTGTATTCCCTTATCATATTTTTTTTTCCTTTCCAGATCTAAATACTCCTTCCTTACCACTGACCATAGTGCTTTGCCGCCAGAGGCGATTTCTTGCAGAGGCACTTTTTTTTTTTTTGGCCTTTTTTGAAAATCATTATCCTTTTGAAAATCATTTGAAATTTGGAAAGAGTATTATGACTTGCCCTCAAGTAAACCTGGTGAGAGTTACATACGACCCTTTATACTTGCCCTCAATCTATGCCTCTGCGTGGCAGAGTCAGGGCAGCACACAGCGAGTTTGAGGAGGGAGGCCTACATAGGTGCCGAGGAGGGAGAATCGGAGAAGAGATCGGAGACGATCACCACCACGACTGGTACGAAATCCTCCAAATCCTTCACTACACCACCAACATTGACCACATTGCCTCCTCGCCATCCTCCTTGACCCTTCCCACAACCTCTTTGCCTTCACCAACTATGCTTTCTCCCTCGTCCACAATGCCTGGTCCATCTCTCTCAGCTTCTTGCTGCTATGTTGAAGTGGCGCGTGAGCGAAGGCCTGAAGTGGTTCCACTTGACTGAAGAGGCGCCGTCGCCGGTCATTGGAGCATCCTCCTTGACCCTTCCCACAACCTCTTTGCCTTCACCAACTATGCTTTCTCCCTCGTCCACAATGCCTGGTCCATCTCTCTCAGCTTCTTGCTGCTATGTTGAAGTGGCGCGTGAGCGAAGGCCTGAAGTGGTTCCACTTGACTGAAGAGGCGCCGTCGCCGGTCATTGGAGCAAGGATGTAGAATCTGCAAACCGAGGGGCTCCCTCAAAAAAGAAGGCGAGAGGGATATGATGTGAGAAAGCTTAAAATAAGATTGTGTAACCTTATTAATCTAACAATTACAATTTGTGATGCATGATTGACCACCTACCCTAGAATTCGTCTCTTATAGTATTATTTTATTTTTATACTTATTGTTTGAAAATATACTTATATACATGTATCAAAGAATATATTTAATTTGTCTTATTTTAAAAATATCTTATATATTTAATATATAATATTTTAAATAACATATTAATATAAACACAAAAAAATAAAATTTTTGAAATTTTATATTAATATAAAATGTTAATAATATATATGTTACTACTTTAATTTCCCGTGTTATGTACAGTTCTAACAATTATTTTACATTATAAAGTAATCTTAATATAGAATATAGATAATGTTTATTAAAAAAAAATCTTGAACAATATTAATTAAATACACATACAAGTTTATAACTTCAATTTAACGACATACATTACATTTGTATACAAAATCATTATTACTACATAAATGATCGCATGGACAAGATGAATGAGAAAAAAATTATGCAAATAAAAAAAATAAGTAGGAAAATTTTATAAAAATGAGTGGAAAAAAATCATACATATAAGTAATTAAAAACATACTAAGGGATGAGAAAGAAATATTCCAATGAATAGGAAAAAAATTATAAAATGAACGAAAATGAATAGAAAAAAATTATGCAGACAGGCAAAAATTAATAGTGGGAAAAATAATTTATATCAGTGGGGTAAAATAATGTAAATGAATGGAAAAGTGAAAGATAAATTCATTCAAATGAGAATAAAATACTATGGGAATGAGTAGGAAAAAGAGTCGAAATAAGGTGTAATTGAGTGGAAAAATTGGCTAGGAAAAAAATAATTCAAATACGTGTTAAATATGCACACAGCTAAAAAAGAAAGATAAAAATGTGCATGAAAAAACACTTAAATTGACAGAAAAAATACGCATGAAAAAAAAAATACAAATGAGAAATAAAATTGATTGGCAAATAGATTGTTAGATGACCCTTCAATTATAAAATATGCAAACAATAATAAAATATTTATAGTAATTTTTTATATAAATAATATAAATAATATAAAAAATTAATTATTAATTTTTATTTTTATTTCATAAATATAATATTATAATATTATTTATTTTTATATTATAATGTATATCATTACCATAACATAAATGTATAATATTTAATATATATCATGGTATAATAATACAATATTGTGTAAATATATTATAATAAAGAAAATCCACTAAAGTCGGTGTAATAATAAAGGATTTAAATAATTTACGTAAAATTTAAGGTTGAAATCTTATTATTAGAGCAATTCTATTTAGTATGAAAGTTGAGTACAAATGCATAGAATTCATTAATATTTATAGAACGATGGTATTAGAATATGTTGGCGAAAAATATAAAATATTGTGACTTTGATCAATCACTACAAAAAATAAAAAAATATCACAATTTACACAATTTTAATATTTATTGTAAAGATCACAACACGATTTTGTATTCATGATTTAGACGATTTTAATATTAATTGTAAAGATGAAGAGAAAAATAATAATTAAACATCCTCATTTAAACTTATATAATCATATTTAATAAGTCTAAATTTGACATAAATAAATAAAGATTCTTTATAAATAAAGATAGATATATTTTCTGATTTTGTCTAAAATAAATTTATTTAATTTATGTATGATAGAGAAGAATTTAACATAAATATCTAGATGAAAATTATAATAAATAGACATATTGCATAAAATAGATTTATTTAATAGAAAATAAGTAAAAATTTAACCTAAACCAATATCTTACATAAAAAAAAAAAAAGGTGAGATTCTTACAAGCTACTTTTAACAAAACTTATACAACAATAAAGGTGAAATAATTTAGGCTTAAATATTTTTTTAGTCTCTCAAATTTGGTCAAGTTTGTTTTGGTCCTTCAAATTTAAAAACAATTTTTTTAGTCTCCTAATTTAGAAATAACTCACTTTTAGTTCTTATTTTGTGATCTTTTTAGTCTTTGATAAAGACCAAAAGTGGGTTATTTCCAAATTAGAGTAACTAAAAAAATCACTTTTACATTTGAAGGACCAAAAGCAAACTTGAATCAAATTTGAGGGAGCAAAAAGGTATTTAAGCCAATAATTTATTAAGATGTGGATTTAGTCTATCTTCTCTAAGATTTCATCATGTTTTTTAAAGTTTGAAGGAACTAAATCCACATGTTTTTTAAAGTTTGAAGGAGCTAAATCCACATATTTTTTAAAGTTTGAAGACCAAATTCTTCAATATAAAAATATATGTACCTTTATCACGTTTGACTAAAAGTATAGGAACTAAAAACACTTTTTTTTTCTATTTGCAATGTATACTTTAGTAAGTTAAATTTAAAAATATCTTTCATAAAATAATTTTAATATTGATATTTTTCTTTTTATAAAAAATTAGATTATTAATAAATTTTGATTTTACCTATAGTTAAATATGTTTAAAATTAAAAAAATTAATTAATTGATTAGTTAGTTATATTTGATGAATAACCATTACTTAGGACCTAATACAATTATTTAAATATGCAATAGTAAAATGACACCAAATAATCATAATCAATATGCTTAAAGGACATAATTATTTTTTACACATAAAGATGAAAATGATACATCAAATATAATTGGAAATGAACCCAACAAATTTAAAACTACTAGAAAAAAAATTACAAGTATTTCAGTTGTTGTTAACCAAAACAAAATGAGATTAACAAATTATTATCTAAGCATCTTATCTTCGTATTCATTAATGTTAGTCATTTCTTTCATTTATGGAAACATTTAAAAAAACTATTAATTACAAAATATAATTTAAATTTCTTTCATTATTAATATCTCTAATTATAATTATGCATATATTTAAATTATATACAAATATGAATATATTTATAAAGATAATATTTTTTTTAAAACACACGTTTATATAAATTAAAATGATATAAAACATAAGTAAATATAATATAACTAAAAAATATATTAAAAATCATAATAATATAAAAAATTTGTAAATTATAAATTTAATATCTGTGCAATGCACAGGCTATTATACTAGTTTTATTTAGCATAAAAGTTTTGTTTACAGTTGCATAGAATTCACACTTATGGGTTTTTATTGGTTGAAACAAAAACAAGAATTTAACAAAAACGAAGCACGTTCGTACAACCTGTTTGGGCGAATTTTTCGCACCGTCTAACTTTTTGCACATAATAATAGTATAATAATATAATAGTTTTGAATTCTCACTCATTTTATTGGATGAGAAAAATGTAAGTATTTTTTGAGTTTAGAGATTTTTTTTGTTTTGGACTGAAGCATTATCTTTTTCTCCTAATTTTTTGAATAAAAAATAATTATTATTATAATACAATAGTATTAATAATAATATTGAATATATGATGTGATAAATATAAAAAGAAAAGTAGGGTGAGAAAAACATTAAAGAAAAAATCTTCAATTATAATATTGATAGATAAGATCAATATATATATGTAGGGATAAGATTCGTTAACACCAGGTATATGTCTAAAGACTTACACTAAATCTAAATCATTAATACATGTTAATCTTATGGTTTATAATATATTAATATATAAAAATCCTATGATATATATATATATATATATATATATATATATATATATGGGATAGGATTTGTTGACACCAAGTGTAAGTCTAAAGACTTACATCAAATCTAAATCATTAATACAAGTTAATCTTACAGTTTATAATATCTTACTATATAAAAATCCTACGATATATATATATATATATATAGGATGAGGATCAAGTTACTCTAAGAGTAACTCTTGGTAGAGTTATACCACTCAATAACTTTTAATATGTATTAAATTTCCATGATCCAACCATTGAATTAAAAGATTATATGTCAATAATCATGTATACCAAATTTTAGGTAAATTGGACATTTGTAGCTCGTTAATCTTATTATCAACATTTACTTATAATTTAGAAAAGTATATTATGCGTTAATTTGAATCTATTTAACGAAATATCAAATAGTTTTCAAATTTTATAAAATTTGTAGATTTGATCTACTCAATATAATCTTTTAATTCAACGGTTGGATTATTAAAATTTAATACATATCAAGAGTTATTAAATGGAGTAACTCTACCAAGAGTTACTCTTGGAGTAACTTGATCCCCACATATATATATATATATATATATATATATATATATATATATATATATATATATAATCTAACCGTTAAATTATGTGACATTATCTTCATGAACATATATATCAAATTTCACATCATTTAGACTTTATTAAATATGTTATCTAACATTGAATGTTTACATATATTTTAATATCATATTGTATGTTAAAATAAAGTGATGTGATGAATTATTAAATAGTTTTGAAATTGTATGAAAATTTGTATACTTAATCTAATTAATAAGAACATTAAATTCAATGGTTAGATTGGTTAAATTTGCAATCTACAAAAAGTTATTAAAGGTGTAATTTGACTAACTTTGACACCTAATGTCAATGGACTTGACCCATATATATATATATATAGATATATAAGGACAGGATCCATTGATACCAAGTGTAAGAGTTAGTCAAATTACATCTTCAATAACTTTTTGTATAATACAAATTTAACCAATCCAACTATTAAATTTGATGATATTATCTTTATGATTATGTATATCAAATTTCACATCATTTGGACTTTTCTAAATATGTTATATAATATTGAATATTTACACATATTTTAATATCATATTGTACGTTAAAAAAAAGTGATTTAATGAATTATTAAATAATTTTAGAATTGTATGAAATTTTGTATACTTAATCTAATTAATAAAGGTGTAATTTGCATTATACAAAAAGTTATTGAAAGTGTAATTTGACTAACTCTTACACTTGATGTTAACGGATCCTGCCCCATATATATATATATATATAAAGAGAGAGAGAGAGAGATAGGATCCGTTGATACTAAGTGTAAGTCTAAAGACTTACACCAAATCTAAACTATTAATACAAGTTAATCCTACAGTTTATAACATCTTAATAAATATAGTAACTTTAACATATTTTGTGACAATCAATTAGTTAATTTTAATTAATCAATTAAATTATTTAATTTGATTTAACTAATTATTTTATTAATTTAACTTTTTAATTTAATTATTTATGAAAATTATATTAAAAATAATATATTTTGCAAATTTGTCTTAAAATAAAGTCTATATTTATTTTTCTGTATTTATGATTTACATAACAAATAAAATATATTTTCTTTTTTCTCTATTATTAATAAAATTACATTATATTAAAACGTATAAAATAAAGAATGCAACAAAACTTAATGCTTTTACACTAAAACGTATGAAATTTCCTCAACTTAATGCTTTTACATTGCAATGTATAAATACAAGATGAAAAAATTTATAAATAAGCTAAAATAGTAATTACATTATATTTTTTATTTTTCTCTATTTTTAATAAAATTAACAAAATATTTAACAAATTGAGAAAAAGTTTAATAAAAAGTTTGGCACTAGCTTTGACACTTATTGTTAATGAATCCTAACCTAAAATAAAAATATAATATAATTACTATTTTAATTTGTATTCTTTATTTTATACGTTTTAGTGTAAAAATATAATATAAAAGTATGATTTGGCTAATTTTTTTTCTTGTATTCTTTATTTTATACGTTTTAACATTCTTTATTATAATAAAATCATTTATTATGATTTTAACATAACCAATTTCGTAACATTCTAATTGTTAATTTTCTTTTTCTAAATTTATTAAAACAATAGCAACTAAAAATTTTATTGATTCTTAATGAATAACAAATAAATAAATAAATTATTTTTTAGGTAAATCATAAATAGAGAAAAATAACTATGTACTATATTATAAAAAAATATAAAAATATCAATTTTGTCAATAATTTTCATAAATAATTAAAACAAAAAGTTAAATCAATCAAATAATTGATTAAATCAAATCAAATGATTTGATTGATTATCTAAAATTAAATAATTGATTGTCATAAAACATGTTAAAGTTACTATATTTATTGAGATATTAAAACTGTAGGATTAACCTATGCTAACGGTTTAGATTTGATGTAAGTCTTTAGGACTTGCACTTGATGTTAAAGTTAGTCAAATTACATCTTCAATAGCTTTTTGTATAATGCAAATTTAAACAATCTAACTGTTGAATTTAATGTTCTTACCAATTAGATTAAGTATATAAAATTTCATATAATTCTAAAATTATTTAACAGTTCATCACATCACCTTATTTTAACGTACAATATATTACTAAAATATTTGTAAATATTTAATGTTAGATAACATATCTAGAAAAGTCGAAATAATGTGAAATTTCATATACATAATTATGAAGATAATATCATATAGTTCAACGGTTGATTGGTTAAATTTGCACTTTACAAAAAGTTATTAAAAGTGTAATTTAACTAACTTTAACACTTGGTGTCAATAGATCCTGACTCATAACATAATATACTGAATTGAGTTTTATAATATTAATTTTAATAGCATAGCATTAAGCCCTTAATTTGCTTAAAAAATTAATTAAAGTAAAAAATATATATTAAGAAATGTTTAAATTCTCCATTAATTTTAAATCGGTACTATGATCAATGTGCAGAGTGAGAAAATAAATAAATTCATTACTAATTTAAAGCATGACAAGGTATAGTGTGAGAAAATAAATACATTCATCAATAATTTAACGTGGGTTAAATTTATTAGACATTTTGATTTAAATTAATAGTAAATAATTAAATATATACCTACTTTCTCACTTCACTCATCTCTTTTAAATATAACAATGTGTCTTGTGAGAAAGTAAATATATTTATCACTAATTTAAAGTGGGTTAAATTTATTAGGTACTTTAATTTAAATTAGCAACAAAAATATATTTACTTTATCACTTCACTCATTTCTTTATTTCTTCCTTTTTCTTTTTTTGAGGAGTCAAATCCATTATTTAATGAGATATAATTAAATTATTAGGTGCATATTTAGATAGGATTATTATTGAGAGAAAAAATTTCAGTAATAAAAAATTTCTTTGAAAAAATTAATATGTTTGGAAAATATTGTAAAATGATAAAAAATTCATTATGTTAAATTTTTTATTATAAATAAAATTTTAGAGTTTATGATTAAAAATTATTAGATTATTTTCTAGCTAACATTCATTTTCTCATTATATCCTAATAATTAATTATTTTGAATACAAAAATCAACTACTACAACTTTATATATTTTCTTTTGTAATTTTGCTATAAAAAATTAATTCTTTTAAATAATGCAAAAAAATAAATTATTTAAAATCAGTTTTAATATAATATATTTAAATAAAATTTATTTCATGTAATTAATTATAACAATAATTAATTATTGAAATACTTTATTTTTTAGCTAATACAAATACACGCTAAAGGATTTTATTTAACTTTTATACTATCACGCGTTAGAAACTTAGAATGTTGATTTTGCCAAAGTAGGTGTATGTCTTTTCAACATGAACTCATGAAGTGTCCGTATGTTTTAGATTTCAAAAAATTAATTTTATTTAAATTGATTTTATAATTAATAAAAATGTATATGTATATTAATTCTATTTACAAAATTTGTATATATTAAAACATTCGTCATGACATAAGAAATTGATTATTGCTAAAAAATGGGATCGAAATGGTTGTGTTTAATACTAGTTGGCAGAAGCCTTCTCGATAATGTCCTACAACGATTAGAGATTTTATTAACCATGGCATGGAATCTGACAGGATGATGTAATCATCAATCGTAATTTTAAGCTATGATTACTAGTGATGGCTCTGTCAAAAATCAAAATCTTTCTCCTATGCCCGCGGCACCGTTGTTGTTAGACTAGGCATAACGATAACTTGATCAGTTAAATATGTTTTTAGTTTTTCAAAAATATGATATAATTGATTTTAGTTCTTAATTTTTTTTTCTTGAATAAAATTCTTCAAATATTAAAAATATCTTAATTAGGTTTTTGTGCTAAATTTTGTTTAACTTTTTTGTTAAATGATGTCCACGTCAGCATCACAGTCACCATTAATTTGTTGATTAGTCATTCATGTCAACTGTTATGTCCAGGTCAGATTAGTAACATATTTTTTAAATAAAATTATTACATGTTTAATCTTAAACCACATATTTTTTTTAATCTTAAAACAAAAGTAATTACATGATTTTTTATTAAGAATTGTCACTAAGCACTTTAGGTAATAAATACTTTATTTGAAAACTGATGTTGCCATCATTTAATAGAAAAGTTAAACAGAGTTTAATACAAAAATTTAGTTAAAGTATTTTTAATATTTGAGAGACTTTATTCAAAATTTTTTTTTTCAGGAATTAAAACCAATTCTAACATATTTTTTAGAAGACCAAAAATATATTTAACCCTACCTTGATTCTATGAGTCAAATTTACAACTACAATTTTCTAATCTATATGCTGCGGCGTCCACTCAACAGAGAAAATAAACAATTCCGGATTAACATGATATCATTTTCTTTGAGATATCTTAGGATTTTGAGAATGAAGTTATTTTTCTCTAACAACATTTTCTTTTCTTTGTCCATGTTTATGTTTGTAGGTGAAGAATAAATTTACGGGAAAGGGCCAGGTCTCCACTCGTTGGTGATCTGTTCAGAATAGTTCATTTCATATTGTTTTCTTGGTTGATGATGTACACCACAGGGAAAAACTCAATTATGCCTTAGCCTTTTTCAAACAAAGGACAAAAGTCCTATTTATTTATGGACCATGACCTAGATCGAATTGGACCTATGAACATCACTTTTGTTCTTTTCGTTCGTTACGTTTTCTGTCGTGCTTAATGCTCTATTTGGTATAAGAAAGAAAGGAAAGAAAATAAAAGAAAATGAGTAAGTAAGATGACTTTGTACGTTATTTGGTAAAATATATATATATATATATATATATATATATATATAAATATATAAAAAAGTATATACATAGATATATATATATATATACATATATATATATATATATATATTTATATATATCATTAATAAAAAAAGTATATAAAAAAAGATAATATTGTCTTTTCAGTATTAAAAAATCTCATTTCTCATTCCATCCACTTTTGGATGAATTGAAAAAACAATGGACTCCACGTATATTTTTATGTTGCCGTCCTTCCTTATACTACACCAAATGACGAACAAAATATTTTTATCATGTTTTTTCCTTCCACATTCCTTTCCTCTCTATTCTCTCGTTTCTAATAGATCATAAGGGCCTGTTTGGTGGTCAGGATATGATAGAATAACTATCCTATCCTGTTGAAATCCCTTATTTGTTACGCTAGTAGGATATGATAATGTCATCCAATCCCTTATCCTATCCTGTTGCTCTAGTGTATTTCTTATCCTAAAGGAGAGTTGGGTCAGGAAGCAACAGGATAAGATAAGTTCTTTTTATATAAATATATATATGTATGTATATATATATATATATATATATATATATATATGTATATATATATATATATAAAATATATAATAATATAATATATAGTAATATATGTTAATTTATATATAATAATAATAATTTTGACATGTAAATTTAAAGTATATTATTAATTAAAATTTTAAAAATTAAATAATTACTATTCAAATATTTTTTAAATAAAATTATTTGAATAATAATTATAATTTTAAAAATATTATATAATTTTTTTATAATCTTAAGAAAAGCAACTACATAAATAAAAAACAATATTGTATAGTTTAGTTAAAATTGTAATTTTTTGTAAAAAATAAAAAATTAAATTAAAAGTTATTTTTAGAAAATTATATGTAATTTTATGAAACAGTAATTTTGTCATTTGAACATAATTTATATTTTATCCTATCGTTATATAATTTGTCATCTAGTGTGCACCAAATATTAAATAAGATTATAGCTTATCCTGCTATTATCCTATCCTCTTCTTATCCTACTCTCATGTCTTATCTTATTTTATCCTATCCTGACCACCAAAAGAGCCCTAAATGTCTACAACTCTAAATATTAAGAGAAAACTTTTAAAAAAAGTTCCTAATAAAAAATAAATAACGTGTTTGATTTAATTAACTTAATACAAAGGAATAATTATAGTTTTTAAATAATTTATTTAGAGAAATAAAAAACAATTATTTTCTTTTTAGAAAAACACATTTCAAACATATTCTAATTTAAATATAAATTATTGATAATATCAAAATCGAGAGAAGAAGAATAGAATTGAAAACAATTCTTAACAACCTAATTACAACTAATTTATTTTCCCAACTAATCTAACTAACTTATAATATTTCCCTTCAAGATTGGAGATAAATGTTTAAGACTTCCAACTTAGAAATTAAGGACTGAAATTGGTTTTTAGGCAAGGTTTGTACATGTACAAACTAGTTTGTACATGTTCATGAATGAAATGATAATCTTTGTCCAAATATTAGGATCAATCATGAAAAGTGAGATTGCTTGCTAATTGAACGGTAGCCCTGCTATCATGGAAGACCATGGTGGATGGAATGGACATCTCAACATACAAAGTAATTGTTAAATCTACAGTTCTTCGATAGTTAAAAGTGTTATGGCACAATATTTGGCCTTGGCTAATGATCTATAGGTCATGTTTTAGATTTCCAAGCTATGAGTGCATATCCAAGGAGCACACAAACCCAATCGTGGACTTGTGGGTTGTTATGCAACTACTCTAATCAGCATCCACATATGTTGATAGTCAAAGATAAGATTTAGCAAGGAATAAGATCCTTTAGCCTGAGGTGACTTTCAAGAATGAAAGATGTGATGAACAACATCGAGGTGAGGTGTTCTTTGGTTGGATATCAATTGGCATAGCTTGTTAACAATATAGTAAAAGTTAACACTCCTTGAGATTTTTTCAGATTGTACATAATCTCCCTACTTTTTCAACGTTTACAACAACCTCCCTTATAAGGATACACGATATAATGCTTTTCAAATAATTAAGGGGGTTAGTGTAATGTATAAAGGATATCAATGTAATATTTTTCAAACAATTAAGGGGGTTAGTGTAGAGATAGAAAAAAGAAAGGTATCATGTGTAATGTGAAAAAATTTCAAGGGGTGTCAGTGTAAACAGGTAATGTATAGCCATGAGATTGTAAGATACATCAAGTTGCCTATTGGCCTACAATAAATGGAGGCATTGAGAAAAGTTTAAGTATTAAGGTTCATAGGGACAACAATAAGTTTGCTACAATGAATCTTGTGTTATGGAGCAGTTATAATGTATACTTCTTTTGGCACCAGTGTATGCCTTTGGATCTTGGCAATTTCCAAACCTAGGAAATATTTCAAGCTTACAAGGACTTTAAGCTTGAAATGACTTTCCAACACGGATTGAACTCTTTGTATATCTACAACATTGTTGGATCGAGCGCTTACCACTAGGCCAAAGCTATAGCTGATAGTCAAGACGTAACTCTTTCTACTTAACCGTAGCAGCCCAAGCGCCACGAGTCAACTGTGACTTGACTCACCTGGGCCTCTGCCACGAGACAATTGATGCCACACACCGGACAACAATCTCCCCCTCAGCCTCTGCCTCGTTGGGAATTGAACTCATGACCTTGGCTCTAATACCAATTGTTGGATTGAGTGCTTACCACTAGGCCAAAAGTTGTAGCTGATAGTCAGGGCGCAACTCTTTCTACTTAACTGTAGCAGCCAAAGTGCCACGAATCGACTGTGACTTGACCCACCTAGGCTTCCGCCACGAGACAATTGATGCCACACACCGGACAACAAACATTAAGGATGGAAACTAAGATGTCATCTACATAAACTAGAAGGATGAATAAGGTGGAACCAAATCCTATAAAGAACAGTAAGTGATATTCCAAGGACTTAGTGAATCCAAGCTGGATCGAAGTGGATCTAAACTTTAAAACCATTGCCTTGAGGATTATCTTAGTCCATAGAGTGATATGTTTAATATGCAAACCATGTTCTCTCCTTTGATTGGATAGGCCTTTGGTAATTGCACATACACTTCGCTAGTAAGGTATTTATAACACCCAGTTTTTTGTTATTTCTTAATTAACTTGCTTTTCATCATTTAAAAAGTGAAAATATTAATTAATCATAAATTTAATTAATTATAATTTATGTGAATTTCTATGCAAGTTTTAGTTGTTAATTTAATTAAAATTTAGACTGTGTTATGAAATAGACAATATAAGATTCTACTGATTTCTGTGAGCAAATAGTTAAACATTTCATAGAGATTAATATGATTAGTGATTATTAATCATATTTAACTTTCTGTGAAATCTTGAAGTAATTTAGAAATTTTGAATTCTAAATTAGACATATACTTATTACCACTCACCACACTCAGTAAATTATCATTCTACCATTTATTTATCTCATGTAGACTAATAAGACCAACAATACACCTTAAACTTGGTTAATGTGGATATTACACCAAAATGGTTAAGTATACTTCTTACAACTTGGTCAAAGTGCACTCAAATAAGTTGTTATCTTCCTTGTAATATAGCATGCAATCGTTCACACAACAATTAATCTTCTCGACCTTCAACCCTAACTTAGACACCAACTCATTGCTTGTTAATGGTTTTCAAGCAAGCGTTGTTTTGTCAGTGCCATGCCGACAAGCATTTGGGGTAAAAAAAGTCAATACATTTTTAAGAACATGCTAGTTAGATCTATCTTCCAAAAGCTTAATAGATATTGATAACACATATTTAGTTGCTCCTTTACAAATGGGATGGATTGCATTCATCAACTTATTATAAAATAGTTGACCTTTTTGGATTGGGCAATTTTTTTATATAGGTTGACTTAACTCTTATATTGGCATTGACATAAGGAAATTCGACGATTGACTTAAAAAAGTCATACATTATTTGGTGCATTGAGTGAAATTGATCTTCATCATCCACCTCCCTTGGCTCACTCTCCTTGAAGGAACCCTTTGGTGAATATGTGGCTTTATTTTCCCATGTTTAGTTTAGATCCAATAGTTTAACTTAAACCCACATTTGTACATGTGAACAATCACCTCACTCAGAGTTAATAACTTAAAGCATTTACACTTTTCACAAGGACACTTGATCCCTTCCTCGGACAAAAAAGTAAGGTTGTTCCATTGCCTTCCTAGCAAATTTTGTAACTCCACTAACAAACTAATCTTTCAAGCCTTTCCTATTAGTATTGATCGTATCATACATCCAACTACGATCCATTCTCTACATGACAAACATAGAACTACTATCCAATAGGAGTACTGCATAACCTTGGAAAAAATTTAGCAATATAACACTTATATTTTGGACATTTCTTAATTTTTTTTACAAACAATACTTGACAAACTAAAATGAATATATGACAAAATAATAGTACATTAACAAAGCTCCTATCAAGCTCTATTATGCATTAACAAACAACACATCAATTCCAACACATGCATCGTTTCTAAATTATCAGTACACAATCCAACATCTTGCATCTTAGATAGGATTGCATTTAATGAGCTCTGCTCTTCACTAACAAGTGACACATTAATCCAAACACATACATAATTTCTAAATTACTAAGACACAATCCAACATCCTACATCTTAAACAGGATCACACCTTGATAAAGGCATAAAAGGGGGTGCCAAGAGAAAGCTTCAAGCTCCATTGGAAGATTTGGAAAGCTCCTTGAAGAGACCTTAACAAAGGCTAAAAATTAAGAGAATTTGTGAAGATTTGGAAGGAAAGGTCAAGATGAATCAGGTGGAACGAAGGCTCCTCAATTTGGCTAAAATTGAGGAAGATACTGAGCCAAGCTGGGCTGAGCCTTAGCAGGCTAAGCGTCAGAAATGTGGCTAAGCACTATAGCATTAGAAAGCACCTTATTTTCACCTAGTTGGTGGCACTAAGTGCAATATAATGGCGCTAAGTGCATCACCATGGCACTACGCACAAGCTGGATGGTGCTAAAAGCCATTCCCTCTACAAACATTATTTGTGTTCCATGCTATGTTCGAATTTGTGCACGTTTTGACTCAACTGGGCCTCTTTGGGCTTAGGTTGCAACTTAATGATTGTTTAGGCTTCTTAAACTTGATTAGTAGGGTATAAATACCTTTTGTAAACACTTTAAACACAACTTTGATGAATGAATTCAGATTAACCATTGGGTTAGTTGAAAGAGTTCATATTCCCTTCTTGAAATTCTTGTGTAGAACTAACCTTGATTCTTTAAATCCTTTATGGCGAATCTTTGACTAGACTTATTGGTTATTTGAGGTTGTCGAGTAGAACGTGGCATCTAATTCTCATCATCTTCATCCTTCTTCAACATTTTTCTATTTTTGAGTTCTTAAGTTCATCAATGATGAACTTATGATTGGCTCTAGATAGATTTGAATGTTACAATCCTTTGGAGGATTCTATCACACTTATTGAGCTCTTGTCTCTACTAACAAACAATAAACACATTCATCATTTTTAAATTACCAGTACACAATCCACCATTTTGCATCTCATGTTGGATCACACCTATTGAACTTTACTCTCCACTAACAAAATCACATCAATTCACATAACAGCTTTCACAAATATAGGATGCACAAAAAACATAAACATTGCATGTGTACTTGTAACTTCTAATGTAAACTCCAAATGTAACTTCCAGTGCAAGCTATAAGTGTCATGAATGACAAAAAATCGTTTTAGTTTTCGCTAGAACTTATTAAAGGGAACCTATTCTCATAAGTTCAAGTGTGCTAGAACTTGATTCTTATTTTAGTTTTCACTATTTATCTTACTATTATTTAAACTAATTTAGGTTCAACATAGAATGACAAAAAAACATTTTTAGCTAGAATATCATCTAAATGTCAACTAATCAATTTTATGACACATATAGGTTCCACATAGAATGACAAAAAGCATACCAATATCTTGCCTAAAAAATAATCAAATGGCAACTAATCATACAACGAATTTAGAATCAATCATTCCAATCAAACAACTAATCAAAATAAAGAAATCAATATTCAAATAAATTTAGAATCAACATGAATTTAGAATCAAAATAATTCATAATTTAACTTCCTAATTATGTAGCATAACAAGTACTATAAACTATCTGCAGACATTTAAGCCTAATTGTCCTCAAATTGTGCTCAGTGCTTAGAAATCAAAATTTGTGCTAAGTATGCAAAAACTGGTTCATTAATTGTGCTCAATGCTAAAAAATCAGGAATTGTGCTTAGTACTCAAAAATTGATATTGTGTTCAAATTTTTCTCAAAAATCTAAAATTATGCTTAACACTCACAAATTGGTTTTCCAATTGTGCTTAGTGCTCAAACAGAGGAGCTTGTGCTCTAAAAATGGCAGTTTAGAGATAGCAAAGAACAAAGAGAGAACCTTACCTGCGATGGCGATGGCTTGCAATGGTGGTGGTATTGTAATAGCAGTGGTGGTGCACTCAACAACTAAATGGAGGTTGAAAGAGAGATAGAAAGCCAATTAGAGAGAGAACCTCACTTGCAACGACGTTGGCCTATGACAACAGATGCCTGCGATGACAATGGTGTGAGATAGTGACTTAGAGAAAGTGAGACTAAGAGGTGGAGGGAGAAGGAAAGAAGCAAGGGAAACAAGTTTGTGCACTACATATAATTTAGACGACACTAAGTTCAACATTAATCATATTGTTTAGTGTAGCGTCAGCTTAAAATTATTTTACAATAAAAAAAATGAAATTCAAAGCATTGCATCATCTTAGTGGTCAACAACACCACCTTTTTGACTCTGTATACCGCGTTTCTTGTAGTACTCGAACACCATATCATACACTTTTTTTTCTTAATTACAAAAAAAGACTCTAAAAGTGAAGATTTTAATTACACTTCTTCTTGCCTTAATCTAAGAAGTGCATAACACGGGGAACTCTTGGACGAGGATCTCTCTTGTGAGTACATAACAATAAGTTTACATATTGATATTCCAAAGATTTATTTGTAATAGGTAAGAGTTGTTAAATTCAACTTGGCTATTGACTCTATTGAAAGCACATTATTTATGTGTATCTCTATATTTTAAATTTTAAAAGACCATATAAGTACCTAAAATACATTAAAAACTTCAAAACCCGATTAAACAATTAATACAAGATTATATTATAAGTGTATAATACAATTATGTTTAGAGAGTTATGTTTGTGTCAAATTCCGACATCCTTTTCATTATGTCATTTAATTATTTTTACTTAGTCCTTTTTTGGGGGGTGTTGAGCCCCCCTTCATTATAAGCAAAATGACATCGTTTGAAGTTTTTTTTATTATGATTACAGAAATGATATTTAGAAAAAAAAAAAATTGCATGAAAAGTGATGAATGAATAACTAACTATTGACATGCTAGCAAGACAATACACGCGTGGTTGAAACAACATTATGACATATTAATTTGTACATTTTTATTGAAACGAACGAGCATTCCTGTCTTAATTTTTTTTTTTTTTTGGTTTTAAATTTATGACCCTGAGTATTTTTTAGTCAATACGAAAAAGTCATTAATTAATTTTTGTTTTTGCGAAAGTCTAATTGGGTCGGATTTAGTTTGTCGAAATGAGTAAATGTCTGAAAGAAGTAATATTGTATCGATCTACGGTTAATTTAAATTAAAGTATGTAATCTTCACTAAGTAACTAGATACGTTCATACTTTTTTACTTTATATATTTGTTTATTCTAAAGGAGTCTATAAATCCAATCCACTCACTTCAGTTTTTAACATAATCGATATCTCATGCTACTTGAACTATTATATGAACAATTTATGTCGAACTGGCAATCCATTCGATTTTAATCACAATGGTTGGGAACAGGGTCTGAATAAAAATAGTTAATCTTATCCATCAGCCCACAGTTTCCAGGAGGGAGGGGGAAAAAAGGCTTAGTGGTGTATTTCCTGACCAACAAACAATGAATGATGAAGAAAACTATAAGATCACTGCAGATTGATAGCGAATTCCAGGAGATGGCATTCGTGAGTCTATATGTACGTTGTAAGGATTTTGATGTCTTTGCGTGGGAGGTTCTAGGGGGCAGGGGAACGAGAGTGGATTTTTGTCAAGGGTGACGATTGACGAAAGGTTCATCCACCGATTCGATGGACCTGAAACCATTGGATTAAAATGAGAAAAGGGTCATAATCTAATCAGTGGTGGGCACAGATAAGATTCTGAAAAAACATCATATTATTTTCCCCCCAATTAAACAAGATATTGTGAGGCCTACCTGCCGTTTCAGCGCCAATACAATACATTAATATCATGTGGTGGTCGTTTGATTGCCATTCAAATATCACCACATCACACTGGTGCCCAAGTCAACCTTCTTATCCTCACACATCCTTATCGTACGTACCAATCCAGCTCATTCTAAATAGAAAGTTGCTTTTTAACAAACGTTCTGCAATCAAATGTGTAAGTGTACGTGAAATTAATTCTAGGTAAATGATTAAAATTTAAATGTAAAGTGACATGTATTAAAATATGTGTATAGAATTTTTTTTTAAAATAATAGATCTTGCAATTAACAAAAGAATGACATTTTTGTGATACATAAACATATAAGTCAGGATTCTAACTACTTCAATTCTTTGATTGTATCTAAAAATTGTGAGATTTATTTATATATGTTCAACAATAATTAATGTATTGGTTATGAAGAAGGTCATTACCTTATCAATACTGGTGATAACCTGATTTGACTGACAAAATTGCATGATTAATGCTTGAGGGACGGGGAAAACGTTCCACCAATTGGAATATGCCAGTACCGTCCATGAGTTTTACGGGTCGTAAAACACGTGGATTGAATAGTTAGCTAAGAAAACTGAGTGAAAGAAATTTTGGAGGTCAAGTAAGGAAGAAGCATGAGACTCAGCTACCAAAAATAAAAAATAAAAAAAATTAAGAATTCGTCAATTCAAATAGCTTTGTTTGGGACTAAAATAAAATGGAAGAAGTAATGTTTATCGTGTACAGTTCCCGCCAAAGGTCAAAGCATTTCTATTTGTATGTAGTTTTAAAAATGAAACGAAATGTGTATGCTGTTGATAATATATAAATGGAGAAGAAGGTTAAGCCAAAAAAATGTTAGGTGGGACTCGGGAGTACTTTTTACCTGGTAGCACTCACGATGCATTATCAATTAATATTTGAAATTTACAATTAATTTTTATTTATTTATTTATATTTTTAATCTTCCAAGTATTTATATTCCAATTGCAGGTGCACCATTAATTCTTCCCATTTCTAACCAAAATTCCCAACGAACATCAGCAAAACGATGCATTTAACCTCGTCATCCTTTTCTTTCTCCCTGTGGCCATATATAGCAGTAGCATTTAATAAAAATATTTGAAAATTAAAATTTATACATGTTGTGATAAACGATGCATTAAAAGGTGGGAATATACCTATCTGTCATGTCTTTTTGAAGCAAAGTTGGCGAGATGGGGGACCACAGTTTCACACGCCAAAAATTGAAAGAAGTTTAACATGGTGACTCAGGATATGGATGTCTTCAAATTTAGTCCTTATCCTCTATCCTCGCATTGTGAGAGAAAGGTATTAAGTTTTGCACGATACAACGTGATGTGACAATGACAAAATTTAGGATAGAGAATTATAATTTATTTACATAAATAAACAATAATAAAATAATAATAATAATAATAATAATGCTATCCAGTTCTTCATTGGTAATCCTATATATATAAGACCACCCATTACCCCATATATATTTTATCCGTTAAATGTAACTGCTCCAATCAGTTGATATCACATGCTATCAAATCTGTGAGATTATATACAGATAAGCTTCCTCAATGAAGGCTTATATCATTTCATAAAGCACAGAAGAGATCTTCTTCATCTTTCTTCTCCTTTTCTTTTCTTACACAAAAACAGGTGAGGAGGCAAAGCAAATCTTTGTAGAAATGAACGTGAAGGGAATCATGGATGGTAATGGAACTAGGAACACCAATTGCAATTGGGTTGTTAAGGAAGATGTCAGTGATGATGTGAGCGATTCAATATCCATTGGATCAATCTCAGAAGATTCGATGAACTCTGTGTGTTCATCCTCTTCATCAGAATTGGCTGAGGATGCATCATCCTCTTCAACATCTTATTTGTCATCCTCAGCTTCATCGTCGCATTCAAACGGTCCTTTGTTTGAACTATCAGAGCCAATGAATCACCTCCCTTTAAAGTAAGCAATTTCCTGCATGATGTGCACACCTTGTTTTAACTTTTATTCAATTTCCTTCTTTGGTAATGTTATGTTGGTGTAAGTTGGTGTGGTGAGTTAAATAGTATACATATCACATGTGCAGGAGAGGCTTGTCTATGTTTTATCAAGGGAAGGCTCAGTCTTTCAGTTCTCTAGCTAGCGTGAAGAGCATAGAAGATCTTCCAAAGAAAGAGAGACCTTACAGGAAGAAAATGAAATCATGCAAAAGCTATGGGGGAGGCTTGGATAGCCACAGAATATCGTTCACTCCAAAGGCTACAATATCAAAGAAAGCTTCAAGCGGAACTTTTGTATCTATGCTAACTAAAAGAGTGAGTTTCCTTGGAGGGTCCAGACGACCTTCCTTTGCCGCACATAAGAACTTTTGAAATCCAACCTTGTTAATTAGAGCTTGGATATTTCATGTACAAAATAGGGAAAATTTTGAATCCCAGACCTTCAGCTTTTCTGACATGAAGTTATGCTGTTTAATTAATATACATATGATTCATTACTACTTTGTTTTTCATAGTAATGGCCTAATAGGATCCTTACCTGTGTTTCATTACTAGTATGATATGATTGCTAATTGGCACATGTATCCGAGGGCACTATTAGTATTAGGTAATCGTTGTTCACTTGTTCGTGATAACTGAGAGACAGGTGGAATATATGAAGCATTTATGAGGGAAATTAGTTCAGCCGAGACCATGATAAAATCAGTTAATGATATATAATAAGAGGATCAGAGCTTATAAGTTATAACACGTCATCAATAAATTCCAGCTTTATCAATTAGTTGTACTGATCACTTCCAAATATATCTTATCATAAAACTGAAGCAAGAACGTAGCATTAGTAAGGGAAACTACGATAACCAGCTAAGCTGACAACTAAATAATCAGCAGCAGTACAGATACGATACCAGCAGCACTACATGGTAGTGTACAAGTCTGAGTAATGTAACTAGAAAGTCCCATATTGAATAGAGATCGATATATTGAATAACATATAAGTGACAAAGACTTATAGACTTGATGTCTTAAAATTTTAGATTAAATATAGTGTCAAGTTCACTTCAAATTTAGCCCTCCTCGTATTTCCCAACATCACAGGATATGGGTCCTGCCATATGTCTTAAGACATCGGAGCTAGGCAGAAATAAACCATGCAAGAAATCACAACTCGTGACTTCTTTAAGTCTTGGCATGCTTGTTTTGTTTGAGCATTGGGTTGGGACAGAGCTACTCACTGCTGGGGTACCTTTGTAGGAGTCTCGAGCTGTGGTGTAGTTCGTTCTCTAGAGCCTTGAGCTCCATTTTCTGTTGATTAATAAGAAAACTCGCTGCCGATTCACTTTGGTGTTCCATCAGTTGGTCCAAAAAAAAAAGAAAAGAGAAGAGATAAGTGCGCAACAAAATGGATAAATAAAAATAAGAAGCTTGCAAGCGTTAAATGGGGCGTACGTTAATCACTATTCTTGGAAAGATTTTTTGGATTAACAGTGTGTTTTGCCGGCTTTTAGCTTATTTTCTTCTTAAAATGAAAAGTTGGACCAAAAATATTTTATGAAAAGTTCTTAAAAAATTAAGCCTACTTATTTTCACAATACAAAAATTAAAAAAAAACAACTTATAAATAAGTTAGTAGAGGGAGCTTTTTTTTAACTTATACCGAACTTATTCTCACAATTTTCTATTCGAATCTTAACATGACCAAAAATACTATTTTTTTTAATCTCTTACTATTTTTCCAAATTGAGTACTTCACTGGCTTTTCCATTTAAATTATATACATATATTAGTTTATTTTGAATTATGTTTATTTATTGTAAGGTTTTAATTTTTTAAAAAATTATTTATTTTAGAAAATTAAAAAATATTATTTATTTTTAAAAATTTTTAATATTCTTTACATAAAATAAAAGAACATTAATGAAATGACTAAATAATATAGTTAAATAAATTTTTTATATTTTAAAATATTTATCATTTTTATTCTTTAAATTTAACTTACATGCCATATTTTTTAAAAATTTTAATTCATGGTTAAGTTTTTCAAATCTTAATTACGACACTATTTATTCAATACCTTTTGAATGATTTATTAAATATTTTTTAATATATATTGATATTATTGAATTTTGTTTAAATAAGTTATTTTTTATCTTCTAAAAATATTATTAAACAATAATATAAATTTTTTAAATAATACTTTTGTAATTAGTGTTATATATAATAAAATATTTATAAAATATATTTAAAAGTAATTTTTATTAATTAAATTTTTTTTGACATTTTTAAAATTAAAAATTTTAAATTTGTATATTTTAATACTTTTATATACTTTTGTTATCATTAAAATAAATTTATGTTGATTAAATTAATTTTACATAATTGTAACTAAAAATTAACTTTACATAATATTTTTTTATTTTATCATTATATATATTATATTGTTATGTGAGGCAATTAGTTTTAAGTAAATTTAAAATTTTAAGATTTTTTTACCAAACAACTTTTAGCTTAAAAGGAACTTTAAAACTAAAAAAAATAAAAATTACCATACAATTTCTTTTTTATTTTTAAAGCTCTTATTTTGAGCTTTAACTTTCAGGTAACTTTTAGGCCAAAAAAAGCTGGCCTAAACATAAACTAAGATAGTTGTTTGAGGTTAAGTAAATGTGTTAAAGTGAGTAAATCCAGTTCACTTACTCATCATTAGTTGTTAAAAAAGTAAGTCATTCTAATTTAGCTTTTTTTTTTTGTGAGCATGTGTTGGTGGGTTGACTCACGAACTAACTCAAGAATTGACTCATCTAATATAAAAAATAAAAAAATAAATACAAAAAGTCCAGCAACATATTAATTTATAATAACAAACTCAAATGAAAATAAAAATATCAAGAAAATTTATTAACAAAAAAGAAAAATTGAAAAAATAGGTTAGCACAAGTTGAATTGACTAACTCGAGTTGGTTCACATCAACCCACAAGTGAGTCGGGCCAAATTAACTATTATAACTTGTTTAGCCCATAAGTTGGATTGAACAAAGTTGGCTTACGAATTGAAATGCATTATAACACTTCTAGTTATATGCTGGTGACAAATATGGCAAGGAGTACACACACTAACTGGTCATAGAGATTATATATTGGTCACTTCATCTTCAAGGTTAGGATTATGGGATATGGTTTTGTTAAGGAATGATTAAGGTGTTGTTGGTAAGGATTTTGATGGTGGTTTGGAAAAGAAGAATTTGGAAGTGCTTAAGGAAAGAACTTGGTAGTTTTTGGTGAGCAAATGACCATCTGACTAGCTTCTTAAACATGTAAAGGATAAAGGACCAAAAAAAATAGAAAAAAAAATTAGAGGAACAAATTGAAATAAAAAATGTTAGAGAATGATTGCATTAATTTTACCTAGAGAAAAAAGGTCATACACTGATAGTGTAAAACAATTTTACACTATTATCCAATCACAAACCATTATGTATGGTAAATTTGTTAACTTTTATAATAATAACCTTAAAACTCATACCAACGTGAATTCCAATTGGTTGACAATGTAAAACTTTTTACACTGACAGTGCATGACCATTAAACTCTTTTACCTATGTAGAGTAGAATTTATTTATGTTCTAACACTCAAGCATTTTTCTCGTGAACGTAATCACTTCAATTAATTATAACTTAATTTACTCCATGTAAAATAATTGAAAGACAAAGTTTGATTATTAATGAGGTTAAGGCTAGTGGAAGGGATTAGTCTCTCATAACTAGAGGTGTTTGCAGATTGGATTATATCGGTTTTGAAGAGAAAAACCATCCAATCCAATCACTTTATTTTCTTAATTCACTATCCATTTGGTTTAATTAAAGATTTAAATTCAATCTGATCCAATCTAGTTTTGGATCGATTTTCAATTTTATTTTTATTTTTCTTTGGATAAAGTATTAAATAAATAGTAAAATATATAATAAACATAATAATAAATAATTAAAAATATCAAATATTTCATTTATAAGTCATTATACAACTAATATTAGTAAAACCCTTCAAACATACACTATTAAAAATAAATTTTCACAACTTGATAGTAATATTTATATATCTTAATTCAAATAGTTACTTAAAAGTTATCTTTAATTAAATATATTTTTCATAAACAAATATAAGTTACATCATAAATATGAGTGATATCATAAATTTATAAATATACATGTATGTGTAAGTTTAGTTTGGATTGAATTGGATTGGTTTTTAAAATCAAATTTGAACTTCGATCTAATCCAATAAAAATTTTGATTTTTGTGATTTTTGGTTTGTTCAGTTTTTGTTTTATTCAATTTTCAGTTTTTTGAATTTTTTTTTTTTGGATTGGATTGATTTATGAACACTCCTACTTACAACATGGAGAACCAAGGTTTGAATTCCTGTTGGGAGAAGTGTTCACATTTAGTATCTAACAATGCTTTGAACAAGTCTCCAAAGAAAGATACCTTTGGAGAACAAAAAAAAGAAGAAGGTAGATCTTGATATACAATTTGTGATACAATGTTATTAAAACTTGTTTGACTTAGTCAGTATACTGGTTTGATCAAGAACCGAGCACATGGTCAGTTCGGTTCAATTTAGGTATTGGATCATGTGTGCTAATGATCTAGTACTAATGTCATCAAACCGACCTTAAACAGGATTGAACTGGTGCAACTTGCAAGGACGAATGTACTAGGAGAAATGGGGGTGGGGGTCCTTGCCCCTTTAATTATTTAATTTATTGTTATTTGGAGTTTGAATGTGGAAGTAATAACATTTAAGTGTTATTTATCTCTTTTCTATTTTTTGAAAAAAAAAATTCTATTATCTTTTTATAGTCTTTAATGTAAAGATAATACATTTTTTTTCCTCTTTGTAGACAAATATTCTATTTTCCTCTTTACTTGTTTAGTCCACTTAACAAGGGGGCTAATTAAAAGCCCTCAACTCACATAGCCCCAAAATAAAAAGGGTTAGGGGCAAGGTTGGAAGAGGCTTAACCCACAAGGGAGGGAATGAAATTCTTAGATTCAAGTGTGCTGTTGAAGGCCATATAAGGAAAGAGCTAAAAATAGAAAGAGGAGAAGCAAGGTTGGTTTTTTGAGAGAGAAAAGGTGAATTTGGATTAAAGATGACAATGAACAAGATTTAGGTAGAATACTATAGACTATAGTACTCATTAATTTCCATACTCACGTTTTTAAAATATACCCATATACAGACCCATACTCACATGAGTAATAACTTTAATAATTGTGGCCTTACCCATTAGGTACCTAAGTACCCATATTTGCACTCATTACTTGCACTTTAATTAATTATGAAAAGTTAATAAAAAAATATTGATTAAAAATATACATGTAATTTAATTAAAATACTATTCAAAGATCATTTATTAAACATTTTAAAAATTACAATAAATTTCTACAATAACAAATTTATAAACTTCTAAGTTCGGTACGGTATACCTTAAATTCATTTATACATATACTTTTAGTTAAAATACAATATTGTATGAGTACAATAGTCCTTAGACAATTATATCTTAGAACCCAGTGTCTAAGGTACGTACGTATTTATAAAGTGGGATTACTTTTTATAATCCCAGATGTTCTTGTTTGATTCTAGTCAAACATTTATACTTATCTCATGTGTTGGCTTCAATTATCTAAATGAACGTGTGGACTATTTTACGTTGCGCTTATATTTGGCTAATGGATCTGGATTCCACTTTAAAAAAAGTATAGTTTTCTCCCGTCGTATTCATATGGCAATCAAATTCAAATTGTAGGGTTGCTCACGTCTAAAAGATAATGGGGTAGAGACAAAAGGAAAACAGAAAGAATAAATGGAAGGAAAAAACAAACAGAGAAATAATCACAGACGGTTCACAAGTTGTATTAGAATTTAGAATAACCCAAATTGAAAATTATTTGATTTATTTTGAATAGAAACACATTTGAGCAAACTTTAATTAAGGTTTAATACATTAGTATGTCTCTGAACGTTTTTAGAATTTTTAATTAGGTCTCTAAATTAAAAAATTATAATTAGGTCTTTGATTTTTTATAATTTTTGTAATTGGATCTCTGAAGTTAGTAAAAGTGTCATAAATTGATATTTTTTTATGGTTTCAAGCCATAATAAACTAATTCTGATGACTCAACTACAAAAATTGTAGAAGATTAATGACTCAATTACAATTTTTTTAGTTTAAGGACCTAATTAAAAATTTTCAAAAAATTCAGGAACGCCTACTGATATATTAAACCTTTAATATTAATTAAGTGTTTATTCACAAAGAGTGCATCACATGAAAAATTTAATATAAGTGATTAATTCATAAAATTATGTTGATAAATTTTAAAATGGAGTTTATTGAGTTAAGTTAAAGATTATTTTTTTGCACAAACCATACGTATCATCTAGAGAAGGCAATCCTACTTAAGCTGAATAATTAAAACCTCTATGAACAACAAAATTTTAATTAAGTTAAAGATTTAATTACAATATAATTCTCATTTTTTAATATACGTGTGATTTTAGTTATCTTTGTTATAATTATTCACATTCAGTCTTTACAATTTTTTAATTGTTAAAACTAAGTCCCTTACCTCCAACTATGTTTAATAATTAATTGAAATATAGTAAAGGTATGATGATCATGTGATAATTAATTATTTGTTTAGATTGACGGAAGAAAAAAAGTGTAAAATAAAAATAAAAATAAAAAGTGACAGCTATTACATTTTTTATTTTAATATTTTATATATTTTTTTCTTTGTCAATGTATATAAATCAATGATATGTCATGTCTTAGTTTTTTTCTCATTAATTATTGAAGAGATTGTGAGCCGAAGAAGGACTTAAATTTAATAATTAAAAAATCACAAGACCTAATTACAAACAATTAAAATTATGAGATAAAAGTTGCATATAAATTAATTATAAAAACTAAAAGTATAATTAAGCTTAAATTAAAAAGAATTTATAGAAAAAATCCTGAACCACTTTCATAAGTGTAAACAAACACTTTCAAATTTCTACTTAAGCGCTCATATATATAATAAGATAAGGTCAAATAACCTTTATAAAATCTCTTCCAAATATCCCATAATCTTTATTTTAAACTCAGTATGAAAATTTAAATTTAAATGGATTTTATAATTCAATTCTTATACATCAAAACTCAAAAAAATGAAATGAAATTGATTTCTTTATTATTTCTACCTTTTATAATATAAAAACAAATATAAAATTAGTAAAAATAAAATGAGTAAATTATATTTCCCTCTTTAAGAGATTGGTATATATTACTCTTTAGTCACTTTAATATAAATATCGGTAGTGAATAACTATAACCGAGCATCCAAAGAATATATTTATCTTCTTTTATAATTTCCAATACAAACTAATCTCCAGTCCATCTTTTGAAATTTCAAAATCCATAGCAAGAGTTTATTACAGCTAGTTGTTGGAAATGTTAAAAGTTATGAAAGAGAAAAATTTTATCATAAGAAGCTTTTTGCATTAAGATAGACTAAAGTGTAATGTATACATGAACATCTAGTTTTATCCTATCAGTAGAAAAAAAAACTAAAAAAAGAAAAAATATATAATAATAAAAAAAATCACTTGAGATTATTCCTTAGCTTCTTATTATCTCCTTTTCATTTTCTTGGAATTATTTTTTGTGACTTGTTTTCTCGATTTCCTTTTTCTAATATTCTTGCAACTTGTTTTCTCATTTATTTAGGATTATTCCTTATTTTCCATATTTTCTAATTTTTTATGATTTATTCCTTCGATTTTTTATTTTTTTTATTCCTGACATTCTATGACTTGTTTCCTCAGTTACTTAAAATTGTTTCTTAGTTTTCATATTTCTAAAAAAAAATTCTTATTTACTTAGGATCATTTTGTAACTGGTTCCCTCATTTACTTCATATCATTTGTGAATTATTATTTTTTTATTTACTAAAGATTATTTCTCAATTTCCTCATTTAATTAATAGCATTGGTATAACTATGAGGAATTGACCATCTTAGTTGATGACTCACTAACAGGTATTTTCTAAAGGAAAATGCTAAATAGTATGAAACTTTTCTGCACGAATGTTATATGAATGCTACGTATCATTATTTGGAAACATTTGTTTTCTCTCATGTATTTTTATCCCACCGTGATTTTCGTCAAAGCTGCTTATTGGTTAAAAACCTTTCGTCGCGTACCATGAAGCAATGCCCTTTTCTAAATTTGTTTTATAAGAAAAAGAAATTTTATTATATATAATAAGGGGTACTCCAACTCTTATATATGATACATTAACAGTATGTTTGAATGGAAGAAAGAAAAATAAAGAA
This sequence comes from Spatholobus suberectus, assembly GCA_004329165.1. Taxonomy (NCBI): domain Eukaryota; kingdom Viridiplantae; phylum Streptophyta; class Magnoliopsida; order Fabales; family Fabaceae; genus Spatholobus; species Spatholobus suberectus. The sequence goes on from CM014733.1 coordinate 81,556,468, forward strand.
AAAAGAAAATACAAATAACGATATATTTTCTTGTGCTTGGTTGGAAAGAAAAAAGAAAGAAAAAAAAAATTGACTTGTATAAACAAAAATTTTAAAAAAAAATCCTTTCACTTTCCTCTTAATTCAAATTTCATTTTTTTCCTTTCCCATTTTTTTTCTTCATTCCAAACGGACCATAAGAGTCTAAATAGAAGATCTCATATAAATGCAAGCCACTAAATTTGTACACCAATCCGAAAAGGATAAAGATTTTCTCCCAACATAAACTTGGAACCATGACCAAGATTGAACATTAACAAAATCCAACAAATTAGTCAGATCAAAAGAGCCTTGACAAAAAATAATTCCACTCCACAACTAGCACATAGACCAAACCAGCACGGCCCATAAAATATATCAAATCTTCCTCATTTCTTTTCCTCTCAACATGCATCCATGTTAAAAAAAAAAAAATACATTAAAACATGTCCAAGCATATAGATGATACTCAACCTGAGGAGTGCTAGCAACACTCTCTTTAGTACTCTCTTTATTATTGGTTAGAAATCACAAATTTTGATAAGTTTCATTATTAATTTAATGAGTTACTCTCCTTGTTTAGAAATAAAACTTATCAAAATTTGTAATTTTGAATAAAGTTTAGATAATAGTAGAAAAAGTGTTAAAAAGAATGTTATTAGCACTCCTCTTTTCAGAGTTTTCCAAACATTGTTGAATAGGACCAGAAGAGATTGCATCAAATTAAGTAAAATTGCATAATTTGTTCTTACTGAAAGTGTTCGCGAAGTATCTCCTAACAAAATACAATAATCAACTTCATCTTTACATATAAAAACAAAAGCAATCAGATTAAAAAAAAAAACTAAAAATAATTATTCCTCCAAAATGAACTTCTCTCTATGCCATATCCAAACCCAATTCCAACCATTTCCACTTCACTCCCTTATATCTTAAATAACAGGATGCTTATCCTCTTAGGGCTCTTTTAGTGGTCAGGATAAGATAAGATGAGATAGAATATGTGAGCAGATTAAGAATATGATAAACTATAATCTTATCTAATGTTTGGTGCACACTAGATAACCAACCAAACAACGATAAGATAAAATATAAATTATGTTCAAATGACAAGATTACTGTTTCATAAAATGACATATAATTTTCTCAAAGTAACTTTTAATTTAATTTTTTATTTTTTTACAAAAAAATTACAATTTTAACTAAACTATACAATATTATTTTTTATTTGTGTAGTTACTTTTCTTAAAATTATAAAAAAATATATATAAGATTTTTAAAATTATAATTATTATTCAAATAATTTTATTTAAAAAATATTGAATAGCAATTATTTAATTTTTAATATTTTAATTAATAATATACTTTAAATTTACATGTCAAAATTATTATTATTATATATAAATTAATATATATATTACTATATGTTATATTTATTGTGTGTGTGTGTGTGTGTATATATATAAAGAGTTTATCCTATTCTGTTACTTCCTAACCTAGCTTCTCCCTTAAGATAAGAAATACACTGGAGCAACAAGATATGATAGCATTATCATATCTTACTGACACAGCAAACAACATATTACAACAGGATAGAATAATTATTCTATCCTATCCTATCATATCTTAGGCACCAAACGGGTCCTTAAAGTGAGAGAATCATGGAAAAGTCTCTTTAAGAGAAATAATTCCTATTAATACATCATGCCAAAACTTAGTATAATTCCCATTTCTCATTTTTCATACCACATTGTTAGAAAACATAAAGGATTAATATATGAGCCACCTATACATTACTTAAATCTTGCCACCACACTAATGTAGATTTACTATTTCACCAACCATTGAGAATCCCCTTATCCAATGAATACCTGTGTAGGGATGGAAAAACAAGCTAGCCCAACCTGTTTTGGCCTGCCCCACCTTTAGCTCGCTTGAAACAAGCCGAGGTGGGCTAGCCTGCTTTCAAAAAATGGGTTGAATAATATAGCTCGTCTCGTTAAGAGTGGGCTGGCGAGTTGGCCGGCTAAAATTTTAATAAAAGTATTAAAAAGATTAAAAAATTTAAAATGAGAATATTTTTAATGAAATTCCTACAAGCATCAATAGATAAATATCCAAACCCAATTCCAACCATTTCCACTTCACTCCCTTATATCTTAAATAAGAGGATGCTTATCCTCTTAGGGCTCGTTTGGTGATCAGAATAAGATAAGATGAGATAGAATATGTGAGCAGATTAAGAATATGATAAACTATAATCTTATCTAATGTTTGGTGCACACTAGATAACCAACCAAACAACGATAAGATAAAATATAAATTATGTTCAAATGACAAGATTACTATTTCATAAAATGACATATAATTTTCTCAAAGAAACTTTTAATTAATTTTTTATTTTTTTACAAAAAAATTACAATTTTAACTAAACTATACAATATTATTTTTTATTTATGTAGTTATTTTTCTTAAAATTATATAAAAAAATATATAAGATTTTTAAAATTATAATTATTATTCAAATAATTTTATTTAAAAAATATTTGAATAGTAATTATTTAATTTTTAATATTTTAATCAATAATATACTTTAAATTTACATGTCAAAATTATTATTATTATATATAAATTAATATATATATTACTATATGTTATATTTATTGTGTGTGTGTGTGTGTGTGTGTATATATATATATATATATAAAGAGTTTATCCTATCCTGTTACTTCCTAACCCAGCTTCCCCCTTAAGATAAGAAATACACTGGAGCAACAAGATATGATAGCATTATCATATCCTATTGACACAGCAAACAACGGATTACAACAGGATAGGATAATTATTCTATCCTATCCTATCATATCTTAGCCACCAAACAGGTCCTTAAAGTGAGAGAATCATGGAAAAGTCTCTTTAAGAGAAATAATTCCTATTAATACATCATGCCAAAACTTAGTATAGTTCCCATTTCTCATTTTTCATACCACATTGTTAGAAAACATAAAGGATTAATATATGAGCCACCCATACATTACTTAAATCTTGCCACCACACTAATGTAGATTTACTATTTCACCAACCATTGAGAATCCCCTTATCCAATGAATACCTGTGTAGAGATGGAAAAACAAGCCAGCCCAACCCGTTTTGGCCTGCCCCACCTTTAGCTCGCCTGAAACAGGCCAAGGTGAGCTAGCCTGCTTTCAAAAAAATGGTTTGAATAATATAGCTCGTCCCATTTAAGAGTGGGCCGGCTAAAATTTTAATAAAAGTAATTAAAAAATTAAAAATTTAAAATGAGAATATTTTAATGAAATTCTAACAAGCATCAAATAGATAAATACGTTTTTAATTATAAGACTCCCATTTCAATAATTTATGTTAATTTTTATTATGAGTCATGCTTATGAAATTTTAATTTTAATTAGATAAGTTTACTAAATATATCTATGTTACTACTTTGTTTTCCTGTTCTAAGATTTTCTCATAAATCATTAACTCTAAACCTTGTATGTGTCTCCTACTGTGTGTTATTTTTGTTCAATTGCGCGCTTAATTCTTGTGTCCTAAAAGAACTCCTAAATGTAACATTATATGCCAAATGTAGGTTATTATTTTTTATTTAATTAAAAAAAGTATTGGCCTGACGGGTTGACCCACCCCGCCCAGCCATAGGCTCACTTTTTGGTGGGCCAAAACGGGCTAGCGGATTCATAATGCAGTCTCGGCCCATCAAAATTAGTGGCCTAAACAGGTTGACCAGACGGGCAAAGCCAGTTTGCCACCCATGTACTTGTGTTCCATAATTTTATATCAATTTAATTTTTTATCCTACAAATAGCGTCATTTCCACTTACCTAAACGACTGATATTAAACAATTTTAAGTTCTAACACTCAAACTGCCAAATTCTTTTGATCGACATATTTTATTCCCGCAACAAGAAAAATATATAATTTTTTTATAAGCATATATCTAATTTATAAGTAACAACTTTAGGCATACCTCATCACTACGAACTAAAACATAAAAATTCAAATATAAAGCATAGTTAAGCACCCTTCATCCTTGAAGCCCTATTAATATTGCCATTTAATTCAAGGTTCATTTTGCAAGATTTGACAAATAGCAATATTCATAATAAATAAAACATAGAGTTTAATAAGTATACACTGTTGGTGTAAAAAATTTTATATTGTCAACTAATTAGAAGTTATCTTTAATATGATTTTTAAGATAGTTATTATTAAAGTTTATTATTAAAGCCAATAAACTTATCATATATGATAGTTTGTCATTGGATGACAGTGTGAAAAAGCTTTACACTATTAGTGCATATCTTATTTTCTCTAAACTATATATTCAAACAATTATGTCTGATTTCACTTTTACCCGTTTTAGAAAATGACAATTGAATTGATTTTCAACTGCAAACTTTCCATTATGCATAAGAGTTAAACAATTATTTACAACACTACTTGCAAAGAAAGGTAGGTACTTTAATTGGCCTTTGTTTTAATGAAAATAGGAGCTTCTATGTTTTCCCGACTACGCTTAATATGCATTGATGGTGAATTAACCTGACAACTTGAAATGCTTAGGTTAAATTTCAAAGCAGGAGATAAATACAATTACAATATGGAGAATGAATTCATAAGCCGTGAAAGTTCATATTGGTATTCTACACTTATTTTCTGGAAATATATAGTATATGAAATAATGATATTTTTGTAACATTGATATAAATATTGTAGATCGATTAAAAAAAGGTGGATGCTTTTTAAATTTTATATCAAACTTTCTACAACAGTTATGTTTTAACCAATGTAAAAAAGTTAATTTCTAAATCTACTTCTATTACAACTGATATAAAATGTGGATGAATTTTCAATTATTTTAAATTCTAGACCTAACTTTCATGTCATTTATATTTTATGGTGCTTGTTAGAGCTGGCAAAACAGTTGGCCCAGCCCAACAGGCCAAACATAAAAATCGGGCTAGGCCAGGCTAGCTCGAATTTCTAATGGGTTGTATTTTTTCTAGCTTGGTCTGGCCTTGCCGGTCCATCGAGCCTGGCCATTTTGGCCCATGACTCTTTTTTTAAAAAAAGATTATACATTTTACAAAGGAAAATTTTTTTGGGCCAAACAGGCCCAATACCCTTTTTGGGCCTATTTTTATGGACTTGGCCCATCGGACTAGGCCATTTTGGCCTGCTTTTTTTTAGGTTAGATTTTTTTTAGCCCAACTCGGCTTGACTTGTCGGGCCATCAGGCTGGCTCACAGGGCCGGGCCAATTTTGCCACCTCTAGTGCTTGTGTCAAAACTACTAGTTTTCTCAATCTTATATTGACTCTTTCTTTCCTTAAGAATAAGGACAAAATATATATACAGTTCCTTAGATGTTACTTGTGTTATTCTTTTATCAGAATTAGAGCTTGACTTCGGTAATTTGCATAATCCTTTAATGCAAACTTTTATTATACAAATTACTGAAATAAAACTCCAATTTTAATTAAAAAACAACACAAACAACACCTATAAGTTTTGTCTTAAGAACAATTCTATATTTTTATTAATTCTAAAAAATAAATGATTCTTTCTCAAAAAAACATTATACTAAACATTCATTTTTACTATTGGCAGTTAAATTTAAGTCATTTAAATAACCTAAACGAACAATAGATGTTGTATCGTTTACATGCGAAAACTATCAGCTTGCTTTACCTTGCCGCGAGATTCAAGCCTCACGACGTTCTAGTTGAAATAATCACCGATGATATGTAGTTTTACAACGCCCAACAGCAATTCCATCACAAACCCAAGTCCTAGACACTAAAAACATGAGACGTGGGATATCACACTATTTTTAAGGATTTATATGCATGATGTGAAAATCACCCCAAGTGCTAAGCAAAAAAAAAAAATTGATTTTCAAAAGACAAAATACTCACGAGGCATAATATTGTGCGGACAAATTAAAAGACAAAGCAGTGCACTGCAGAAGTGCCAACTTGGCTGAATCTTCCCAACCTCGCACTTACAAATTTTAATCACAAGTTAAATTACTTTAAAAATTCGAAATTCTAACAAGGTGGGACTAAAACTCTTAAAATAACCAATAAGCCAATATAGACAACAAAGATCGGTCCTGGCCGCGTTACTAAAACGACGTTCCCTCACCATGCTCCCCAACATTTCAACATCCTTCTCAAATCACATCTGATGCTTGGCCCTTCATTCCACAATCAGCTTCATAAGCTTCCGTTTTCACATATGCCATAACAGGCCGTTCATACTCATAAACAGGAACAAAGCGAGCCTTCACCTCATTGTCAATGCGCATAGGCTCCTCCTCAAGTTGCTCCAAACCCCAAGTAAATTCACGCATGTGGTGATCAACAATAGTCCGAGCGCGCTTCCTCGCGGCAGTGTAACCATTCATCTGAGGCAATTCCACCTCAGCTGGGGTCTTCGCCCTTTTAGCCGCCCTCTTCGCCATTTTCTTTTCTTTTCTTATTTTACATTAACCTTTTTAATAGTGTATTTTTATTAAAAATAATTATTGTAAACATTAAAAAAATAAAAAATTATATATAATTTAAAAAAATTTTAAAAAGTGTCAATATAATTTATTTTTTAAAAAGTTTTGGAACTGACGGAAGTTTGCTAAGTCCGGTACTGTCCAAAAGCGTCCCCCTCCAATGGTTAACAATCTTGCCAACTCATCCAAGTCCTAGATGTGAGTCAGTACCTTGATAAACTTCAGAAATTGCTTATCGTTGTAGCCATGATTGTACATATTCTGAAGGGTAAACAGCTCCTTACGGAAACCAACTTGCACAAGCAGAGCGCAAGCTTCGTTCATGCGATCTTGTTGTGTCTCAGTCTGATCCAACGACAAAAAACTACCAACTGGACATCTGAGAACGACACCTTCAGGAAGGTACGACATCACAGAGTGAGACTTGCGAAACAAAAAAAAAAACACGGGAAAGGCAATTTATATTTTCAAATAATTGAATTTGTAGTTTCAATGTAGTGTAAATTGTACTAGCATTCATTTTTGGATGAAGAGGTCAGATTTCAAATGCATTGAAACTATAAGAGACATAAATTGGCACTTTTTCATTAGTAGAAGTCCAAGAGACAATAAATGGGGTGGACTAAACACGGGAAAGGTTGGCCAGAAAAAACTATAGGAGCCCCGGAGCACGACATCGCAAGTGATGGGACCAGTTGAAACAATCAGAAAAATCAAACCGGCAGCTGAATTTATAAATTTTTCAACTTCAAATATGTTGGGAAAGACAATTTATATTTTCAAACTATTGGTCTCTAAATTCAATTAAATCAAAGAATAGTTCCTAAATGGGTAAATCATCTTTCAGGTTAGTCCCTTTGTCAATTAATTACTGTTAAATTTAGTCTACATGACACGTTATGTGCCAATTTAGCATTAACCTTTATAAACATCTGGAGCACAGGGACTCAAATGACACGGACCAAATTGAAAGTGTAAGCACCCATCTAGACTTCTTCCAACCAAACATGGTCTTCTTCTCCAAACGTCACCTTCCCTTCCGCTTTGGCTTTGCGGCTCCTTGTATGAGAACTGCACTAGCACACCTGAAGCATACTCAAGATTCAAGAAGAGCATACTGAGCAGACAACCCACCAAACCTCGCAGTTCCTACAACACCACATCCAAGATACTGAGCAGTCAACCCACCGAACTTCGTTGTTCAGAACTCAAGACATTGAAATTATGATAATGTAAGATTCAATGAGATACAAGTTATACATTAAAATGGAATATAAAAAGGAGTTAAAAAAATTGTGAAACAAATAAAAGACAAAATTTAGATATAGTATCACAAGTATTAAATGTGTTGTTCTCCAATTAGAATAAAAATTTTACTTTGATAATATGTGTTAACATTTAATGGAATTTTTTATTATGCAGATTATTGAGACAAAAGTCCAATTTTGATTAAAGAACAACACCAACAATACTTATGGTACTACATCTAAGTTTTATCTACAAATAAAACCATACAAAGCAAAATAATGAGGAAAAAAGGCCAAATTAAAAGACAACAGCACACCTTTGCGATGAAGGCACCTCATAGCATCCCTGCCAATTTCATATAAAAGGGTGTATTTATTAGGTAGTGTATTTTTAAGTATCAAATTAAGCACTCAATAAGACAGGAAGGGTGTTCATGACCCATCTCGTCCTACTAATCTGGTCCGGCACGAAGGGACTTTTAGCGGTTCAGGTAAAGAAATTAGATCCAATATATTTTCGAGATGAGTTCAAATTATACTTCGAGTCGTCCCAACCTGGTTTAATGTATATATTCTCTTATAAAAGTCTAATTTTTTTAAAACAATTATGTATTAATAATACAATTTTTTTTTACTTAATAAATAATGTTTGTTTAAGATGATATTATATTTATATTAATATTATTTATTTTAAAGTATATATTGTAAAATATAACTTAATTGTAGTTGAATATTATTTTAATTTTACAATTTAATTGTATAACGTTAAGATTAATATATTATAACAACAAGTCAGATTGATTCAAGTCTTGTTCCATGACTTGTTGGGTTTTAATCGATTTGGATTCGAGTTCAAAAAAATTGATCCTATCAAAATTTCAAGCCGAATAAAAACACAGGCCAACCCTTCCGAACCCGTGTCATGAACACTCCTAGATCTCAGCGCACTTGACCATTGCTTGTGACAAGTAACGGACAAAAGATAGAAGGCTGCATAAAAGGAGAATTGACATATGCATATATACTGATAAATATATAAAAATTTATTAAGAGAAGAAAAAGAAAGTATAAGACATGATGACAATCCTCTAATAACCCGGTGAATCAAATTATCGTGGTTCAACCTATAAAAAAAATCCTATATTTTACTGGTTTATATGCATAACACTTGTTAAATTTTACAGAAACACGAATATATCATCAATTCATCATACATATGCATGTATTGATGTTGTTTTAATGAAAACCCAACATACTCTCTGTAATGAAAATATTAAATTTGTCGCTTAAGAAGTATTTCTATATGTTCCTTACAGACGAAAGTTTAGTGAAATTTACCATTTTTAATTTTTTTTGAATTTCTTTCATGCATATGATCAGAGCAGAATGCCTTGCATTTTAGCGGCATCTCTTTGTTCCTTGCTTTCTTCTGGGATAAGGATCATGTTCACGGCTTCTCTGTCACGCTCAGCTCGTGGCTGTTTCAACGGAATTTTCCAATATTTATATGTCATGAAAGAGAATAGACAACTTTGTTGCATTCTTAAACCTTTATGTTCCTTTTTGTATGTTACTTTTTCTGTTTTGGATGATAACTAATCCTCCTCCTATTTGCACTTCCCCTCTCTTCTCTAAAACATAACAAATCTTTGTTTGATACCAAAAAACTCACACTAATGCCTGAGATCAATAACGATATTCAATTGTATCCTCAAGCATAGTAGTATGGGAAACTACTTCGCTGGAAGGTAATAGTATCCTCAATAATGATATTCAATTCATTATTGACAAGGGCCCAAAGCCGTTAACGAGGCAGAGGGCACTGGAGCAGAGGAATTTGAAGGACTCGCTGGTAGGAGAAGCGAGAAGAAGGTGGCACTGGGAGAGGAAGACTACATTTGGTTGGAAGAGACTGAGAAGGTGGAACCAGGGTTTATGGAGGTGGTGGCTGCTGACACTTTCAATTTGGTCCCTCTGAGTCACTTTAAGTCCTTGTCCACGTGTTTTTAAGAGAAATTTTCGTTAATCTTCACTTGACAAGTAATTAAGTATTATTAATTTTTTTTTGTAAATTGTAAAATTTATATGTGTTATTAGTTATGACCATAAACACTTAGTAGTCTTAAACTATTTAATAACTTCTCGTATTTTAAATATTTGTCCGAGGTCAGCGCTATGTAATGGGCCATGTGGGCATAACAGTTAAACTTAATAGTGACTATGAAAATACTAACATGAAAGATGATTTACACATTCATGGTTATTTTTTGTTTAATTAAATATAAGGACTAAAGTTATAGCGCCTATCACATTCAGAGACTTAATTATTGATTTATTCCAATTATTCCTTAAAAGCTGGTACTTCTCTAATTAATCTATCTTTTTTCTCGTCAATCAAATATGTGAAAATGCATTGTTATTTATAATTTTTTTTCCTCCTTTCCAAATACTATTAAAATGAAGAGAGTCTTCCATCATAGTTTTCTAGAAACTAAGGATTCAATTGGTGGGCATGACAAGAGAAGATAAAACAGAATATAAGTGTTGGAAAATTAAGAGTGTGAGAAAAGTGAATTTAAGCTATAATTAAAATAGATAGTTAAGATTAAAATTAATTAATGTAATTTGTACATTGTTATATAATCAAGATTATTTTGTCTTATTTTTTATGCTTGCACTAAATATGTCTTCATATGAGAAGTGTTAATAACATACTCTTTAACTCATTTTTTATTATTAGTTGAAATTTATTAGAGATTCTAAGTCAACTAATGATATGACTAAAATAAAGTATATAAGTGAGGGATAACTCTCACCCCTTAAGCTAACTTTTGGAGTTGAGTTAGGCCCAATCCCAAAATTGTAAAGATGGTATCAAAACCTATCCTAGCAATTGTTGTTAGGCTTATCAAGTCATCCACTATTAGGCCGTTATCGGACTACTTGTAGATTTTCAATGCCACAAGCTTTCGCTCGAGATGTCCAGTTCTCGGTGTGTGAGAGTGTAATATAATATATAAGTGGGAGACCATCCTTACCTTTTGAGCTAGCTTTTGAGATTGAGTTAAGCCCAACCCAAAATTATAAGAAAAAAGATATTTAGTTCTACAAACTTTACGCTCAAGATGTTCAGCCCTCGACGTGAGTAAGTGTGTTGGAGATCCCACATCAACTAGTGATATGGTCAAAATAGAGTATATAAGTAGATGGGACAATTCTCACCTCTTTCGTTAGCTTTTGGGATTGAGTTAGGTTCAAACCCAAAACTGTAAAGAAAAAAAACTACACAATCATGAATAAAACTCATTAAATAAGAAGTGAAAGTCATCAAACTTGTAAAATTTTATGATTTTCAATAAATTTTAATTATTATAAAATGTTTTTACAAATATGTTACATAGTGTGTTTCTACCATTTTTTGTCCCCCATACAGATGTATGCCTATGTGTGCTCGTACATATGCAAAAACAAAATAAAATTAGTGTCAAAACAATTTATACATAATTTTTAAAAAATTACCACTAAAATTTGTGTAACCCACATTATATTCATTTTGACACTAATATGTACAACACTGGAGCAGGTGAGCAAGGTCGAAGGGAAAACACTACATGAGGAAACTTGCATAAGTCAATATGGACTATGACGAGGGAATACATTTGTCCTCCCATTAGAAAGGCTTGATGGTCTTGGAATTTTTTTCCTCTGTATGTGGAATTAGTTTTGCGAAACTTCATTTCAATGTGTGATATTAATTACGAATTAAAGCATTTGTGACTGTGATAGGAATCTTGACTTTCTCTACTCAGTACATCTCTTCTAATGGCCACATCTCCTATTACCCCCGTGGATTGAATTAATGGTACCTTCTAAACTCTTCTGGATTAGCTTCTCTTCAAAATGTCCAACTTGTTTAGAACTTAGGTATCTGGTATTTCATTTTATACCTTTGTAAATAGGAAGCAAAAATAGGCCCTCTTACAGTGAGTTGACGATCAAGTATGTAGTACTCTTTGTAGTAGTGGTCCTTATATATCGTATTAACAATCGAAAAATGGTCGAAAGAAAAAATCTCTATTTGACAGGGCTTCTTTCTATACCTATGAATTCCATTGGACACAAAAATGATACATTGGAATAATCATTTGAGTCTTCCAATGTCAATAGGTTGAGCAAATGCATTTCTCACAAATCCTGCCACTGGTTCTGTCGGTTGCCATCATGATATTCTATTATTTATGTGCCAGTCTGTCTTATGATAGTGTTAGTGGTAGTGAAGATGGTGACCATTGGGGTTTGAAAGAAAATCTCATGTTGGCATTGAACTACATATGTAGCATGTAGCATCAACTCTTAATAGTTTAAATTGTATACAAAGTATAGGAACTTGATAAATTTGTTGGATAGTCTTAATTGTTGTATTCACAATAGGAAGTCAGTATAATTTTTTTTAATTTAGTTAATTTTGTGCTTTTTTTTTTCACTGGTATTTTCTTTCAAATACAATATAGTTTGAGATACAATCGGACACTAAAGGTAAACACTTCTTCTAACGAGGACTCAAACCTTGGTTTGACACGTTGTGAGGGACTAGTCCTTTCCATTAGACCCAACTCATGTTTGCTAATTTTGTGTTTATTTATAGTATAAACAATGAGATAAATATGAGTGTGGTTGTTTTATCATGAAACATGTTCATCATCACCTCTAAATGCATTGTTGATTCATTTGCAAAAGGTGATTTTCTTTAATTTTTATAACTTAATTAATTTTATTTAATACTTTTAAATTTATGTGTCGTAGTTTTTAATTTATGACTTTGAATTGCAAAAACTCGACAATTTTTGGATCCCTTATTTGTCAAAGATATTATTTCACTGAGACATCATTTGACAAGTTTCTTGCTTAACCACATTTCTTTATAAATATATCATTAAGTTGAATGATTACTTAGGCTGTGATTGTGTGTATGAGTTGATTTTGTCAAATTGTAGTTGTGGCAATGAATGTGACAGTGTTTATATTGTAAATATATAAAAACGGTTTTAATTATGTGGATTGTTTTGTCAAAATGTAGTTCTGTGATAAGATAATTGTGTTGTGAATTGACTGTGAAATTAAGTTGGCAGGCAGGTATTTGTATATAATTATGTATAAAGAAAGTTGTAGGTTTTAGTATAATTTAAAAAAAAAACTTTTTATACCAGTTGTAACTATAACCAATCTAAAAAGTTGAAAAGAACTGATCTTAAACATCTTTCTCGTACTAGTGAAAATTGATTCATTTGAATGGTAGTTAATTTTGTAAATAAAAAAAAAAACAAAGAAAGAAAGAAAAGAAAAGAAGAAATTTTCAACATTTCATACATTTTTTATGGATTTTATTTTTGATATATTTGGATTAGTTAATATTGCGGTCAATTTTATTTTATTTTTTTACAATTAAGAGAGTTTTAAAAAAATTATAAAAATCACGATTTCCAAACACGCCAACTAGTTAAATTTTAATGAGAAATTTCGATGGTTCATAGTTCGAGTTTTACAACTCAAAACCCTGTTGTGAATCTGAATGGATTTGAAGACAAAATTAGCATTGCTAGTGTGGTACAGATAGCGTAATTCGCCTTGTGATTGGAATTATTTGGACTGATGCATAGTGCATTATATTAGTTGTCTCTTATTAGTTAGTGGGCCCTTCAATCAACAATTAACCCTTTGATTAGTTTTCCTTTCCTAAAGGTTTGGATCAATCCCAGCCTTTGTAGACTTAACTTTGCCCTGTATTATTTCTTAAAGAAATTTTATAAGTTTCTTGCTCTCGGCATCTTTTGTTGGTGGTGGATAAAGAGCAAGTGCCCCTGCTCTTGGCATCTATTGGAGAGTGAAGGTACTGTTAATACAAATATAATTTGCCCTTTAGATCGTAATAATTAATACGGTTTTTTTCCCTTATATTTTTTTAATGTCTGCACTATTTCATAGATAACAAAATTACACTTTATTTGAATTAATTATTAGTGCTTTCGCACATATTATATACCACAATCATCACCCTACCAAAATGAAGAGTTCTTACTGCAGTATTTAATTTGTGTTTGGATAGGATTTGCTAATAGTGTACAAATTTTTTTTAAAAGAACCAAAAATGATCCAGCAAGAGAAGCCACTCAGCTGGTGATAGTGGAACTAAGGATAAAGTAAGTTGAGAATCTACCAAAAAGAAAACTAGTACTTCTTTACAACAAAATTTATAGTCCTCCAAAACACAAACAAATAGTGGCTAATTATGCCTTATAGTGAGTTCTTAACGTCATTGAATTTATAACTTATGGTGCATTGCTTTGTTACTTTGGCCAATTATTCCTTGGGAGCCCATGGTGCTTCTCTGATTCACCATCTACTTGGAGTTTAGATTTGGGAATCAATCTCAACCATTAGAAGTTTTCAAATAGAAATAATCAACTAAACAACAAGAACTTAATTATATATACGAGGGTCCAACTATTGGGCGGCAATGATTCAAGGTAGGTAGGTATTATAAGCATGCAGGTAGTAATATATTTTTTTCACAAGACATGCTATTCTTCGGAGCACAATCTGAAACGACCCATCATCTCAACAAGAATAATTTGACGATCACACACAAACAGAAAGAGAGGGGCTCACGGGCAGCACCAAACAAACAACAACAATTACAACAAAGTAAAAGTGGCCAAACATAAAAAAATAAATTCAAAGAACATTTTTATAGGCAAAAAGTGCAACCTGTCCTGTGGTTTGGATTGCTCGTCTCTCTCTCTCAATAGATGTCAGTAGAAACACCCGTGACCTCTCTCACTGTTATTGATTCTCTGATTCAGCTTCACTTTCCAGTCCCACATGTAAACAAGTACTAAATTGTATATAAACCGTGACACAAGCCAGTTTGCACAGCACTTGTAATTCCAAACTACATTCCCCACCTTATATCATTCTTTTGCTCACACACATTCTCTCCGAGAATGTCAAATTTGCATTTCATTTTCTTTGTTTTAGTTGTTATTCTTCTTCTACAAAATCCCAGTGCAACACAATGCCATACCAAGGGAATTCGACCTAAGCCAGGGAATGGGTTATCTACCAATATGACCAGAGCCCAATTTTCAGAACAACAGTTCATGAAATGGGTGAGGTTTGTAGGTGGCCTCAAACATTCTGTCTTTAGGACAGCAAAGAATAAGCTTTTTCCTTCTCACACTTTGCACGTTTCTAAGAAGCCCGGCAAAGGAGGTTTTACCTCAATTCAAGCAGCCATTGATTCCCTTCCATTCATCAATCTTGTGAGAGTGGTAATCAAGGTCCATGCAGGGGTTTACACGTGAGTACTAGTATTATATTTCTTGTTATACCACTTGAATTCTGCCACATTCTAGTCCTTTTGCTTTGTGTTGTTTGTTTATAGTTTTTGTTCATGTGAGACGTGGTTCTGTTTGTCCTGTCCACGTTCATTATAATTTTTTTTTGTTTTTGTGTGCTGTGGCACATAGGGAAGTGATAATAACTTGGTGTCTTTTTCCTTGTGATTCAAATGCCCTGAGAATTGGTCTTTGACTACAGAAGACGTTTCAGCTAATCAACTGTCCTTTCTTTCAGCCTTGTCTTCTTTTTATTTTTGTTTTTTTAACCTCTTTGTTTCACAACTTGCAAAAAAATTTCTATGTTTATTGCCATAACAAATTGAGAATTACATTTGACTGAAATTCTCTTATTTTTCACTTGCTTTTTTTTATACAGGGAGAAAGTTAACATTCCTCCTTTGAAATCCTTCATAACAATACAAGGAGCAGGCGCAGATAAGACCATTGTTCAATGGGGTGACACTGCTCAAAGCCAGCCACTAGGAACCTATGGTTCTGCAACTTTTGCAGTGAATTCACCTTATTTCATAGCCAAGAACATCACATTTAAAGTAAGTAACAAGTTCCATTCCTCTGCTTTGATATAAATCTTGCTCTATCTGTGTTTTTACAAGCAAATATTGTGCAATTTTGCATGCAGAACACTGCCCCCATTCCAGCACCAGGAGCCGTTGGAAAGCAGGCAGTGGCATTGAGAATTTCAGCAGATACAGCAGTATTCCTAGGCTGCAAATTCTTAGGAGCACAGGACACACTCTATGATCATTTGGGTAGGCATTACTATAAGGATTGCTATATTGAAGGCTCTGTTGATTTCATATTTGGCAACGCTCTTTCTCTCTTTGAGGTTAGATTTTCTCTCCAATAATTTTACAGCTGTGATCTTGAATTATTGTGGTTAGATAATCTGAGGATTTGTACTATAGTCTAATATTAATTTAATCCATATCTGTATAACCTAACCAACTTTGTCCCACATTATTCAATAAATTAACCTTAAATGGAATCTAATTTGTTCCTTCCCTCTATCCATTCCATTTATGCTATTTTCAAATTAAAAGCAAAAATTAATAGTCATAGACATGTGGTACCCTCAGCATTGAGTTACTTATTTGTCCTGAGGAGCATGGTTTGGTAACATACTGAACCGAAATTTTCTTCTAATTACATTGGCAACACTTACTAGGGATGTCACGTGCATGCCATAGCACAGCTTACAGGGGCCCTAACAGCCCAGGGAAGGAGCAGTTTATTAGAAGACACGGGTTTCTCGTTTGTACACTGTAAGGTCACGGGCTCAGGGGCACTTTACCTTGGAAGGGCTTGGGGTCCATTTTCTCGTGTTGTCTTTGCTTACACTTACATGGACAACATCATCATTCCCAAAGGATGGTATAACTGGGGCGACCCTAACCGTGAAATGTAAGTTTCTCTCTCTCTCTCTCTCTCTCTCTCTCTCATTGTGACACGCATAGACACACGTGAAGGCACATAACTGGTTGTTAACTTTTTTAATTGAATATAAAATATAACTCATTGAATTTAATATTTCCTCCAATTTACCTAAACCCTCACCAATAGTTCACTGAATTAGTAGAGTGGGAATTCCAAATGTATTCAATATGTGGCTCAAAATAACGTGATTTTGGCACCGCTTAGCCTAGTTAAAATTTATGCAAACCCAAAATGAATACAATTACTCTGTTTAGCTAAAAAGCAGCGTTGCTACATTTGTCACGTAAAAATACTTTCCTAATAAAATTTTTATACGCACATATTCCCCTAGATGTAATCTACTAGACTACATGGAAACACATAATCCCTTCTTTTTCTCCAAACTTTTTTAATCCTGCTAGTGATCAGATTAATGTAATTGCATCGCCAAAATTTCGTTTTATATGTGTCTTCAATGTAAACGGCCATCATCCCTTGACTAAAAGTAGTCTATGTTGGAAGGCAGTAACAACTGCATTCCATAAATTAATTAGTGTAATATTTGTTTCAAATCACTTTTGTTTTACGTTGCATATAAAATGTCAAATTACCCAACTGAAAAGAGGAAATAGAGTTAAAATGCGTACATAGGACTATAGGCGGGTGCAAAAAAAAAAAATTATATGAAATAATCAGGGTTCAACTAATTAAATTACAATTTACAAACATGGTGTGTATCTCTCTCACTAACGGAAAGTACAATGTGTTGCGATGAAAGATTATGTTTTGTTGTTCTGTTCTGAATTACCTTCTCTCTGTTACATCCCCTTTTGCACTAGTAGGGGCACAAAATGTTTGGCATTTTGCCCTTTATCCGGAGAAGTTCGCACTTCACAAATCACAAATAGCCTCCAGCAATTCTCAATGCTTTTATGCCAAGTGACAAACAAAGGCACTTAGTCAGCTTCTATTATCAGTCTCCAACTCTCCACCGTACCATATCAGAATAATGGATGAGTCTATTCTCTCATGACAGAATAAGGGCATTGTTGGGTATATCTAGTTAGAGTATTGTGCCACCAGGAAGAGAAGTGACCTAACATGTGTGGTGGAAATCTACGTGTTGTGCTCATGCACCTTCCAATACACAAAATGCTAGAAAAATGAACTTTATGCAGAATAAGAAATTAGTAGCACTTTTAAGAGAAAAAGGGTAGGTAAATATAGGAGAGTCCTACCCCAAAAAAAACTACTAGTCTCTATATTTGCTTACATAGATAAGGCAGAGCAGCGTGCGCATAGGGTCTGAAAAGAGCCTCGTGTCTCAGCCACCTAATCCCACAGCTTGATCTATGCTATATTGTTATTTGCTATACATTGACCTATTGGCATGCGCATGTGAGTGCGTTTCTAATTTGTTCCCATGTTTTTTGTATTATATTGGGTCCACTAGGACTGTATTCTATGGACAGTACAAATGCACAGGACCAGGAGCAAGCTTCGCGGGGAGAGTATCATGGTCAAGGGAGCTCACTGATGAGGAGGCCAAGCCATTTATTTCACTTGGCTATATTGATGGGTCTGAATGGATCAATCTCTCTCTTTGATTTGAGAGAAAAATTGCTTGAATTTATCTGATTACAAAATTTTGATGTATAAATATATAAATTACAATTTGAGTTTGATAGTGCCTTTCAGATCCCCCAATCCCTGTTGCTTCACTTAGAATCACAACTCGTTTCAGTTAGCAGTTCCCAGCTACTTCACATTTATTTTATTTTATTTTATTAGTGAAAGTGTTACTCTGGGGACACAAGAAACCACAATTATGGACGTAATATCAAGATTCTTTTCACAATTACATCGCTCGCAACTGTAATTGCAGTTGCATCAATTGCATCTATTTGCATTTTCCCGCAATTTTAAGAATTGTGATGAAACCACGACCGCAACTTAAAATAAATGATCCAATTGGTCATACTTCATTATTTTAACTTTAAAAAATTGACGGATGTCACATAGTATATAACTATTTCTATTTTTCACTTATATTTTATCCTTTTTTGTATACACATCTAAAAAATATGTCATAAAATTAAAGGGATAAATTTTTATTATCTTAATTTTGTGTTCAAGAAATATTTTCCAGAGGTAGGACATCAGTGACATCCTTTGCATCTCACTGTTTTTTCCTTTAAAAAAAATTATAATTGTAAAAGCTCAACTGAAAAGTATTTCTCTCATACTTTGATGGCCTCAGCCCTTGATTCTGATTGCTTACGGTTTTAGCCAACCGATAAGTAGGGGTGTACAAGACCCTGTCTAGCCCGACAACCCGTCCTGGACCAAAGGCTTCGGACCGGGTTTGACCCGGTCTCCAAAAGGAAAAAAGAACAAGAAAGACAAGACAGTCTAGAACCCGACTTCGGGTTGGGACGGGTTCGAGTTGAACCTCGGATTACCCAGTCCGACCCGATTATTATTATTATTACATTTTGGTAAATATTTTGTTGTTTTGCTATCAATTTTCCAAGATTTACAAAGAGATAATTTAGAATAATAGAATCTACTTATTGTTGGCGGCATTCCCATTACTCTAGCGTAGTAGAAACAAAAATGGATTATTTGCTTACTTAAAGTTTAATATTGCTATCGCAACTCCCTAAAGTTAAGCTCAAAATGGATGATTTGCTTTCCTAGATTTTAGAATTGCCCCTGTAACTTTCCCTTAATAGCCCAAGGTGCACAAAAAGTTAGTAGGTTTGAAAAAACAAAAAAAAATGTGATATGCGATGTTAAAAAATAATTTTATAAGAGATAACCCCTTAACAGCCCCCCCTCAAAAAAAAATCTACAAGATATTTCCTCTCCAGAATGTCTAATACTCTCACTCTTTATGAACTGAATTTTTTATAAAGCAAAACATGAATGTAATTTCATTTTCTTTGGAGTTTATACATTTTTTTGTTATACAGAATAATATAATCTATGCAAAGAAAAAACTTTATCACGTGCGGTGTGGATTTCTAATAATGTAATGTGTCTTCCTCTTCCCTCCACTCCTTGACTATGAAATCTAATTTTCTAATAATGTGTAATGTATATTAAGTTTATGTCTTGAACTTCTTACCATGGTTAATGAGTACTATATAAACTTTTAGTTTACACTTCGAGTCAACCCAATGTTGTCTTACTTGAGCCCAGTCTTCGTTAAACCTGTGTGTTATCAGATTTCTTCGGGTTAGGGATCGGATTCGGGTCTACAAATTGGCCCAGTTAACATTTAGGGACGGATTAGGGACATATATAACCCTCCCATGAGCACCCCTACCAATAAGCGATGCATAATTAAGGTGGTGGGGGTTATTTCACTTGCTATGCAAAAACCGCTATGAATCTTTTATAAACGGCGCTACTGTTACCAGAATCATTACGGTAGTGAATTATAGGTTGAATGTGGAGAATTTTCACCCCTCTTGCATAAATTGGTGTTTACTTGTTTATCAATATGAAGTGGTGCCTATTACCATTGAGTATTTTCTACTTTTTAAGTTAATATATTTACCTCTCGTTTAGAAAAGGAAACAAAGATAATGTGTAGCTTATTATCTACATTCATCCCTAGTGACATTCGCATTTTCTTCCCTCTTTTCCAAACTTTCATTATTTATGACCCATATGAAATTTTATCACATATTTGCATCATCCACAGTATCACTAAGAGTCAGTAACTCAGTATAACCTTAAAATGATAAAATCCTTTTCATCGGAAACAAAAGAATATTTTTTAACAACGAAAAAAAAGAGAGTAAATTTATGTAAATTACATGTAATAACATTTCGTGACTTGTTGGGTCTCCTTTGTGCTAGGATCATGCTCTACAATGTGGGGTTAAATCAACAGTGCTTCGGCCCACTTATGTGGAGGAGCTGCCATGATAAATGAACAAATGCACTCGACCCAAAAAAACGAAAACAATAAAAACACAGAACAAACGCAACGTTAGGTTATAAAATGTTTCACAAAGTTAAGCAATCAGCTTCACCAACGGTTCTATTTCCTTAAATATTAAAAAAATAATATTATATGTAATATTATATAATTTTTTATTTTTTGATTATATTTTATCGTTTTCATATACCTATTCTAAAAATATATTTTAAAATTAAAGAGACAAATTTTTGTTGTCTCAATTTTGTATTCACCAAAACATTTCTGACTTCATCCATGCTTATTCGGAAAGAAAGCACTTCATTCCCCTTAAATGTACTATAGTTATACTTTTTACTCTCATATATTTAATTAAGTGTAATATACTCTAATTTAATATTATTTACTTATTTATAATAAATAAAAGTTAATACGTGTACTATAACTTTGACATCTCAACCACTAAACTTTTAATTTTTTTTATCACATTATCGCAATTTGATTGAATCCCTTATTTTATCCTTCTTCTCTAAAGTTATGTATTATCTTCCTATTCCTTCTTATAGTTACCCAGCTTTTAATTATTCTTAAGCCTCTTTTGCTTCTCCATAAGGTTAACTCATTACTCTTTTGAAGCCTTTGACAAACAAATGGCCGATATAATTACAAATATTCTTCTTCATTTTAATCTTCCATTCACTATCAGTGATTAGTGTTAACCAATTAAAAAACATTGTAGATATACATTTTAAAATAATTATTATAAAAGTCAATTATCTTAACATACATATCAATTCATAATTAGATATTACTATAAAAAAATTTATACTATTAATATATTCTAATTAAATTTTTAAAATAATTTCACTTTTTCTACGGGACTCTCCCTACTCTCTACAAATTAGATAATAATTATCATTAGATGTTTTTCTTGAAAAAAAAAATTAAGATAATCGGACATTGGCCAAGTTTATATCTAGCTGATTGTAAAATTTCTGTTAATCAAATTTAATAGTTAATTTAATACAATTAAATGCATTGTGGGTAAGAAGGTGCAAAAGCATTTGGGTAATTAATATTGTATTTATCTCAATTACTTGTACGTTTTTTTCTTTCTGGTTTTATACATGACTAAATTTGCGGTCTGGTTATTGATAACATAAGCATGACGTTAATTTAAAAGATGACTAAATTGCACTTTTGGTTTTTTTATAACATCTAATTCTTCACAATTTTGGTCCCTCTTTTTTTAAAGATGCAATTTTAGTCGTCCAATTTTTCAAACTACGCAATTTTAGTCTATCCATTAGTTGGTGTTGACATGGCATTTTAATGTTGACTTGAACCGCTAATGTGGCATTTTAATGGTAATGTGGCAGCACATGTGGTGTTAATGTGAACCGTAGACATGGTTGCTAATGTGGCCCAAACATGTTGACATAGCACTAATGTGGATGGGTGATAAGGCATTGGTAAGGAGATTTATAATTTAAAGAATGTTAGTAGAAGTGCTGAAGGTGAGATTAAAATCCTTGACCTTCCATTTCTCTTTCACTACCTTAACCATTAAGCTATTTAACCTGTTTGAATCATAACATAAACACTATACTATATATAATATTGTTGCATGAGTTAATTGCATTTTTAAAATACTTGTTTAATGTTAAATCTAGTTTAAAAATAAAAAATTTATATAATAAAAATAAAAAAATTAATAAATAAATTATATAATTTATTATTTAATATATTTTTTATACAATAAATATAAGCATATAATCACTTTTGTCTTTAATCTCTTTCTTTACCTTATTTTTTCTTGTCATCTTTTTCTATCACATCACTAATATTATATTATTTATTTTAATATTATAATTTATATTATTTAATATATTAAAATAATATGCTATATTATTTATTTTAATATTATTTTAATATAATATAAATGACGTGGTAAAAAAGAACAAAAAGATGAAAAGAGAGAAGTGAGAAGTGATTGTATGTTTATATTTATTGTATTAAAATATATTAAATATTAAGTTGATAGATTTATTTATTAAATATTTTTATCATAAATATATTTTTAATATTTTTAACATTTCTACATGAGTTAATTTCACTTTTCATTTCCCACTATTGTGTAAATTTAAATTTTATTTAATATTCAATCTTTATTATTTTAATTTAAAAATTATTAAATAATATAAATATTATGATATTAAAATAAATAATATAATATTTGTGATGTAGTAGAAAAAGATGAGAAGAAAACAGGATTAAAAAGAAAATAAAAGACAAAAGTGATTGTATGTTTATGTTTAGAGTAAATTATAATGACACTCTCTAAATTTTTTTCAGATTACACATAATAACCCTCCTTATACATTATATTACACCCCTAATTGTTTAAAAAATATTACACTAACACTCCTTATACATTACACTAACACTTCTTAATTGTTTGAAATACATTACATTGTGTACCCTATAAGAGAGGTTGTTATAAACATTAAAAAAACAGAAAATTATGTGCAATTTAAAAAAACTCAGACGGTGTTAGTGTAATTTACTCTTATATTTATTGTATAAAAATATAAAAATAATAAATTATATAATTTATTTATTAATTATTTTTTATATTATTATTATTTATTATTTATTATTTATTATTTTAAAACTAAATTTAACATTAAATAAGTATTTTAAAAATGCAATTAATTCATGTAGCAATGTTATATATAGTATAATGTTTATATGATGATTTAAATAAGCCAAATAGCTTAGTGGTTAAGGTGGTGAAAAAGAAAATAAGGGACAAGGGTTCTAATCAATGTTTTTAAAACCTAAACCGATCATTGAACTGGTCAAGACACTGGTTTAAGGTTCAATGGTTGAACTATGGTCGAACTGGTATTAATAAAATAATAATAATAATAATAATTAAATAATACATAAAATAATATTAAAAAAACATAATATCATAATTTTATAATACAAAAAATTAAAAATAAAACATAATTTTATAGGTTCTTTACATTTACAATAATTACAAAAGTGCAAATCAAATATGTCATAATACTTAAGTATAAGTTTTAACTATACACATCAACATTTATTAATAAAACAAGTTTATATTTAAAATAAAAAAGAAAATGATAAATACATTAGGTTGGTTTTTATTTTTTAAGAAAACAAATCAAAATAATATTATATTAAGCATTTTTCTTTGATCTGCTGTGAACCAGTTTTTGGCCAATTTTGACTAGTTTTTTGGTTCTTTGACCGATTTTTTTTTCAAGCCGGTTCTATGGTTTATTTGAACCAGTTAGGTGTTCGGTTTACTAGTTTTCCGATCCAACCAACCGATCCAATCTAATTTGCAAAACACAGGTTCTAATTACACTGTAAGGACTTTTACTAACATTTTCTAAATCATAACACATGTGCCATGTCAGCGTAATTAAAAAAGAAGGATCAAAATCGTAAATTAAATATTTAGTTTCTCTAAGTAAGAAGTAAATAATTTCAGTTGTTAATTTTCTTATCAATATTGATATTCCAACACCTTTATATTTTATTATGCATATATATATATATATATATATATATATATATATATATATATAAAATTCAAAGGGAAAAGTCAAATTCTAGTACTAAACGGTTTACAACAACTCACACGCACTATTCAACCAACCCTTAAATCATATACATAGAATATTAACTATTATATTTTTTCATTAATCATGGAGATTACTTCCTTTACCTTATAAAATGAGTTATGCACTTTAAAAAAGTCCATTCCTATTTGAAATGGTGGTAAACCTTCCTTTCCCATCTATTATTCTTGCTATACGTACGTTTGAATGGTAAAAAAAAGTTAGTTTTATTTGTCCAGTTATCCTAGTATTTTTTCTGAATTTTCTTTCTCCAATTAGTCAGCGGAATATTCCTTGTCTGGAGGTAAAATTTAACGATAGTACCTTTTGCCTTTTAGACATTTTTTTAACTTAAAGCCATGTGCACACCATGTGCATATGATTTCGTTAAAATTAAGTAATTAATTACTAAATTGAATGAAAAGGAAAAATTATAATGAATTTCATAAAATCAAGGTGTATTAGTACATGTTTGATTTAATATATTTTAAAAAATAATTATTTTTTTTAATTTTCTCAGAAAGGTTTTAAAACAAGAGATTATTTCTAAGAAATTAATATTTTCTAAACATGTATTTATGCTTGATTTAAGATGTGCGGCTGGAAAATCCAAATTAGAGTAATAATTTAAGAGAATAAAATGCTTTTTACCCCAATTATTCTCTACATCCAAAATAATTAGAAGGAAATTTTATGGGATTACCGTGTTAAATAGGCATTCCCTTGAGTGAGAATAATCGGATCAGTCTGCAACAGAGAAGAAAGGATAACGGTTGGGAATAGATATATTCACACCTTCAATGATACTACTGATTGCATGTGCATTTACTGAATGTAGTTAATGAATGCGTGTAATTTTTCTGCTACAATCGACAGTTAATTAATAGGTTAGCATTGCTAGCTGCAGTGTAAACGAAGGTTCCAACAAATAGGTTAAAAAGAACAGTACAATTTTTGGGATTATCCAAGCCACATGCATCAACTAGCAATCAAAAACGAAGAAGACACACCCTTACCCCTCCCGTTCAAAATTTTGGGGGTTGTGAAATTTTCCTTGGGTTAAATAACTCTATAGTACATTATCAGTACAATTAAAAAAATTGTATCAACTATCTTTAAATACATACAAAATTTTACCAATCATTTATTATATAATTATTTAATTTCATTTTTACTTTGAGTAAGTTAGATAATTTCAAATTTAAAACAATTAATAATAATAATAAAAAAAAGATTTGAAGACATGTTTGCAGCAAACGTCCAATAATAGTACATGTCAAGGTTATGAATCAGAAGAGATAACCACTAACCTGCGTTCCCTGGCATTCAAGATTCCCCACAGTCAATAAACTAAAATTCCCAATCATTAATTGTCAATTATAGTTGCGATTTGAATAATTGAAACGGAAAGGATCTTCTGCAGTCATTATAATAACTGCACATTGTGCAGTTTAAATCTCACGATCATGACTTTTAAACCTTTGCCTTTTCGGAAAATTAATTATTCTAACAACCACCATTTTTTCATAAAAGCTTTACAAATAGGCAAATCTTGAACTACTCAATGGTTGGGGAAAAAATATTCAATGTAGCTTTGCTGTAAGGCATTCGTGCTTTCAATGATATTTCAACAAAATTTACTTGAAAATCCAGAAACCTTGTATAGTAAAAAATGCTGTTGCTTCACTTTTCAGTGGTACACAATGCACTGTTGGTTTTCAACTCAAACAAAATCAAGCTTTAGTTTACACCTCTCAAGGAAAAAAAAGGAGAAGTATAATGTTTTGTTTTCAAATAAGAAATTGTCTAACTTACCTCAAATAAAAATGAGATTAAACAATTTTATTTTAGATGATTAGTGCAATTAAAATAAATTTATCAAGTAACCAACCATCTCTAAATAAATAGAAAATTATATCAATCATTTATTATAAAGTTGTTTAATTCTATTTTTATTTAGAATAAGTTAGATAACTCTACCAAGGAAACAGATCTTCAAGTGCTGTTGTTCTAACATCATTCTTTTCAGACCCTTATATCTCTTCTCTTTACCGTGAGTATGCTTTGTTTCAAGTTCCTACTTCCGCATTTTCTGTTCTTAAATCTTGTTTAAATCAAGGTTTTATTTTATATAACAAAACAAGCTCAACTAAAGTGAATAGACAAAGAAAAGATCCAGAGTTGTTTAACAAAAAAAGATGAAAATTAATTGCTGTAGCATTTGACTATAATGACATTATATGAAGATAATTCCATGACCAAATTACAATGGGGACCTTCTCATTGTTCTCCTTCTATTTTGTCTTGACTCCCCTGTTTCCTACCTGCTATATGTTCTCAAGTTGCCAATCATGGAGCGCAGAAACACACAGAACTATTACTAACAATGTGAAAAGGCAAAAGAAAGCTAACTCCCGTAATTTTCACCAATCACCAGTTCACCACCTCTTCTGGTTGGAAAAGTTCGTGTCCGTCTCCCTACCAAATTCTGTGGACTTCTGAAGCTTACTCATCACAGCATTCTTAAAATTAATAGCTTCCTGAATCTGTGAGCAAGACCTTTGCATTTTAGCCCCACTTAAACTACTCCTAGACTCCATCATCTCATTGAGGGAAAGCTTCTTCTTGGGACCCGGATCCGGGCGTTGCTTTGGAGCACTATGAGACCTCAATTTGGCCTTGAAAGACTGAGTGCTGGCCATGTAGTTTGGAAAATTGTGATACTGCCCATAGATGAAGTTTTCGGTGCAAACACTTTTAGGTGTCACAGGTGCAACAATAGACCCACAACTACAAGAGTTGGTGAAGCGTGGAGTGCTTTGTGCTGTAGAGAACCTGCACTCTTCTCCTGTTAAGCCCCATTCTGAGTCGTGGAAATTCCTGTGGTTTGGTATGGACAAATGAGTGAATGTGAGAGGAGAAGGAAGTGTCTGAAATGATGGGTCATCGCCAAAATCTGACATTGAGGTGTTGCTCCTGCGAGACCTTGACTTTGGCCTGCCAGTGTCCACTTCCACTATTTTGGGGCTCCCATCAATACTGTTGGCATTATTATTCATTGTGGCATCAAAAGAAGATGATAGCCTTCTGCTGTGGATGGGAGCTATGTACTCACTTTTTATGTCATCAAATCTCTCCTGCAAAACATTCAGGGCAACAATCACCATAACTATGCAACTTACAAGGCAGTGAAATTGAATCTAAGATCTATTATTGTTCTATAGTACCATGGATCTCCGTGCTTGTGTTTGAAACCTATGTGCTTCATTCTTTGTGCTGGCGAGGCTGCGAGATTTCTTAGACCTTACTGTTGCTTGAGCTCTAATTAGAGCTTGCATGCCATGCAGGGTTGCTGCTGCTTGCTTCCGCACTAAGTACCCTCTCACAAGTGCTTGTAACTTGACCAATCCTTTTAAGGCTCTCAATGCCTTCCTCGCCTAATTAAAAAAAAAAAAAACAAAAGAATCACCAAAATTAAGATATCTCTGATCTGAACACGTAATAGAATTATATCTAATCTAACAGAAAGATAATTAAAAGCATAGAATTTGCATCTGGCTAGTTCAATTTTAGCCAAAGCTAGTCATGTTCATTTTTGTCTCTGAATTTGGTGAAAGGCTAACTTACCAAGTATCCTCTAAACACGGTTTGAATCTTGACAACAGCCGACCTTTCTTGTCCCCCACCAAACATGGTGTCTCTGCCGTTGCCGTGGCTGGTTAGCCTAACCACGGCCACGGCAGCCTGAGCCGCAGCCACGGCAGCGTCCGCGGCCGCTGCCGTGGCTGCGGCAACTGCAATGGCGTGCTTGTTCTGCTCCTTCTCAGTTTGTGAGTAGAAGGATTGCAGCCAAGCAGCCTCTGCAGGTGAAATATTGGGTGGAATGGTGGTCGGATTATGACATAAACCTCTGGAATCTCTGTCTGGGTGACACCATTTGGTGCCAGAATTTGAATTCTCTTTGCGCTCTCTGTCTGTCTTTATCCCAAACAACCCCTTCAACCACCTGATGGCTCTCCCCATTGGCCGCGTGAGGGAAATGCTACCGAGGTCTTTGAATAGTGCAAGTGGTAACGGCGAAGTGAAACCTACAAAAACAAAAAAAATCCAGTCACAGACACGGTTTTTTAAGACACAAGAAAATGCCTCGTGAAAATCTGCATTACGTGACAAAAACATGCCTCTGGAACATGCAGGAGGCAAGCATGGTAAGCAAAATCAAACAACATTAAAATAATGGAATATAAAATAAAGAGAGTTACATTGTGGTGTTGGGGTTCACATTACATATACAATTATACAAAGTAACTATTAAACAAATGAAGCTGGTCTGTAGTAAAATAAGGATTAAGGTAACCCACACCCACCTTGGTAGAATCAAATTCTGGAAAGGAAAAAAGCAGTTCAAAAGTGGGAAAATGAAAAGGGAAGGGAAGTGACAAGCCCAAAATTCTGCACTGATCCAATGAGAAGAAAAAGATGGGAAAGTTCAAAGAAGAGAACACCCCCATAGTGAAATCTCTATCTTCATCTGTCCCGTGTTACTTTGTGGAGCGACGTATCCTCAAAAAGAAAGATACCTCAGTGTCCCAAAATATCTGACACACTCGTGTCTCGTGAAGGCATTCACCTAATTTATACCAAAGATCAACTTCCTCTGCGCTCTGCAACTGTTTTACCCTCCTTTGCTCTTTAGTTTAACTCCTAGCCATTGAATGAACCAGCGTCATTCATTCTATTTTCTCAGCTCAGCTTTCAAGTCCCGAAACCAAAAACACAAACGGGGTCTGAATAGGTTCTTGACTCGTAAAAAGAAACAGAATAATAATAATAATAATAATAATAATAATGCATCCTCCTTCTGCACGTAGCCCTGTGTTGAAGCTAGGCCAATGAAAAGATACCTATGCTGTTCTCTGCAACCGCTTTCTCTTTTTTATTTCACCCTTTTCTCTTTCATTGTTTCGTTTTACTGTTTCCTCTATTATTTGTGTACTAATTCGACCTCTCCTTTGTTTTTACTGTCGTTTTTCTGAAACTTAGAAATCATAGGGTCCTCTCTCTACTAATATGTATATTTTTATTGTAACAGAGAAGCTTGGATGATCCATGATTAAATGTGATTAATTTGTTCAACCCTTGATTTATATTTACCGAATAATTGTCAAAACTTTTGGGTATTCAAAATTACAGAGACAAACTTAGCTGTACTAGGCTTCCAGTACTTTGCTGACTGGAACGATCTAGATGAAAACAAAATTTCCCTGAACACGTCGCTATTTACGATTATTGCGCCATTTTGTAATCTAGTAAGCATATCAAATACCCCACCAATTCAGGGTTAAAGGCGATATTGAGTAAAATTTTATGTCTACTAAGTGCAAACAAATTACTTACCGCCAATTTTTTGATCAAGTTATCAAATCAAAGTATTTGATGGTAATAAATATGAATAAATAAATAATGCATATATGATAAGTTTATTAATTTTGATAATTACTATCTTAAAAGTTATATAAAATATGACTTTTAATTAATTAAAAATGTAAAAATTTTACGTGCAAAGTACACGCTGTTAAACTCTAATAATAATTTTCATTTTAAGAATAAAATATTTTGTACTTAAAAGTTTTCACTTCGATACACAGCTCTGAAATCTGAGCTGGTCGCTATGATAAAGCGGGAGAGAATCCAGACCATTCAAAGGGTGAATCGACGTTGAGGTCATGAAATTCAGAAATTGATACATTTACGGAAATGCCACTCACATACGGCTCTGACTTTTTCAATTTGAATCGAATTTACAAATCCTGCTATGTCACGATAATATTGTTGATGGATATTTTTATTTAATGTTAATGATTTTTTTTTCATAATTTAAAAAATTATTGTTAGTATAGCTTAAAACTAGTATTTTAGTATGCACAAGATAAATGTTTAGTTCTATATAATGAAAATTTTATAATAAATAAAGAAAAATTATATATAAATTAAATTGTAATTAAATTCGTAATAAATAAATATATTTGAACATATAGATTGTATTTGGCTTAAATATACTTTTGACCTTTTATCTTTTTAAAAAAATTTGTTTTGATCCTTTATCTTTTAAAAACGTCAATTTGATTCTTTATTTTTTTTAAATGTTCCATTTTAGTCCTTTTTGTCAGCAATATTAACTTTGATAACGAAAAAGTCAGATTTTTAAAAAAATAGCGGTTAAAAACCGCCACTAATCGTTTTTTTTTATCTTTCCTCGTCCTCCCTTCTCTCTCTTCATCTTCCCTCTTCCTGCTTTTTGCTCTTTGTCCTCCCTCTTCCCCTCCCTATCGCCGCCCTGCCCTGCCTCGTGTCCTGCGTTGTCCTTCGTCTCCACACCCGGTGCAAGGGTGAGCAGTACTACCGCATCGCCGCCATCTAGCTCAACAGTGCCGAGCTCATTCGCACCAGCACCTCTAAGTCCACTGACTCTGAAATCGTCTGGAACGTTTGGTACTCCTCCCTCCTCGCCCGCTCTAACCTCGACCTCACCATGATGCTCGAAAACATCGTCAACCACGACTTATGTGTTCTCCTTGATGGACTTTTAGGTGTTTGGTACTTTGATCAAATGTTGCTCCACGAGGGAGAAGACGAAGAGAAGGAAGAATACAAAGAAGAAGAGAATCAGTTTTAAAACAATTAATTTTAATATAGTGGCAGTTTTTAACCGCCACTAATGCTCGTAAAATTTTCTCAATACAAAAAACGATTTGTTGCAAACTTTAAGGGCTTTTGATTGCCTCTAAGAGACACAAAATATCCCTCAATCTATTTTTCAAAAAGTTGCTCCAATTGTGAGAATTGAGTTCGTAGAAGTTTAAAAACTGCCACTATTTTTAAAATTAATTATTTTAAACATAAAACACTAATGGTGTTAGTTTTAACTTGACAGAATTACCAAATGAAGCATTTGAAAAAGATAAAGGACCAAATTGACACTTTTAAAAGATAAAGGACCAAAACGAATTTTTTTAAAAAGATAAAAGGGCCAAAAGTATATTTAAGTCATTGTATTTTGATTTTGTGATAAACATTTTATATAGTTGTATAAGATTATTTTTAACTATGGGTAATCTTTTTAAGTAATATCTTAACTAATTCCCAAATTCAAATTCAAATTCCCAAATTTCACTAGGATTTTCAATGAAGTTCTGCAAGTTGAACTTTGATGTGGCCATCTGATTTCATTTGTGTTTACTTATATTGTCTCTTTGGTACTTTCTGCATGAGTGCACGAGGAATGCACTCATATGGAATCTCACGATTGTTGGTGCTTATTGCCAATGATCCTTAGTCATATTTTGGTGCTTTGCACTTGTATCAGTCCTTATACATTGTAGGGAACCTTCTCAAGTTGTTGGGTTATTTGCCATGAGGTTGTTTATTGGGCTTTATTGCCTTTGGGTCAACATGTTAGTTTTGTCCTATCTAAATCGATTAGATGAGCCAAAGTAGGCTCAAAACATTGCCCCATAATAGTTGCCCCCTAGCCAATAAGTTAGCTTAAAGGTGTTGCCTTGTTTTGGATTTAAACTAGTTAGCTTAAGCCGTGTTTTGAAAAATTGGTAGCATATTTAATGAGTGATCTTCAGCATTCAAGTGCCCCCTATTGCTTTTAGTGAGTCGTTTTTGTTAGATTGTCAAGTGTAGGGGATTTGCTAGGTAGAACTTTCTTCTGATAACCTTATCCTCTAGTTCAAACTTTATTTTTGATGAGTTCTTGAATATCTTAGACCAATCAAACAAAGAGATAAGCAACCACAAGATGGACTTCGAATACCCTCCCAATTAAAGCAATTCAAATGGATTGATTTGGATATTGTGGATACCCCCCTCCCAATGGATGACGAGAGTGGATTTGAGTCATCTTCCTACTTACAACAAAGTGACATGTACTCTTGAGGAGAGTGTGATACAAGAATGAATAGCCAAGTACATGGAAAGAGGCATATTCAGATCCTATTCAAATTCTCATTAGTCCAATCACAAGGGCTCACTCAAATAAGTGCACAGAAACACTTAGTGAGCTAATTCAAGCAACATAGTGGCCTACTAAGACAATTACATACTAGTCAAGGTTGAATTTGAATTTGGGAATTAGTTAAAATTTGATCATACAATAGGTCTGTTTGAATAAATTTCTCTATAAGCACTTATAAGAGAACAAAATAAGAAGGAAAAATAAAATAAACTTTTCCATAAGCTAAAAGTAGCTTCTCCATAAGTTAAAAATTATCTTTTGGAGAAATTAATATGAGAGCTCTTTTAAAAATTAGCTTATGCAAAAGCTAATTTTAGCTTTTGAAGAAGTTTATTTCATTTTTTTCTTTTATTTTTTTCTCCTATGAGTGTTTATAGAGAAGTTTATCCAAACAAGCCCAATATCTTATTAGATTAGTTTAGATAAAATCAAGTTATATTGTTAGATTTGATTACATAAGTTCAAATTTATTTAGATAATGTCAAATTTGATGATTTTTTTAGGATTTTATTTGTAGATTTAATTTAGATTCGATTTAGTCTTTAGTTCAAATTTAAGCCTGGGATTTCTATGGATTGTATTTCCTTCTTCATGAACAAGAGTTAGTTTTTGCATTATTGATAAAAGTGAGAGTGATTCTCTTGTGTTCTTTGAGAACTATTCAAGCTTATCATATTCTTCCATGACACTCAAACAACCAACTTATCAATCAGACTATCCATAATCAACTGTGGCGTCTTCATTTTCTGAGATTTTATTTCAATAGTATGACATAGGTCATTATGTGGATCATACTAAGGTTTGTTTCCCTTATAAGTCATTGGGTTGCAATCTTCCATTGTATTTGATTCTTGCTTTTATTAGAATTATATATATATATATATATATATATATATATTAGAGGATGATTTCTAAAAACATCAATTCGGTTACAATCTTGCTAATTCATTGTGGGATTTGTAACTGAGTGTCAATTAAACATTTGAATTACCTAGTCTTAGTCGTTATTTCTATTCATAGGGAGTTGCCAATAAACATTTTCTCTCCATGTACAATTAATATCATTTTCATTGATATAACTTTTCGCCTTCCCTTCACAAACTTTGAAGAATCAGTTCTTCAACATCTAATGCTAGGCCCTTCACAACTCCATTCTAATGTTTGGGTGTTTATACACACGTTCAAATTGTTTTGTTAAGAATAGGGCTTGGTTTGCTCAGTTCTAACTTTTTTTTAACTTATTTTGAGTGTTGCAAGAAAAGAAACCTCGTCGAGGCTAGGAGTCTTCTAGGAATTCCACCAAGACTCTATTTAAAGCCTATACTGAGTCGATGTAGGACTTTAAGTAGAAGTACTTCTTTTTTCGACCAACTGCTTAAGGAAAGTATTTGCTCATGACTAAAGGTGACTTTGAGAGGTTTTCTTTATACTAGAGTAACCGTCATTATCCTATTGGTCCCAACACATTTTCGTGCCCTCATTTTATTCTAACTAAGGAGGAAAATGTGATTGTTGATGGTGTCAAACAATATAGGAATTAGAACAATATGATTAAGTGTCGCACTCTTGGAGTAGTTGAAAACAAAGAAAATGGTACCCTATGTAATGTTTTAAATTTTATTTTGCTTATTAAATCATTTTAATTAGTAAAATAAAGAGAATTTATTATGTTAATTTTAATATATTAAACATGTTTATTTAAAGCTATTTACTTTTATTCTTTTAATTTGTACTTGTGAACACCTAATTTGTCCACCATTCTTGTTATATATTTTATTTGTTTCTTTTTATTTATGTTATTACTTTGTACATATAGCCCAAACACTTTAAATTAATACCGGTTCAATAATTCAATTTCTTTTATTTATTTATTTGTTTACTTATAGCAACACTCAATTGAAAATCTCATTTCTTACTATAATTCCTATTATTTTCTCCTCTTTTTACGTTTATTTTAATTTAATTCAAAAATTTATCTGTTTCTTTGTTCTTTTATTACCAGACTAAGTTAATGCTGGCCCATTTTTTTATCTGTTTCTTGATTGCATCTATTGGGCCTTTCTTTTCATAATCAGAACACACACAAAAAAAATTAAAAAAAAATTCTTTCTTTCTTTTTCTTTTTTTCCTTTGCTGTTTCTTTCTTTTCTTCTTTTTCTCTGCAACGACGGTCACCTTCCCATACGTTTCCACTCGTCCTGTTGCACGTTACCTTCCCATGCCTTGCAGGTTTTATCAAATTCCTGAGCTCATGCTGCAAATTGTCCTATTGCTTCTACAATCATCCAATTCCCTTAATTATAGCTGCAAATTGTATTCCAATCAACCAAATTTTCGGATCAATTCAAGCAACCAGGAACACTTTTTGGGTCTATAAATACCATGGCAATAGATAAAAAGGGGGTTCGAAAAAAAATTGGAAAAAAGAAAAACAAAGAGGGTCCGTGAGAAGAGAGACATCGAAGAGGAAGGAACAAGGGAAAGCAGGTTAAGGAGGAAAGAAAAGTTGCGCTCTGGTATATAATTACTACACCTTCATTCTATGTTATTTTGATTCTATTACATTGGCATGAAATTTATTTTGAACGTGTGTTAAGAATAGCATAGAAATGCTCAGCGTTCCAGAGTCATTGTTTGTACTCAGACCACCGTCACAAGGCCATCTAACACACCTCAAACCACCGCGTTTCGAACACACCTCCATGAACCACCATCACAGCCACCGTTGGCATCCTGAGGACTCGTAAGCAACTTGCAACCAAAAGCCAACCAAAAACAACCAGGAAAAAAAAAGCAAACAGAGAAAATATAAAAAAGGAGGGGAAAGGAAAAAGAAAAAAAACCACCCTTACTACGTCGGAGGCGCCCCTTCTCTTCCCGCCTCCGTCTTCCTCTTTCCTTCTCCCATTCTTCATCGCACCACCCCATGCCTCCGCGTCTCCTCTCCTCGCCCGCGTCACTTGTGTCACCGGAATCGCCGCATCCCTTTTCCTTTCTCCCTTTCTTGCGTTTCTTGCACAGTTGCTCCAACATCGCCGTGTCGCCGTGCCCACGACTATGTTACCGCATCGTCCTTTCTCTCCCTCTCGCATCCACTCCTCCCATCGCATTCAAGATTGGTCTCACCAATCTGCGATGTCGGCACTGCGTCTGGGGAGGAACCACGCGCAACAGCTCAAAGGGATTAGGGCTCTTGAAGCCTATTTTATTTTTAGTGCTTCCCGTTTTTACTTTTGTTAATCCTTTTCAGCCATGAATCTCCTTTTCAGTAACGTGGTGGGCTCAGCCCAATTCGTTTGCTGCCCCTCATTTGCTCAATTATTTATTTATTTATTTATTTATTTATTTTTCGTTTTTCTTTTCCTTCTGTGCGCAGGGTGGGGGGGAGCATTTGGTTTAAAACACGTGACCTTTTCCTTTTTTCAAATTATCGCTGGGCCATCAAATACGTTTTGATATACATAGAATAAACTTAGTTTATTTAGAGGTTGACTTTCAAATAATAAAATTAAATAAAGACAAATAAGCTATAAAGGGAATGTGCGACGTAGAATTCTTCTATTATTACTTTTTTTTTAGATGTTTAGGTTGAAACAAACGGTAATGAAATAATAATACTAATAATTATAATATCATCCATTAATAATCATAATAATAATATTTCTAAATTAGTTATTTATGACTTAATAGTAACAAAATTACAAAAAAAAAAAGGTCTCTAATAGAGTAAGGATTATTTGGATGTGACATTCTTTTAATCCTAGAGTTTAAAGATGCAAGTTGTACAACTTGTTGTCTAAAAGCTCTTTTCTAAAAATAAAAAAAAAATGTGTATAAAAATCATTCAAATCAAGTCTTGCAATTTAATTAAAATTTGTTGATAACAAAATCTAAAACAGAAAAGGGGTTAATTAGATGTGACATCTTCTTAATCCTGAGATTTTGAGACACAAGCTGTACAGTTTGATGTCTTAAAGAACTCTTCTCTTAAATAAAATGTTAAGCTAAAGTTTAATTGTTACAAAAATAGAATACTAAAATCAAAATTAAAATAATAAATTGGCTTAAGTGTACACTTCTGTCAATCTTACATTTTAGGATGTATGTGCCGTGACGGCTCAAAAATCCTAAAATAAAAATAAATTAAAAATAAAATAAAACAAACGACAACACAAAAATATTTTTTTACAAAAGAACTACGTGAGTCTGATTCTCCATTGCACCGGGAGATACGTAGGAGCAAGGGCTCCCACTCTTGTCGATCTCAAAAAATAATAAAATTTAAGATAAAATAAAAAATCTTTTTTATAATAATAAATTCTTCTTGCAATTATTTTTAGGGTGAGATAAATATTTTAAAAGTCATTAATAATTTGCTTAACCAATTAGAGGCAACCGTCTTTATGACGGACGTTGTAGGATGCTAATACCTTCTCTACACGTAATTGACTCCCGAGCCTAAAATCTGGTTTCGTAGACCATTTTCTTTTAGGTTTTTCCAATGTTTTTCCTTAATAAATATTGGTGGCGACTCCCTGTTTTTAAAACTCTTTTTGCTGTTCCGCCGCGACCTCGGTTGCGACAGTACTATCAACACACGTTTATAAAATTCCTATGAAAACAGTCATATATTTTATCATAAATTACGACATTTAAAAAAAAAAGGTTCTCACCATGAGTAGGTCACAGACAAATCATATACAAATCATATAATTACAAATTAACAGAATATGAACAAAATAATTTCAAGCAGATATTGGATTTGGATCCGCTATAGTACAGCCCTCTCGAGCCCCTCTATCCTCTATCTCTCTTTAATTCTTTTTCTTTTCTCCATTATTTACCTTTTTTTTTTTTTTACTTTTATGTTTTTATCTTTTGTGCTTGGAGAGGGTGGACAGCAGGAGAGAATCCACCTGATATTTCTCACAAGAATTCATATCCTTGCCAGCACTTATTTGCACAAGAATTCTCACAAGTCACAAGCTACTTGGTGATTGCTGTCTTGCTGGTGGTACAAGTCCATCATAGCACTGTTCCGAGTTCCACCTTTCCAATTTAGATAAAGAAGATATGGTTACATGCCCATCATAGCACGTACTGCTCCTAGTTCCACCTATGAGAATTTATGGCCTTTTGTATTTCCAATTTGGACAAAGACGGTATAGGTACATGCCCACCATAAACTAACACCCTCTCGGCAATGCCAATTAGGACCATATTTTCTTCTTCTTTTTTGATAAAAAGAGAAGGACCATATTTTCTTTGTTTAGGAATCACCTAACAATATTCCATGAAATGACTTTTTCCCGTACACCTACCATTATCGCCACATCTTAACATTATTCCGCATTTCTTTCCCCTTTCGAAGCTACTTCCGAGCTAGTTTTCTTTTTCGTTTCCTTTTGCAACAATGGGGACCAATAAGCCAATTCACACAAATTTTCATTGCTATAATCTCCTTCTCACTTTGTGCGTTGTGCCTTAATTCCTGTGTCATTGTCCTCTTTATTTGTATATTTCAGATTAGTATAATACAAGTTTCTTTGATAATTATCATGTCTGTCAAGTTACATATAAAACATGTAAAGCCAAGCTAATTTTCAACTTATGGGCATATTTTAATTGTATAATTTTATTATTAAAATCTGTAAGACAAAAATATTGAGTTCTATTAATTTTTATACTTTTTACATAAGTTATATTATTAGCTTATGTGTGTTTAATTTATTTTAGGTTTAAATATATTTTTGGTCCTAATAAAATATCACTTTTTTTTGTTTTGGTCCCTGTAAAATTATTTTTTTTTAAAATGATCCTTGTAAATTTTTTTTGTTTTGGTCCTTTTATTTTGTCCTACTCCTATCCTTTTAATATATCCATTTTTTTTGTTTTAGTCTCTATAAAATTTTGTTCATTTTGAATTAGTCCCTTTCAAAAAAATTTGATGGGGACTAAAAGCAACATATTACAAAGACAAATAAATAAATAAATATATTACAAGGACTAAAACAAAATAATAGGATCAAAATAATTTTTTTTTACAAGGATCTTTTAAAAAAAAAAATTTATAAGGATCAAAATTTTAAAAATAATATATTACAGATACCAAAAATATATTTAAGCTTTTATTTTACATCATTGATAATTTTAATATTTATTGAGAGGTTTATAAGTGACTGTAAAAATATCTCCGAAGTCAAAAATTGCAAGCCTTGTAATATGACAAAGTGGGAGTCGGGCGTATTTGTCAGCATATAAATGAGTAGGCTAATTAATTTCCAGTGAAGTTGATGATTAATAATTATACTACGAACAAAAGTGTGTATTTTTGCCCTATATATTACAAAGATGTCAATGAAATAATTTAAGTTTTATAAGATTTGAGTATGGGGTATATATTTAATATAAGCTTTTTTTTAAGGCATGATCTAACTTGTTTAAAAGTATATCTTGTGTTAAAAAAATTATTTAAAAAATTACTTTTACAATAAGACTTTTAAAGAAGTTAAAAATATACCTTTAGATAGGATAAAGGGCCTAAACTTATATGTAACTTAGCAAATTTAAGGTTTTAAAATAGGTCAATAAACATATAATTATAAAATATTATAATAAAATTAATATAATATCATTATTATGATATTTTTTTTGTCTATATAAATAGGCTAATTTACTAAGATTGAAAGACTTTTTGAATAATTTAAAATCTATCCTTTTTAATTAAATGAGCTTTTAAAAAAAATCTTGAATAGGCTTAACTAATCTAAATTAAGCCTAATATGAGATAAATCATGACTCACAACAACTATCAATTCTGTTTCTACTCTTAAGTTTTAAACACCTCATTCAAATTATGTAAACTCCCTATTACTAATTCAATCATAATGACTTTTGTAATATCTCTTGGATCTATCCATCATAAAGAAAAGCAATAAATCTCAATAAATAAATAAATGGATAAGTTAATAAAAACATATTAGCATTATGTTTATAGTGAAAAAAATGTGACCAAGTTCGATTCTTAAGTATCAAGAGCAAACCCTTTCTCTTTCAAATGTATATGCTTGTTGTTTATCACTATAAAGTAAACGGGGTTTTTGGAATCTTAGAGTAGAATCTTGAGAAATGATTCCACAAAAGAAGGAACAAATTAATCGGGATTAATGAGGTCATTTTAATTGTAAATTCTACCCCAAATAAGCAATTTAGGTTGACTCTTAATATAGACGACCTAGATGATACTATGAGTCAAAGAGAGACCGATTGGATCCTTAATCGTGGATAGGTAAATAATCCCGGATGTAATTTAGCGAGTTAGGTAAATTGGCCAACATAATCCAATTGTCTCTTGATCACAAGACACGACAATCAATATATTCATCTTCGTGTGAAATAAAAAGGTAACTCTATCTAAGACATATTATTCACTTATTAATGTTTACTCTTAACAATTTAATGTTAAATGTACTGAAAATTAAAATTATCAATTATCATGCTTTTGCTTATATTTAAAGGGGCGATCTAGTGGTAATAGATGTTATTCCCTTAAATTATCAATTATTATGTTTTCATCTATATTTAAGGATGGTTCGTCACATAAGTCATCAAAAGCTCTTCGTAATTAAATTAGTCTCTTGAATAGTTATTAAATTTGTCTCCTTATGATATCACGCAAGGACAATTTTGACGGTTAATAAAAATTATTAAAAGATAAAATTTAGACGTAATTAATATCATAAGATTAAATTTTTTATTAAATTAAATATTTATCTCAATAACTTTTTTTAACAGGAGTACTGGTTATCAAGATAAAATTCTAATTTTAATTAAAGAAAAGTATAAAAAATATTCATAATACTATAGCTAAATTTTATATATTATTAAAAGACTAATGCAATGAAATTTTCTTTGGATGAACAATTTAAGGATTTATTCATATATATAATTTAATCATGTTTGTCAATATTGGAGGTAATCAATTGAGTTATGAAATCATGTCAATTTAAGTGTTGAAATTAAAATGAGTAAAAATAAACTGTGTGTAAAGCCACCACGGGTTGAGACCACAATGGGCTTTGTGTAACCATGTTTCTCAATATTGGAGGTAATCAATTGAGTTATGAAAGCATGTTAATTTAAGTGTTGAAATTAAAATAAGTAAAGATAAACTTTG
Source organism: Spatholobus suberectus (assembly GCA_004329165.1). Classification (NCBI taxonomy): domain Eukaryota; kingdom Viridiplantae; phylum Streptophyta; class Magnoliopsida; order Fabales; family Fabaceae; genus Spatholobus; species Spatholobus suberectus. The sequence continues at coordinate 81,596,897 of CM014733.1, forward strand.
TGTGTAAACCCACCACGGGTTGAGATCACAATGGGCTTTGTGGATAACGCGATGGACTTGTCACCTTTGGGCACGTGCATCATTGTGGATGTTTTGTTATTATTGAGGTACATGAGTTCGGGTGCATGGTATGGTGTGTAGCAGCATGATAGACTGCTATGTCATGAGTCGGGACTGTTCTCTCACTTTCGCAAATAATGTGTTAGGGATGGTCGGGATGACTTTAGGTAAAGTAAAAAGTAAGATCATTCTATCATAAATTTGAATAAAAATATTTGGTAAATTTATTTCATTTCAAATTAATGGTTTTTCTCATTTTAAAAGAGTCAAATCAAATAACTAAAATTAAATCAGTATATGCTAGGTGGCATGAGTCCAAGTAAAAATATACCTGTCTACATCAATTAGTTATAACTTCTAAGTGACATATATTTATAAATACATGATTACATTGTGCGAAGTCCAAAAAGTTTTTTTCCCTATATTTTCAGTTATTGAGTCATCACCACGGGCTTTTAATACACTCATTTTCATTTTATTCATGATTTGTATAGCGGAACGTAAATAACGAATCTGTGCTCATGCCGACTGAGATTCTCTCTAAGTTAGAGATTTGAGTGTTGATTGATTTTTTTTGCCCTAATCATGCTTTTTCTTCTTCTTTGTCAAACTAAGCATGCTTCAAACTTTTTCGTTTGGGATTGGGCTTCATTAAGCCGACGGCAATATGAAACCATAACTTTTTTTTAGGCCTAGAGTGATTTTGGGCTTGCCCACCTCTTTCGTTCAGTCCTTCCACAAACGGACTACATCAGTATTAGTAATGGACCAAAAAAACGAAAACCAAATTAAACTTAATATCGCTCAGATCTTAAAAGGGTAAAAAACAAATCTTCATGTTAAAAGAAAGAAAAAAAAAGGTTTTTGGAAAAACATCGAAACAGGTTGAAAAAACGGATGTAGAGAGAAAATGAATTTTCTTTTGGAATAAATCAGCTACATTTGTTACTCTATTTATCGCAGTTAGTGATTTGATTAAAGCATAATGATGAATCAGTTTCAATGTATATTCTTAAGAACATTGTTATTTTATACATATAAATTTTCCCATAATTATCAGGAAATGAGATTTAGTGCGTGATCATATTAACCTATTTTAAAGAAATGTTTTTTTATTTTATATCTTTATATTATAGAAGACATTTTGAATTAAAAAAGTATACAGTCTACAATAATTAATCTTAATTAAATAAAAATATCATATTTTGGGGATAAATGAGAATATACTTTATGATTGAGTAGGCAAGTATGAAAAAATTCAACTAATTTATCGGTATTGGTAACACACTTTTGAAAGATTTTTAATATATTTTTTATTGTTAGATAAAATTTGAGACTCACAAAATGATGTGTCTCACTTCGTAATAGGTCATGTTTCCTATCTAAATATAGATTACGTGAATTTAATTTAATAATAAAAAGTGGATTAAAATATTTCTTTTTATTTTTCATAGGTATTCTGTTTTTTGAGGCAATCTTATTTGAGATGTTATTCGATACTAAATGTGAGTGTCTCTCTCAACAAAACTTTAAACTTGGATTCACCACATTAAAGGAGATTAACTCTTTCCACTAGACCCAACCCCATTAATAAACACACAATATTCTCCCTTCACTGTAATATTTTTCATTGGAAATTGCTTATAACATTACGAAATGTTTTTGCGCAAAAAATATGAAAAGTGTAAATCAATGAGTTCCCATGATTTATGTTAATATTTCTTCTTTTTTTTCCCTTTTCTATTCAATTTTCAACCAATAAAAGACAAGCAAATTTTTTCGTATTTGGCTTCTTTAACATTTTTTTTTTTTCGTTTGCTGCTTCTTTAACAATTTTTCATAGCATATAGCATTCCTCCTTTTCATTAACTTAAGTGTGTACGTAAATAAAACTTGGGTAGTGTGCTGTGGCCCGTGGGCCGTGGAGTACCTTTTTAAAGTTTCTAGGTTTCAACTCATTTACTCCTGAGAAAACATCAGCAGAGCAAGGAAAAAGCACTTTAAAATCTTATCTATACAGGCTCAAAATGTCTACAATGTACCCATCGTACCTCACATCATACGAAATGGAGGCTAAAAGAAAAGAAATGCATGCATGTGTTGTTTCCTTTCTAATTTCACGTACCATCTCTCTCTATACCAAGAGAGAGAGTATATTAAATTAAAATTCTTCTAGAAATAAGAATTATAAATATAAATCATTAAATCATATTCAAATGATTAAGATTAAAAATATAAATAACTCTTTTAAATATTTATGTGACTATTAATTAACTTTTAATCATAATTATTCATATATTATTATATCACCTAAATTTATATAATTTTTATTTTTCGTAATATAAAAAGTTCTCACTTGATACATTCTCACTATCTCTCACTATATATGTATATATTGCATCTTGTACGCAAGACTGATATGACATCCACAACATGTTGAGAAAGGGTGTGGCCCCGCCAAGTGTAGACCTTAAAGGTGGGAGAGAATGATGGGTGGCAAGTGATCCCTATCGTGTTATAGCCATGTATGAAAGCATTGGTGGCACACATTAGGAATTGAAGCCCATGTGTGGAGCATAAGGATCAGCCCCTTGTGACTTGTGAGGGGTTAGGGGGACATGTCAAGCCAACATGAGAAATAAAAGGCAACAGTTGGTTGAGCAAATCATGGAGAATTAACCCTTTATAATACTTATCATATATACCTCTAGCTAGAATATATAGATAGGAACCCTATATAGTGAAAGAGAAGAATATTCCATGCCTGTGCCTTTGTTACTTGCAGGGTGGACAGCATTCCTGTGTGGGCTTGTGTGTATCTTTCATGGCAGAGCTATATATAGGGTTTTCTTTCGAGTAGAGACAGTTATGATGTGGAGGGTCCGCATGCATGGCGATCATGATGGGTTGGTTGATTCTTAGTTGTTGATGAACTCATGATCCATATACTAGACGAAAATGGAATATTTTTTTCCTTCATGACAGAACTGAGATCGAATAATTCTATTATTTTAATATTTTTATTTTGTTTTTAAGATATTGAATACAACTATTTTTATTTAATATTTTCTTATAAACTATTAAAAATATATAACGTTTTGATCAGAAGAAGCTAATATAACATTATTTATGAAGATGTGTGTATGGGTTTGGTTACTCTTTATACACATTTAATTTATTTTGGCTGATAAAAAATTACTTATGCACATTATATAATCACGCAGTGACGCCCAACATCGAAAAACAAAACAAAAAAGGTTTAAGGATGGTAAAAGATTTAGAAAAGGGGACCGGACAAGCAAAGTGGTTCGAGAGATATTGAGAGGATTGGGTCGGTTGCCTAAAAGGGTAGCCATGTGACATGTGAGGAGTATGATGGTGCAAAATGATGTTGTCTATAGCCAGTTCATTCCTAATTAGCTTTAATTTGTTTCTCCTTTGCATATATGCTATGTTTTGATTTTCATATGCCCCTGCCTGGCTACCTAAAATTCGTTCTGGCACTTTAGATCAGATCTTGCAGCTAGCAACCTAGCAGTATCTCTAGTTAGCTAGCCACCATGACGTACCCTCCAAATTCAAATTTAGTTATTAATTAAAATTTACGTTATTACTTTTACTTAACTATAATTGTGAGCAGGATTATTTCCTATAAATAATACTTGTAGTTTTTACTTTCTATTAAAAAAAAATACTGAAATTGTACAAATTGATGGGGGTGCTCATGGTTAGGTTATTCATATAATCTAACCATAACCATATAATAATTATGTATGACAATTGAATGTTATAACTAAACCATCTCTTATTTTTATAAACCGATTTTGGTTAGGTAAAACTGGTTTTGATTTTTTTAAATGGTTATACCCAAAACCAGTCTTGAAAATAGGAAAAAAAATGACATTTTTAAATTTAACTCGAGACCAAGCTGAAGATGCTTTGACCGATGTCGAGCTAAAGATGCTCTAACCGAGGCTGTGATGAAGATGTTCTAGTCGAGGTCGAGTTAAAGATATTCTAGCTGAGACTGAGGTAAAATTACTATGGCCGAAGCTAAGTTGAAGATACTCCCACTGAGGCCGAATTGAAGATACTCCAGCTGAGGTCAAGCTGAAGATGTTATGATTGAGGCCAAGATAAAGATGCTCAAGCCGAGTCAAGCTGAAGATGGTTTGGTCCAGGCTGAGCTCAAGATATTTTGACTGAGGCCGAGGTGAAAATGTTCTGGTTGAGATTGAGGTAAAGATAGGGGTGTAAATGGCCCAGGTTGGGTAGGGTTTAGGTGTGTTTAAGACCCAACCTAATTAAAAATTGTCAAGTGGGGTTGGGTTGGGTTTTCATTTTTTTTTTCGAAGCAACCTAACCCAATCCGACCTTTAATTGGGTTGGGTCATCGAGTTGAGTAATTAAAATATTAATATAATTTTTATATTTGAAAAATTAAAAAAAATCAAAAAAAAGAAAAACGAAGTACTTAATTAGTTGAACTCATTCAACACATATTCAATTTAAAATACAAGTCTAACCACACAAATTCAACATTGAAGAAAAATACAATATATGTGAATATTATAATATTTTAATTTTTTATTAAAAAATAATAGATCGGGTTGGGTCGATTTGAGAATGCATCAACCGATGACCCAACCCAATCTTAATCGGGTCAACCAAAAATGAACCCAACCCATGCCGCTAAAATGTAGTTGGGTTGAGTCGAGTTGATCGGTTTTGCAAGTCGACTGCGACCCGCTTACACCCATAGGTAAAGATGCTCTGGCTAAGGCTGAATTAACGATCCTCTACTGAAGTTAAGGTGAAATTACTATGGCCATGGTCAAGTTGAGATACTCTGGTCAAGGCTAGATTGAAGATACTTTAACTAAGGCCAAGCTAAAGATGCTCTAGTTGAGGTCATGCTAAAGATGCTTTGCTTGAGGTCTAGCTAAAAATACTCTGGTTGAGACCAAGTTGAAAATACTATGGCTAAGGACAAGTTAGAAACACACTAGCCAAGGCCAAGGTTAAATTACTTTGGTTGAGGACAAGTTGAAGATTCTCTAGCCGAGGTCAAGTTGAAGATATTCTGGCTGAGGCTAAGTTGAAATTACTCTAGTTGAGGCTAAGCTGAAGATACTCTAGTCGAGGATGAGCTAAAGTTACTTTGGTTGATGCTGAGTTGAAGTTACTCTAGTCAAGGCCGAGTTGAAGATACTTTGGCCGAGGTCGAGTTGAAATTACTCTGGCCAAGATCGAGGTGAAGATACTATGGTCGATGCCAAGACCAAATTTAAAAAATAAAGAGTTAAAGACTAAAGAGGAGAAGTGAGAAACGATAAAGGGTTTTAAGTGTCTATAATCGGTTATGAAATAGATATCTAATCATATCCAACCATTTAAAAAAAAACCAAATTTTAACGAAAAAATTAAAATTGCTAAATTTTATAACCAAAATTTATTAACCGATTAATATAAAACCGGTTAAATATGGTTGTGGTTAAATTTTCTTTATATAACTGGTTATTTTGAAACTGTCACTAGATTGGGAGAAACACACACAAACACACTTTGTTTAGAAAACAAAAATACTTCACTTTAAAGTTTTAAATATATTTGTAAGTGTTTTTCATGCAAAACATGCTCATGTTTTAATTTTATTTTAAATTAAAAAAAAATAATTTGAGATCATAAATATTTGAATATTCAAATTAATATTAGGAGTATCTTGAGTGATGAACATGGTAGTTGAATCATCAACTGACTTTGCTATTTTTATTGGCTTAAAATATAGTGTGTATGGATGATTGATTAAATTGTGTTTGTAATACCGCTAAGTGTGTAGATAAACTAGCACGGGATTATCCTAACTTAACCAATGGTCTTGGGTTTGAGCCTTGAGTATGCAGCTACATTCAATACTCAAAGGAAAAGCTTTGTCGCTTATAGTAGTCTTACTCGCCTTAAGCAAGATTGTCTCTTGTGAAAGATACATGTGGTCTATACCAAAAAAACTTTTGTTTGTAATTATTTAGCGCTACTGATAAATTGTGTAGCTTGTAACATCTCTCCTCTATTAACAATGGATTGAATTTATCAATCGAATTTCAGTCAAGTTGTAAAAAAGAAAATCAATGTTAATATTAATACATGTATAACAAAATTAATTTTAATTTAAGGAATACATTGTCTTCCATGATGATCATTTCATGAAAATTTTGTTCTGATTTAGTTGTTTGAAGTTTAGAGGTCTTCATAAATGAATAATCCTCACTCATCTAGATTGTGCAATCATTTTGAACATTAATATTTACAACAAAAATAAAATTGAAAGGTATAATGTAGAAGAAAAAATTACACACACACACACACCCATACCTATACCCCCCCCCCCCCCCCCTCACACACACACAATTGATTTTGCCAATTGTAAAATAAATTAGAATTTCATTATAATGTACTAACAATATAAATATATTCTATACTATTATTAAATTACAAATTAAACTTATATGGTAAGCTTATCGACTTTAGTAATAATTATTTTAAAAGTTATATCTAAAATGATTTTTAATTGATTAATAATATAAAAAACTTATATTAACAATGTAAAAAAATTAAATTCATTAAATTACCTCTTATTTGTTATAAAAATTGTTAAATGTCTATAGTTTCATTAGGTAAAGTCAACTATTTGCAAGCAGGCATAAAATACTAATTAAGAAACATTATTTTTTGTTAGATACAAATGATACGAGCAGGGCTGGTCCTGACATTTTATAGGCTTAGGGTGGAATAACAAATAAGGTCTCTATATATACAAATATTCAAAAATATAAATATTTATTGCATAAAAATAAACAAATAATTTTATAAAAAATGATAAGTTTTATTACATTAAGCGAATAACATGGTTTTAATAAATCTCAAAAAGATGTAGCATATTTTTCATTTAATTTACTTATGTTATTGTCTACCATTCAATCTACATCCCTAAAATAATTGCATCCACACAAATATCTATATATAAGACCACTCCCTAGAATTTGCTAACGTACACCAACTTATCTTTTAGTTGGAGTACATCAGCAAGCTACATCGTAAATGCATTTTAAGATACATTAGAGTTATGACTTGCTAAAATATTCCAACTAAAAATAAGTACGTATACATTAGCAAACTCCACAAATATTGCTAATGTACACTCATTTATTTTTTAGTTGAAGTACTTTAGCAAGCTACATCGTGGGTGTATTTTAAGATACATTATAGTTATAACTTGCTAATATACTCCAACTAATTAAAAATAAGTATGTGTACGTTAGCAAATATATATATATATATATATATATATATATATATATATATATATATATATATATATATATATATATAACATTTTAATAATGATTTTGTATAATTTATTTCTTATAATTCCTTGTTTTTTTTTATTTCTTTCTTCCTTTCTTATTAAATCTTCTATTGTATCTTACATTTTCTCTCTCTCCTCTTCCTATTCCTCTTATTACTCAAGATGGATACACCTCCTAAAAAGTTTACAACCACAATTTCTAATGATTTTTAATTAAGGCCTTTATTTTTTTCCTAAATGTTTCTTACTAAAAAAGAAATTAACATAATATTATTTCATTAATTGTTTGAAGAAGAGAATGTATTATTCTTATTATTCTCGGTTAAAGATTAAATTTTGCTTTAACAAATTTGAGGATCAATTATACTTTTAAAACTTTAAACATGATATCTAAATGTAATAAAGATTTTCTATCATTAAAATTGTTACCATAAATTTTAAAAACTAAATCTCTTTTCTCCTACTATAGTGCTATAATCTTGTATTTTTTGTTTAATTTATATAATTTTGTTTTTGTGATTTGTGGTCAATTATTATGAATAATTTAGTTGTTGGTTAAATTTAATATATTAATTTTAAGATTATAATTTAATTTTTATATTTGGTCCCCTCAGAGAAAATGATCTAGTTGCATCCTTATAGTCTATTATTGACAAATATCATCATTTCAGATTAAAACTTAGATATATTTTTGCTCTTTATTAGTATAATGACTTTTAGTTTTAATTCCTTTATAATTTGAGTTTTAATTTCTTTTTCTTATCTTCTTAAAAAAATCAAATACTTTAAGTCTATATCATAGGTTCATTATGAGTTGATATGTTACAGTTACTTGAAAATTCATTTAATATAGATTTAAAAATATAACATATCACGAGAAAAAACTAATCACCCAAAGAGTGATACTTTCTAATTACAAGCCATTTTTTTATTTGAATAAAATGAAACAAAATGAGACGATAATTTCATTCTATTTATAAAAATAACATAAAAAAAAATATTTTTTGGGGGTTAAATGTGTTTTTGGTCTTCCAAAAATTGACTCGTTTTGGTTTTAGTCCTCAGAAACAATTTTCCTTGAATAAAGTCTTCAAATATTAAAAATATCCTAATTAGATCCTTGTACTAAACTCTATTTAAATTTTCTGTTAAGTGATGGCCACATTAGAATCACAGTCACTATTAATTTGCTTATGTGGCCGTTCATGTCAACTATTATGTCCAAGTTAGATTAGTAACATATTTGTTTAATAAAATTATTAAATGTTTAACCCTAAACCACATTTTTTTAATCCTAAAGCAAAAGTAATTACACGATTTTTTATTAAAATTATCACTGGGTATTTCAGGTAATAAAATACTTTACTTGAAAATTGATATGACCATCATTGAACAGAAAAGTTAAGCAGAGTTTAGTACAAGAATCTAATTAGGGATTTTTAATATTTGAGGGACTTTATTCAAAGAAATTTTTTTCTGAGAACTAAAACCAAAATAGGTCAATATTTGGAAGAGTAAAAACATATTTAACTCTCTTTTTTTACTACATAACTATGTACATTTTTTTTAATTTTTGGTTCCCTTCTAACCTTGGGTCCTGGGCTATCACACCTCCAAACTATGCCCAAGTCCAGCATTAGATACAAGTAAATAATTCAGTGAATTTTGTTTTCAAATATCACTTGTTGTGCAAGGGAGGAGTAAAAAAATCTTTATCATCGAAAAAAGCATTTAAAAGAAGAGTAAATTACACTAACTATCCTAGATATTTTTGAGATTACACAAAAGTGTTCCTTACCTTTTTAACCTTTATAGCAACCTTTTTATAAAGATACATGATATAATACTTTTCAAACAATTAAGGGGGTTCATATAATGTATAGGAGGTGTTAGTATAATATTTTTCAAACAATTAAAAATAATTAGTGTAAGGATAAAAAAAGAGAAGTATCGAAAGAATTTAACCAAACCTCTAGAGAAGGATGTGTAATTTAGTCTTAAAAGAATTACAACTAATCTATCTAGTGTTTGGTGATTGTCTTGGACAAGTTTTCAATCAAATAGTAAAATTAAAATAAAAGTATTTATTAGCCCTTTAAATAAATTTTTACTTAATTAATAAATTTACTCTAATTTTTTCTTTAAATAATTTTTGACTTAATTAATAAATTTAGTCTAAATTCTTTTTGCTAATTCAAATTTTTTATCATGAAGATATACTATTATATGTGTGTGTGTGTGTTACTTAGTTCATAAATTTACTCTAAATTTTTGTGTTGAATTGAAATTTTAATCATGAAGATTGTGTGTGGGTTTTAAACTATTGAGAATGTGGATCAACTAACGTGAGCTTGTGTCAGTTTAACTAGTAGTCTCGAGTTTAAATCATAGGGTATGCAGCTACGTTTAAGGGTGAGCAAGGGACGGGTTGGGATGGGTTTACATTTGTCCCTACCCACCTGAAATTTGAACGGGCCATTTTTTCAACCCGAACCCGACCCGATCAGACTCGAAAGACATGGGACAAGATCAAGTCAACTCAACTTTCTAACACAATATATCAATCTTAACATTATGTATAGTTAAATTGTAAAATAAAATAAGTATAAACTTAAATTAAGGTACATTTTATAATATCTATTTTAAAATAAATAATATCATTATAAATATGATATCATGTTATACAAAATATTATCTATTAAATTAAAAAGTTTTATTATTAATACACAATTGTTCAAAAAACTTATACATTTTAAGAAAATATAGAACACCAAATCAGGGTTGGGATAACCCGAAGCATAACCCAAACCCATCCTTAATATACACCTGGGTCTAATTTCAAAACCCGAACCTGTCAAAATCAACTTCGGGCCGGGTCGGGTTCACAGGTTGGGTTGGGTCATGCTCACCCCTAGTTACGTTAAATACTTAGAAGAGAGTTTTGCTATTCATAGTGCCCTACTCAACTTAAGCAAAATTGCCTCCAGTGGAGAATATCTGTAGTCTCCACCAAAGTATAATTTTTTTTACACTTTTATCCAATCACAAATTGGCATTTATGGTAAGTTGGTTGACTTTTACAATATACACACACATTAAAAGTCATATATACTATAATTTCTAATTAGTTGACAGTGTAAAAATTTACACTGATAGTAAAAATTAACCTATAATTATAAATATATATTATCTTGATTTTTTGTATCAAATTTTATTAAAATTGAACAACAATAAGATATCAAATTATTTATACTTTTAATAACACTAATTTTGATATACATAAATGAAGTATTAAAAAAATTTAGATTAATATAAAATTTTATAAATATAGGATATATATTTGATAAACTTTGTTAAAATTCGTTAGAATTAATATAGTTTATACTTTTGAAACATACGAAATTACGAGATACTTATTTATATTCTTGATGTTTCTTATCTTTATAAAATTTAATATAAATAGGATAATGTGTAATTATGATTTTACAATTAAATTAATCAATAAAAATCATATTCTATATAAAATAACTAATTAATTATCAAACAGGTGTAAATTAATTCTTCCTTTTCTTAAACTCTAATTTTATATCGCTCTACCCACTTGTTGAACTTAAATAGATAAAAAAAAACTAATTGAAACGGGTAAAACTAAATTTTTAGAGTAAAACTAGATGACAAAGGCTAATATTGACACAAAGTAATTTTGAAATTTCACCAAGTATTTCATTCGTTTAATTGTTCAGGTAACGTTCGATATAGAATTTTTTTTCTCAATTAAATTATATTTTATAACATTTATAAAAGATATTTGGCTATTATTTAATTTTTAAAGAATAATATATTTATCATTAATTATGAGAAAGTTGTATTCCTACTTATCAAGGTGAAAATGTTTTATTCTTACTTATTCATGAATAATATTCTCAATTAGATCCTTTTATTATTAGAAAATATTTTTATTCCTTTCTACTAATAATGGGAAACTTTTATTTTGATATGGTCGTCTCTAAACAAATGAAACAACGGCCTAAAGCCTTTAATTATTTAATGTTTTTCAAAAAAATAAATTATTTTTTATTAATTTAAATTATTAGTTGTAAATATTATTATGATGATTTTTTATTAAATTTTCATGTTATTTTTAAATAAATTTATTATTAACATGATAATTAACATCAGCAATTCATAAATCTTGATAATTATTTATTATAATAATTAGCTTTTATTTTTCTCTTACGTTATTCTGTTTTCTTAACTTTCTATTGCATGTTATTAAGTTTAAATTACTATTTTTCAAAGTTTGTTTGGTAAACACTTTGATTTTAATAATATTGAAATCACTACAACGACCTTTATTAAACGTTGGAATTACCTTTATTAATATAACGACCCTTGCTTAATGAAAATTAAACTATTATATTAAACTACTGTATAGTATAGATATTGTAAATTTATACTGACATTATAATATATTATACTAATAATAAGTTCAATAGCATAAAATATTGATATGTATTATACGGTGAGAAGAATGCAACATTTAATATTATAATTAATTTTAAATTTTATTATATATATTCTTAATCTTTATTTTCTAATCAAACAATTATAAGTGCACTGTATTTTTTAAAGTGCATCCCTCACTTTAAAAAAATTCTAATCCAAATATAATATATCATATTACTAATATAAACATTGAATGTTTATATCAACAGTTTTATTTTCGTTAAATAAATATTATACGAGCAAAAACAAATCTAATGTTTAATAATTTTGTTTGTTTGTAAATGACAAATTTTTTGTAATATTTCTTCTCAAAATTGAAGATAATGAAAGGAGTGTGACAAATACAATTAACAACCCCCTGAAAATATTAAGCTATATTATAAGATTAGATTCTTTTTTAAATACATGCATTATTAATTTATAAAATATTATCAAAAATATTTATAATTATTGTAATATTCAAAATTAAAATTGCTTTATTCTTGTTTAATTAATATTCATTATATTAAAAGATAAAATAAATAATTTAATTATATTATTTATTAAAAATAAAATTTCATAAAAGCTTTGACTAATAGTTTTATAACTTAAAAATTATAAAATAAAATGAATAGATTAAGTCTTGCATATAAATTTTATCTAAAATTTTTAGCGACGACCATCTTATTCCTGTCATTCCAATCCTCACAAAGCTAAAAGAGTTCGTCGTCGGGCCTGCATCAATCTCTCTGTCATCTCCTCTGATGTCGTCTTAAATTCTTAATATGTTATCTACCATACGATTAAAGAAAAAACGAATTAATTCAAGTCAAGAGCTATAACATTGTACGTCAAATACATATTTTGATTATATACGTAAGAAAGAAATATCTATGATTGAAAATAGTGACTACATAAAATAAATAAATTAGCTGACTTACAATAAAAAATAAAATAAAACACAATCCTATTACTATAACTTCATTTTTCAAAAGCGATAATTCATTTAGATTTAAATTTAAGGGTGTGTTTAGTTTAATTTATTTTTAAAAAATAATTATTTTTGTTAGGTATAAAAGAGTTATAAAAAATAATTATTTTTTTGGGTATAAAAGAGTTAAAGAAATAATTATTTCTTAATACCAAACTTACATTAAATGGAGATGGTTTACGTCTCCCGAATCGCACGAGCTAGTGCAACGCCAACCGACACTTAAAAATTGTCACTATACCATTAGTTTATTATTATTTTTTAATCAAAGCAATGTAATTTAATTAGTGTAATTTTAAAAATTTACTAAATTAATATAAATCGTATATGGAATGTCTGAATTTGCATAAAGTAAGTCATATTATAATATCAACTTTTTAAATATAAGTCATACATTCAATATATGATTTACATAATGATTATTATTTTTTAATCAAATAAGTCGTACATGTTACGTGTATGATACAAGTATGAAGTGAGTATTATCTTTTTTAACTTTTTTCTAATATTAATGTCTTATCCGTGTAAATGAGTAGTGATATTACAAAGTCGTGAGATATATATGATAAAATAGGGGGAAAATAAATAAAAAAAATTAAGTAAGTGTAAAATAATATAAAATTGAGTGTTGATGCATATGAAATTGAAAATTTTTGATTTAATTAAGATCATAAGTTTCATTTGTGGGAACCAATTCTATTTGAAAAAGAAATATCCACGACATAGGTCCGGTATGTATAAATTTCTCTATTAACATTTACAAAAGAAAGAAAATAAGAAGAAAAAATAAAATTAGCTTCTCTCATAAGCTAAAAATAGCTTAAGCATAAATTAAATAAACTTTTTGAAGAAGCTAAAATCATCTTACTTCTCCAAAAAGTTAATTTTAACTTATGCATAAGTTAATTTTAGTTTATGAAAAAAGTTTATTTCATTTTTTTATTTTTTTCTCTTATAAGTATTTATAGAGAATCTTATCTAGGATTAAGGTCTTATTTAGTTGGATTTTCAATAATAAAAGAAAATGAATTAAACTTTTTTCATAAGTTAAAATCAATTTATATACTTAACTTTTATAGAAACTGTCTCATCTAACTTTTTCAAAAACTAATATGCATAAATTAATTTTAAGTTATGGGAAAAATTTTATTTTATTTTACCATCTTATTATTTTCTTCACTTATAAATAGTTATGAAAAAATTTATCTAAACATGATCTAAGCCTCTTAACAGAAATTTCTTTGATATACAAAGTTTGAATTTGAGACCTTATTATTTAAAAAAAAAAAGTATTACCTAAATCAACTATTTATTATAATAAGTTTAGAATATGAACTATATGTATTATTTTAATAAAATAATATGTAAGTCATATACCATATACGGCTTATATATTTTTTGTTGGCTATAAAAATTATATAAGTTATATATGACACGAATGACTTATATTTTTTTTAAAAAATAATAATAAGTCTTACATCCAAAGCATGCATGAATTACCTTGTTATTAAAAGAAAAAATAAGGCTAAATTAGTATTTTGGTTACTTATCTTTTCACGAAATCCTATTTTTGTCTTTTATCTTTTAAAAGTTTCATTTTGGTATTTTATCTTTTGAAAACATCCTATTTTAGTCCTTTCGCCAGTTTAAAATTAACACCGTCAATAATTTAAAGACAATGGTAGTTTTTAACTGCCACAAAGTTCTTTTTTCTTCTCTTTCTTCCTTCTCCCTTCTTTGTCACTGCACCTTTCTCTCTCCTCTCCTCTTCTTCATCTTCTTCTTCATTGCCACCTTCCTTCCTCCAATGAGCATGGACGGTAGTGGTGGGTGATGCAACAAATGGCGGTGGCAGAGTGGTGGGGGTTTCGTAAGGTGTGACGGATTGGGGTTTCATACCATCTACCATTACCACCACCCACCACCGCCATCCACACCCAATGGAGGGAGGAAGGTGCTGGTGAACAGGAAGAAGAAGAAGAGAGGAAAGAGAGAGATGCGGTGATGAAGATGGGAGGAGGAAGAAGGAGAAAGAAAAAAATGTTTTGTGATAGTTAAAAATCGCCATTTTTTTAAATTATTAACGGTGTTAATTTTAAACTGAAGGAAAGACCAAAATAAGATGTTTTCAAAAGATAAAGTACTAAAACGAACTTTTAAAAGATAAAACTACCACTATCTTTAAATTATTAACGGTGTTAATTTTAAATTGACAGAATGATCAAAATAGGATGTTTTCAAAAGATAAAGTACAAAAACGAAATTTTTAAAAGATAAAGGAGCAAAATATGATTTTGTGAAAAGATAAAGGACTAAAATACTAATTTAGCCAAAAATAATAATAATTATACAAATGGTATCTTAAATATATGATCTTTATTAAAAACTTAATTTAATAACTCCTACCCAGCTTGAGCATGATTGCCTCCTGTCGAGATACTTGTGGTCTAAACCAAAAAAATTATTAAAAACTTAATTTAATAACTCGTATTTAAAAAAGAGTTTAATTTTTATACATTGTCAATATAAAAAATTTTACATTGTCAACCAATAAAAAGTTATAGTAGGTATGACTTTTAAAGTAGTCATTGTAAAAGTTAACAAACTTACTATATATAATAATTTATGATTAGATAATAATAGAAAAACTCTTTACACTGTCGATATATGAACTATGTTCTCTTTAAAAAATAGAACTTACCTTTATATAAATTAGACATCTTACATATATTTTTAGGCTCAATTAAGGCATGATAATCACACCTAAATCAGAACATATGTAAATTATTCTTCAAACTACTCACATTCAAGATCTATCTCAACAATGGGTAATTGCAAGAAGCATGCAAAATGGAATGAATTACTCTTAAACACAAGAAATCATATTAAATCAAGAGTTAATATGCAAATAGCTTATATTGCAACTGGAATGGGTCCAACATGTCAACAAAAATCATTTCGCGTTGTCAGTAAATTATCGCTAGCGTGGGGTCTAGGACATTAAGTGAGAGAAATATATGGTAGGCTCCAAGCAATTACACACCATGTAGTGTTTCAGACATTGATCTACCTATGTGGAATTAATGCTCTAGTATCTTATCCAGTGTCTCCAAGCATATTTGGTGTCTCAAATGCTGGTCTATTCGAGAGTCCCAGTGTTTTCAGTGTCTGACTCAGCATTTTGTACTCTATTCCAACGTTTTTCTTGTCAAATTATCATGGGACGCAATTCAGTGTTTCACACGTCACACTTCCAGATGCAAGTGTTTTGCTTTATTTACCTATAAAAATGTGAAAAAAATTCATTATGACTCTAATTATTAACACACAACTAAAAGTAAACTATTTTTATCTTTTTCTATATATATATATATATGCCTTTTTCTTTTCTTTTTCCATTGAAATCATACACTAAAAAGCATTAAATATAGATTCATCAATATACCCTTTGAGTCGAGACCTCAAGGACTAGACACACATTTTGAATGCTCTAAATATAGGCCATCTTTGAACCATCTTCTAGATAGACCTTGTTACCGGAACAATATTCAATATATTAATTTTTTTCAAATTTCGACTTTTTGCTAATATTTTTATTTTAACATCTTAACAAACATAGTTAGCAGGTATAATAGAATGTTCAGCCAAAAAAAAAGGTATAATAGAGTGTAGGCCAGTGAGGAGAGCAATGGAAATAGAGATGATGATGTGAGTTTGAAAACAACAAACACGAGGGAGCCTGATACACTGTCACAGATGTAGCCCCTCATGCGCATGCTGCAGAAGAAGTTAATACTGTTGAAAATACAGACAAGATTCTCTTTTGTTTGCCTTCCATAGCTCCTCTATAGTCAACTGGCCTATTTTGTGCATTTTGGAATAAGTATGTATATATGAACACCCGCACAGTAACTGACCACCATTAAACACCCGAAAACATGTCATTTTTTATTTAATTTGATTAATTAATAATTAAATCAATTAATGAGTCAGTAAAATATGTTTTAAAACAAAAAAAAAGTTGGGAGGGAAAACGTTTGTCTTTCGTCTTTCTTCAATTGAACACAGAAACGAACCCTCTCCTCCATCGAGTTCTCCGTGACAGTTGAAGGTAGAACAACAGTAGAGGAATTGCAGCAATCGAATTTGTGAGATGTTCTCTCTCCCTTTGTAGGTCTTCACTAAGGAGGAATTTAGGTTCACTTTAACCTATAGTGGGTGCTACATATGTGTTGTCTTGTCTTGTGCCCCTTTTCACTCATTATCCACAGGTTGTCCTTCCTTTCTATATTTGTAAGGTTTACCATTTTGCCTGTGAAATTTCATGTGGGTATTTATTTGTCCTAAAAAAAATTTGATTTTTATCGCTCTGTTAAATTTCTCAAACTGAGAAAGTGGTTTAGGCTTGTGAAAATGTGTTCTTTTTGTGCTTATTTTGTTCTTTCGATTTGTGGGTATGTGGGTTTATACATGCATAAGATTAAAAGACTATAGAACCCATGTTTATTCTACTTCTTTGCTTTTGGGTATGTCACTTTGTATTTATGTTGAATATTGGGAAATAGACGAAGAAATACTCTTACCTTGCCATTTTTTTTGTCTGATTATTCTTAAGTTGTTTCTTGACTTTAATTTTGTTGTGAGATTGTTTATGTTTGAGGTTTTAGTAACATTGTTTATGATTTTGCTTATCTTCCTCATAATGGTTTGGATGGTTAGTTTAGGAGTTTTGATGGTTATTGGTTAATTATAACTAAGATGATTGTTTTGTTTATAACTATAAGCTTTGGAATGTTAATGTTCCAAGATGCCTCCTCCCTTGATCCTCAAACCAACATTACCAAAATTAAAGTTATATAACTTGGTTTAGCTTGTGAGTATGAGCTTTTGTTTGAATAATTGGCTTCCTAGTAATGGGATCCATAGGCTGTAGAAACATTGTGAGAGGGAACAACAAGTGTAGGCTTGTAGCAAAAAGCATTAGGAAGAAACAAAGTGGTTGTAGGTGTAGGAATAGAAGTGGTAGCATTGAAAGGAAATTTAGACTTCATATCAAAAGGCCTTCCAATTTGGCTGAACTAATGAGTAGAGGTTGAATCATCTAGGAAACAGTTTGTGGCTGCATAATTCATCTAAATGGGAAAATTCCCCATCAAATGTAGGGGTTGGAAACTAATAGTGTAGTTGTCCTGGCATCTACTCATAAACCTATCTAGGAATAAGTGTATGTTGCAAATTGTTGTCAATTTTTCAATAAATCTTGGAACTGCAAAAGCCATCCATCTTGGGTGCATAGGCTTTTGGAGAAATTGATGTTCTGTAATCATAGGAAGCTGAATCTAACTTGGAGCTCTCTGATTTTAGGTGGTTCAATTCATTAGATACTTTTGTGCTTTCTATTGTCTCCTACCATTGTCCTTTCTTTTCCCAAAGTCAAATAGTGGTTTGTGGGTGACAAGGTCTATGCCCTTTTGCCTTAGTTTCTTCTTCAAGCAAGAGTTCCATATAATCTTTATTTCATTGTCAATCCTCCCCAAGAAGTGTACCGCAATTTGAGACCACCTTAGAAAGCACAGGATATGCATGTTAATCAAAAGAAAAGGCAAAAAAAGTTAACCACAGGAGAAAAGAAAAATGGCAGAATTCAATCATGAGATAGGCTAAATTATAATTACTTGTTTCCTAATACTGCACAAAGCTCAATGATAAGGTTTTCTCCTTCTTGTGAGAATGTTCTTGTCTTTTTAAATCAAGCCTTAAGTAGTTGAACCACCTAAGCTTTTAGCTTTTACTATACCTTTGCAACAAATTCATTTGTTTTTTTTTTTCCTTTATTTTTTCGTAATTTGTTCCTTTTATGATTATGTGGGCAAGGATGGATTGGGTGGATCAGAAACCACAATCATTGTAAATTTGCAATGTATTTTGATTTACCCGATCAATTTTTTTGCCTTAGACATCCTATTTTGATTAATTTGGATATTTAGCTCAAAGGTGATGTAATCATGAAAATGTACATATAATGCCTTTTGAAAGCATGGTTCCATTGTCAAATTTTTAATTCTTTGATAATTGTGGGCATTGCTTACAAGTTCCTTCAGTATGTGTATTTGTCCTTTGGTATGTGTATTTTTTAAGAGGTCAGCATTTGCATACCAACATGCTTACTAGTAGGTTCCCATTCTTCTTATGGTTCAGTTTACATCCATATAAGTTTATTTAATCTTACAATGTTTGTAAATTTGTATTACTTATCATAAGATTTTAACTTCATCGCTATGATATATAGGTTACTCGAACAAGACTCATGTATGAATTTGGCTAGCATGGTGAAGACACTTTTTTTTGTGTAGTCATTATCAAAAAGGACCATATCGGATGTACTGCGTGGCAGCACTAGCATTGACCTTTTTTGTTTTTTGGTGTATACTAGGTATATATACTTTATTATGAATTTGTCCTTGAAACATTCGTAGACTCAGTTTAAAACCTTTGTTGTTATTTGTTCATACCAGTATGGTTAATTGAATACATACATCAATCAATTTTCTTGTTCTGCTAGATCTGACTTGAATACGTGTTAACTAGGTATTCATTCCTATACAGGGTTAACTCCACATAAATAAATGATTAACCTTGTTCTGTATATGGTTAAATATTAATACTGTTTAATTCAATGAGACATGATATTATTAACAATTGCATCTGTTAAAGCACCATTCATTGTTTATAATGCCAAGTCCTTAAATTGAATTAAACAACAATTAGAAACAACATTTACAAAACTCAATCAGACCTTAATGGTTAATTGTTGATAGTATAATGGTTAATTAGTGTATATAAATTAGGTAAATTTTTTGGTCTGATAGATCTGATTTAAAGTGGTTATCCAATTGTTCAATATCGTTAACTTCATGTAAATAAGTGGTTAACCCTGTGCTTTATATGGTTAAATAATTATACTTCGAATACAATATAGGACATTGAAATCGAAAGAGTTGTACCTCTTTGTTGTTGTTAATTAGGGTTCTTAAATTTAAGAACCAATAATCAGGATGAATGACTTCATATTCAACCTTAAATTGAGACCTTAGTGGTTAATTGTTGATAGTATAATGGTTAACTCTTGTATATAAAATGGTTAATTTTTTCGCACTAATAGATTTGACTTCAAATGGTTATCCAAATGGTCATATGGTTAACTGCATGTAAATAAATGGTTAACCCTATGCTGTATATGGTCAAATAATTATACTGCCAATAAAATATTAGACAAAGCATTCGAATAAGTTGCACGTCTTTGTAGATCACCATTCGCTATTAACTACGCTCCTCAATTTTAACATTAAACAATCAATATATATGAATGACTTCATATTCAAAACTCAATTGAGACCTTAGTGGTTAAGTGTTGATAGTATAGTGGTTAGCTCTTGTATATAAAATGATTAATTTTTTTGCACGGATAGATTTGACTTCAAGTGGTTATCCAAATGGTCATATGGTTAACTGCATGTAAATAAATGGTTAACCCTATGCTAGATATGGTCAAATAATTATACTCCCAATAAAATATCAGACAGAGCATTCGAATAAGTTGCACCTCTTTGTAGATCACCATTTGCTGTTTATTGCGCTCCTCAATTTTAACATTCAACAATCAGTATATATGAATGACTTCATATTCAAAACCCAATTGAGACCTTAGTGGTTAATTGTTAATAGTATAATGGTTAACTCTTGTATATAAATTGATTAATCTTTTTGCACTTATAGATTTGACTTCAAGTGGTTATCTAAATGGTCATATGGTTAACTACATGTAAATAAATGGTTAACCCTGTGTTGTATATGGTCAAATAATTATACTCCCAATAAAATATCAGACAAAGCATTTGAATAAGTTGCACCATTTTGTATATCACCATTCATTGTTAATTACGCTCCTCAATTTTAACATCCAACAATCAGTATATATGAATGACTTCATATTCAAAACCTAATTGAGACCTTAGTGGTTAATTGTTAATAGTATAATGGTTAACTCTTGTATATAAATTGGTTAATTTTTTTGTACTTATAAATCTGACTTCAAGTGGTTATCTAAATGGTCATATGGTTAATTGCATGTAAATAAATGGTTAACCATGTGCTGTATATGGTCAAATAATTATACTCCCAATAAAATATCAGACAGAGCATTCGAATAAGTTGCACCTCTTTGTAGATCACCATTCGTTGTTAATTACGCTCCTCAATTTTAACATTTAACAATTAGTATATATGAATGACTTCATATTCAAAACCCAATTGAGACCTTAGTGGTTAATTGTTAATAGTATAATGGTTAACTCTTGTATATAAATTGGTTAATTTTTTTGCACTAATAGATCTGACTTCAAATGGTTATCTAAATGGTGATATGGTTAGTTGCATGTAAATAAATGGTTAACCTTGTGCTATATATGGTCAAATAGTTATACTCTCAATAAAATATCAGACAGAGCATTCAAATAAGTTGCACCTCTTTATAGAGCACCATTTGTTGTTAATTACGCTCCTTAGTTTTAACATTAAACAATCAATATATATGAATGACTTCATATTCAAAACTCAATTGAGACCTTAGTGATTAAGTGTTGATAGCATAATGGTTAACTATTTTATATAAATTGGTTAATTTTTTTGCACTGATAGATCTAACTTCAAATGGTAATCTAAATGTTCATATGGTTAACTGCATGTAAATAAATGGTTAACCATATGTTGTATACGGTTAAATAATTATACTCCCAATAAAATATCAGACAGAGCATTCGAATAAGTTACACCTCTTTATAGATCACCATTCGTTGTTAATTACGCTCCTCAATTTTAACATTCAACAATCAATATATATGAATAACTTCATATTCAAAACCCAATTGAGACCTTAGTGGTTAATCATTAATAGTATAATGGTTAACTCTTGTATATAAATTGGTTAATTATTTTCACTGATAGATCTGACTTCAAGTGGTTATCTAAATGGTCATATGGTTAACTGCATGTAAATAAATGATTAACCCTGTGCTGTATATGGTCAAATAATTATACTTCCAATACAATATCAGACATAGCACATAATAAAAACTCAATATTCGTTTCACTCATGAAACCAATCAAATAGAAAGGTGCTCATACATAATAACCCAACAAAACCCCACATTGAATAAGAGAAACAGAACAATTTCTTACCTATGGTAATAAATATTAGACAAGCAATCCTCAATAAATGAATTCCAACAGCAAAATCATGAGCCTTTCCTCGGGTTGCAAGTGAAGATTTTCTCTTTGGTGCCCTCTCTTCATTATTGTCCTTTCCATCAAGCAAGTGTATTCTTTGCAATCCTCCTCTTTCTTCTTCCACGACCCTTCTTTCTCCTTGCCTCCCGTTCTGTCTTTCTGCTTCCTTTTCCTCTTCTTTCTCACCCTTTCATCTCAAACAAGCCTCCAAATTGCAATTTTTCCATTTCTCTTTCCAAGTTTCTTTATACTCACTCTCCCTGCAGCTAGCTTCTAAACCCTTCCCTTTTAATTTGTGTTTCAAAAACACTCCAGCTCCCGCTTCCTTTGTTTCTCTTTTTGAAATTTGGATTTTTTTTCATTTCCCTCTATTTTTTTTGTAAACATCCACGTAAGAGTCACTAATCACAGTCAGCAAAAATAAAATATTTTAATGAGGTGTCCGAAGGGTGTTCCTAAAAGTGGGCGTCAAAGTATACTTTTCCTTTTGGAATTGCAACGATTTCTACGTAATATAGGAATTTAATTTAATTTTATTTATTTTCTTTAATAAGTTCTCCTCGAGGGTCCTGGTCATATATTTCATTTCCTTTCCATTTTGATTCATTATGTGCTAGCTCTTGTACAATGAGTATTTATAATTCTCAGTAATTATTTTCCACGATCTAATTTGATAAAGAAGCGAAAAAGCCAGTTAAATATCTTGAGTAACGTTTACATGTATAATACTGATTTTTCACATTTGTACGAATGGCGTTCAAATTGGGTGCTTAGTTGCAATAAAAAATAGTGAAAGTATAATTATATCTTTTTCTCTTTTTTGGCTTGGTACAGCCAAGTTTTTGAGGAAAAAAGTTGTCCCTCTCAAACTCAACTAACATGTATCACATGTCTAAAATCAGAGAAAATACTACATGAATATTCCACCATAATAGGTATTCAAGAATCAGTACCTGAAATTTTAATGAATTTAAAAAACATTTTATTGAGAAGTAATCTGTATAGAACTCGGAATACTAGTTTTATTCATAAATTAATATTAATTTACTTTATTTATTGTATTTTTATTTTATTAATATATATATATATATATATATAATAAAATAAAAATACAATAAATAAAGTAAATTCTAATTAAAAAACACACAAAAATAATTTTTATTTTCAGAAAAAGAAAAAAATGTTTGTTATACTTAATATCTTTAGTTTAGTCTGTATTTGTATTCACTCTGTCCTTATTTCAAGTAGTTTTTTTCTCGGCAAAATTGTCTGAAGCCTATGCTTTCACATAGTAGGGAGGTTGCTCTATTTTTTTCTATTTCTGTATGAAATTTATATTTTCATATTTATTTTTTTATATTTAAAATATTTTTGTTATAAATAATTATAACATAATAATAATCAAATTCAAAATAAAAAATAAAATATTTATATTTCACTAATATTATATTTTATCATTTTTAAGAAATATGATGATATGACGTCATCCTCACCTTCCA
This sequence comes from Spatholobus suberectus, assembly GCA_004329165.1. NCBI lineage: Eukaryota > Viridiplantae > Streptophyta > Magnoliopsida > Fabales > Fabaceae > Spatholobus > Spatholobus suberectus. The sequence goes on from CM014733.1 coordinate 81,620,583, forward strand.
AAACATATTCCAAGCTTCACCAAGGGTCCAAGACGTACAATAATAATATTTTATAGATGGCTATTTAATAAGTGCTTACTGCCCCAAAAGCAAAACCTTCATGGGTACATAGATCAATTAATATGCACGTACGTGAATGTTGGTAACTTGGTCACTAGAGACAAGATTTGTACACTTAGAACAGTGTTCAGTACTGTTGAAACTTAATTGCTTCAAAGGACAGTATAAGTCAAATTAGTGTTAAGTTTTCAAATTAAGTTAATATTTATTTTTTTAAAAAAGATGAAGCTCAATTACATTTTTGTCTCCAAAATTTTATAATTTTACAAATTTTATCACTCTAAAATTTCTTTCATGAATTTTACCTTTCAATTTACAAAATATCGTGAATTTTGCCCCCAAATAGAAAAAATGTCACAATTAAAAAAAATTGTCCACAAAATTATCTTAATTGTGACAGTTTAAAGGGAAAATGGCCACAAAATATCTTAATTGTGACATTTTTTTATGTTAGGACAAAATATTTGCTCCTATTTTGTAAATTGAGAGACAAAATTGTGAAAAAAAAATTAAGGTAACAAAATTCACTAAATCATAAAATTTTAGGAACAAAAAGTAAAATTAAACCAAAAGATAATTATTAAAAAAATCAATTATTTTATCTACCATTCAACAAAACTGAAAAATCATTTTTTCCCTCAAAAGTATCATTTTTCAAAGACAACGCTGTTTAAAATAGTATTAAACACTAAATGTAAACATTCCTCTAATAGATATTGGAACCTTAGTTCGTCATATACTTAAGTCCATCTCCATCGGTTCCTTACTCAAGTTCTTATCTGAATAAGAACGGTGCCTATATGAATAAGAACATTGGAGGGGGCAGCTTGTTAAGCACGGATGCTTAACATTATAATGGGCCCAGCAAACAATTTTTAATAATAAATAATGTTTTCATATACTAAATGTTGATAAAATATAAAGGTGTGGATTATTTGTGGGATCCATTTAACCCATTAGGGTCAGCTTAGTAGTAAAAAGGTTGGAGTAACTTGCACAAGGTCATAAGTTCTAACATTTGCTGTCATTATATACCAAAAAAATTGTGAGATTCATTTAGTAAAGCTTGTAGAGTTATTGAGTTGAAGATATGAGTTGCTCATAAAAAATAAATGAGTGATGTATAATGATGAGATCTATTTAATAACCCAAAAAAGTGGAGAAAAAAAATGAATTACTGAAATAGAGATAACCTAAGTGGAGGAGTAGTTAAGTGGAGGATTTGAAATGAGTGCATTAATTCTGCATAGTACTTAAGTGGAGGAGGTAACAACACAGGAATCACTATGGGTCCTTGTGGCTAGCAGTGGCAAGCGATAAAGGCGAAAATTAACAGGAGGCAGCTCCTCATGAGTCACCACAGTACCATGCAAACATGCCTTTCTCTTCTGTGTTGTGGAAATATGTTTACGGTATTGACCCATTTGGTCAGATGTACCAAGCTAGGTGTCGCTTCTTTATCTGGACTTTGAAGGACCACGCACACCCTCTCCATGACACGTCAAGCAAGATCAAGTACTACCTTTCAAGAACACATCGACAATTTTCTAACCCATAATATCTTTTCTTTTTAAATAGCACATACCCTAGCTAGGCTATCATTAGTGACTTTGCGCTTTGGTTCCTCATTTTCATATAGCCCTATCATCAATAGCCACATTCAGAAAAAATGCTTAAAATATTTTGAAAATGCAAATTGTGCCCCCACTAAGCAACAAGCTAGCTTTCAATAATTTTATTAGTTTTTAGGCATCCTAACTTCTTACCTAATTTATATATATGTTTTTTGTTTTTTTTTTCTTTTGTATCGACGATTATAGTTATAGAACAAAAATAGACATGTTCTTGTTATAATAAAATAGAATATGAAAAAAGACAGAATAATCTCCTTTAAGTTATCCTCTGTATATGTATCCAGTTCCCATATGGGTGGGAAAAAAGAGGCGAAAAAAATATAGTTATAATTCGCTTTCTTTGACCTTGGTAAAATTACAGAATAAACCCCATCAGCACGAAGGTGGTGTGGGTGGGTGCTGCTTTTCATCAAACAATCAAGTCGAGGAAGTCAAAGTTACAGTAACAGCGCTGGTCAGCGGCTCTTTCTGGCCGTCCATCACTCCATCATCATCGACCAACGTCAGCGACTGGGCCCGATGGGCTTCAAACTCCCAATCGGTGGTCCCGATCACATACAACATAAGTCCAGCGCAACACACCTGGGCCGAGAGCAGGCCCAGCCACAGCCCACAAAACCCAACGTCGAACCAGAACCCAAGCCCAACCGCCACGGGCATCCCCACCAGGTAGAACGCGCCGAGGTTCACATTCGCCGCCGTGTTCGGCCGCGCCGTCCCCCTCACGACGCCGCACCCCACCGTCTGCGGGCAGTTCCCGAGCTCGCAAACCCCGAGGATCGGCAGCGCCGTCGACGTGATCCTCAAGATATCGTCGTCGGCGGTGAACATGCTCCCCCACCGGCGCCTCATCCCGGCGGCGAAAACCATGGCGGACAACCCCATGATCGCGGCGAGGAACACCGAGACCACCGCGGAAACCTTGGCCCGAGAAGGCCGATTCGCGCCGAGCTCGTTCCCGACGCGAGTCGAAACCGCGAAACCGAGTGACGACGGGAACACGTAGATCAACGAAGTGGTCTGAATGAGAATCCCCATGGAAGCAACGGTGGCGGTGGGGTCCACGAGAAGGCCACACAGAACGATCATGATCTCGTACCACCACCACTCCAAGCAGACGGAGACGCAGCTCGGCGCGGCGAGGCGGAGCAGCGGCCTCCACCCGGCGAGGGAGTCCCGGCTCGGCGCGGCGCAGTGCACGTGGGCGAGGAGGAGGAGGAGGATGGAGAGGTTGGAGGCGGCGGAGGCGGCGGCGACGCCGGCGAGGCCTAGGCGGAGCCGCGTGACGAGGAGGTAGTTGAAGGGGAAGTGGAGGAGGGTGCCCGCGAGGGACGCTAAGGTGACCGGGCGGGTGACGCCCTGGGCGCGAAGGTAAATGCGGATTGGGTGGAGGAAGGAGTGGGTGACGAGGTCGGGGAGGGAGAAGACGAGGTAGGTGTGCGCCATGCGGGTGACGTTAGCGTCCTGGTGCAAGAACACGAGGATGTTGGACATGTTGAGCCAGAGGAATGAGATGGGGATGGAGCAGAGTAGTAGGAACATGACGCAGCGGTGGAGGGTCAACGACAACACGCTCACGCGTTTTGCGCCGAAGGCTTGCGAGCACAGTGGTTCCATCCCCAGTGCCAGACCCGACAGCACCGAGTAACCTGTGATGTTGGCGAACGCCATTCCTAGGGACCCTGCCGCCAGTTCTAGCTCTCCTAGCCGTCCCAGGAACAGCATCGACATCATGGAACGCGCGTAGAATATCAGTCCCGTTAACGCTATGGGAAACGCCAGCTCCACCAGCGCTTTCACTTCTCTCCTTATGCTCCAACACTCCCCGCCCTCCATCAACGTGTAATCTCCTTCCTCTGTTTTTGATCCCATCTTCAATGATGCTAATAACAAATGAATTGAAGGTTTTAATTTAATAGATGGTGGATGGTCGTATTTTAAGAGAAACTTGCACTGTACACTTTCGTAAACCACCACACCACTCTGTTCTCTTCTCAGTATGGGATTTTGAAAATGGGATGATAGAAACAAACACTTTGAGTGAGTGAGTGAGTGAGTGGATAGATACACCAAACTAATTACCTGCGTCTGAGTGAGGAGGCAAGAAGGAGAGACCCATGTATAAATAGAGATTTCAAGTGTGCTAGCTTATCTTAAAATATTTACATCCCAAAAGAATAATATAATATAATAAATAAAAAATTGAAGGTTGATGTCAAGTTACATGCTTATGCAATATGCATTAGTCATTCATGATTAATTCACCCTCCTTCCTATTCTTTTCTTTCTTCTTTTAACCTAAAAACCTACAATCTTTTTATACTTTTTTTTAACAACATACTTTTTCAATTCCCTTTTTAATGTATATTTATACAACAAGGTTTAATTTAATATTAGAATTATAAGGGAAAATACGCGGGAATGTCAGTGTATTCTGTAGGGAACAATTTCCAATAACGGAATTGTTATTTGGCTTGTGATATATGCTCAGTGATTCTGCTCGTTTCTTCACCATCTTAGGTAACTGCGATTACAAATAACAAAAACTTCTAATTGATTACTTTTAGGTTATGAGGTGCAATGCAATTACTTCAATCAAAGAATTCTTCAAAAAGCATTAAAGCACTGCATTACTGACAAAGGTGCCATTCATCATTAAAGCATAATGCATGTACGGCTTATAGATTGGTCTAGCAAAAGCATTTGACTTTGCTCCACTAATTATATTGTTAATGTAAACCTAAGAATGCTCTTGACTTTCATTATATGAATTGCTAACAATAAATCAATTGACCCAAAAACGCCTGCCGCCCTGCAATTAGTTGGTTATTTATATACTGAAAGGGTAATATATATATATATATAAGGATTTGCTTATGTACATATTTGTTTTTTAATTAAAGTACGTTAACAAGTTATAACTATAATGTATCTTAAAATACACTACGGTGTAGTTTGCTAATATATTCTAATTAAAAAAATAAATATGTGTCGTTAGCAAATGCTTGTAGTTATAGCTTGTTAATATATTTTAACTAAAAAAAAAGTGTATGTACATTAACAATTATGAGACTTGAGTGTTTGGATTATTTTATTTTTTTTAGCTTTTTAAACTGATTGTCTACTCAAATTTAATCATTCCCAAACATACTATAATTCTATGTTTGGTCAGGCTTAAATTTAGGAATATAATAATCACTTTTTTAATTTTTTTTTAAATTATAAAAAATAATGTTTTTTTTTTAACTAAACTAAAGTAAAGTAAATATGCACTAATTAACAACATGCATTTTTAAAGAGGAAAAAACATATGACCAAACATTAATTAGTGTTTGACCAGTAAGAATTTTCTCGACTGAGACAAACTTACCACAAAATTAGTTAGCATTATTATGCTTTTACCATTAATGCTTTCATATTGAATTATCTTGGTTCTTTTAGAAAATTATTCAATGCTTTTAGGCGTTTAATATTTATCTTTTTATTTTAAAATTGGTAGTGGTAATTAAATAAATTATCTATCTCCCTCGCAATAATTAGTCCACTCTTAATGACATATATATTTTTTAATTTAATACTTGTTTAAATTAATTATGAGGAAGCGGCGCCCGTTCTTTGTCTATTCATCATATAAGATTTGATTTTGAGGTCAAAATTTCATGCTAGCTAGAATTTTGGAGTTCAAAGAAGCAAAGTAATGGAAGCAAAGGTGGAAAAATTCTCTTTCCGTATTCCATTGTGCGGTTATATAATCTTTTTTTTTTTAGTTCAAACATGTATTAAAATAGATAAAGGAGAAGGGATTAGGTACTATTTAGTGGGTAATGAGATATTAGTTGACTTGATGAGTTATATTAATTTGCTTGATTTGATAAAGGAGAGCGCCACACGTGGAGTTCGAGACCACAGACTTTATTCTTCATACCATCTGAAACCGAAGTACTTGTTGGGTCCGGCTCGGGCCACTATGCTAAATTGGGCTTTGAATAGAGCCAGAAAAAGGGTTCAAAAGCGGAAACTTAAAAAAGTGTTAGTTCCTAGTTTAGAGAAGTTATTATGCTGTAGCCTATAATATGATTAAGGATCAATGTAAGTGTAACAAAGGTTCAATTCGTTTTGCCTGGGGAAGGGACAGGAGGAAGAAGAAAAGATAGGTTGTAGTAGAGCATAAGAAATTCGTGTTTGGATTGGACATTTTGAAGTTTAAAACGGTGGTCTCCAAGTTGGATCACGTGGGTGCGTGCGGAATTGCCGGAGGCTGCAGAACAGTCCGCTCCCATTTTCACAAACAGATGGTTGGAGGGAAACATCCCTCATAGCAATTGGCCATATAGTACTAGTTAGCATTTACTACTTACTTTCTTTTCTCTTTCTATCTGTCTCTGTCTTGTTGAGTTGTTGGTATTAACTGTTGTTGTCGCATCCAAATGTCCATGTTTCTCCTCTGTCTGTTATTTGTGTGTGAGAAGAGAAGAAATGGAAATGGGTGAAGATAGAATGTGGTAAAATTTTGATGTTGTAGGGAATGTGACACAAGAAGAATATGCAGTCCCCACCACCCCCATCTGACAGCTCCAACAGTCTCACATTTGGGAGGCAGTGGCACCACTTCTTCTTTTTGTTTTCTGCCATTGGGGGAAGCGTACATAATGCAGTGTTGTTGTGTTGTGCTTCATTACTTCATTGTCTCACTGCCCCAAAACCTCGCCTTCCCCACCCTCAGGACCCAGAGGCCACATAATGCCACGTAAACTATTTAACATCTTGTGCTTCCCAATTCAAACATCTCTTCATGTCGGCCTTTTCTCTTTAAAACCTCCTTTGGCTCTTTTTTATTTATTTTTTCGTGACATGATGCCAAGCCAGGTTTGGTTAGACATTTACTCCGACCACTTTCCGAACTTGCCTATATATATTATCTGTAATCTGTGGCGTCACAGACCAAAATCATCCCACTTAAACAAACCTTCCAATTCTGATCACCTGCAAATATATATATATATATATATATATATATGTGTGTGTGTGTTTTGGATATATTAACATAAACACACTTCTTTTTTAGTTAAAATATGATAACAAGTTATAACTATAATATATCTTAAAATACATTGTGGTATAGCATGTTAATGTATTCTAACTAAAAAATAAGTGTGTGTACGTTAACAAATGTTTGTGGTATAGTTTGCTAACGTATCTTAACTAAAAAATAAAAGCGTGTATGTTAGCAAACTTTACAAGCATTTGTTAACGTACACACACTTATTTTTTAGTTAAAGTACGTTAACAAGTTATATCATAATATATTTTAAGATACATTATATTTATAACTTGCTAATATACTCTAACTAAAAAATAAGTGTGTATATGTTAACAAATTTCATATATATATATAAAGACACATCAAGTTACTCTGCAAGTAATTCCTAGAAAAGTTACTATCTTCAATAATTATTTTGTTGGAAAAAACTGCACACGCTAGCAAAATCATCCACATGCCCAAAAATCTTAAACGGAAGCACATACAAACATACTATAAAAGGAGAATAGACGACGAATACAATAATTAACCAAGTTGAACACTGGTACCTCTTGCGCATGGAAATGTCTCAAAAGTGTTTCACTCTAGCAAATATAATTACAAGAATAATAATTCACCTCTCTCATTTGAGTTATAAGAAATGATAACTGCTCTCTCACTACAAGAGATTATTAGAGACTCTCTCACACAAATAACTCACATACACTTGCTCTCTTCTCTTGCTTTGGTTGAGATGTCACATCTTCTTCACATAACCCCTTTATATAGCAAAGTTTATGACTTTATTCATGAATATAGCATAGTGAACTCAAATTATCCTACCATCCCACCTAGCCTCCCGTTATGACAGTAGAATTATTCAAGAATCAAAATACATCTCATTACTTTTTTTTTGTTACCATATTATAAGTGCAAAATATCCACCAACTTTGTTGTTGACTAATTTTCACTGGAGAACCTAACTGATCACCTTTAGTGAAGCTCCCCTCCCAACCACTTTTTTTCATTGACAAGATTCGAATCCAAGACCATCCTTAAGGAATTGATCTGAACCCAATTCTACTCGGACAACGTAACTTAAAGCATACCTCTTAAATTTTACTCACTTGCATTTATTTAGAAATTTGAATAGTCCTCCCAACATTTTTTTGTACAAATTAAATTTTATTAGTCTAACTATTTAATATTTTAATATTAACTCAACGAACATACATACTAAATTTTACATAAATCGAATATTTGTAGTTATGTAACCTTATTATCAATATTTACTTATATTTTAAAAATGTATATTATATATTAAATTGAGTTTATTTAAGAACTATCAAATAGTTTTGAAATTTTATAAAAAATTGTGTAACAAATCTACTCAATAAGAACTTTTAATTTAAAGGATGAATTAATAAATTTAATTGGTACAAAATTTTATTGAAAAGAGTAACTTTACCAAGTGTTACTCCTAAAGTAACTTAATCCTTCTCTAATTCTGTGTGTGTATGGACAAGATATTAGGTATCAAACTTTTGTATTTACATCACTTAATAAGTTTTTTAAGATATGAAACTAACTAATCTAACTGATGAATTGAAAGTTCATATATATAAAGTATATCAAGTTTATAAAATTTCATGAAAATTAAAAAATAGAAAGATAATATCAAGTGTTTCAATTATTAAATATATTAATTTCATAATTTAAAAAAGTTAGGCTTAATTGCATTTGTACGCTACCTAACTTTCATCATTTTGCAGATTTTTCCACCACATTTTTTTTCTAGCATTTTATCACCCTATTTTTGTAATTTTGCAAATTTTATCTAACTGTCAGCTATTCAGTTAAATGACAAACATAATGATAACATGTTAATGATAAGTTGGCATTAAACATCCGTGCCAATTTTTTTTTGAAAAAAATATTTTTCTAAAAAAATAAAATTGTTTGAAAAAAATACGAAGTCTGCTCCATATAGCTTTTAGGGAAATTTTTTTCAAATTTTTTTTTTTAGAATTTTTTTTAAAAAAAGTTATTGTGGATGTTTAATGCTAACTCATCACTGGCACATTATCATTTTATTTGTCATTTAACAGACAGTTGACAGTTGGGCAAATTTCGCAATATTACAAAAAAAGGGTGACAAAATGCAAGAAAAAAAAACATGGTGGAAAAATTTTCAAAATAATGAAAGTTGGGTGACACAAAATGTAATTAAGCCAAAAAGTTATTAATTGATGCAAGTGCAAAAATTTGACACCTGATGACAATTGATTCTATCTCATATAGAGGAAATCAAATTATACTGATGGAACTTATACCGACAATTACATCATTCAATAATTTTTAATTAGATAATTTTAACCCAAAACCTATCATTGCATTAAAAGTTCTTTTTCACATATATCTTATTTACAAAAATTTATATTAATCCAAAATTATTTGATACTTCATTCAAGTACATCAAAATTAATGTAACATACAATGTATAAAAAATATGAATCATTTGATTATTTTCCTATATTTATTCAATTTTGACAAAATTATGCACAAACAATCAAGATATTATATAGTTATAATTCAACGGTTATATTGATTATATGTGTGTGTGTGTGTGAATGTATAGGATGAGGATCGAGTTACTTAATAATTCTTGTATATTAAAAGTTAAAATTTATAAAGTTTATAACGTATAATGTATTTTTCTAAAATATAAGTAAATGTTAATTATAAGATTATCTAACTACAATGTCTAATTATCTAAAATTTGGTATGTACGATCATTGAAATAATATCAAATATTTTATGGTTAAATCATTAAAATTTAAAATATTAAAAAAAATATTGAGTGAAATAATTCTACCAACAAAAATATAAATATAATCTATCTATAAAAGAACAAATTTGATCTGGTAATGTATTTTATTCCTCTCTCATTCTCTTATCTCGTCTTATAGTATAGTTTTTTTTTTCTACATTTATATATGTTAGTGTAGTTTTCTCTTATATAGAAATATTACTTTTTCTTCGCTTCTTTCCACTACACCATCTCTTTACACTCACTTCATCACTGTTGTTTGAAACGCTTATATATTGAAAATGATTCAATGATGAATGACTAAAATGCAAGTGCATTTGAATCACTTACACTTAATTTGTTTGCTAGGAGAGAGAAAAATTGTTTGAAAAAATATGAGTAGAAGAAAGAGAAATGTAAAAGGAAAAAATGAAAGAATTTCCATACTGTTTGGTATAAAGAAAATGAATTTCTCTATTCTCTTAATATCTTGTTTAGTTGAGTGAAAAATGAAAAAAGAAAAAATAATCAATTAATATAAAAGACAAATATGCTACTCGATCTATATAATAATAATAAAAAAAGAGTTAGTGTTCCACAAATTAAGAGTATTTTTAGAAGTAGATACTCTTTTCTCTCTTCTCCTCCACAGGCAATCTTCCAAAAAAATGTGGCGAAACTAAACTAAGGTGGATTCCACAAATTATTCTGTCTCGTTTCTTTTTCTTCTTTTTTTCCACTTTCAGCAAATACGGGAGATTCTATAAAATCATCCAAATTTCGGTCTCTTCAAATTCTCTCTTCTCAATTTCTCCTTAATCGATCAATGTGTTAAATTATGAAGTGGATGTAGTGACACAGCCTCGATGTAACCATGCAAACACATATTCATCTTAAATTCTTTTAAAATAATTAATTGAAAAATAGAAAAATAATTTGTTCTCTCTAAAATAATATTTAATTCTCTAACTTCTTCATACCATAATTTTTAGGTTAAAATACATTTTTAATTCCTTAGTTTATTTTTTAGTAAAAATTTGGTCCCTTAAAAGTGTCTTTGTTGGATCAAATTAGTCATTTTGTAAGTTTTTTGTACTAACCTTGTTAATTTTTGTATGATATGACAAACATTGTTCTGATGTAGCATCTCTCACAGTTTGTCACATACCAAGTTAGCCAAAATAGTGTGATAAAATGATTGAAAGATTAACTTGATCTGACAAGATATTTTAAGGAACCAAAGTGAAATTTTTGAAAATTAAAGGACCAAACTGATACCAAAAACTAAGATGAGAGATCAAAAGTATATTTTAGTCCTAATTTTTATAATCATCTTATACCTTTATTTGTTTTTTGTCGCATGTCCCATTCATTACGTTTAGAAAAATGATTATGACACCATGCTAATTGAAACCTAAGGGAGAGAAAGGAGAGAAGACAAAGAAGTGTAAGTATGATAGGTAATGTACAATAGAAAGTGCGAGATAGAAAGAAATAATAGGTGTTGATGAAGTGTTTGTGATGTTGATGTTTCCACATATACTTACCCTTAGTTTTCTTTCTTTTCTATTTTATCTCTCTCTTTTCTCTCACAGTAAACACACTTCAAAGATGTAAAAAAATCTCTTTTTTTCGATAATTAATAGGCTTAAATGTAGTTTTGGTCTCCTTACTTTTACATTGTGTAATTTTGATCCCATACTTCTAATTGAGCAATTTTAGTCCCTAAATTTTATCATATGTTAAAATTATGTTGCTCCCTAGTTTAAAATTTAATGAAATTTCTTGACATCAAACATCTCTGACTTAATTGATAGGCTAGCAGTGTAATTAATCAATGATGTGAAAAATATTTCACTTATCATAATATTTAAAAAATAAAAATCATATTAAAATTTATGTGTTTTAATATATTAGAATTCTATATTACTAGTATTTTAACTTGTGAATTATACAAAATACATATTTATTTATATAACTTAAATTTATAATAAATAAATACTTCTGAATATATAAATTGTACTATAATTAAAATTTGTAATAAATAAATATTTTTAAACATAGAGATTATATGTTAAATTTATAACAAATAGTTATTAGAATATAATTTTAATTTTTAATTGTTGATAATTTCTTTAAAAAAATATTAAAATTTAATTTAGAACTAAAGATATTGAAAATGATTGATTGAAAGAGCTGAGAGGTTAAAAAAATTCCTAAAAATGCTCTCGTTAAAAAATGACAACTAAAAACGCTCTCATTCATGTTAGCTATTCTAATTTATATAAAGAGAGAATTTAAAAAAAAAATTGATATGTGAAATGTTTCAATGTCATTGATTATTTACACATTAATCTGTCAATTATGTAAAAGATTACTGATATCAACAAATTCCATTAAATTTTGGATACCAAACTAATAAAGACCACATTTTAACATTTGATGAAAATTTAGGAACTAAAATCACTTAATTAAAAAGTATGAGGACCAAAATTACACAAATATAAAAGTAAGAAGACCAAAGTTATATTTAAACCAAGTTAATATTACTCATTTCTTATTGATTAACATCAAAATATACAAAAAAAAAAATCAATTTTCTACTAATAACAATCAATAAGAGCATAAAAAAAAAATTAAGACTTTTTTCTCCTAGTTTCAATTAAGTAATATATGTATTATTTTATATAGATAAGGTAATTACATATAATTTAATTTTATAATTTATTTTTAATTTTTAATATATTATGAATAGTGTTTTTTATTGCTTCACTATTGTGCTTACTTTTCATTTCACTAATTTATTTTTAACATTATAATTTTTTAATATAATTTAATTTTATTCATTTTTTTTGTTAACTATATCAGCACTAAATTAATTATAATTAATGGTAAGGAGTAAAAAAAATACTAAAAAAATGTCAATAATCTAAAACTAACAAAAAAATTTACAAGGACTAAAACCAGACAAAGTCATATTTACATAAACATAAAATATATTTAAGCCTTATTTATATTATAAATTTATTACCTCCAGTTTTTTTTAAGTATCGTTTAAGATTTTTATACACAAACCAAAAATGTAATAAATTTAATTATTTTCTATAAAGTAGTTTTAAAGTTTCTTATTATACCTTTTCTCATTTTTATTTCACAATAAATATATATTAATTGTAAATATGTAAATTAATTAAAAACTAGATAAAAAGTAAGAATATAATTTACAAAGAAATAATTAATATTATCTTAAATTTTAAAAATGATAAATAAATTAAATAAAGAAGCAACGGAGTATATAATTATCAGTGGTTCTTTAATTTGTAAAGCTTTGTTTGTATAGGGTAAAAATCGATTTTGGTGAAAAAAAAATCTTGTGGCTCGACATCCGTTTAATGTGTCTCGTCGTGTTTCGTATAAAACAATCTCATCCGTCTATTTACCTTGGAACTCGTGTCCTAATAGCGAAACTAATAACAGACGAATCTTGAGTCGTTTAGAATATGTTTATTTCTGTATTTTTTTTAAGTATTATATACTACTTTCATTTTTATTTTTATATATTTTAGTTTTTTTATTTTAAAATAATTGATGTTTTAGAATTTCAAAGTTTAATTAATGTTTTTTTCTTAGATATACCATTATACTAATGGTGCAAACATCAAAGATCAAAGTATTAAATAAAAATTTATCAAAAAAAAAATATTAAATAAAAATATTTTAATTCAAATATAATGATATTTTATTTTTGTTAAATATTTTTTATTTATATGTGTTAACTTCAAACATCTAAAGATATAAAAAAGAGGTAATAATATATATATGATGATGCTTAAAATAGTATAATAATTATGAGAATTTTGAAAAAACAAAAACCTAAAAAAATGTTTATTACTTTTTTGAAAATAAAATAGTCATTTTAAAAAATATTTTAAAAAAATATCATGAAATTATTTTCTGAACTTAAACAAAAACATGCTTAATGTGAATTATATTGATGTGACAGTGGTATTTTAAAGTAGGTTTGTATCAGGTGTCAAATGACTCTTGAATCTTGATCAGAGTTGGTGTAAAGGGAACATGCTGGTTTATTGGGCTGGGGGAGGTGGGACCTTGCTTCTGAATTCAGCATCTTTCTTGGGAAACGATCAAGTTACGGTGTGGCATTGTGGCAATGTGTAGACGTATCATGGAAGCACATGACATGATCTTGCAACATCTCAGCTTGCATGAGTTGGGGATCTGTATGATTTAGGTTGCCTTCTTGCCTTTGAATTCGTATAGTCATAATTTCCCTTAGTTTATTGTTGATCTTTGCATTTTCTGATTCCAACATAAGAATGTAATCAAACTAAAATCTACTTGATGGAGAATTCTTTTAAAAGAGACGTCTTGGCACCCATGGATTAATTAAGAATATGTTCGGATAAAAGTTAAAAATGTATCTGTAAACATTTTGACGCAAATTTTTAAATTTTAATGTACAAAATGAAAAGGGAGAAATTTGGTTATGTTTGATAAAAGTAATTGAAAAATTGGTTGAAATCTGAAAAGTTAATTGAAAGTCGAAAGACTAGTTGGTAGCTAAAAGCTAGTAGTTGAAAGTTGTTAAGTTAGTTTATTGAATTATAAGTATTTAGCAAAACTATCTGTTAAAGTAACTGGTAAATGTAAATGACAAAATAGACATATTTATACGATATTTTTATAACATTTTAATTTTATTTTATTTATAAAATATGTTTTAGGGTAATTATAATTTTAGTTTTTTAATTAATTTTAAATTATATCTTAAAAGAGAAATATTATTTGTACAACAACTCATACAATAAATTATACAACTAAGAGAGAGAAAGAAAGAAAAGAAAGGAAAATATGAGATATAAAAAATGATGCGGTAGAAAAAGATAAACACAAAAATTATTGTTGTATAAAATGTTTATGAGTTGTTGTATGAATAACACAACTCATATTAAAATATTTCCAACTATGTTTAAAATAAAATAAATTAGCATACACTTATGTAAATATCATATTTTCATTATGTTGATTAGTGTAATAGTTAAAATATCTTGAAATATAATGTTAAAATAATATAATAAATAACGTAAACAGTATAATGGTTAAAATAAATAATGTAAGAAGAAGATAACAAATAAATAAATAAACTCTACCTTATGTAAAAAACGTAATCAGGAAATTTAAAAATATTAAGGGTAAAAAGGAAAAATAAAAAATAAAAAGTTATAGCTAGAAGCTAGCATTTTAAAAAATGCTACTCGAAGTAACGTCTTAAAAAACGTTACAAACTACTCCCTTTGGTCCAATTCTATTGATGTTTAAGATTAACACACACATCTTAAGAAATATTTAATACTACACATAAACTAGTATATTTAGTCTAAAATACCTTCATTTAATATATATTGTAAGAGCAGTTATGGAATAAGACATGATTATTAAATAGGAATATATGTGAAAAAAATAATTAATAAGACTTGAAATTTGTAAAATATCAATAGTTTTAGAACAAAAAAGGAGGCTAAAACATCAATAATTTTGGATTGGAAGGAGTACTAAAAAAAGTTTGTTTACCAAACATTATTAGTAAGGTTAAACAAGTTTTTCAATTAATAAAACAAGCTAGAAGCTAGCTGAAATTGCTTGTCAAAAATTTTAATGCACATTTTCAAATTCCAATGTACAAAATGAAAAGGGGAAATTTTGTTATTTTGAGAGTAAAAATGCTTTTAAACTCTCCATCTAGCATCCAAACATACACTAAATATTTACGATTAAGTAAAATTATTGTTATTTAGGTTGGTATATTAATTTTCTGAGTAAGCCTCAACTGATAGTCTCAGCAATCTATCATTCCATAATTCCATTGATACCCTGTAAACAGAAAAAAAAATAGTATATATATAAGTGGAATATCGTTTGCCACTGTAAATTCATTTTGGAAGTCATGCCATCATACGTTTTCATGGTTGAAGAGCTTGCTATGTGGCCAAAGACATGCTAAATAGTAAAAGGGTTTGGAGAATTTGTACGATGTTATATATTCAGATTACAGTGTTATTATAGTAATTTTATAATTACAAATTTTCCTTTGAGTATATTAATTTTTATAAAGATGTTATGATAATTTGTCATAAACTGTTATTTTTTAATATACTAAACGTGGCTTAATAGAAAAATCCGTCCATCATTTCAATCCAAATCTGCAGGTAAAAGTCTTTATTACAAATGCAAATCAACAAGCAAAGAAAGGAGGGACTTTTTTTAACCGCGCAAAATCAAAATACAGAGAGGAAAGTAGTAATTAATCTCTCTATGTGACTATGATCACAAAATTAGAAACTTGGAGTCACATATATATTCAGCTTTTTGGTAAATAAACATGTTCCCTGCCGAAAGAAGGGCACAGAAATCAGATTCTATTCCAGAATTAATTTGAATGTAAGATCAACGTGCTTTCAAATGGTCATAAATACTACATTTTTTTATGTAACATAAATAACATGTTGAGCAACACTCTCTCTAACACTTAATATCTTTTATAGTTGGGTCAAATATGTTTTTGGTTCTCCAAAAATTGACCCGTTTTAGTTTTAATCTTTAGAAAAAAAATTCCTTGAATAAAGTTTTTCATATATTAAAAATACTCTAATTAGATCCTATATTAAACTTTATTTAACTTTTTTGTTAAATGATAGGCAACATCAACATCACAGTCATCATTAATTTGTTAATGTAGTCATTTATGTCAACTGTTATGTCCAGGTTAAATTAGTAACATATTTTTTGAATAAAATTATTACCTGATTAACCCTAAATCATAGATTTTTTTTACCCTAAAACAAAAGTAATTACCCATTTTTTTATTAAAAGTTATCACTGGACACTTCAGATAATAAAATACTTTACTTATAAACTAATATGGTTATCATTTAACAAAAAAGTTTAGCAGAATTTAACAAAATGATCTAATTAGGCTATTTTTATTATTTGAGAGACTTTATTCAAAAAAAGTTTTTTGAAAACTAAAACCAAAATAAGTCAATTTTTAGAAGACTAAAAACATATTTAACCCTTTATAGTTTATCTGGTTGTGCAGCACTTGCTTTCTTCTGCTCCTTTAAATGACGGACCATTCCGGGGTTGCGTATTTTAATCATCTCAATGGTTGTGTATTGGCAGGGGGTTCAAACATGCATTATTTCAAAGCTGGAAACGTTTATAATTCCTTAAATACCTTTGAATTTTGACTTCAATTTTATTTTTATTTTGGGGTTAAGTTAGAGCCTATAAATTTGACGTGTTGTAACTAAACATGGAAAACTCGGAAACTTTTCTTTCTGATCATATTCGATTTCTTTATGCAATTTTTAGATTTCATATATTTTAAACAAAACAGATTTCAATACCTACTATGGTACACTTGGCAGCATCCCTAGAAATAGTAAATAGCAAAAAACAGAAGCTTTGATCATCAGATTCCTTTTTGCCTTCCATCACAAGGTTTAACCTTTAGCCAAAAAGGTTAACATTATATGAACACAACAATACCACATACAAAAATGTAGCCTGATTTGTCCCAGCTATGTAATTGGTAAAAAAAAAATGAAAACGGTTTTCTTAAGTTTTATAGCTACACAATGAATTGTAGGTTATAGTCATCCTCTTTACACTAAGGACCATAAAAAGAAGGGAAAGTAGAATGATTCTAAAATGAGAAGTCTTTAGGATATGGGTAGAAATTGGTTGATGCAAATTACTTTAAATAAGTTTGGCTTGCTTTTAAAATTTAAAATTTAAAGTTTAAGTTTAATTTTTTAATTTAACATAAGGATTTTTCAAGGCCTAACATCATATTATTAAAAATCTAAAAAATAAAAATTTATTTAAAAGTTTATTTCATGATAAAGCCTTTTATATAGGTCAATAATTACTTATAAACAAGTTACTAGGCCTAAATTTATGGAGAGTTGTCAATTCAGGCTAGTTTAGTTCATTCAGTAACGAATCATCATATTTTTAAATTGTGTCAAATCAATTTAATTGTAAACTAATAATTTTCTAACTCGATCCAATTTTCTATAGCCTATAGGTCAAATGGACTAGCCCATCAAACCATGTTTCTTTAAAGATTTACTTCTTTATTTCTTAATAACATAAATGATATAATATTAGTTTTTAATCATATATATAATAGTTATATAAGATGATTATTTTCCTGACACATTTTACTATTCTAATGACTAATGATAATATTGTCATACTTTTAAATTAATACATTAAATATAACTATTTAATTAATAGATATTACATTTACAAGTCTCAATTTAATGAAGTCCATAAAAAAAACATATGAGCTCAATATAATAAAAAGAAATATAATTTGTTACAAAATAACATAACTCATCATATCTCAAAAAGAGAGAGAGAGAGAGAGAGAGAGAGCGAGAGAATAGGATCTCATTACTAAAAAATAAATAAAGCACATAATGTCATATATTAACATAGGATCTCATTACATGAAATATTGGAGCATATCATCTTCATTCACATTCTTCTTTCTCGTCTGAAATAATGACATTTAAATGATTATTATTATCATTAACTTTTGTTGTCCTTTCATTTGCTTCACCAATTAGACTCAATCTTCCTACACCTTAAAATATACAATTAACCATACTGGATTTCTATTTTTATGTTTTCAAAACATGTTCTCAAAATAATTTTATCAAGCAGATTTTTATTTTTCTCGTATCTAAAATTGTTTTCAAATTAATACTCACCAAATAAATTTTATTCTTAATATTATTTTGTTTTGAAAAACAGTTTTTCAAAGTATTTTATAGAATAATTTTTAAAAATAAAAAAATAAAACACAATCAAAGATACCCTTAATTTTTTTTAATTTACAAATTTCAAGTCAACAAGTTTGCAAAACTGGCCAACTCACCACAAGCCAACCTATGTTAGGCTAATAAATTTTTAGGTCAGGTTGGGTTTAGCCAAAAACAAAATAATTTCAAACCTAAATTTTATTAGTTCGGCCCATGTTTGATAACTAACTAATCGGGTCAGATCATTAAGTTCAACCCATCTTGACACTTCTAAACTTATAAAAGTTAATGGACCCAAGTCTTTAAATAAACTAACATGTGTAAAATCTTAAAATATTTTTATAAAAAATTAATATAATAATTATAATATATTATTTATATTTATTTAAATAAGCTAACTTATTACGTTTAAAAGACTTAAAATTAAGCTCTTTTAAATAAATAAAGGCATTGACTTAATTTATTTAATAAATATGCATGACAAGATTAGACAATAAAACTTGAATGAGTTGTTTGACTTATTTTTATTTCTACTTATAAATGTAGATAATTATGAAGGAATCAATACTAAATAAAATATCTCACTAATAGATGATTTGACTTGTTTAAAAGATTCAAGAATTCGTCAAAATCAAAGCTTGAACTAAAAGAAGAGGTTAAAAGAATAGAGTTCTGCTTAGTAAAGGTCCCTAAACCTGACATCCCCTCCAACATAAATGACTCATTAAAGGCAACAAGTGGCACAAACCATAAGGGAGTGGTCCAAATCAATAGAACTTTAGTGAACATCACATCACATTGACTTGATAAATCTGACAATCCAAACTAAACTAATTAAATTAGTTTGAATAATTGGTTCTTTTCACTTCAAATGTAAACCAAACCAATTATAATTGATTTAGTTCTCTCTTTTTTTTTCAACTTGATGACTCAATCGACTATTTTTTAACTTTTAGATTAATACATTTTAGACTTTAGTACTTCAATTTTTCTTCTATGTTTGTCTTTTCGTTTCTTTTTTTCATTTGTTTTGATCTTTTTATGATCTTATCTAATGTTACCAAGTGTCTTAATTTGGTTATATTTATTATGTAATTTTTTAATCATATTTTGAGTAAAGAAATTGAGAAAAAAAACTATATTAAATAAAATAATTGATTAATTGTAAAGAACAAGGAAGTTTTTACCTTGCATTAATATAAAATAGAAAATAAGTGGAAATTAAAACTTTAAAAAATAATATTATTTATTTATTTTATCATAACTCAATGACCCAAACCAAACCAACATGATCTTCATTGGATTGGTTTGGTTCGAATTGACCAAAAAAAGAAATTTAAATCCAAAATCAAACCAACCAAATTAAATTTGATTGGTTCAAATTTGATTTTATTGTAATCTCAAACCAATTCAATCCGTGAACACCCATACTTATATTGTTGAGGAAGCAAGTCCCTGTTAGGCAAAATAGGAGAGTCATCCTAAATGATAACTCTCATAAAAAAGAACAATGGAAGACTTCCCACTCATCCCAAACCAAAAATTGGAGGAAAGAAGTAATACCTGGAAAACACAAGAAAGCAAAATAAACCTACGAGCAAAGGCAACTACAATGGTGAATAACGAGGAGACAAAATATCAAAGAAAGGAAAAAGGAGCAAGAGGCCAAACATTTTCTAAAAAAGTAATCGCCAAACTCTAAAAGGCACTCATTAAGACATAGCCAATTTTGAAACAAAAAAGCTTAGTCTAGAATATACGAGTTCAAAAAAAATATATTTATAGCCCGAATATAGAACATTCTCTAAGCCAGCATGTTAGCTTACAAGGCAACTGTTCTAGACCAACATATTGGGGCTTATCTTGGACAAACATATCAGGCCCAAAATTAATAAAGCAAACATGTTGACCTATATATAGGTAGGGTAAATAGCTGAACCCCCCCCCCCCCCCTCCTAAATCGAGAACATTCCTAGCATAACATGTTGAAACAATACAGGCATGTAACACTACATAATAGTTAGAAATATCTCCTAACAAGCACTCAAAAATCATAGGAGAATGCATAGGCGTATCACCTATGCATTCACGCAATTGACACCATCTTAGCATTAAAGGAATGACAATATGAAGGTAGCATAGAGGATGCAAGGCACACATTCACTATCATTTTTGCTTTCGTTGTCTCTTTATAGGTAATCACACCTGGGCTTGACTTGAAAGACACCTTGAAGATTAATTCCATCATCATATCTCAATTGCTCTTGCAAATATACCACCTCCTTGAATCGGTGCAGAACATTTGAAATTATTGTAGGTGACACACCTAAACTTGGCTTAAAGGACCCCTTACTTTATATATATTTAAATAAGTTAACTTAAATGTGTTAAAGTATAGCTTTTTTAAATAAGTAAAAATATTAACTTGATTTATTTAATAAATATGCCCAATATTGATTAAACAATAAAACTTAAATGAGTCATCAGACTTATTTTTATCTCTTGTTATAAACGTCGATAGTTAACTGCTAAATAAAATATCTCTTAAAAGTAAATATTTGGTTTAATTTATTTTAAAATTAATTACTGTGAAAATAAAAAAAAATTACTTCTTCGTATTAAATTAAATCCGTTCAAAAATGCAATAGACAATTTATTCCTTAAAATCATTCCATGTACACTTTAGTTCTTACACTTATGGTTTAATTACTTTTATGGTCCCTATAGTTGCGCAGATTTTTCCTTTTGATCTCTATAATTAAAAAAAATCTATTTTAGTTCCTATACATGCACTTTCAATATCGGTTTGGTTTCTACCGTCAAGTATGTCTTAACTCTGTGAAATAAAACCATCACAAAATAAAAATTGGTGGTGGAAACCAACACAAATTGATATTTTCTGGCATTTTTTATTTAATTTGTGGCGGTTTAAAATGACAGATATTAAACTAATATTAAAAGTGCATGTATAAAGACTAAAACGGATTATTTCTAACTATAGAGACCAAAAGAGAAAATCTGTGTAACTATAAGAAGCAGAAAGGTAATTAAACCTACATTTATTTATGTGCACCTGTTAATTCTTAAATTTATAAAATTCATACTGCTTTAATTTTTTTATTTCACATTAATCCTATGAAGCACTGTTAAACATGAGTGCTGTAAATTTAAAAACTACTTAAATCATTGACATAAATTTATTCAGAACTAAATTGTGTAAGTAAAGAATAATATAATTTTTAAAACCAAAAAGAAGTAAATAAATAATTTAATCCTTAAAATTACTCATCACTAGTACCTGTACCTGTGCGATATACGAGATATTTAGGTTGTGTAAATAGAAATAATACTTATTAGTTTTTTAAAATTGCATTTTACAATTTATTACTTTAAGTAATTACATAATAAAATGAGTAAGAATATATATAAAAAAAGAATGAAATATTTGAACTATATATTACAATGTTGCATGGAGAAGATAAAAAAATATAATTATTTAATTTGGTTTTCTATGTAATTAATTATAATTAATTAGACTTAAATTACAAAATTAGACATCTAAACATTTTAGTTTTAATCTCATGTATAAAATTTAAGCCAAATAAGGTTCTAATATCTCAAAATAATAATAATTTTATTAAAAATGTCTATAATGTTCTAGTAAATATTTTCTTATCATATTAAAAGAATAATTTGAATTAAAAAAATCTTTTAAAAATAAATATATAAGAGGTTAAAGCAAAAAGTTATTTACGTATTTATATTATAAATGATTCATAATAGTTTATATAAAATTATAAAATGTTTAAGTTAATCTTTTGTCCATAAAAAAGGTAAAAAATTATAGACATGCCTCTAAATATATTTATATATTAAGTAAACTAACTATGTGTATTATTGGAAACAAAAATTATGAAAGTTCTTTTAGCCCAAAACTTGCACATTATTTTTTTCGTAAAACAATAAACTAAAATTGCTTTTGATTACCTTTTTCTAGTTAAAATTTATTTGATCAATTTTATTTATTTTGAATAATTTAAATGATTATTTATATTCTAAATAATAATGAAGATTTTTCTTACATGTCACTAGTGCAAAAAATGGCATTATGCAATTATATGCTACCCAGTATTTATATATGTAATAAGTAAATATAATAAAAAGTAGTTTATACATATATGATTTTATTGTTATTGTCAGTAACATATTCCTACAAATTAGCAAATTGATTGATAACAACTTGCTATATTTCAATCATGTATTGATAATTGATTACTTTAATTAATTTCATTGATTATATTTGTTTTTTATATTCAATTCAGATGCTTAATTAGTGTACTATCCCACCATGATCTCTAGAAAAACGATTATTTTGCAAAATATCTATAATTTATAATCTATAACATATAATCCATTTAAATTTATCTATAATATATACAAAAGATAGCTTTTTAAAGTTAAAAATAGACCGCAGATTATATCATTTAATAATATTATATATTAAATGTATATTATTAATAATTTAAAAATATTAATAAAAAAATTATAAATTATATATAATAATTAAAATTAATTATCTTAATTATATATTTAATAAACACATTAATTACTTTAATTATATATTTAAAATAATATATTTTCCTTATTTAAAATTAATATTACTTCATCTTAAAAAATATATATCTCATCATTACCTTAATTAATTAATTAAAATTACAGCATTGCTATTATATATATATATATATATCCCATAATTACCTTTATTAGTTCAAGAGTTGTCTCACATACATTTTAGTGGAAAAAATAATTATACATAATTAAGGTAATTATTTAAATATATAATTAATAATTACATTAATTATCCTAATCAGTTGTAAATACCATAAATAATATAACAAAGTAATTTTATCAATAAGAAGATATTTCTAGTAACGTTTAATAATTATATTTAATTAAAAATAATTGTATATATATATATTTAAACCTTAATTATAAGTTGTAATAATTATGGATAATTTCCTTAATTATATATATATTTAATAATTAAATTAATAAAAAATTCAACCAACATATAATATTTACATTTAATAAAAATTAAATTATATAATAGTTACATGTAATTATCTTAATTACATATATATTTAAAAATTAATAATTACATTAATAAAAAATTCCAACGACATATAATATTTGCGTTTGATAAAAAATAAATGATATACAGTATTTATAGGTAATTACATTAATTTTATATATTTAATAATTACAATCATTACTTTAATTATGCAATTAAAATAATATATTTATCTTATTCAAATTAATCTTACTTTCCTCTTTTAAAAAATTATATATATCATAATTACCTTAATTAACATAAATATTGTCTCACATGCATCTCAGTAAAAAATAATTATATATAATTAAGATATTTTTCATATTTATATAAAATTGATAATTACATTAACTACCAGAATAAGTTGTAACTACCAGAATTATAATAATTATTTCTTTTTATAAAAAAATAAAAAAAAATCAATGAACAAAGTGTGATTACATTTATTCCCCACTATCCATTTGTTACAAAACTTCGTAAAACAATATTCAACCCAAGAAAAAATTTAAATAATAGGCTTTCTTATGATTTTTTTGACAATATTTAACTTATAAGACATATATTGCTTTATACTATCTAAACATTTAAATATAATATATTAATATAATCATTTAATCTTTCACCTAAATGCAATTTAATTTTTTTATTTTTATTGATAAAAATACATAATTATATTAATTAAGGAAATGACAACCAATATATATTTTGAACTAATTTAATTAACCTAATTATGACCTGAATACATACATACATATATATATATATAGCAAGCGTATGATATGAGAATGATTTTCTTAAGTGAGATGAGAATGACTAGTCTCAACCATTAAATTAAAAAGAAAGACTTAGATTAAAATACTTAAGGATTCAAATTTAAACCTTATGTAACAATCAAATCTCTAAAAGATTCACTAAACAAAAATCAAATCTCTAAAAGATCTTAATTATCATGTACTAAAATACCTCAACTATCACGTCACTCTTCTTCAAGATTATTGTTAACATATCACCATCACCACCATGATCGTTGTCGCCACCACCTTCATGATTGTTGTTGTCACCACCACCACCGCAGCGATGGTGGTGGCAGTGACGACGATCATGGACGGTGGCGGCGACAGCAGTCATAGTGGTAGTGGCGACAGTGGTCCTGGCAGTGGTGGTGATGTGTTGACACCATGACCATTGTCGCCATCATTGTCACTGTCATCGATCATGGTAGTGGTGGCAGCAGCAACGATCATGGTTGTGGTAGCGATGATTGTTATGATGGCGCCGACGGGGGCGGCGACGGCGACGGTGACGGCGGCGGCGACAGCGACGGCGACAGTTATAGTGGTGGTGGCAGTCATGGTAGTGATGGTGATGAGTTAACGACAATCTTGAAAAAGAGTAACATGATAATTGAGATATTTTAGGACATAATAATTGATATCTTTTAGAGATTTGATTTTTGTTCGATGAATCTTTAGAGATTTGATAGTTGCATGAGGTTTTGATTTGAATTTTTAAGTATTTTAATCTAGGCTTTATATTTTAATTTAACAGTTGAGATTAGCCATTCTCATTCTCACCTAAAAAGGCCATTCTCATATGATATGCACCCTATATATATATATACACATATATAGTATATATATACATGTATATGTATCGTGTATATATATATATATATATATATATATATATATATATATACATGTATATACGATACATATATAGATGTATATAGATATGTATATAGATGTATATATATATACATGTATATATATATATATATATACATGTATATATGTATATGTATACATACATATATAAAATCATTAATGTACTTTTTATTATGTTTAAATTAAGGTAATAAAGATTGTTTTAAATTAAGATAATTAGATTTACTTTAAAGCACAAAATTAAAATAATTGATGTATTTATTATTGTATATAAATAAAGTAATTACCTACAATTATTATTATATATAATGTATAACTAAAGTAGTTAAAATAATTAGACTATACATATTGATTTAGTTATTATCAAAGATAATAAAATTAAAACATATTAAAATCATGCGATATTATTATAATATTTTTGTAATATAATATTTGAATATTCAATCTTTTGAATTTTAAAAGATTTAATTATTAATATAAATAATTTAGCTAATGAAATTCAAACTATAGTCTCAAATTTCCACTTCATTTGGATAATTTTTTGATATCATTTTTGCACTTGTAAAATGTGAGAACATCATCATTTTTCAATACTGGGCATAAATCAAGCTTTTGAAGAGCCTAATAAAAAATACTTTACAAAAAAAAAAGAGTTAGATGCAACAACATCTTTGCCTTCTAAAAGCCACAATCACCTTTTATGCTCACCACCTGCAACCAAAGACCAAAGGGTAAACAATAGGAAAAGAGGAATAAGAAAAACAAAGAAAAAGAAAACAGTGAAAACATTATTAAAAAAAATTGCAACATTGTCAAACCATCTTCATGCCTTTATCATCAATGCCACCTCACCATCTTTGTATCATACTCCTGTTTCATATTGTTGCAAATCATGAAATAATCTTTCAAACATCAAAGAAAATCTCACTTAATATAAAACTATCGAACTTGGTAAATTATCCAACCAACCCATACAAAAAAGGCAAGAACTACAAAGATTAAAAAAAAAGAATTCTAAAATCAAGAATTACTAAACTCCATTAAAGAAATCAAAAGAACAAAAAAGATTTCAAAACTCATTGAAGATTAATAAAAAAAGAGAGAAACATAATTTTTATCTATAAGAGTAGCAACAAAGCATTGGTAAAAATTACCAATGAAAGAAGAAAAAGACGTGAATGAAAAAAGAATTATCGTGCAATGGAAGTGAATGAAGAAAGAAAAATAGAGGGATAGAAGAATAATAGTAGAAGTGAAACGTTGAAAAATATAAATATCTAATACTAATTAATACAATTTATTAAAATTACCCTTAATTAGCTCCAACACCTCCCACTAATTTACACAATTTATTAATACGTTATACAATTTATTAAAATAAAATAAAATAAAAAGAAATTGTCTTCAATACACTTATTTTGAGCAGAAAAAAAGTGCGCCAAAACTTTCTTACTTTATTATATTATATTATATAAAATATAAAGATGAAGACATAGAGTTTTATTATTACAAACTTGTGCATAGATAATTAATTAGCAAATGGTGCATTAGTCTCATTTAGTGACCTTTCAATTTGCTTTTAAATTTAATTTCCAAAATCCACTCACTGAAAAAAGATTTTATATAATTCAAATTTTAATTAAATACAAAGTTTGAGGGGCACCAGAAACTCGAATTTAATTTCCAAAATGGTGCTTGGTAACCATGCAACTTTAGTTCTCCAAAAAAGTTTTTTACTTCCCCAATTTAATTCTCAAAACCTATTGACTGTAACTAATTTTTTAGAAATGAATTTTATTTGATTTAATATATTAATATGAAATTTATTTAAAAAATAAATTATATTAATGAGTAGTTTTTCATATTTTATTGATTTAATATATTAATACAGAATTTATTACGAAAATAAATTATATTAATGAGTAGTATTTTCATATTTAATTGATTTAATATTTTAATATAAAATTTATTGTGAAAATAAATTAATATAAAATTTATACTGGAAATTATTTCTCAAAATAATTTAATATGAAATTATTGATTAATTGAAATGAATCCAAGATAATTTCTTATTTAAAGCTACTGAAACCCTAAGAAATCCTATTTAATACTGCTGAAATCCTAATGTCATCAATTAATGTCACAGAAATCCTACAAAACTTTTTTTTATATATATGAAGATTTACGATTTAGGTACCGAATTTATATTGTGGATAAGAAGGGAGTCCCAAAATGTATTAATTAAAGAGAACACGTGTTCATTCACATTTTTTACAGTAGTATTTTTTTTTTAATATTTCTCTCTATTATATCAAGCATTTTGTCTCACACATTATCTCTTGTCTTCTTATTTCTCTGTTTATTATATACTTCTGTAAAAAAAAATTGTACTAATACAATTTCTGTTTTATAAGTTATCGTTACATTTGTACACCAAAAAAAAAAAAAAACTATCGTTGTATTATGCATAAAAATATGAAACCCGTCCTCATTGCTGATCAAATAACTGTCAAAAGAATTTTAAAAGGACTGGTCTATTATATTTAGAAAAGAAAATAGGCACGAGATCTACGAGAGGATGTCTAAGCAGCAGGGTTTACAACAGAGCCAGCTCCTTGCTACACACTCACAGCTCATGGGAAATGTATTCCTCAAATAAAGGTTCCTTGCTGCTTTATCAGCTCACCTTGCAATTAATTAATAGAAAATCTATGTACTTTTCATTTAACATTATTTGTTTCATCTTTTCTTGGTGTATAGGGCTGGTTTTCCTTCCTGACTTGGAAGTTTTGTAATCATAGAAGATTGCATCTTGCCAAAACTATCAAAGAAAAGAGTTCCACTTGGAATTAGAGACCCACACGCATGTCATAACCCACGTGGGGCCCTTTCTTGCACATGGTCATTACACCTTGTTGTCTAAGTCACAAGGTTAGAATCAATCAAAAAAAAACAAAAAACAAGATTGATGAACTTTTTCAATTTTCTCAGCCAATTGAGCCGTTTGTTCAAGCTTCAAGCTCTTGGCTTGTAACCCCCTATGTATGCCACTTATTATCAAACCAACTATATATTAATGTGCCCTTCTTGTTGGAAAGACAAACACAAACAATGCTATAAAATAGAAAATAGGGGAAGACACAAATTTTATTTAACGTGGTTCAGCACTTTTTGTTTACGTTCATGAAAACGTCACAATATTTATTCATTCTCTTAAATGATTACATTCCAATATAAGTTTTCTAAACAAACTTGTGAAACCTTCCATGACCCCCCTCTCTCAGCCAGAGTGACCCCCTCTACAGGCCGAGTGGTTCTTCTCATATCAAGAATTCTTATTTATACAACTTGTATCCTAATATAAAAGAGGAAACAAATCCCTAAAATAAATAATATCTTTTTAAATCTAAACAAAATCATAGAGATTTAAAATTAGAAATTTGAATTGTTTCTCAACAATTCCTCCCTCAATTAAAATTTTCCAACTTCCTCTTTTAACTTTTGACGTCATGGATGCTCGTCGCAATCATCTCCAATCTTGCTTTTGCTATGTGTTTTCGTCTCCACTCCGTGAGTATTGGATGATGACACTTCTTGTACTTGTACTATTGTTCACTACCAGGACACGCCAATTGACTTTTCCATTGCTAAGAAGACTTTTAACGCAACAATTTGCGCCGCCGTTAACTACCATGACAAGCTGCTTGACTTCTCATTACTTTGACACAATAATCCCACACAGATCTACCATCAGCTTCATCAAGCTTCCTCCTCTAACAGGTCACCAGGCTGCACAACCATTAGGTTTGATATCACTGTTGGGAAGACACACAAACAATGCCATAAAATAGAAAATAACAGAAGACACAAAACTTATTTAACGTGGTTCGGAACCTCTTGCCTACGTCCAAAAAACATCCCAATATTTATTCACTATCTCAAATGATTACATCTCAATACAAGTTTTCTAGGCAAACTTGTGAAATCCTCCATGACCCCTCCCCTCTCTATGCCGAGTTAACCCCTTCTACAGGCTGGGTGATTCTTCTCATATCAAGAATTCCTATTTATACAACTTGCATCCTAATATAAAAGAGGAAACAAATCCCTAAGGCCCCACTTTGGGTGATTGTGAGTTTTTAGTTTTTAGATTTCAAATGCAATTTTAAAAACAAAATGCATTTGGCTAAAATGGAGTTAAAATGGTTTTTAACTCAATTTCAAAACACTTTTGCATTCTTTTTCAAAACCAAGAAAAAAGAATTTGTAAATTTGGGTTTTAAATTTAAAAAAAAAATACACATCACTACATTTGACAATAGCTCTTTTTGCCACCACAACTGGAATCGCCGCCATCACTGTCACCACCACGACCACGACCATCGAGACCAACATTGACACTGCCACCACCGCCACCACCACCACCACCTGCACCACCGCCACCACCACCACCACCACCATTGTCACCATCATCACAGGCTTCGCCATAACCACTAGCATCAGCACTGTTGTCATCAACACTGCCCCACCACCACGGCGTCACCACCACCACTACTGTCACGACACAAACATATCTTTAAAGTAATTTTAACAAATAAGAAATTTCAAAGTGAGTTTATTTTAAAACCAAAAATTAAAAAAAAACTAAAACAAATTTTTAAAAACTAAAATCTAGTTGTTGTATTTAAAATTTTTGTAACTCATAACTAAAAACCACCCCAAATGAGTCTAAAATAAATAATATCTTTTTAAATCTAAACAAAATCCTAGAAATTTAAAATTAAAAATTGAATTGTTTCTCAATACTTTTCCACTTCATCCAATAAGCATTTCCCAGTTTGAGCCCTGATTTTGATAATTTCGACTATGACCTGATTATTGAGAGGTATTAACTGGTGATTAATTTAGCCTCCTATACTTGTCCCGAAAGAAAAGACAGAAGCAAAGAAAACCGTCGATTCCGTGTAGCATTGTTGTGCGCTATGTGTGGTGTGGCTTTTGCTTAAAGAGATTTAGCTGTTGTATAAAATTTAATGTCCTGCATCTTTACAGGGTTAAGCATAAAGCGTGTATTCCTTAAACTTTATTAGATATTTTTTTCTAATTAAGTTTTGTCGTTAAGAGAAATTGATCTCTACCCTACATGCTAATATTAGTGGTCTTGCAACTTGCAAATCAATGTTTTCCGAGACAAAATTATTCATGATGTAGAAATATATATGCAATAAACTTCTAGTCCTTCGAAGCTCAGGAGGTCCTTTTCTAAATTAATGATTTTAGTGGTCGCTCGGTCAAATAATAAAAAGAGTGAAGTCACCACCATCCATTACAACAATGGAGCATTGCAAACATTATCTCTAGTGTCGTCCTTTAGTGTTGTCAAACTAGATATGTTTATGTAGGAATTAGGGAGCATTTTCACAAGGGGTGTATAGAAATTCAACCGCAATACAAAATGGGAAATGATTATAGTTAGATATGGTTGGATTTTAGGGGGTTAATTTTTTTTGCATCTGTGCTAGACACATTATAATTGGCCTGTAATATGTGGGCGGTTTATAATTAGCTGATATGGATTGCATGTTTGAATATGGAAATCAATCGTAAGAGTCATTACAAAATCATTATTGCTGAATCCCATGAGATGAGACCATCAAAAGTCATAATCACTTTCTCCACCGAAATAAAGAACACAAACCAGAGTCAAAAATCAGCTTCCTATTCAACTATTTGCTTTTGTGAGTGATTCTTGCTTATGTGGTCTTACTTGATATTTAAAACCTCTTTTCAGTATGGAAACCATTCAGTATTTCCTGTTGAGCAAATCCCTTTGATGCCGGAATTGAATATATTGTCCATTTTGACGTCCAATTTCATTTCACAAAGTAATACCTGATAAGGTCAGAAAAAGCTATCTAAATGTTACTACATTAAGTGTAGGCAGCTACAAGACTTGTTTAAACGAAAATATTTTAAACCGGGATACAATTACATAGAGTTGTCTATATAGTTACATCAGATTAAGCTGTTAAAGAATAAAGTCAAATTTTGATTGCTGCAGAATTCTATATTTCTATTCATGAAAACTACATAAAGATAATTTTATTCAATTATTAGTGTTGACACTATAGCTTGAAAAAGAGCTGTCAATAGCAAAGTAAGTTGAGGAATGAGGGGATGAATATTTTTGGTCTACGGGTCATTTGCATGATACTCTCACCAAGTTGTTTATCTCCAGTCCCCACTTGCATTAAGTAGAAGTGTGGCCAGCACACCCAGAAATCAACAATGATATAACGTGATCCACTTCAATTTGAAAGTAAGGCATATAAAATTAGCACTTAACAGAAGCTAAACCAATAATCCAATATAATATAAAGTATCAAATATTCACAAGCAATAATATAATAATATATGAATTTCACTTTTCTTTGATATCTATCTTTCACTCATGAAAATGAGTAAAAGAATAAATGAATGATGTATACAATGCTCAAGCTGGGTGGTGCATTTTCTTCTTTGTATTTTACTGATTAAACTACCTAAGGTGGTCTCGTTACACAAGTGTATTTTAGCTCGATTTATTTTGAAAAAATAATCATTTATTTTATTAATTTTTTGAAAGAGTTCTTAAAAAATAAGCTATTGTATTTTTTAAAAAAATTAAGTGCTACTAAGCATACACACAGTGAATCTATCAATTCTTTAATTGATAGGTAATGAGATTTACCTAGCGAAGGCAGCGAGACATGGTGATATATCAGTATCATCGATGGGAAATTTGAAGCTTCCTAGACCCAACCTAATTTTTAAGAAAAATATATAGACGTCAAAAATCATGGCACAACACAAGGAAGAAAAAAATAATTGAGAGAATTCTGAAATTGTATTAATTGAAATATTAGGAAGAGTATACAAATGACTGTTTATATATTAACAAATTAATCAATGTTAACCAACCTCTAACTAATTAATTAATAGACTAATTGTACCTCTAATAGTCCTTTGCAACCTAAAAAGTGTATGTTCACATCACTTCTAATTTGGGATGAATAATACAATTATGTATTAAATTAAAGCAAAATATAACAAGAACTGCTAAAAATACATCGGCCTATCTTTAATAAAAGATTGGACAAAGAAGTAAAAAAATATATGAAAATTGATGTGATGTGATAGAAGAGAGATAATAAAAATAAAATTAATTAAAATATACTGACACTATTAGTTAATCATAAATTGTTATTTACAGTAAAATTATTGATTTTTATAATAATTATTTTAAAAATCATATTTGAAATGATTTTTAATTAGTTAATAATATAAAACTCATTTCCTGACAATGCTTTAAAATTAAAATTCTAATAAATATATTGTACAAGTATATGAATCTTATAACCCACTAAAGTTAACTTAATAGTTGGAAAATTTGGTAGTTTATACAAAGTCTTAAGTTTTAATTTGTTACACTCATTGTACACCAAAAAGTAAATAAATCTTATCTTCAAATTTTTTGAACCATCAATGCTGTTAAATTTGCTGGAAGCCTAAAATACTGAAGTCCGCTACAGTTCTCTCTCTATCTTGTTTTTTATCTCTCTTTTTGGAGCAGGTGAGAAACTCTGGCTGATTTACTTTCTGGGACCCAACCCAATGTGAATAATTTTCAAGACCCCTCTACTTTTGTTGTATGGACTCCTGTACCTGAAAACTGAAACTCAAGGTCTTTTTCAGAAATCTTTATGTGGGCTTCAGATTAACAATGTCTTCCTAACATGTAAACTGGCTAAAGACCAAAGATTAAAAAAAGCAAACCTGGCTAAATAACAAAATCCTATCAACTATTGGGCCATTGTTTCTTTCATCTTGTAGGGTGACAAAAATATTGGTGCGGCCAGAGGGAGAGACAGCTTAACAACTGAAGCCTCCAAATTGGCAAGTGTGTTTTATATTGGTTTATTTTGTTGTCCCTGAAAAAAAGACTGGTTTATTTCGAAGTTAAGAAAATAATTGTTTAAATACAATGAAGCGTTAACTTATTTTAAAATAGATTAATAATAAATGACAGAGTATTGCATTGTTAATAAAATATACAATAATATATTAAATATTAAATAATAAATACGCTAACTTTAAAGGAAATTAATTATAACAAAGTTAAATTAACACACACAAAAAAATTATAATCAAATTTGCATCTCTCCCTCCACTCACAAATCACCTGTAAATCCAGTCACTATTTAAAGGATGTCCACATGTCATGACCACCCCCCCCCCCAAACACAAAAGAAAATTTGAAA
The DNA here is from genome assembly GCA_004329165.1 of Spatholobus suberectus. Taxonomy (NCBI): domain Eukaryota; kingdom Viridiplantae; phylum Streptophyta; class Magnoliopsida; order Fabales; family Fabaceae; genus Spatholobus; species Spatholobus suberectus. The sequence goes on from CM014733.1 coordinate 81,654,035, forward strand.
GCTCAAATCAAATTCTTCCAAGAAACCACAGTTCTTTTCAATTACATAAAACAAATTATGAACTATGAACCCATTGCCAAATGTCCCAAATTCAATCCACCAGCCCAGCAAAAGATGACTGGCCTACCAACCATGTTCTAATATGAAGTATGAAATCATTGCCAAATGTCCCAAATTCAACCCACCAGCCCAGCAAAAGATAACCGGCCTACCAACAATGTTCTAATACTCTCAAGAAAAGATAAAGGAACTTAACTTTTACACACAATTAATATAAAAAAACCATATTATGATATTTTTTAATGTTCCACCCTGAATTCTGATGCAAAGTATTATGGGTAGGCACTATGTAAAAGTTCAATCAAGATGAAACTGATTTTGGCCGAGGCTATGCTAAAGTTCAATTCAAGTTGGCGACTTAAAAATTTATTCTTATGAAACTGATTCTTTATGAACTTTTTTTTTTCTGATTTTAGTTTTTATTTAACTCTTGTTTATTTAATATTTTTAAAATAATTATTATTTAATTTATAATATATTATTGTCTGTTTTATTAATGATGTAGTACTTCTTCTTTTTTTGTTGAATGTGATGTAGTACTTTGATATTATTGTTGGTTTATTCAATTGATTCGGCACTTCATTGTAATCAAACTTCTTGTGAGTTTTTTTTTTCTTTTTTTTAGGTATGGCTATAAGTACAGGTGTTCATGAGATGTCTCATCCTATTAATCTAATCTGATTCGGATAAATTTTTGATGGGTTCAGGTTTATAAAATTAGACACGATGCATTTTAAGGATGGATTCACTTTATACTTTAGGTCATCTCAACTTGATCTAATGTCATATATTATTTTTAAAAGAATAATTTTGTCTAACATGATATTATATTTATATTTATATTATTTATCTTAAAATATATATTGTAAAATATATCTTAATTATATTGTATACTTCTTTAATTTTATGATTTAACTATATATAATGATAAGATTGATATATTATGCCAAAAAGTTAGGTTAAATCAATCCTGTCGCATATGTTGTTGGGTTTTAATTAGGTTGAGTTCAAGTTCAAAAAATAACCTTATAAAAATTTTAGGTCAAATAGGTATAGCTTTTTTTACTGCTTTTATTGATTAACTAATTGCAACATTAATAAGTGAAAATGATAAGAAAATCATAAAACTTGATTAAATAGAGTTTCTGTGATTTTCTAGTTAAATTTCAGTTGTTATTTTAACTAAAACTTAGACTATAATGCAAAATAGACAGTGTAAGATTGTACTGATTTATATGAGCAGACATTCAATTTTGTTGTGGGAATTAATATAATTAATGATAAGTAATCATGATTAATTCAGTGAAAAATTTTGAAGTGATTCTGACACTCTAAAGTACATTAATATTATTTTACTTTGTGTTGGATGCATGTTTTATAAGGAGCAACTATGGAACAGATATATAGTTAGAACAATTCCAAACACTCTAGAAATTACTATTTTACTATTGATTTGTCTCATGTAAGTAAATAGGACAGTTAAGCACATTAATATTTATTGAAAAAAGAACATTCATCAAATCAACATGATGCCTTGTTTGTCCACCTTGGACACAAAAATGGGGGGAAATCAAAAATTTTATTTGTTTAATGTTTCTTAAAATTCATTTCAACCATTTTTATAAAAATCATATACTAAAGGTTTTGTCTTAAACCCAAAGTCATTTTACCCTAACACTTTTCTCTCTAAGTTTCAGCTCACTCTCATTCACCCCATCTTCTTTCTTAGAGTTGCACCCCTTGCCCAAAATCCATCGTTTTTCTTCATTTTGTTTCTATATTATCTTGAAACCTTAAGCTTTTCAGCATTCTAAGGTTTTGCTTAGCTTGAATTATCATTCTCTTGAGGATTTGAAGAAAAGGTGAGCTTTATTTTCTCTTTTTTCTTCCTCTCCTATAGTTCAAAATTCTCTCCTCCTATTCTCCTCTCCATTTTGATTCAAAAAGTTTGATTTTTGGTTCCTCATGGTAGGATTTTTGCGTTGTTTAGAGATTGTTTGAAGTTCTTAAAGCTTTGTGCACCAAGCTAGCATTTTCCTTGGATTTTGAGGTATGGGGAGTTGAAGGCATAAGTTCACGAATTGGCTTTGTGGACTTGTGTAACACCCTTACTTTTGCATATTAAATTATTATGTATATATTTTTGGAAATCGGATGAGAATCTCAAAAATTTGATCCTACGGTTATGTTCATATTAATAAATAGTACTGAGTTTATATTTTTTTAATAATTTTTGAGAAACGGAGTTCGCAAATTTGTAAAATAATCATTTTGTCCCTAAAAAGCTAGATAACATAATTAATAAATAAAAATAGTTAGAAGTGTTTAAAAATTATTTTTAAATCATCAATGTACTTAAAATAATTAATAATAATTTTATAATTTTTATGTGAATTTATTGAGATAATTTTTGTAAAATGACAAAAATACTCCTAGTTGACTGTAGGAACCAATCAAAGACTTTTTGATTTCAAAATATTTTAAAAATTTTATATTAAGTATATTTCATTATAAAAATTTTATTTTGAAAGAAAAACTAATGAAAAATATAACAATCTTATTTCAATTTTTTCAACCAGTTTTTCTAATATTTAACAATGTAATTTTGAAAAATTGGGAAGGAATTTCAAAATTCTGATCCCCACCATTACACTCAAAATTTCAAGAGCTATTTAATCATATTTTTAACAATTTTTTTGAGCTAGAGTCTAGAGAAATTAGAAAATAACAATTTTGTTCCTATTTCTTAACATTAAGGGCCGACATGAGAAAAAGATTCACTAGACATTAAAATGTAAGTTTGAGCTTGGAATCATATCATATATATTAAAATAAAATTTTAAAAATTTTTTGAAATTTTCTAGAATTCTTGTGTAACTAAAATGCCCTTAAGTGTCTATTAAGTCTAGGCAATATTGGTTTGACATCCAGAGATAGTGAAAATGATTATTTTAATTTATTTATAGGTAAAATATTTAATTTTATAATTTTCATAAAAATTTTGGCATTTATTGAATTAAAACAGATTTTTTATGAATTTTCTAGCTTAAAAATACAAAATAAATACATATAATTTGATATAAATTAATAAAAACTAAAATTTGTTATTAGAACTTTATTTTTGATGAAAAATAATATATTTGTTTAGTTTTGCATTAAAATACATTATTTTGATATTAAAAGCTAATTTTTCAATTTTAGGCAATTTTATCGATCATATAGCACATTCCCAAGCCTAGGAAGGGTGATTCACTCCCCTAAATGGTGTATGTGTCCCTAAATTAGATAAAAAAGTAAAAATTGGATTTATGACATAATGCATACATAATGGATGATGTAAATTTGTGGACACCTAACCCCCCTCCTTCTTCTATAAATAGGCCATAAAATTTTTAGATTTTCACTCACCTCTTCCTCTCTTAAGCTAGCCAAAATATCAGAGAGCTTTTCTCTCTAGAAATTTTTTTCTTTTACTTTGTTTTTATACTAAAATTTTACTAGTTTTCCAACAACTAGTAAAATTCTCTTCTTAGGAGTTTTGCATCAATAATTCCATCATCTTCATCAACTACCTTAGAGGTAATGGAGGGATTGGGGTTGATTCTAAATTATGGTCACTTTGCATGTTGATAGGATGGGTTTTCCCCCAAACCCATTTAGGCTTAAGTTTTATTATTATTATTATTATTATGTTGAACTTTAATTTTTGCTAAATTGTTACTATGCTCAATTTAAATTATTAAATTATACTTGCTAAGTTGTTACACTAAGTTGTTACTCTGCTTAAATTTAAATTATTAAATCATACTTGCTAAATTTTTACTCTGCTCAAATTTAGAAAATTAAAATGTATTTATTTAATTGTTATTTTGCCAAAATTTTAATAATTAAATTATAATTACTAAGTCATTATTCTGTTAAAATTTTAGTAATTACAAAGTTATTATTTTACTAAAATTCTATTTGATTACTAAATTGTTATTCTATCAAAATTTTGGTATTGTGCAATTTTTGTAATATAAGGTAGAAATATTGATTGTACTGACGTGCAAATTCAATGAGACCAGTGAAACCTCTGTTTGAGAAGTTTGGAAGTGATAAATTAATGAGTAATGTAAAGTGAGTGACATGCTGTGGTATGGTACCCTGCTAGGGAAGCTACAGTTTGATACGCTAAGGAATAAAAGGTATGGACCCATTTGCAGAGGTCTTGGGGGTAGGTATTGAGCGGTGAAAGTTCCAATGGCTAGGGTAGCGCCCTCAAGCCGGGACATTCGCCTGACTAAGCTTGATAACCCCAACAACTGCTCAGCATTCCAAGATTAGTTTGAGAGTATACCTCTATAAATGGACGTCCTGACTGATATTTATTCTTCATTGATGATGAAAACTATACCATGTGATGATGTTGATGAGGTATATGTACTCCTAGTCATTTTCCGGTTCTGTTGAAAATTATTACCCACTAATGTGAAGTATGGATCTATACCTAATCAAGGATAGTCCAATACAACTTAGAATAAATCTTAGGTTCCCTTTTATTGTCAATTGTGTTTTATTTTTGTTTTATGGTAGATTTCCTACTATACATGTGAAAGTGATTTTAGAATAAAACACCTCACTCCATTATTTTTTTCTATGTATGATTGATCGTGATTATTGAAAACGACATTAACGCCCCGTGATGCTAAGTACTAGTTAGAGGGCTTTTCAATGGGCGAGGATCCAACGACCTATAGTATTTTTCTTTTTGTATGAAGGAATAGGGTAGATTGATACTACTCCGTATAAGACCTTTTTGATGTACATATTGGGTTATATAGTATCTATCTTTTGATGTATTTTTAGTTTTCTGTATTTTATGACTATCATATATTACCAAATCATAATATACAATTTGATGATATATATGTACATACAGTCTTATCTTTCATCTTTTACTATCATTTTCAAATTCTGTTAAGTTTAAAATTGTTCTATTATAAAAGCGGAAAAATTTTACACACATTTTCATTTACTTAAACTTGATAAATAAATTAATACGAATTGTATTTAATATGAATGGGTGTTACAACTTGTGTGTGTTGAGTTGATTTCGTGATTGGGTGAACTCTTTTGTGAATGGTTATGCCTTTGGCTTGTTGTTCTTGATGAAAAGTGAGAATCTTTGTGGAAGAAGTTTTCTTGATGGTTTTTGATCCTTAAAGTATATGTATATGTCACTGTTTTTAAGTGCTTTTGATGATATAATTGGTTTATATTTTGTTCAAGTTGAGATATTGGTGCTATATATTATGATTTGTGGTGTGACTTGATGTTAATTCAAAAAGCTTAAGATTTGAATATTTGGATTAAGTTTTGAGACAAAAAATGATACCTTGGACCCCTAGAGAAATTCTTAAGCCACTGTCTAGAGAGATTTAACATTCATAAAATTTTATTTAAATAGTTAAAAGCGATTAAAATATTAAATTAAGTGATTAGTGGTAACTAATGGAAAATTAAACCAAAGGACTCCATAAAAGATCAGTTTAATGTAAAATAGAAGAAATATAAAATTTGAAACCCTAATTACAGTGACATTAAATATTTAAAAGTAATTAAAAGCCATTTTAAATATAGTATTATGCTTTAGGAAATTTTTGTAACCAAAAAAATTGAATTTGGAGTAGCTTAGTGATTAGAAATGGAAATTAAAATCTAAAGGGCAACACTGTAATTTCAAATTTTAATTTAAAATATGTTATAAAATATTAAAATTCAATTAATATAATTTAATTAAGTCTTAAGTTGAAGATGATTAATTATTTGGATCTAAGATGGTGGAAATATCCAAAAAACCAGTAATATATTAAACTTAGGGAAAAATAGTAATTTCACTCCAAAATAATTATGATTCTTGATAAATATATATTCTGTAATTTTAATTTAATTATGAATTTTAGTGAAATAATTCAATTAAAAAACTTTGTAACTGCTCTAAGAATTAAATGTTGAAGTTAAGAAATTGTATTGAACAAATGAGTTGATTTAATGATTTAGAAAATTTAATTTAATCAAGTTGTGTACTTTTACATAATGGTAGAATTAATATAATAATTATTCTAATTTAAATTTAATTAGGATATTATAAGTGGAATATTAATCAAATATTACCTTCAAGCTTTTTAATACATGTATTATGCGTAAGTTACAGAATTAACGTATAATGAAATACGTAAGTAAACTTATTAACACACACATAATCATATTATAAAATGTTTATTATGGCTGGATTGAAGTTTTTTTCATTTTTTTAACCATGTATATGCTAGTGCCTTAGGACCCATAGTGGTCTAAATGATGAAATTGAGGTTGTAAAGTCTAGGAACGTGGTTGAGTTAAGTGTAACTCAATGTGATATGTTGAAAATGATAAAGTATAAGATGATGTGAATATGTACATTGTTGTTATTGTACATTTCATACACATGTGTTAATTGATGGATTATGAGCTCTGCACCCTCTTGATTTGTGAGTGAATGAAGACCACTAGAGATTGCTTAGATAGGACCTTGAGGATATGCAGGTGCAAAATTCTACAAGTGATTGAGTTTATGCAACCTCATGTCGTGGTAAGTTGACCACCTCTACATGAGCATTTTAACAAAGTCACTGATTGCTCCTAAGATTTATTTTTGGTGTGTTCACCAAATAGTTTTGACATATGTTGTGTTATGGATGAGATTTGTTGTTGTTGATATATTACTATATTAAGGGGCGCATCTAACTGATTGCTCAAGTATGAAATTGTTAACTCTATGGAGTGATATCAATCTCATGCATAGGCATTAGATTGTTGTGCATTAGCATTGCATATTTATGGGATGTTATGTATGCTTTGTTGTACGTTGTTGAGATTGACATGATGTATTATATGGTGCTTTAATTTAATTGTATGTGTGAGTATATGATTGTTATGTATGTTGTGTGTCGTTTGCATGTATTTCTATAAGTCCTTTAGCTTTGAGGTTATTTTTTTAGAGGCTTTCTTACATACTTGTGACGAGTCTGTATTTTTGGCTATTAGATCTACAAATATCTATTTTCCTATTTTAGTTTGTATTTGGTGTTTTATGACGATGATTTGTAGTACCCTCAAGTGCAATACATATTTCATCTCCTTATGCATGGTGGTATTATTCAGTTGTTTTTTTTATTGTTATGTTTTATGTTTAATGATGATATTTACTTTGTTTTATATTTCCTTTCACAAGTTAGTTTTATTTATTTATTCGAAAGAGAAAAAATTTACCCATGTTTTTATTTAATGTAAATGTTTGTATTTTGCATTTAGAGTTAGTTAGGTTAATATAATGGCACAAGACATTACAATAGCAACAGGACATATTTGACTCCCCCTATCTCTCCATGTCAAGGATAGGACAAGTTTGAGTTTAGAAAGATTGGCATAAAAAAATTAAACTTAACTCTGTGCTCATGGAGGTCAAAAAAATCTATAAAGAATTTGTCATACTTATTTTAAATTAATTTTATATATATTTTAAAATAAAGTATATATTAAGTTATTGATTATATTTTAATTAAATTAATATATAAAAACTAATAAACAATAATAATCTTAAAAACTAAATCATATCATGAGAAAATTATGATTTCAACTTTATTGTTTAATTATTATTATTATTTTACCTTAAATTATTTAATTATTATAATAATTAATTTATATTTTAATATATAGAAAATGAGTTTGATAGACAGACACACATAACTAAAAGAAACCATATATTATGTTATTGGTTACATTTTAATTTAAATAAATACACACACAACTATTAGTGAATTATGATTTCAACTTTATTGTTTTATTATTATTATTATTATTATTATTATTATTATAACTTAAATGATTTAATTATTATAATAATTAAGTTATATTTTTATAATTATAGAAAATGATATTGAGACACACACACACAAAAATGAATTTAAACTTAATCAAAGTGAGTTTTTTTTTTTTTTTTGGGTCAAAGTTGAACAAATATTCACAAATTTAAATTTAATTGTAATACTTCTTATGGATTCCAATATAAGCAAAAAAAAATCGTGTATGATGGTCTAAAATATAAGTAAATTTTAACTAATATCACCTTATTTAACGAAATTATCCCCAAATACCCTTATTAATTCCCTTTATTTAATTCAAAGTTTATTTCCAATAACTTCTTTGATTCCCATGATATTAATCATATGACCTTTAAAATAGAAAAAGAATATTTCCATTTGAAACAAGTTTCCATAAAATTGTAATTTTTCATTAATTGGTGTGAAGGATAGTGTAGAGAATAAAGTTAATTTTTAAATAAGATTGCAAAATTAAGTAAAGCTAGCTAACATTCTAAATTAGTGTGAATTAATTATTTTTCTTTCTTATATTTGATTCCGGCATAATACCTATTTTCTTCATAAATTCGTTTCCACCAAATTTAACCGATATGTTTTATTCTTTATCAGAATAATTAAAAAAAAAAAAGTTACCGAGGCGAGAAAATTTATTTCATTCTATACAATGTAATTGGAGTGGGTTTGCTTGCTTGAAAACATAAAAACATAATATATATATAAAAAAAAAACATAAAAACAGTGCCTCGTTTCCTAACTAATTTCTTAAGATATAACCAAGCATATGTCCCCATAAATTTCGGATTAAACCTAATATCATTCAAACAAACACTAACTGATATTTTATCAACCACTTAAAAAAATTAAAGAAGCATTAATTATTTTTAATGTTGCCTTTATCTTTTGTTATTTTCATTAAATAGAATGAAAAAAAATTAGATAAAAGAATAGCCATGTTATTTTCAATAAAGTAAAAGAAATTCTTCAGCCAAAGATAGTTATATTTTTTATGAAATTAACAATGTATAATAAATTTCTTAATATTATATAAATAATAATAAATCATTAATATTTTTAACATTTGAAAATATAGAAAGAATTCTGCTAACATGACCAAAGCATATTTGAGTTACTTGGGCTTGGGTTTTATATTTGTATTACTAGAGCATTCTAATGCACTCCAAGATCGTTCATTTGATGAAGTGCAACTTTGCAATGAGTTGATAGTTCTCTTTTTATCCTAAAAGACCTTAATAATATTTTATAAATCATAAAACGAAAGGAATATTGTTGTGTGGTGAGCATGAGGAAGGATCTTTGACAAGCTCCCACGGTGGTTCACAGTGTTTCTGGTGATAGCACCTGCAAGGACTTCGATGCTTAAGTCAGTAAAGGTGCAAGTATGAGTGAGTTATGAGAGAGCGTGTGTATCTAATGAGTGTGAAATCTTTATATAGAGTGTTTTGAAGGGAAATTTCGTTAGAGTTAGGTGTCACTGTGGCAGTTTGCGTTTAGGTGCCTCATTACATGCTTTCCTTACCGTTAGGTGCTTTCCATGTCGTATTGGGATAGGCATAAAATCAGACCGAAATAGCAAGAGATTACCATCTGGGATACTTGTGGCTGTGCTAGCCGGGGTAGGCAGTGTGTGAGCCGACTTAAGGCTGAGTATCCAAGTAACTTTCAGAACAAATATAAACATGGCTGCAGCCTAGTTGAGTAAGTTGCTTGGGTTTGGGCACGTATTAGATTGTGCTGCCATCCTCCATATGATAAAATGCAATGGATTGATAATTCTATCCTATCTAGTGGTGTGAGGATGCATTGGGAATTTTATGTAATAAAATATCTGAGCACAAACACTCATGAGAATATAAGGTATTTTAGATCTTCATACCAACAAAGACGTCCTTGTCTGATTGAAAACAATATGTTTGTTATATCATAAAAATAATAATAATTTGATGTCTCTTTACTTTAAAAAAAATGAAAATGGAAGGGAAATTGGACAAAACACAAGACGATGAAAGCACCAGCATATTTCCTTCGTTTGGTGGCATCGAAATGGCATAGAAATAGGGGGTGAGGGAAAAAAATAGTAGGAAAATAAAAAAGGAAGTGTGTTTGATTGTGTAGAAATATGTTGGCAGGGAAACTCTGCTGAATTGAGGAGAAATAAACAGGAGGAGCCGGGAAGGCGATAGTGTCAACAAAAACAACCCCAAATTGACGTTTTGTTGCAATTTTTAACATTTTGTGGTGGTTTAAAACCGTTACAAAATGTAATAATAAATTATCAAAAACCACAATGTACAATAATCGATTATTGACCTACAATAGTTGATTAAAATTTATTTTTGTTTATTTATTTATTTATTTTTCTTATTTCTCATATATTTATCTTAAATTAAATACTTATATTTTTTATCTATTTCTATTCATTTATTTCACTCTTTTCTATTTTCATCTACTTTATTTCTCACCTATTTTTTCCTTCCTATCAAACACAGCCATTGTGGCATAATTGATAGATAACTGTATTTCTTTAGTATATAGTTAAAAATTTGATATTTAGATACGTGTGTAGAGAGATTATCTGTTGAGAGATATTAATCTTTTAAATAAATTTTAGTATCTTGAAAGATTAGTCTCTAATTGTTAAATGGGGATATCCTAATTATATAAATAAATAAAAAGGATGAAAGCAAATCACCGAATTTTTGGCATGCCCCAAATGATTTGGTTACACTTACAATCAAAACCTGAATTGCACCCAACATGCGGAGAATAAAGCCTAACGATAGATAACCTACTATAACAATGGAATGTTTTTAATTATTTCTTTTTCGTGCACGAGATTTTTTTACGCAAACTTCATCAATTATTATTATCTAATTTTGTGAGTCCCATAAATATATAGTATAATTGGGTGTGGCTTGATCCTAATCTAATATTGTTTCTTTTGAAAATTTAGCCATATCAAGAGCTAATATAACACGATCAATTTTCTTACAAAATTTGTCAATATAATGTAACTAATTGACTACATGTACAGTGCGTCATGCTTACGACCAAATTATCGGTATATATTTGCATTCGTTTGATATTTGGCACCTCAAGACAAAAGTCGCAAAGTTCGAAAATCAACATAAAAATGTCTGAGATTGTAACCAAGGGCCTTAGAGCCCATCTGGTCTACGAAAGAATTGAAGTAATAAGAATCAGCAAAAAAAAGTATAAATCAGCGAAAGAAAAAAAAGAATTGAAGTAATAAGATAAAAATTAGCAATTTTGCATACATGTAACTCACGAGATAATTAAGCAGTAATCCAGTCAACAAACATTTTATTAGGGGGACAATCGAAATCAGACTATGCGAAAATAAAAAATAAAATACAGATTGAATGAATATTCATGAAAAAAAAAAAGTATTACACGAATTTTTTTGTAAATTCGCAGTAATTACACTTAAATTTTATTTTAGAAATTATATCTACCTTCTTTGTACATTTTTTATTTTGTTATTTTTAAGAGTATTATATGTATGGTTTATACATAAGAATAAGGGAGATAAATGCGACTTTTTATAAATAAAGGATGAGGTATTTCTTCTTATAAATACAGGATGAGGTAAATGTAATTTTTTATAAATTCAAGATTAGGGGTGGCAATATGGGTCTAATCCGGCAAGTCAACCAGCATAACTTGATAAAACAGGTTGGGTTGGATTATGTAGTTCAACCCTCCAACCTGCATAACCTAACCTGTTTAACCCACCAATCCGATGAGCAAAATGACGAGTTGGGTTGGGTTGGGTTGACTTGTCGGGTTGGTTTTTTATTTCTTTTTTTCTAGTTTAAGCCTTTAAGTTGAGATTGTATTATAGTTCGTGTAATATTTGAGATTATAGCTTCTTTTTATTTAAATATGTCACATGTGAAGTCTCAAGACAAAAAGGCAAATTTTGGTGGTTATTAGAGTTTAGGACAAATAAAAATTGTTACTTAAAGTTTATGATAAATTAATCATTTCTTAAGAATTAAGTAGGTTTTTTATTTACTAATCTTATATTTTTTTTTCTCTTTTTTAATTTTATATTTGATCATAAAATTTGAAAAAAAATTTAAAAATGATTTATAATTTTTTAATGGGTTGGCAGGTCAACCTAACTTGTTGGGATTCCCAACCTAATCAAAAAACGGGTTCAACTCAACTCAATCCATTTTTGGCGGGTTGGGTTGGGTTTGGTCGGTCCGTTTTGACGCCCCTATTCAAGATGTCAATGAGTATGAATCTATATCTATATACATTTAGTCTTTTTTCAAGGGAAACTTTACACGTATCGTTCTATAATATAAAGTTTGTCTACCATAAAATTTGTACGTGATAACACTTGGTTAACTCCATGAGTACAAAGAAAAACAAAATTAACATCGCTGTTTTCAACTTTTTAGATCAATTTCAAGAGGGAAGTAAAACTAGCTGGTACAGAAAGTGAGTATCTTCTAGATCGATTTTGAAATCAATGTAGAAAATCACTTTCTACATTAGTTATAGTAAGAAGCTACATAGAAAATACCCTTTGTATATAAATTGAGATGAGAACTGATATAGAAAGTGATTTTTTACATTGGTTATAATTACAACCGATGTTGAAAATTTGTTCTTTTTTAAAAAAAAAATTGCGCTAAAATAAATGACTTCCCTAATATATAACAAATCACAAAATTATACTTCCATAGCCAATTGTTACACTTTCACAACCAAGTTCACAATATATTTCAAAATAATGTATATACAGTGCCATTCACAAAAAACTACTTCAACGTTATACACTTCATTATAGAAACTACTTCCAAAGCCTAAATTGTACGGTAACATTTACATATTTGTACACTATAAATAAATATATGATACATTCAACTTAGAGGGGACTTGGTAGTGATTATTAATGAAGTAACCTGTCAAACAATTCCCCACTTCATCTATTTCATCTATAGAGAAGGGATCTAAATTTTCAAATTTCTGTAATTTTAAAGCCATGGATTAAAAAATGTAACATATGATTCAAAACTATTAAACAAAATAAATTAAGTTGTGAAAAAGAAAATCACCCCAAAGGAATCAACCATGCATGTTTGGATGATGTTCAACATATTCTTATGACATAATAATCACACTCACAGTTGCCTATTTGTCTATGACACTGTACCTGAACACATTCATGAGTTGGACACACTAATTAAGTTGGACACACTCGTCTGTTTTGTGTCCAGGGCATAGGGAAGGCTTGATATGTTTGGGTTTCTTTATGATAACTTCTAAAAACTCAATGTTCATGATTTTTTTATAAGATCTTGGATGATAAGGCATTAAGGGAGGGGGGTAAATTTGATGTATCTACTAAGAGGTAGGCAATCGCCCCTTAACCTTCACCCTTGTTAGGGCAGGGCATGTCGGCATTGGATTGCGAAATTTCTTTCCTTTTGATATACTCTACCTTTATCTTGTCTTCTAAGATGATGTATTTTTATGCTCAGTCCATCAACCCATTTATTATCTGTGCCTTCATTTTGGCCAACGAGGTGTGTAAGGGTGTTTAGGAGGAGGGTGTCTTTGAGGAGGTGAAGCTCCACCCCGAGGAGTATACCTTGGACCTGCCTGGCCTCCATAGTGAATTTGTTTAGGTAGTCATGAAGGGATTCATTTTTTGCTTGTCATATTTGCATCATAACGACCTCTATCTTTGGTTGTGCTTAACTAACCGTGAAATTGAGTAACAACTTATCATGCAGGTCAATCCATACATTGATTAATCATGATGGTAGAGACTTGAAGCATTGTAGGACGACTTTCTTCAAAGTTTAAGGAAAATCTAGATATAAGATCAACTCATTGGTTTCCTTATAAGTTAGGATAGATTCAAATGTGTTTATATGCTCACGTAGGTCTTTTGTGTCGTCGTACTATTCTAAGGTGGGAGTTTCTATACCTTTTTAGGGATCAAGGACAACATTATTCTCTTTGAAAGGGGAAGGTAGATGTGTAAAATGTCTTCTTCGTCTAGATCGTAGAGTTAGGAAGGGGCCTTGTTTGAGGTCTGGGCATTCTTTTCGATGTGCATTCTTTCGTCAACATTTCATACAGGCTTTCATGTTGGCTTTGACGAGTTCGAGAGTACTCGCGTTGGTTATGGGATGACCTTCCTAAAGGCTAACATGGGGATACACACACAAGTTTGTTGTTTGTTTTGTTAAAGGCTTCAAGCAATAACGTAAGTGTGATACAATATTACGCCACCTTCTTGATCACTTCATCACTTAGAAATTTTCAAGTGAGAATGACATCGCTTCATAAAACTATAAAAAGTCTCACATTTTAAAAAATCACACGAGATACAAAGAAAAATCCAAAATAGAACTTATTTATATCTCACGTGATTTTTTAAAATGTGAGACTTTTTATAGTTTTATGCATTATTATATATGAAAGAAAAATATGCTCAATAATGTTTTACTAAAACGTGAATTGTGAATTTAAGAAAATATTGATTGATAATATTAACACAACAATATATTTCAAATTAAATCCTTAAAATCAAGATAGTTATTATTTTGAATATGACCCATGCCCGACCAAAATCATCTAGGCACGACTCGTTCAATCAATTATGCACAACGGACTAAGAGAACAAAGTAATAATCGTCACCCTAGTTGGCATGTTGACCCCTGACCTAGCCATGTGGTCGGATCGACGACTACTAGACCACCACCCAAAAATAATAAGACTGTGGCCAACAAACACTTGCTTGGAAACTGGCTTCATGCTTGACCCCTAAAACCGTACAAATACCTCTTACAAGAGACATGAGCCTTTTATGTGTAAAACACTCAATGTGCACCCTTCCCCTAACCATTCCTTGGACGATACACACTAGAAGGACGTCATTTAATCAACAAACACGCCACCTTAACGATGCTTAAATATATGCCCCCACACTTCCTCTCTAAGTACGTTCTATTCTCTCCTGTACCTATTACCCTATTGATTCACTAACTTGGGCATTAGAGTCTTTGCAGGTTGCACCACCCCCTCTTGACAACTTTGAAGACATTGTTGAAGCCTTAACACCATCCCATCTTACCCCCATCAATAGGACTTATAACAGCTAGAGTAAAACAGTGGCATTGTTTGTGGAAAACGCTTTTGAAGTTGTTTCCCACCATTATTCCCACCAATTGACATGGCACATGTAGCAAAAGACATATTCAATTCGACCATTAATCTAGATACCCCTCAAAGAATCTACAATTGACGCATAACCTACAACAAGTAGTAGTAAAAAAGGTGTCACAAAATTCCCTCCCCACCATGACAGCAAAGAGACGAAGATCTTCAAATGGGTGCAAACTTTTATTCTGCAACCCACACCCATCCGAACTATCCGTATTTAACTATTTTTTTTTTTTGGACAAAACTTATGTGTAGTTTTTGTGTGTTTTTAGTGTTATTTTTCAATCAAAATTAGACTTCACCTTAATAATTTGCATTGATCTTTAATGTATGCAGATTGTCAATATAAAACTCTAATTATGATTGAAAAACAACACTAAAAACATTCAAAGAATTGCATGTAGGGTTTTTTTTTTTCTTTTTTTTATTCTATATAACCCGATACGCAAATTTACCTGTCCAAAAAGCAAATTTTTATACCAGTTTAGTAGGGTTGTGGTCGAATCAAGTATTTATGCTTAGCCCTAAAAATTAATGTAATTTCCATTTTGGTATGCCCATTATCTGATTTTCCACTTAAAGCCCAGAGAGATAGATCTAGAATATTTTTTCCGATATTTTCTGTTTTAATATTTCCTGTATCTACTGTGTCTCTCTCTTTCCTAAACCCCCTACACCACGCCACTGTCATTTTCCCACAATGTGCACCAATAACAAGAATCTCTCACTTCCCCATTAAACTCCGCCCCGTACCGAATCTGGGTTTCTCCCATCAGAGGACAAAGTTTCCGACTTTGCGGGATTCGGATTGTTTCAGTGCTGCTGTGATGGGGAAGGTTGCGGTGGGAGCTGCGGTTGTCTGCGCCGCCGCCGTCTGTGCCGCGGCGGCGCTGGTGGTGCGCCACCGCATGATAAGTTCCCGGAAGTGGGGTCGCGCCATGGCGATACTGAAGGAGTTTGAGGACAAGTGTGGGACCCCAATTGTGAAGCTTAGACAGGTGGCTGATGCAATGGATGTGGAGATGCACGCGGGTCTCGCATCTGAAGGTGGTAGCAAGCTCAACATGTTGATCAGTTTTGTCGATAATCTCCCAACCGGGTTCGTAGATTTATCTCATCTCTTTTCTTTTTTCCCATTGATCAGCTTTGTAATATTAATATCGATAAAATGTTTTTTTTTCTTTTCTAATTTGGCTTTTTTTTATATTATTTTATATTAAAAAAAGAGAGATAATTGTTTGAGACACTTGAGGATTGGGATGTCCCGGATTTGTGGACTGTCCGTTTGTCCTGCTCCCTACAACGTTGATCTAGTTATTTTAATTGACATGTTGAATGAATTCTATTTGACTTTTCTTTTTCATTTTTTGTGCGTATTGTTTATTTTGTTTTCAGATATGATGTACAGGTTAAGTTAGTTTTGTAGTAGTTGACTTGTTTATGCCTTTTTCCCATTTTCAAACTGATTTTTGTATGTAATTCAGTAAATGTGCATAAATTACCTTCATTGTGAAATGTGATCATATTCTGGTATTGGCATTTTATTTTATTTTTTTTAAAAAAGTGGAGGGTTGGAGCTTCTTGTTTATTGACACTATGGGGTTTTGAAACTGAAGCATGATTCGTCCAGTATGATGGTTTAGATGATACTATTTTAAGTATTTTTAGCACTTCGGAATTTACATGATTACAATGGGAGGAATTTACTAGCAAATTAATCATGGAAATGAAACAACTCACTTGTTATTGGTTCTGTCCCGCTGGATGATAATGGTTTATTCCTGAAGCATTTGATTGTTTATATTGTGTTGTGAAGAATCTGCAGTCAAGATGCAGAGAGAGAAAGTATGTATGGTTAAGTATTAAATTGATTGTATTTACATTGATAACAAATTTATAAATTCTTAGAAATATGAACTTGTAATTCTTAAAGATTTCTTCCTTATTGAGTCATTCTTTTCCTTGTTCCATTATTTACAGGGATGAGGAAGGACTCTTTTATGCACTGGACCTTGGTGGCACAAACTTTCGTGTCCTTCGTGTACATTTAGGTGGGAAAGACAAAGGTGTTATTGGCCAGGAGTTTGAAGAAGTTTCAATTCCTCCACATTTGATGACTGGTTCTTCAGATGTAAGTGTTATGGGAAAATCTATCAGAGTATTAAGCCGGCCTACACTTTGATACATATTCATTATGTTGTTACAGGCATTATTTGATTTTATAGCAGCAGCTCTTGCCAAGTTTGTTGCTTCAGAACCTGAAGGTTTTCATCCTCCCCCAGGCAGACAAAGAGAACTGGGTTTTACATTCTCATTCCCAGTGAAGCAAACATCAATTGCATCTGGGAATCTAATAAAGTGGACTAAAGGTTTCAATATTGAAGATGCGGTAATTCTTGTTACCTTGATTATATTATATTCAATTTTATTTGTGCAGCCATTTTTTCTTCTTGTCATTTATCTTGATTATACTGTGATGTATAGTCCAGAAACTCACATGAGTCTCTCTCGGTACACACACTGCCACACTACTATTGTTGTATTAAATTTTGTGAGTCCAGATATTACAATGTTTACCTCATTATGGTTCAAAATTGAGTCATAGCCATAGGATCTCTTTCAGTTTTCAGAGAGAGAGCTCTCTTCTACTAGGTTTCTCTTTGTTTCTCAGATATTCTCTGACTGAGCATGGTAATCTGACAGTTACTCCTTCATGGTTTGTTTGTAGGTTGGTGAAGATGTGGTGGGAGAACTAACCAAGTCCATGGAAAAAATTGGCCTGGATATGCGTGTTGCTGCTCTAGTCAGTCTTACTCTCCTCTCTTAAGGATTTCTTTATTTTTTCTAGCCAGGATTTGAATTTCCAGTTTGTGTCTGACAGATTTTGGAGTTATAAGGTTTTATGGTGTCAATTTTTATTTATTTCAAGTAATTCTTTGTTGCTTAACATCTTAAACTGGAAATGAAATGTAACCTGGTGATTTGATGTAGGTTAATGATACCATTGGAACATTAGCTGGAGGCAGATTCTATAATCAGGATGTCATTGCTGCTGTGATTCTTGGTACTGGGACAAATGCAGCATATGTAGAACGTGCACATGCTATTCCAAAATGGCATGGCCTTATACCAAAATCAGGAGATATGGTAAGTGGGTTATGAATATGTGTGAGACTGAATTTCTTGTGTGATAGAGTTGTCGTTACTGTGATACTAAGTGGCAGGTAGTGATTAGCTGGTGCCAAAGCATGCTGATTGCTTCTAAATATTATAGGTTATAAACATGGAGTGGGGTAATTTCCGATCATCACATCTTCCTCTAACAGGATATGATCAAGCTCTGGATGCTGAGAGCTTAAACCCTGGAGAACAGGTAATAATCATCTACTATATTCATTTGTTTGATCGGCCAATGTAACTCCGTAACATTATTCCACTATTATTCACAGATTTTTGAGAAATTGATTTCTGGCATGTATTTGGGAGAAATTGTAAGGAGAGCTTTGTTGAAGATGGCCGAAGAAGCTGACTTTTTTGGAGACACTGTTCCCCCCAAATTGAGAACTCCTTTCATACTTAGGTATGATAATTTATACCACCAAAATAGTTGTTAATAGCTTGCTGGTGTAGCAGTGTGGAGTGGCCAGAGGCTGCTATTCCAGACTTTAGCAGAGCATTTTTGTGTAGCAGGAGTCACGACTGTGAATAGGGGCCACGATTCCAAAATTCATGGTCATTGTGGCTACCAGTGTTGATGAAGGAAAATCCTCTGATTACCCCTGTTGTTGTGGGTCACTGGTCCAATTTTTTGGGCTTTTTTTATATATATATTTCAGTCTTATTTTGAGAGATAGGAAGAGACCCACTCTGTTTCTGTTGAAGGAAGTTGAGAATGAACATGAGACCAAACAGCAATGCTGGTGAAGACGACCTCCGTTTTTGGCAAACCCACTGCTCTGGTGTCAGTTCCGGTGTTGTTTCCAACTTTCCAGTGAATCCTTACCCTTGTTCTGCCCTTCTGTTCTGTTCTCTCCTACAGAGCTCTTTGTCCCTTTCTCTCCGACAGCTCTCTCTGTTCTCTGTCTAACAGATCAACACAGGTCTTTCATTTCATTATTCTGTCCTTTTCTTGCCCTTGTCTTCATAGGGCCCCAGTTTGGTAGAGATGGTAGGATATGAAATGATAGGATAACAGAGTTAGATAAGAGTAAGATAAAGGGTCCGCTTGGGTAAATAACTTAATTAAGCACTTTCTGAATAAGTGTTTATGTATGAGTTGTTTCTATAATCAAAGAGAAAATAAGGTCAAACTGTTTTTATGTAAGTTATTTTCATTAGCTATTCCAAAAAGTTAATTGAAATAAGCTAAAACAGCTCATGGACAAACCATAAGCTATTTTCATAAGTTTTCCCAAACGCTTATGATAGTATTATATTATTCTATCATTTGTTTGAGATGGACCAAATAATGACATAATATGATGTAAATCATATTTAAATGACAGAATTACCCTTGTGACAGAATTACATATGATTTTTAAAAAATTAACTTTGATATAATTTTTGAATTTTTATATATTAGTTTAAATTATAAAAAATCATATAAGTAACGAAAAAATGTATAATTTTAATAAAATTATTTAACTGTATAAATATATAATTTTAATTAGGTTGTATTTAGTTTTAAAACTATATTTTAAAATCATGTATTGAATTAATTAAATTTTAAATTATAAAAAAATTATGTAAGTGGAAAAATAATTTTAATTGAAAGAGTGTAAACACATGATGTAAGTAATTTATATACTTAAAAAAAAAAATCACATTTTAAAATAAGGTTAAATTAATCGGTAAGTCCTTGAATTATTTGGAAATTTTTAATTAGGTTCTCAAACTAAAAAATTTGTAATTGGGTCTTTGATCTTGTAAAATTTTGTAATTAAGTCTCTAAGGTCTTTAAAACTGTCACAAATTGTTATCTTTTTGGCTGTTTCAAGTCGTCATAAACTAATATCAGGGATCCAATTACGAAAATTTTACAAGATCGATGACCCAATTACAAATTTTTTTAGTTCAGAGACTTAATTAAAAATTTTCAAATAGTTCAAGGACCTACTGATTAATTTAACCTTAAAATAACAAAGGGAATGTGGATGTGATGATAATCTGAATTGCGAGTTGCCACTGGAAAAAGAGGAGTGGAAGAGCTGCTGTGAGAGTGCAAATGAAACACATAGGGACAGTGAGGGACAAAAGGGTGGAGAGAACGGGAGCTAGGGAAAGCGGGAAAAATATTTTTTAATCTTATCTTGTTGGTTTCTAACCTAACCCTCATCACAAGATAAAATTTTGACTAATGATGAATAAGATAATATAGGGTGATAGGACTGTCTTATCATATCCTATTGGCTCACAAAACAATGGATTAAGTTAGGATATGATAACTTATCATGTCTCCCTTATTATGTTCACCAAACGAGCTCTAGTTTTAACGAGTTTTGCCTTCATCACTGTTCTCTATTTTTTTATTGCTTGACTTACGTTGTTAGTGACTTGTGTGCGTTTAGCTTAAGACTATGATTTTTGACTATTTAGTTTTAGGTAATTTTTTTTTAGCATTTATATATGTGTAGTATAAATTATTTAACTTGTATTTATAATCTTAAAAACAGCGGTCATCCCATTATGTGCTATCCCACCATAGCAGTTTTAAGGACTGGCTGCTTTGTGATTGATACGCCACTGAACAGCCACTTTTTCTAGTCTCAAGTGATAGCTGTCTATATTGCTCCATGACCTTTATTTGGACTTTTTTTTTATTGCCTATCTACCTTGCCTATAATGATTCTTATACGTAGCCTGGTTGTGTAATTTCATGAATTATACAGAAATCTGAGGCTCTGAGCAAATTAAGATGCATGCTCTGTTTAGACTTCTTCATGTGGACCATTTTAGTATCATGTATTTAATTTTTGATATAGTGTCGTTCCCTCTTTTTCTAATTCATTCTCATTTCTCAGGATTGCTTGATAATTGTTTTTGTTAATTGGTGGCCGCACCATTAACGAATTTGTGCATCACACACACACACACACACATATATATATATATTTTATTTTATTTTTTTAATTTTTTTTTGAAACTTGTAACTCAAGACAAGAATGCTGCAATACAAGAGTGGGTTGTCATTGCCTCTTTTAGGGTCTGCTTGGTAGTTGGTAGGAGAGGTGGGAATAGGAGAAAAAGTGACAATGGAGGACAGAAAAGTTTACTGTTTTTTTATGCCATGTAAATAATGGGGGAAATGGTATGATTAAAATATTTTTATCCTCCTTATTTATTCTAGGTAAAAGCATGGATGAATGAAGATATCTTATAATGATAATATTATTATCTATGAAAATAAGCAAAACATAGGAGGACCTGTAAGCACTTTTTTTTACCAATCATTTTGGGATTATCGGTGTTACATTTTCATCCAAAATTGGGGTGAAAGTTTTTGCTAAGAGTGGAATGCAAATGGTTGCCTAATCAATTTTAAAAATGGTATTCACTCCTCGTTTTCATTTCATTCCCTTGTTTACACTATGCTTATGCTGTCTACCTGTTTCCCCTTGTTGGCTTGTATAAACTATAAACCTTCATTACAACACATCATTTTTGGTTGAATTAGATCTTTCAGAGTTTTGACATCATTTTTATTAGGACGCCTGACATGTCAGCCATGCACCATGACACAACTTCTGATCTGAAAGTAGTTGGAAACAAATTAAAGGATATATTAGAGGTATGCATGCTCTTCTGCCTATGTTGAAATATGACTTTCATGTCTCACACATCTTCCTATAAATTGCTTTTTCTTGAATTGGATGTGAGAGGCCAGACATTATGATGATAAACTAAACTAGCGATTGCTTGTAATCTGTCATTTAAAATAAAAAGCTTTCTGATTATGTTAAGGTTAATAAAACTTGGTGATTTTTGACAACCCCCCTCCCCCCAAACGAAATATATAGGTTTTCTTACTGCCTTCCTTTTTGTCAGATCTCTAATACATCCCTAAAAATGAGGAAGATTGTTGTGGAGCTGTGTGACATTGTTGCTACTCGTGGGGCTCGCCTTGCTGCTGCTGGTATTTTGGGCATCCTTAAGAAAATAGGGAGAGACACAGTTAAGGTTGGGGAGAGGCAAAAGTCAGTGATAGCATTGGATGGAGGATTGTTTGAACACTACACCAAATTCAGAGTTTGCTTGGAGAGTACACTGAAGGAATTGCTGGGAGATGAGGTTGCTGAGACCATTGTCATTGAGCATGCTAATGATGGCTCTGGCATTGGTGCAGCCCTCCTGGCAGCTTCTCACTCCCAATATTTGGGAGTGGAGGAGTCTTAAATTTATTGCCAAGGGAAAGACGTGCAATACTAGTTTCATTTTTTGCGTAGGTAATAGATCAACAACACGTTGAAGCAATGATGCCTTGGTTACTGGTCCTACAGATCATATCCACTGTGGGGGTATCTATGAGAGGGCTCTCTCTTCTTACTGCAACCTTGCAGCTGGTGACTGGGGCATTCATTATTTTGGTTGCCGGGTTTGTTACTCCTTCGTTCAGGAATAATATCAAAGTTATAAACTTAATTATGAGTGACTAGTCACCTTTTGCGGAATGTAGTTAACGAGAATAAATCAGGACTTAATGTATTGACCAAACCGAAATGTTTTTAATTCGAAGCTTTTGAGTTATCAATGAAGACTGAAGAGTTGTTGCTGTTATCATTGTTGTTGTAGTCTTTGATTATCCTGTCTGAAACACAAGCGAAGCTTTATAATTTTATGGGTGATTACCACTGGAAAGTGAGCATATTTTTACCGTTGGCATGTGTGTGGGAGTGAGGAAAATTGTCGTCTGCCCTGATTGATGTGGGAAAACTAAAACTAAAATTACAAGGGCATATTTTATGATAATTACCGCGGCTAGGAAAATAAATATCAGACGTCAAACTTAATGATGAAAATTTCTACTAAGGATGCTAAACAAAAAGGTTAAAATGTTGAAACTTAATGTTGTGTACTGTGCTCTTAAAAATAAAATGAAAATAGACTATTGTGCATTGTTCCTTAAGAAAGGACGAATGTCTATGTTCTGTTCGAAGTAGACGAGGCTGCGAATTCGGGCTTAGGTTGCTGCCTGGTCCAAAGTGGCCATTGGCTTGACCGGCCTAATGGTATGTTTGGTTGACAAAAAAGTGAAAAAAAAGAAAAAGAAAGAAAAGAAAAAAAAAAGAAAGTTAGATGATTTTTTAAGTTGTTTGATAGAGAAAAAAGTAGAAAAAAAGAAAGATTAATAATACATTTTTTAAATTGATAAATAATTTTTTAATCATAATTTCATTATTTAAATAGTAAGTGTTACAAGAATAACACTGCAATGCCCATTGTTTGTTCTTCGTTATCCGTGCACTAATTTTTTACTCTTTCTTTCTCCTTTTTTGTCCGATTTGGGTGGATTAACTTTTAACGTGAGGCCCACTTCTTTTTTTTCAAACGATGGAAAGAATTAAATTTTGCTACTTTTCATTCCTTCTTTAATCTTTCTTTCCACTTTCTTCAATACCAAATAGACCATAAATGTTTGATTGCCCTAACTATTTGATTATGGCAGAGGTCCTTAGGTGGCTAAAGTACGCAAGCAATGGATGGGTATTTACCTATAAAGACACTTTAACACTCAAGTAAGTAATGATTTTACCAGAGTGATAAAATGTAATAAATGCATTGCTTTCATAGAGATTAGTGACGTTGGTGATGTAAATACAAGTGTTAAATTTGAGCTAGACTATTTGGCATAGGATCCAAGGCCCCTTGTTATGTGCTACTTTGGATGGTACTCATAACTTTATTCTTAATGTTGACTTTGGTCAAACTTGGGCTTGGAGAACATGTGATACTAGTTGGACTTAGACCCTGTTCGTAACAAATTAATTTTCCTAGAGTCTCTGAACTTAGAGTAACTTATTTTTATTATCATAAAAGCAACTTGTATGAGCGAATGGGTTGCAGTTGGGGCTTTAATGTTGATTTCTTTTATGGAAAGGTGTGCAATTATGTTTTTAGACCAATTTTAGGGTGGACCACTAAAGAAAGTCGTTTATGGTGGACTATTATCTCATGACCATTAGATTTAATGATAACATATTGAAAGGTTGTGATGATTTTCTTGCTACCGATTGTCTCTATTTTATTTATTATTAATTTTTTAATTTATAACTAGATTACAAATTTACCTTTGCCCTACTAGTTACCTTTTGACCTCGATGCTTTGGTTTCCTTCCTTTCGCTGTTGCCGCCGTCGAGACCTCTGAATAAGGTTTCCAAGGATCGTCTATGGCGGCAGTGGTGGGGCTGGGGGCAGTAAGTGGGGTAGGTGGTGCCGTAGTGTTGGGCCTTTGTTGTTGGGAAAGACGAGTTGGCAGCAGCACTAAAGATCAAAGCCTTCCTCTTATGCGATTCCTTGCTCCCTCGTTGTTGTAGCTTCCACGACAGGTTATGCCCTTGCCAGTGAAGTTGTAGGTTCTAGTTGCATTCGAACCTGTTCTGGGGGTTACCCTAACGCTTAGCCTTAAGTTGGCTTACTTGCCGCCTATCTCAGCTATCATAGCCACATATATTCTAGACGATATGGCCTTACTTATCCCAATCCAAGTTTTATGCCTACCCCGGTTTGGCATTAAAAATGCCTAATGACAAGGAAACGTGTAATAAGGCACCCAAATGCACGTTGCCATGTGGCACCCAACCTTAACGATATTTCCCTCTAAAACACTACATAAATGGCTCCACACCTATCAGGTACACATGCTTTCTCTCATTCTCATTCACACTTGCGCCCTTATTGACTTAAGCATTGGAGTCCTTGCAAGTGCCATCACTGGAGATGTTTGTGACTACCATGGGAGCTCAACGGAGATCTTTCCTCGTGTTCACCACACAACAAAACCCTTTGTTGCAGATCTTGCACACGAAATAGTCCTCTGCCAATAGTGTCTTCGATGTGTTTCGTTTTAATTTTTTTTTTCCTTTTGTAAAAGTTGATTGCTCCATTCACAAGGCCGATTGGGTTTGTAGAGTGAAAGAAGAAAGTTGTTCCTCTTCCTAATGAGATGGCGATTAAACTTTTTCCGTGTTGTTGATGCTTAATACTGATTTTGCAAAAAGAAAAATCTGGCTTCATGATTGGGTAGGAGAAATAAAGCTGTTCGCACTCATCCTTAGTAGGAAAAAATGAAGCAGGTCTGAAGGATGATGAAGGATGCGATCTAGACGATAAAGGGGGCATAGTTTGGGATCTAACAAAGGGAGCCATAGCATGCTTGGCGAGGTCTTCGGAGAGGAGGGAGGAGACCCACAAATCCGGCGCCGATGATCTTGAGGTCGTGTGCGGGGAGGGGAGGGTGGAGGTAGCAAGGAAAGAAGAAAAAAAAATGAAAACGCCATTGTCGAAGATCGCCTCCTACGACAGCAAACGATGGTCGAAGGGTTGCTGGAGGGGAGGGGACTGTTGATTCATGTATTGAAAAAGGGCATTAATGTCATTTAGTTTTTTTAGAACAAAAAAGAATGGTTTAAAAAAATTGTATATACCTCTTATATCAGGTCAAATGAAGTGGTGTACAATGTACATCATTTGCTCAGCTTGTCCACCCTAGAATTGGTCATTTTCTTAATTATTTAATTGACATAGGGCTGGTGAAAATTGTTTCCTATATACGTTATATTCCATGACTTTGGGGCTGGAAAGAGATCACCAAAGAGTAATCAAATTCAACTGATTGAAACCCAGCGCTCTCGCTTCCTAAAAGGTCGAGTCGATGTCGAACCTCAGGACACCATAAGCGTGTTTGATGCTTTTGACAAATCACTAACTAACGGTATTGCTTTTCTCAATTTAATTCCAATCCTGAAATCATCCGACACTCGGATGCAAGAGAAGCCAACCTACCTAGCTGTCCTTACCAACATTCCTTTGTTTGAGGAACGTAAGTTATTGTAAATATACAGGTAACTTGAGGAATGAAGACTGATGCACCTGCTCTTATAGTTTAGGTTCTATGATATGCTTCCTAAATAATCAATTTTATCGGGTAATATCCTAAAAGTTTCTCTACAATGCAAGAAAACCAAAACTATGTCAAGTTTTGTCGAAACAATACGATGATGAAAATCATGTAGACGTATTTTCTGTCCTTCCCCAGTGGATCAGAAAGCGTGAGTAGAAAATGCTCCTCTACATAATGCTGGTGGCAACTATTAGAATTGACTATATCGGGAGATTATCGATGACAGTGAGTAGGAATTGTCAAGTGTCAACCTTTGAAGGTTTTATTCAAGTACACGAGTAGAGTTAGATTAGAAGCAAATCTTTTACTAAATTGTATAAATGAATGGAATTGAGGGATAGTAATTAAAAATAAAGGAAGAAAGAGAAAATGATAGGTGTGATAAGTGAAGATAGAGAAGAGAAGAAAAATAAAGTGAAAATGAGATAAAAAAATAAAAGTATAATAATAATCTTATTAATAAGCTTATATTTTCAAGATTCTCCTCCATACCGCATCATCAGTGTAACTTTCTTTTGGACAAGAAACTGCTGGAAACAACGTTGAAAACCTATTAGGTAGGACTGATACAATGATCTATGGTCAAACCATTTCTTCACTTTTAAAATAGGTTGGAAACATTCTCAATAGCCTCAGACCAAATTCAGCAAAAGTAAGGCTTCGAACTCAAAACCAAACTTTTATTATACAATAACATTCTGGAAAATAACACAGTGCAGCAATGCCATGGAAGTAAAATACATGATAGATAGGATGCTTGTTTTCATTTTTCAAGTATTGGAGGGAGAAGGAGAAACATTGTTGAGTCGCTCAAGGACCAAAATAAGAGCCTGAGTGCCCAAGTTACCTTCACCGTGAGCGTTAAGCGACACATAAAGCTGTTGGACGAGAGCCAAGCCAGGCAAAGCAATACCCATGTTCTGACACTCCTTCAGACAAATCCCCAAGTCTTTGACCAAGTGCTTCACAAAGAACCCCGGCTCAAAATCCCTCTTCAGGATCCTCTTCCCGTGAAACTCAAGCGACCGGGAACCGGCCGAGCCCGTGGAAATCGCGTCCAGGTACAACCCCACGTCGAGCCCCGCCTTGTGCGCGAACACAATCCCCTCCACTAACCCCACCATCGTCGACGCTATCGTTACCTGATTCGCTAATTTCGCGAGTTGCCCCTTCCCACTCCCACCCATGTAGTTCACCTTCCCCATTAGAGAGAGCAAGGGTTCCAATTTCTTCACGGTGGGTTCTTCGCCGCCGGCGAAGATTGCTAGGGTTCCGTTCTTGGCGCCGCGTTCGCCGCCGGATACGGGAGCGTCAATGGAAACGCAGCCTTTGGCGGCTGCGGCCTCGGCGATTTCGGCTGCGAGGGAGGGCTCCGAGGTGGTCATGTCGAGGAGGACGCCGCCGGGGCGGAGGGCGGCGAGGGCGCCGGAGGCGGGGTCGAGGAGTACGGAGCGGACGTCGGAGGGGTAGCCGACGATGGAGAAGACGACGTCGGAGCTAGCGGCGAGGGCGTGGGGGGAGGGGGCGAAGTGGGCGCCGAGGTCGACGAGGGGCTGGGCCTTGGAGGGGGTGCGGTTGAAGACGGTGAGGGTGTAGCCCGCCCGGATGAGGTGGCCGCACATGTACTGGCCCATCACGCCCGTCCCGATCCAGCCCACGCGCGTATTTGATGGGCTAATGGACTCCGCGGACGCCATGAAGTGCCGGACGATGGAAGTGTGGGAGTGGCGTCGGATGCTGCGGTGGAGTGAGCGGAGATGAGCAAATACACAGAGAGAGAAAGGAAGAGAGAGAGAGAGAGAGAGGAGGAAGAGGAGGTAGTGGTGAAGAAGAAGAAGGAGAGAAAGAGATGCAAATCAGGTTATGAACAAAACCATGAAGCCGCTCAATGGTCTATTTATACATCATTGGGCATGAGCGGAGACGGTGCTGGCATGTCTCTGGCCACATATAAATACGGCTGATTGATCAAACAACAAGTTTGACTTTGGCACGTTAATTCCATACTAACACTTAAAGTCAAACTTACTAATTTAATTATTAAGTTTGAATTTGACTACTTATGTGATATGGAAATTAATTAATTTTACTAACGAATTAATTCGATCTACAGTCAAAATAATTTTAGTGGATAATATGTTTTAAAACAACTCTATTTTAATATATATATATATATTATATTTTTTTTGTATAGATCATAACTATTATTTATTGAAAATAATCTTGTTTGAGTCAGGTAGCATCATTTTGAGTGGCAAAACTTTTTTTCTAAATATTTAACATAATTGTATACCTAGAACTCGAACTTAAAAGTACTAATTAAACTAAAATAATCTCACATCAATTAATTTCGGTCGATAATAGTATTCAATTTTTATAAAGAGTTTAGTTTGGTCAAGCAACCTCCTTCCGATATTTATTTTAAGGATAGGTTTGAATTAGACCCACTTGAAAAGTATTCTTTTTAATTAAAATTAAAGTTTAATGATTCATTTTAGATTATTGTAAAAAAAAATGATTCATTTTAGATTATTCATACAGATTTTAAATGTTGCTAGTATTTTAACTCATACATATATGGGTAATTTTCATATTGTATTATTACTTTTAAGAATAGACCAAAAAAATCAAATATAAAAGACGATGTAATTTAAAATTTAAATAAAAATATTCAAAAGATAAAGAATTTTTTTAATTTATAAATTATTTGTTTATTGTACTTTAAAATGAAATAAAAAAAGTTATATAAATAATATTAGATAAGAAATTCAAATCTTCATAATGTTAAAAAAAATCGATTAATTTAATATATTTAAAATAAATAAAAAATGACATGAATAATATCATCTAAAAAAATTAAATGTTTGTATTGATAAGAAATTTTTTAATTTGTTTATTTTTTTGAATTTTTTCATTATAATTTTTATAATTTAAAATTAAACTAAATTAAAAAGTTGCATAAAGATAAAGAGAAGGAGAGAAAACTTTTTTACTCCTATGCTATGTTTGTATAGGAATTGAAATAAAGAAGAAAGAAATGAAGAAGCAATAAGAAGATTTATTCTTGCTCTCAAGAATTATTAACAGAGTTTTGATGATTTAGCCTCTTGATAATTGTAAAGTTGTAATATGTGTTTATGTGTGTGTGTGTGTGTGTGTGTGTGTGTGTTGTGTGTCATGTATGATTTATCTTTATCCTTGATGATTTAATGGTGATGAGCTTTAAGTTTAAGACTTAAAGGATTAACAAGTGATAACATATTTTCATAAGTCTAAAATTGAGTTTAAGAAGAAATAATTGGATAAAACGTGATTTTAATTTGATAAGAAATGATAACTATATGTTAAAGCTTTTGAAGAATTAAATATTATGTTTAAGAACAATTTAATCAAATGAATTAGCTTTGCAATCAGTTAAAATCGTTAAAATTGCACAATAGAATGCTGGAAATAATTTGTTTTAACTAGTTACGGAGTTATGTAATCAGTTACATTTTTCTGTTTTAACTACTTACATAATTATGTACCAGTTATATTTCGCTGTAAGCAGTTACATAATTATGTAACCAGTTACATTTTAAAAGCTGTTTTGTCTTATACGAAAATAACTAGTTATATAATTATGTAACTAGTTATTCCAGCTGATAGGAAATAAAACAAATGCGCAAATATCTAGTTATAAAGCAAAATAATTAGTTATTTCCATTCAAACTCCCATTTCTAGATTTTTAAGAACAAAATAACTGATTATAATAGCAAATAACTAGTTATTCCAGTTGATTCTTTATAAATTGCGAACCCAATGGATCTTTTCACCTGACTTCAATTCTCTAAACTTTTGTGAGAGTTCTTCTAGAGAGAAAACACTTATTCTTCATCACCACAATAAGTTTTGCATCAAAATCAAGAGCTCATTATGGATCATCATTGGAGATAAAGAAAAGTCACTTTTGGGGTAGAATTTGATTTGTGCTTCATAGTTTTTCATCCATCACAAATTAAGGTGATATCTAACCTTTTCTCTTTATATAATTTTCGTTCTTGAAAAGGGTTTTCTCAAGTCTTTCTTGTGGTAGTGTTCCACAAGAAGTTGTTCAAGATTTCTTGATAGGTTTTTAAGAATCTTTATTTTGGGTTGTGTTTGTCTCTAATTCTCTTGTTTGTGCAGTGTGTTTGTAAACAATTGAATTGCATGGTAATAATCCCAATCAGTTTGATTGGAAACTGAATGTAGATTACAGTGGTGGTAATCGAACTAGTATAAATCTTGTGTGCGTTTTTCTTTCCTCTACCCTCTTTCAAATATATTGAATCTTGATCTTTTTATTGATTGCATATAAATTCATGAGGCTCTTATTCTTGGTTGCATAGTAAAATCAAGATAATTGTTCCAATTCTACATCATTCATATAACCAAATCAAATTGATTCAAAGTTTTTTGAAAATCTAGTTCTTCATCTTTAAAAAAGTTTTGGGGATTCTTGAAAAATTTTAAAGATCTAATTCACCCCCCTCTTGGATTTAGCCCTTTTATTCAACAAGAAATAGATAGAAAAGAAATGAAAAAGATTGAAATTGAGATGATTTTAAAGTGAAATTTAAAGTTGTTTGCATTGATGAAATTAGGAAGAAATAAAATAAAATAATTTCTTTATACTTGTTTGGTTGGATTGCAAAATGAAAGAAGGTAAATAAAAAATATGAAAAAAAGCAATTTTATCCTCAAATTAATATTATTAATTTTTAGTTTCAATAAATTATTATATTAAACAATTTTAATTATAATAATTATTTAAAAATATGCTAAATTATATATATAGATAGATAGATAGATATATTTTGCAAATGAATCCTAAACTAATCTCTAATATTTAACTAAAAATCCTGTAGCGCAACTTTTGCCTATAGCTGTTAGAACATTACATAAAAGCAGATAAAAAAATGTTCCGTTTCACACAAATGTTTACAGCAATCAGAAATGCTAGTAGAGAATGGTATATATGAAAATGCTGGTTTGGAGGAAGGAGTCTACTTCATTTCAAGTAGGAACTGTCTCTACGTGACTCTTACAAAAATTTAAGTAATTTTCTTTTCTATTTCATCCTTTCAAGTAAATGAAATAATTCATTTCTTTCTCATTTTATTGTCTCTCATTTTATTCCTTTCTAAATTATCCCAGCCAAATAAATCATTACATTGTGTTTGGACATGTATCGAAATATGAAGAAAAGAAATAAAGAAGATAAAAATTAAGATTATTTGAAAGTGAAATTTAAAATTATATGAATTGATGGAATAAAAAAAATGAAATCAAATATTGTTTTTATATTTTGTTTGGTTTAGAGGTGCAAAGTCAACTTGCCTAACTCATCCAAAATGGCGAGGTGGCTTAGACGATTCAACCTATCAACATGTCTCGTTTAACCTGCCAACCTAGCAAGTTGAAAACAAAGTCGAGCGGGTTGATTTACCTAATCTGTTTGCTTAATTTGCCAATATTTAAGTTGTGCTAAAATAAATTTAAATTTTTATATAATTAAAAAGAGATTATATATATGTGTGTGTGTATGTGTATAAAATAAGTGATATATTAAAAATAAATTAATTGGCATTTTTTAATATTTTTCTATTTTCTTGTATTTTTTGGACAAGTTTTGACATGTTAATCTTCCATTTCATAACCTGCCAACCTATCATTTTATCTTTTGGTAGGTCATAAGAGAGTTGAAAGTGTATTCTACCATATTTGTTTTAATATCTTTAAGTTGCTTTTAGAAAACCAGTTTTAAGTTAAGACGAAACATTTGTCTATTTAACAAAGTGAGTTTTTAGAAAAAAATTACAAAATTTTTTATAAACACAATTCAACCCATTTTTTGTGTTCACTTGTGTTTTACACCAACTATTGTCTATAGTTGTTGGAACGTTACACATGAGAAGGTAAAAAATGTTTCATTTTACGCAAATGTTCCCTAACACTTGGAAATGCTAGTAGAGAATGGTATATACAAAAATGCTAGTATGAAAAATGAGTCCATTTAATTTCATGCTACAACAGGGAGGAAATGTCTCTCGGTGGGTTTCACGAAAATTTAAGGAATTTTCCTTTTCATTTCATCTCTTCCAAACAATTAAAACAATTCATCTTTTTCTCATTTTACTCTCAGTTTTTTTTTAAAAAAAAATACAATAATACAACTCCCTTTCATTTCATTCCTTCTTAATTTTTTTCATGAAACAAACTACTAGTGATTGTGAGTTAAAGTCACATTTAAAGGAAAGAGGAAAAAGAACATAAATAGTAAACTAATTGAAAAAATAAGGAAAATAAGAGTCTCATTTTTAAAATTATGTATTATAATTTATTTATGGAGAGTATATTTTTTAATACGTAAGTTATAAAATTAATATTTGAATTTTAAAATATAATATAAAAAAAATCAGGAAATCCATATTTAATGTTGTCTTTAGTAAAAGAAAGTGGATTCGAAATGGCATTTATTCGTTTTTCTTTTCATGTGAGGAATGGAATATGTTCTAATTCTTTATTATATGTAAATTTGGAAGGAGTACGATTGTTTAAAAACTACAAATTTAAGTTTTTATAATAGAATAAATATAACTTTGATCTTACCCTATAATACAATATATTTTAACGAATTTATGAATAATTTATATTCAAGAAAATGAAAATTAAAACTTGCAGTTAAAAAGTAACTAATATTTTAATCTATGCAATGCATAAAAAAAATGTCTATTTTATATAACTAACACTAGTGTAATAACTCATACTCTACACGGAAGTTAAATTTACAATTTATAATTTTTATATTATTATAATTTTTTAATAAATTTCTCAATAATTTTACAAAAATATATGATAGTAGATATGTATATCAATATATATATACATATACATACATATATACACACACACACACACATTTAAATAATTATATATTCACACATATTTTATATAATTTTAATTTATAAAAATGTGTGTTTTAAAAAACATCACCTTTATAAATATATTCGCATTTGTGTATAACTTAGATATATGCAAAATTTTGATAAGAGATATTAATACTGAAAAATATTTTAAATTAAAATTTGTAACTATTAGTTTTTTCTTTAAAAATGAGTTTAATAGACATTCACTGACAATGGTAGAATTTTGCACAATTAATTATTAGATATATTGATTTCAGTTTCTCGATTAGAATATTTTTTTTATAACAATGGATATTTGTTTCATTATTTTTTATCCTATATCAAAGTTATTTTTTAAAATTAAATGACATTAATACTTAATTTCAAATAAATCTATGATAGAGCATAGTCTTGACCTTAATTTTTGAAGCAATCATTCGTGTATCTATTTTATGTCATCAAATATGAGGTACTACTTACGTTTTTTTTTTATCTTAATTACATTCTATGTTGGGAAGCTTTTTTTTAAATTTTGCTTACATGTCATATATTATTTCTAATACGGGTGTAAGCAAGTTGCGATTGACCTGTGAACCTGACCAACTCAGCTATATTTCAGCGGATTGGGTTGGGTCATCAGAATGGATTGGGTTCTTTTTCATTGAACCAATTAAGATTGGGTTGGGTCACAAGTTGATGCATTCCTAACACGATAAACCAAATCCAACCCAATTTATTATAATGTTAATAAAAAAAATTAAAATATTATAATATTCACATATATTGTATTTTTCACGAGTGTTGGATTTGTGTGGTTAGACTTGTATAGTTGCATATTCAATTGAACATGCATTGGATGAGTTGAACTAATTAAGTATTTCATTTTTCTTATTTTTTTGATTTTTTTTTTGAATATCTAGAATTATATTAATATTTTAATTATTCAACTCGATTACCTAACTTGATTAAGATCAGGTTGGTAGCTTCGAAAAAAAAGAAAGCAAACCCAACCCAACCCGAGCCAATTACACCCTTAATTTCTAATTGCACGTGAATCAATTCTTTCTTTTTTTAAGTGGTGAGTTGTTTGGAAATACAAGAGGGTAAAACATCGGGGAAAACTGCATCAATGGGAGCCACACTTGCACTCCAACAATCTCTTTCTCAAGTGTGAGTCTTTTCCACATGGTATGCTCCCCCTCGAGTGAAAGCTTCTTTTTCCATCTACGAGTATTTAATGATGCCCCTTAAAGCTTAGCCACTGCGCTCCAATATGCTTTAGATATTTGCATTGGTGTTAGCTCGTATCAACGGGACACGTCGCTTGACCTCCACATCATCAGGAAGACTTTCAATACAAAGGATTCTTATACATGGATCCACTGCCAATAACATTATGACTCAATACTTGTCTGAGCCGGTCACTTGGTCGCATCATCAGCTTTGATACCATTTGTTAGGAATACAATGGGGTAAAACAACAGGGATAACTTAATCAATAGGCCACAAGCCAACCACATAAGCGAACTTGACACCACATCTAACCCAAAACTTTAAGTCATCAAGTTTGTGGCTTCTTCTCACTTTTATATTGCTCAACTCGCTCATTCTTACCCAATATGAGACTTTAAATTCACATTTGCACTCCAACACAAATTTTGTAGTTTTAATTATCAAATATTGATGTTAATTTTCTAATTAAAATATTTTACAATGACAATAAACATTTGTTTTGTTGTTTTTTGTCCTATATCAATACTATTCCATTTCATTAAATGACATTGATATTTAATTCTAAACAAATATATAATAGAGAATAGTCCCAGCCTTAATTTTTAAAGTATTTTGAAATAATCATTTGTGCGTTTATTTTACAATATTAATGTTCGAAAATAATTCAAATTTTCAATTAAAAATATCTAGGATATTGTTTAGATTTAAAAATATTATTTTTTATTTTAGATATTTGTTTCCTCTTTTAATATTAGGATGCAAGTTGTATAAATATGAGTTTTTGAGACAAGAAGAACCATTTGACCTGTAAAAGGGTCACCTTAGCCTAAAGAAGATGGTTATGTGAAGGAAGGGTTTTATAAGTTTGTATAGAAAATTTGTATGGGATGTAATTGTGTTTGAGAACATGAATAAAATATTGAGATGTTTCTGTTAACATAAGTAAGAGGTGTCGAACCACGTTAAATAGCGTGTATTCCATCTTTGATCCTCATTATACGTGAAAAGGGGTTTGTTTTCCCAACAAAGGTATCAGAGCTGATGGTTGTGTAGCCTAGTGACCTGTCAAAGGAGGAGATTGAAGCTTGATGAAGCTAATGGTGGATCTGTGTGGGATCCTTGTGTTGAAAGTCTTCTTGGCAATGAGAAGTCAAGCGGCGTGTCCTGGTAACTAACGGCAGTGCAAATTCTTATGTCGAAAGTCTTCTTAGTAAGTGGAGAAGTCAAATGACATGTCTTAGTAGCTAACAGCGGTACAAATACAAGATGTGTTACCATCCAATACTTGTAGAGTGAAGGCGAAAAATGCACCAAAGTTTGCGGAGCAAAAGTTATTAAAGATGATTAAGACTAGCATCCATGATAACGAGAGTTAAAGAAGAAGTTTGAAAATTTTAATTGAGGAGGAATTGTTGGGAAACAATTCAAATTTTCAATTAAAAAACTCGAGGATATTGTTTAGATTTAAAAATATTATTTTCTATTTTAGAGATTTATTTCCTCTTTTAATATTAAGATGCAAGTTGTATAAATAAAAGGTCTTGAGATGAGAAGAACCATTCATCATGTATAAAGGGTCACCTTGGCTTGGAGAGGAGGGTCATGTGAAGGAAGGGTTTCATAAAATTGTCCAGAAAACTTGTAATGAGAGGTAATTGCATTTGAAAGAGTGACTAAAATATTGAAATGTTCTCGTGAACATAGACAAGAGGTGTCGAACCACGTTAAATTGTGTGTGTTCTATCTTTGAGCCCCATTATGCGTGAAAATGGGTTTTATTTCCCCAACAATTAAGTATGGGATACATTTTACTTTACTTTTGATCTTAAGTGTATTTTAAGAAAGGGATCTTTTTTTAAAAAAAATGATTTTATATCATATAGTAATTCTTAACTGTGCATGTGATTCAACTCTTTCTTTTTTAAAGTAGTAAATTCTATGCTTTTAATTATCAAATATTGATCTCAATTGCCCAATTAAAATAAGGTAATATGTGTGTTCTTATTTATGAAAAATCTCTAAAAAAAATTTAAATTATATTTATATATATTTTAAGTTTTATTATCAATTATGTTTTGTTTCTTTCAATAATGATAAAGTTATCCTCATCTGTTTTTGTAAAATAAATAATTACTCTTGACAAGGAAATCACATGATGATTAACATAGATATATTAAAATACCAATTATAGTTTTTGATGATGTCCATACCTTATTTAAATTAAGTTATTTTTACAATAAACACATGTCAATTTGTTTACTTTTAAACTTTAATAATAGCAAATTAGATAAGACTCAAATAAAGTGTAATACGATTATGGTGTTATATATTTTAAATTTCATCTATATATGCTAAATTCTTATTTATTTTCCATTAAATAAGTTTATTTTAGAAAATTTCTTAAATTGCATCTTTATATATTTTAATGCTTAGTATCAATCATGTTTAGTGATCCATGTAGTCAACTTTTAGGGTTCTCCTTGAAATTTTGGATTAGGGTTTCTGTTCATCCATGAACTTGGATTATTCAATCAAAGCTTCAAGTTCGGTTCATGCGAAAGTAATTGCTCACTCCTTGTTTTGCCTTTGCTTGCTTGTGGGTCAGGTTGTTGTAATCTTGGCACTTTGTTTTGTGCCATTGTAATAGTTTTAATTTTATTCCTTATATATATGCTTTCGAAATTGAAAATTTTGAAGAAACATTTTATTTAAACTCACATTGTAGAGGATGACAAAAATGATGTGAATTGTGGAGACAAAGGTGAAAAAATAGTTTTTTAAATGAATAAGGCAAAGAGAGAAAGAGTCGATTTCACCAAATTGTTTATCCAATTTTTAGTCAATTTGGTCTTTCTTACATGGCACACACATGTGCCTAATTGAATGTCATGCAAGTATTTAATGTGTTGTTTCAATCTTTCTAACAGTATTACCTGACGCCAACTAACAAAGAAGCTAAATTAATTAACATTTTACAATTTCAAATACCATTTAATTATTTTGTCAATATCATGATCAAATTGATTGATCCTCATAATTTCAATGACAAAATTGGTAATTCACTCTCATATTTCACTATTTCTTTGCTCTAATTAGAGTAATTCTTGCACATACTTTTCTTTAATTTAACAAATAGTTCAGACTCCATGCCTGCCACTAGAGTGAAGATAAAGGCTACACAAATATCATTGTTAATAGGAAAATGGTCATGGTACACCCAGTTTTTGATTTTAATAGATGGATGGAATTGAGGGATAGAAATTAAAAATAAAGGATGAAAGAAAAAATGATAGATGTTATAAATAAAGACAAAGATGAAAAGAAAAATAGAGTAAAAATAAGATAAAATATAGAAGAAATATATAATAATAATAATAACTCTTATTAATAAGCTTATATTTCCTAGATTCTCCTCCATACCGCATCATCAGTGTAAACTTTATCTTGGACAAGAAACTGCTGGATACAACGTTGAAAACCTCCAAGGTAGGACTGATACAACAATGCTATGGTCAAACCATTTTTACTTCTAAAATAGGTAGGAAACATTTTCAATAGCCTCAGACATAAATGATAAAAAAACCCGAAAGCTTTTAAACAATTTTTTATTTCATTTTTCCCCTTTACAAATTGGGCCGTTCGTTCACTGAACGACTCTCCATTCATAATATTGGATGTCTAAATTACGTCACCAATAATATAAAAAAGATACTGCTCATTGCAAGAGTACTAGCAGATCAAATTAAACAACCAAATTCAGTATGGAAGTAAAAACCCAACAAGTATGCCTGTTGTGTTGTTAACCTTCGGAAATTTTCTACTTTTTAAACAATTTTTCTTTTATTTTACCCCTTTACAAATTGGGCGTTCGTTCAGTGAACAAATTCTCCATAATATTAGATGTCTAAAGGTTTATTAAGTAATTGAACTATTTGGAAATTTTCAATTAGATTCTTAAATAAAAAAAAATTATAATTAGATTTTTAATTTTTTACTATTTTTGTAATTGAATTCTAGAGTTAATAAAACCATCATAAATTGTTATTTTCTAACTGCTTCAAACTGATATAAACTAACTCTAGAACCTATTTACAAAAATTTATAAAAGATCAAAAACTCAATTATAATTTTTTTAATTTAAAAACCTAATTAAAAAATCCCAATTTAAAAAAAAAAAAAACTACTTATGTATTAAACCACGTCTAAATTACATCACCAATAATATAAAAAAGATACTGCTCATTGCAAGAGTAGTACACATAAACAAGTTAAAAGTGGCAGATCAAATTAAACAACCAAATTCAGCAAAAGTAAGGCTTCAAATTCAACAACCAAACTTTTATTATGTCATACAACACGGTGCAGAGCAATGCTATGGAAGTAAAATACACGATAGATACCAGATAGGGTGCTCATTTTCAGTTTTCAGGTATTGGAAGGAAGAAGAGAGACGTTGTTGAGTCGTTCAAGGACCAAAATAAGAGCCTGAGTGCCCAAGTTACCTTCGCCATGAGCCCTAAGGGACACATAAAGCTGTTGCGCGAGAGCCAAGCCAGGCAAAGCAATCCCCATATTCTGACACTCTTCAGACAAATCCCCAAGTCCTTAACGAAGTGGTTCACGAAGAACCCCGGGTCCAAATCCCTCTTCAGGATCCTCTTTCCGTACAAATCCAGCGACCGGGAACCGGCGGCGCCGGTGGAAATCGCGTCCAGGTACAACCCCACATCCAACCCTGCCTTGTGCGCGTACACCATCCCCTCCACCAACCCCACCATCGTCGACGCTATCGTTACCTGATTCGCTAATTTCGCGAATTGCCCCTTCCCACTCCCACCCATGTGGTTCACTTTTCCCATTAGAGAGAACAAGGGTTCCAATTTCTTCACCGTGGATTCTTCGCCGCCGGCGAAGATTGCTAGGGTTCCGTTCTTGGCGCCGCGGTCGCCGCCGGATACGGGGGCGTCTATGGAAACGCAGCCCTTGGCGGCGGCCGCCTCGGCGATCTCGGCGGCGAGGGAGGGCTCCGAGGTGGTCATGTCGACGAGGACGCCGCCGGGGCGGAGGGCGGCGAGGGCGCCGGAGGCGGGGTCGAGGAGGACGGAGCGGACGTCGG
The DNA here is from genome assembly GCA_004329165.1 of Spatholobus suberectus. Taxonomy (NCBI): domain Eukaryota; kingdom Viridiplantae; phylum Streptophyta; class Magnoliopsida; order Fabales; family Fabaceae; genus Spatholobus; species Spatholobus suberectus. The sequence continues at coordinate 81,693,626 of CM014733.1, forward strand.
AGGGGTAGCCGACGATGGAGAAGACGACGTCGGAGCGGGTGGCGAGGGCGTGGGGGGAGGGGGCGAAGTGGGCGCCGAGGTCGACGAGGGGCTGGGCCTTGGAGGGGGTGCGGTTGAAGACGGTGAGGGTGTAGCCCGCCCGGATGAGGTGGGCGCACATGGACTGGCCCATCACGCCCGTCCCGATCCAGCCCACGCGCGTGTTTGATGGGCTTATGGGCTCCGCGGATGCCATCAAGTGTCGGACGATGGAAGTGTGGGAGTAGCGGATGCGGCGGTGGAGGGAGCGGAGATGTAGTAGGCGACGGGGTACTGGCATGTCTCTTCTTTTGTTTGCCACATATATATTCTTATTTTCGAGTCCGATTATCCTGTTGTGTTGTTAACCTTTGGAAATTTTCTATTTTTTTAGGTTTGAGTTTGACCCACGTCCACGTGAAAAGTGAAAAATATTATTTTGGCTATCACTTAATTTTTATTATTTTATGGATTTTACAAACATATTTTTTCTCTCTTGTATTTTGATATCTTATTTTTTAAATCTTGTGGATTTTGCCTAATATTACTAATTTTTATTTAATAAATAGCTAATGACTAGGCAAAATTTGCAAGATTTTAAAAATAAGGTGACAAAATACAAGAAAAAAAAATACAGTAAAAAAATCCGTAAAATAATAAAATTTAGGTAGTACAAAGTGTAATTAAGCCTATTATTTTTTAGTTAAAATTGAAGTTTCATGATTCATACCCATTTTTAATGTTGTTAGTATATTAACTCATATATGTATGGGTAATTTTTATATAGTATTAATATTTTTAAGAAAATTAAAAAAATAAATATAAAAGATGACGTTATTTAAAATTTAAAAGAGAAGGAAAAATTTCAATTTATAAATTATTCACTTTTTATAAAATTAAATAAAATAAAAAAGCTATGTAAAAAAATGTTAGATAAGAAAAAAAATTTAAATCTTTATAAAGTTAAAATATTTTTATTACTTTAATATATTTTAAATAAATAAACAATGACAGGAATAATATTATATAAGGATAAATTTAAATATTTGTATTGATAAGAAATTTTCTAATTTGTTAATCTTTTGTTATAATTTTTATAATTTAAAATTAAATTGAAATAAAAAGCCACATAGAGATAAGGAGATTTGCTACAATGATTATAAGTTAAAGTTATATTCATAGGAAAGAAGAAAAAATAATAAATTAATAAAAAAATGAAGAAAGTAAAAATCTCATTTTTAAAATTGTATATTATAATTTATATAGAGAAAAAATATTTTTTAATACGTAAGTTATAAAATATATTTTAATCTAAAAAATATAATATAAAAGCATCAGTAATTCCATATTTAACGTTTGTCTTTAGTAAAAGAAAGTGGAATCGGAATGGAATTTATTCATTTTCTTTTTCTGCGTGAGGAATGGAATATTTTCTAATTCTTTATTATATGTAAATTTTATGGCTACAAATTTAATTTTTGTAATAAAATAGAATTAACTATGATATTAACTTATAATACTATATAATTTAACGAATTTGTGAATAATTTGTATTGAAGAAAACGAAAATTAAGACTTATAGTCAAAAATAATTTGTACAAAAAAAAAACGATATTATTTTACAATTAAAAAATTAAAAAAAAATATGATTATGCATCAAATTATTCTTTTGTCCTTCTTTAATTGAGAAAAGGGCTAAAGGCCAACAAACTAACCACTAAATAGAGTAGCTCAAGTATCAACTAGTAGAGAAATATACATAAAATCAAGTGTTAGATTTGATTGTGAGCTCGACGCATGATAATTGTAGACTTGGACTAAGTATTTGGCCTAAAATTCAAGAGGGTCTATGAACTATTGTGTGATAGTGTTGGAACCTCGTGTTGGAAGCCTTGAGCAAACTTGAAAACTACAACCTCTACAATGAAAAACTACAAACTGGACCAAGTGAGTAGTTGAGTCTACCAGTTCAAAGTCAAGTTAGTGACATTATTATTGAGTCAAATGCACATATGTTCCAATAAGATATCCAGAACGACCATGTGTTTGATTTTTCGACCAAACCAATATGGCTAGTTGGGTCTGATTTTAATAACATCAATTGTAATGGTCTTGCACTTGGATTGTGTTGTGGTTAACTTTGATCAATGTTTCAATTAATAATTTGGGCTGACCATTGCTTTTGAGGTCGAGGTAGTTCATACTTGTGGATTAGGCCTTAAAAGCTAAATTCAAAACAAGCATGGTTAATAAGGATGAGAATAGATCAAATTGTTTGATAAAAGTCTATTGATGAAAAAATTAATAAAATAAGAGAAAATAGGCTATGCATTGATAGTGTAAAACAGTTTTACACTATCATTCAATCACAACCTACCATATATGGTAAGTTTGTTGACTTTGATAATAATCACCTTAAAGTTGATTTTTGATTGGTTAACAATGTAAAATTTTTTACACTAACAGTGTGTAACGCTTGCGATTTTCTTAATGTATGATGTAGTGGTTTGATAACTAAAAGTGGAAATTAATATGTGATTATGGTGTTTAAAACAAATAAATAAATAGAATTGTTGTTGATTGTTGTTGTGTAGTGTTAGTTGTATGTTGTAAACTTGGAATTCCTATTTGAGTTTAGGGAATTGAGACAAAAATGTTTGAGCCAAATTAAGAGTGTTGTTGATGTTGGTTTGGGTTGTTGAGAGAAAAACAGTTAAGTGAGAACTGTTGTGAGTTTTGGAGAGTGAATAGACGAACCCTGAGCTTTAGTGGGCCTGAAGCCTTGTAAGGCCCAGGGAGGGTTTTAAAATATAAAGCCCCCTCCCTTTCTCATTTCTCTCATTCTCCCATCCCCCTTTTTCTCTCATTCTCCAGTCTTTCTCTCTCACTCTCTTCTCTATTCTCTCATTTTTCTCCAACCCTTGCTGAGACTCTTGAAGTAGTGAGACCTAAACCTGATGAGGAATCACGTTTCTAAGTGTGGGAGGGTTGTTATATCTTCGCTTTCACAGAGTTTGGCTCAAGGTCCTACACATATCCCGTTTTCTCTTCCCCAAGCTCAGATTCGGAAGCTCCAAGAGGTAAGGGAAGCTTACACTTATATATTTGTGGTGGATGAGCATGATTTTGTGTGAATCTTGCCTTGGGTTCGTTCCAAATGTGGTTATGCATGAGTTGTGGTTCGTTTTTGACAAAATGGGTTTTGAAAAGGGGTTTCCAAATTTGAGGATGAATTTGTGGGAGAAATCCATATGTAACCAGTTAGAAATGTATTAAAAGTGTTTAGAATTGTTTTGTGGTGCTTGGGATGGATTGATTTTGTTAAGAACAGCAATGGGTCGTCTTCCCTGCGATTGCAGAAAATCGCGATTTGGTGCCGGGCGTCAATTTATGTCGTCGGGCAATAGCTAACAGAATGTTGTCAATTAGCGACAGAGTTTTAGTTTAGCGACAAAAATTTTGCCTATAGCGACGGATTTTGTCGCTGGGCGACAAAAAGTGACGCCGGGCAACATTTTCTTTGATTTTTGTCGATGCTTTCTATGATGTTGACACCAGGCGACAAGAGTGCGGCGCAGACGACAAAATTGCAGATATTCTCTATGATGTTGGTGACGGGCGACAGTCTAGTGGCGCTGGGCAACAAAACCCCTGATTCTTTCCTGTTTTTGAGATGTGTTGGCGTCAATTTTGTGATGCCATATATGGACCATTAAAGTTGAAATTTAAGAAACATAAAGATGGGGTTGAAAGCTATGGGTTTAATGCTTGGTATGATAATTGGGAACTTTGGAAAAATGTTAAAACCTCCACATGTTGTTATAATTCTAAACTAGATTCTTGGTTTTCTTTTTATTGTTGTGGAGTTATGTGATAGATTTGTTGGAAAGTGGCAGTTGAGTGGATGGTTGCTTAGATAGGACCTTCACTCATGATGTATGATATTGTTCCTCATGAGGTGGGCTACTTAGATAGGGCCTTACCTGTTGATTTTGATTGAGGCATGATATTGTCCCTCACAAGGTGGGCTGCTTAGGTAGGGCCTTACCTGTTGGTTATGATTGAGGTCGGTTTGGGGCCAATATGGTGTTGATGGATGTTGAGTGGTAATGTGAGGTAGCTGACGAAGGACCTCTTTACCACTAGTTGTATTGATATACATCTATATATGTACGTATGTTTGTTGGCTGTGGTTGAGTAGTTGATGGTGTGTAGTACATACATTCATGCATAGTTGGCGGGTGAGGTAGCTGACGATGGACCTTATGCCGTGGTGTGAGTAAGCACGTAAGTTGGATGGTGACCAGAGTTGGAACTCAGATGTGCCTCCAACCTAATGCTGGATAAGACATAGGGGCAACTGACGATGGGCCTTTAGGGATGAGTGGATGGGCGACTCTGCAGAAGGCCAAGGTGATGCAGGCCTTGTGTCGCAGTAAGCTACCACCCACATACACTCATCTTGACAAACCACTAAGCTTATCCACAGATCAGAGTTTAGCAATCCCTGAATGGTGCTTAGATAGGCCATAGTAGGGGATGAGACCTGGCTGATTGCTCGATATGTTGTAAATCTCTTGAGAGTCGTGTCATCATGCATTGACATAGTTGAGGTGATTGTGATGAAATGTGAAGTCCTAAGTTGAGGACCCTTCTGTATGAACATTTTGTATGTAGACGTTGAGGATCTAGATGTATGATGAGGTGCTATATACTCGTAATTGAATGTCGTGAATTGTTGGTGATTACTTGTGATTGAATGTTTTAAATTATTGATAATCTCCATGATTATATGTTATGCCATTGTTGTAGTAAGCTTACCCTTGCCGTGTTTGTTGTTGTTGGTTGTCCTGTTGTTGCTGCTTGTGCTGATGTGCCTATGATGATCACGTCCTATGACGTGGGAGCAGACGACGAGGCTTCAGTGGACCCGGCTGCTCAGAGATGATGGTGGAGTTGCTTGCGAGGCAATCCCTTTTGTTTTAAAGGTGTTATTTTGTATAGTTTTCTTTTGATGGGATTGTATAGATTGACCAGTTATAGGAGTAAGTTTTGTATCCCGTTTCCTCGACACTGGTATATTTTGATATATATGTTGTTGGCTGGTGTTATCCCACTGTTGATATGATATGATGATGATAGATATATCGATGTGCATATATGGTACTAGGAGAGATAGATGAATCTCTCAGTTGATATGTACGATATATATATATATATATATATATATATATATATATATATGCTAAGATTTGATTTATTCACTTGATAAGAAGTGTGGGGTGTATGTTTAGTGGCGACAGTTGGGTCGTTACATAGTGCATAGCAATTAAACTTATAAAATAATAATAATAGCATACACATAAATACAATTATAGCATGTGGTTTTGACAGTATGTAATTGACAATAAATACTCGCCTATGTTCATTCTCAATTCTATATGAGCCACTCTAATGAGAAAAATCACGATCTTGAGTTGAGAGCTTCTCTGTCCACTTTATATGGAATTGTGTTCACTGTAAATTTGCTTAACAAGATAGCTAATTTATAATTCTTTAGCAATAGGTAGAGACCTTTCAATAGGCACAATGAATGACATAAAATCACACGGTCATTCTTAACCCAAAATCCACCTTTTGATATTCAATAATTGACATATAGCAATAAAATCCATAACTATCAACTAATGATTTTTAAATAATATTTTAAGTATTGATTAATGCTAATCCATTATTACAATTGAAATGCATTTAAATTTTTTTAACATTCTCTCACTTAGATAACATTAATTAATCATTAAAATATAAGAATTATTAGGACTAGAATGACAATTATGGTCAAAACATATATCCATCAACAATATAAGAAACATAAGCTTTTAACTCTGTAGAAAATAATAGCAGATATGGATGTTTATCACACATGTTAAAACTCACATTTCTCATAACAAAAGGAATATGGAAAAACATAATTTATCAAGAGAAATATGTAATCTAACAATGGTCTAAGCATCTAAAAATGCTATAAGAGATATGATATTAAAGTGACATCTTCTATACATATATCTTAAGAATGAAAAATACATAATACCAGTACTAAACCCATATGAGCTACATGTGTATGAAAAAGCTCCAATAGTTAAGGTTTTAGTTAGTGGATCTGCCAGCATGTTTTCTATGGCAAGACACTTTATTCAAGTTTGAAAATCAAGAATTTTCACTCAAACAAATAGGTATTTAACATCAAATTGCTTTGTACAAGAAGAACTATTGTTGTTTTGATAGAAATGCACAACAGAAGTATTGTTGTAGTAAAGCTAGAAAATTATTTTTGTGTGAGCCACAAAAATTTATTGGGGCTTGGCTGAATATGCCCTTATTTTAGATGTACTTAAAAGGGTGATTTTTCCTACACATTATGTTTTATGTTGATTATTTGAGTTATTAGAAATTTATGGACCATAAAACATTGAAAATTAAAATATTTAAGATTTAAGCACCATAAAATTTTGTAAAGAAATCCTTACATTTGGGAGCTAGACTGAAACATCATCATTACTGGATTGCCTTTAGATTTGGACAAAGTTAAAGATTTGGACTCAAACTTGAAGTTTTTTGACCTAGATGACACTTGTGAGTCCTAAAACCGTAATTAAAATTTAGTTTAATCTTAAACAGCATGCATTATTTGGTATATATTGGGTAACCTAGCCGTAGGGGCTTCAATTTTAGTTGTGTAGCATTGTGTGACTCAATATTTAAATTCATTTCTTATTGTTTATTTATGACGTATCTTATTCAGTTATATCTTACTATTTATATCATTTAGTTGATAAGTGTGATGGATGATAATATCACTTTTGAAATGTGAAAAATTTACCCACATCTTCATAATTAAATTAATAAGAATAAATTACATTGATACCTCCTGAAGTTTTTTGAGATTGTGCATAACCCCATACTTTTTTAATGTTTACAACATCCTCCTTTTTAGGGGTATATGGTGTAATATTTTTCAAACAATTAATAAGTGTCAGTGTAATGTTTTTTAAACAATTAAGAAAAGTTAGTGTAGAGATTAAAAAAATAAGGTGTATCGAGAGAAATTTGATGAAATCTTAAGGAGTATCATTGTAATTTACTCATTAATAAAAGATTTATTTAAAACTAAATTCTTTGGCATTTTCCTGTTAATTAGTTTATATAGCAATAACAAGTCATTATAAAGCCTATTTAGTTGTCATTACTAATTTAGGCTCTTAAACCTGTTGGATGTGCTTGAGAATTTAAAACTCAAGCCTTGTTTGTGTTTGTTAGTTGGAGATGTTTGGTTATAGCCATTACTATACAAATCATATCATATTTAATCAAAAATTTGTAGTATCATTATAATTTTAGAATTATATATCTATTAGTTTATTAGCCATTGACATTATTTAGTTATAGAACTATTGGCCTATTTAGTGATAAGCCAATTACCATATTTAGTTGTACGCTTTTCAACCATTTGAATACCTTAATGCGTGTGTTTTTTTAGGATAATTGTGAAAATTAGATTATTTCAATAATCATATATATATATATATATATAATTGATTATTTTTATTGATTGTAATCAGAATCAGTTTTTGTTTAAGTATGTTTGTTGAAAAGTGATTTCAAAATAATCTATTTTGTTTGGATAATGCAAAAAAAAAACAAAACCTATTTTTACATAATAAATTAAAAAAAGTGGCATTTGATTAATTATTTATATTAATAAAATTTGTGTTTTTTAAAATTAAAACTCATAAAAATGTTTATTTCTTTAATTTTGTCACCATTTTTTCTTCTATAGATAAAAAATTAAAGTTATGCTATTTTTTCATGACTATGAAACTATGTGAACATAAATTATTTTTAGAATAATTAAATAAAAATGATAAATATTTCATATAAATACATAGAGAATTTTATGATAAAAAAGAAATTATTCAAAGCAATCTTATTTTTAGAAATTTTTTGTTTTTATTTATCTGTTGTTTTCAAAGTTCAAGATAATATTAATTATTTCTTTGTCAATTGTACCCTTACTTCTTACCTAATTTTCAATTAATTTACACATTTACAACTAGCATGCATTTATTGTGAAGGTAGAAATAAAAAAGAGTATAGTAAAAAAACTTTAAAACTATTTTATGAAAAACAAGAAAATTTATTACATTTCTTGGTTTGTGTATAAAACCTTAAATGATAGATAAAAAGGAATGAAGGTATAATACATTTGTAAGTCCCTAAACTTTTTAAGAATTTGTAATTAGATCTCTAAATTAAAAAAAAATTGTAATTAGATCCTTGATCTTCTAAATTTTTGTAATAGGGTCCATACAACTAGTTAATAACAGCTTGGAACTATCATAAAATTTACAATTTGTGGCAGTTTTACTAACTGTAGGGACCCAATTACAAAAATTTAGAAGATCAAGGATCCAATTATAAATTTTTTTAGTTTAGAGACCTAATTAAAAGTTTAGGAACCTACGGATGTAACCTAAAAAATAGACAAAAGTTAGTAAATATTTTTTTTTTACATTACCAACTTGAAATTAGACAATTCACAAAACAAACAAGAACAATGCACAAATTCCTATTTTTTTTTTATAAAAGCTTTAATAATTTCATCAAAATTGAATTTGGAATATGATTGATGTACTCAAAAGACATAATAATTCAAGGATTTAGATAGATTATTGTCATTTCTGGTAGTATCATCATCATTGTTTAGTACATTTTCATTAACAATGATGTTATTAAACTTAACATCTATGATATATTATTTTGTCTAATAAAGTTGTGTATTGCTAGAGGTGGTAAGATGGGTTGGACTAGTTGGGCCGCCTTAAACCCATATGCTAAAATATAAGGTTTGAGCTCTAAATTTTGAGTCTAAATTAAATGCAAGTCTTTTTTACCTAAATCGATAAAGTTCGTGTCATAATTGGGCTCAAACCGAGTTAGCCTAGTCGGGTTAGAGCTACGTGCTTCATTTTAAATTTTATTGAGAAAAAATGAGATTAAGAGGAGTTTAGAAGACTAAAAAAAGTTACCACATTGTCTCAAAATTTTATTTGTTTAACATAGATTTTGATATTTAATTTTGACAAAATTTACTTATAGAGTTATATTACATGATTTCAAATTATATATATATATATATATTAGTTACACATATTTAAGATGCTAGGTGGCTTTTGAAACTTTAATTTGTTTGACATAGGCTACTTACAAAGTTACAATTTTACATTTTGTTCTTTTTGAGCTATGTATATTTACAATGGTATAAGACATTTGCAATGTTTACAAACTCATATGTGTAAATAATTAATATATAACTATTCTTATTGCAATTTTTATAAAATGGTAAATGAAATTCTTATGATATGTAAGTGTTTTTTGCATTAAAAAATTATAGTGATTGTTATAATATCACATTTTAATCTTTTTTTAAATGTAATAATATAATAAAATAATTATATCTATTTTACTTATTATACTAAAGTAAATATGTCAATAAAAATAATTATCACAATGTATTTTAATCTTGAATTTTGAATAAAAGTAAAAAAATTTAACTCTGGATAGCCCGTTTTGTTTCCTCTATGTATTATCATTGAATGTCCTTTCTATGGTGTTCCTTAAGTTATAATGAAAATACTTGAAAACTTCATTGTGACTATTAAATCTAACATTTCACTTGAAATTTAGAAGATGATCAATATCACTCACTTTTATATGTCCTTGAGTAGTTAATGGATGTTGAATAACCAATATCAACCAAATAACATTGTTTGACCAATACTTTAAAAAAAATTATGATTAAAATATATATAGAAACATGCAAGTAATATGTAAAGAGAGGAGTATTAAACATACATTCTCTAATACACTTCTTCTAACAGACTATTTATTATTAGTTAAAATTTATTGAAAACTATAAAATTATGAGTAAGGCTCATCAAATAAAAAGTGACACCCATAAATTTGTCATTTTCAATAAATTTCAACTAATAGTAAATCGTGTGTTGTTAAAATTTCTCTTATAAAGAAATAGTTAAAATATCAAACTTGTGGAAGGATGCCGAAATTTAAAGTTTGTATTACGTAGTGTGGCATGAAGAAAATATAGCATCATATACTCTACTTTCCGAGCTTGCTAATGCAAATATTGAACACGTAGCTCACTCACATACAATCCATGATATTTTGGCAAGTTTATCCCTTTCTCCATATATTTTGGCTAAAATATACTTTTGATCTCTTATATTTTTACTAAAATTCGTTTTGGTAATTTATCTTTTAAAATATTCATTTTGGTCCTTTAATTTCTAAATTTGAGTTAATGTTGTTCTTCCGAAATAGTGATCATTTTTTATTTTGGAACACGACTTTGAATCCTTTTTTGATTGAATCAAGACATGAATCTTATTCCATTGGCCATTAGATTCATTTACATTAAAACTATGAAACCCAACTAATGTTTGAATCAAAAAGGGTTATGGATATGGTGAAAATTACATGAAAAGAAAGTTCCATGAGCAACCAAAAAAGAATTTGATAATTCAATTTTTACCATGTTTATGACCTTTTTTTGTTTCAAGCATTAGTTGGGTTTCATAATTTTCATATTGGTGAATATAATGAGACAAGTTTCACGTCTTGATTTAGTCAAAAAAGAGTTCAAAATTGTGCTCTAAAATAAAAAATGATAACTGTTTCGAAAAAACAATATTAACTCAAATTTGAGAGTTAAAAGATCAAAATAAATCTTTAAAAAAATAAAGAACCAAAATGAATTTTAATAAAAAAAATAAAGAACCAAAGATATATTTTATCCTATATAATTTTGCTTGTTTCACTTTGAAACACTACATAAGAAACATAAACTTCATCAATATGAACATTATTGTCGTATTTAATTTTGAGTAAGACTCATCAATATGACATTTAAAAAAGACTCAATATCTTTTGACGTAGTTGATAAAAAAAAAAAAAACTTTTGTCGTATTTAATTTTTTATATGAATATTAATGATGTCCATCTATTATCCATATGCGCACTTTGTTAATTTCACCAAAAAAAAAATGTGCACTTTGTTAATATTTTAAGAATAAACACATTGCTTTAATCTTTAAAAAAATATATATTATACTAATAATTTATTTATTAGTAACATCAAAATATTTTTTAACAATATTTAATGTCATTAATTTAATTCAATTGTAAATATGGATTATATTAAGTTATATATTATCTAAATAAGTTTCAAATCTATCTTATAAATTTTCAATATGATTATATTTTACTTATTATATATTTTTTAGAATGGACTTACCATTTTATAAAAACATAAAAACTTTGCGCGGTCTGAAGATTTATTTTAAAACTTACATTAGATAAAAAGTCTTTATAAATAAAAAGAAGAAAACACAAAATAGTTACAATGTTTAATAAAATTATTATAATTTAGATCAAATATAATATTGACATATAATATTAGTTATATAATATAAGAAAACCTTTAGCTAGGTTGTAAGTTCTCGCATGTTTGGCTGAGCAGCTGAACCAAAACCTTCAGCTGCAATTGATAGTTTTGCTAATTTTACAAAGTTTACAGCCTTGATTATTCCATATGAATGGCATGTTTATTATTTTAATTAGTTGTGGGGTCTGACATTAATACTGAAATAACAATTCCTTGCAGATTGAAGTTAGATAACTTGACTTTTAATTATTTCTGAAGGGAAGATTCATATTAATTACCTTTAGTTCTCTCTTTTTGTTCATGTTAAGCATATTTCCATGCTCGGTTGAATAAGTTCTAATATCCTGTGCATTCCATTTATTTTAGACAGCGCAATTGATTTGCTTATTGTATCTTCTTTATGAATTGTAATGCTGAATGCTTAAATAATTTTGTCTAGAAGGCATCTAAAAAGGTATGAATTGTAAGGCTTCTAGATACATTTTATTGGTTTTATTTAGAAGCTAAATCTTGATTACATTGCCCCTTACACAGCAATTGGTGTGTTCGATTTCAACTCTGTGATTATGTGAGTTTTTAGTGTATGGGATAACAAAACAGGACACTTATTTTTATCACTTTCTTCAATACCTATAATTTTAATATATTTTTTTTTCATTTAAATATATACTTTTATCACTTTTTTGTTCATCCCAATCTTTTTTTGGTCTTTCTTAGATAAATATTCTATGAATGTCTAGGGGCTGAAACTGATGATGTTCAAATTTCATATATAGGATAAAAGACTGATAAACTGTAGATACATTATATCTGGCTAATTGTTGCTAGATATGCATAAAGCTGTCAATGTTTTGCATTCAGTGAATTAAAATTATACGTTTCTTGAATGTTCCCTCAAAATATGTTTTTTCGACGCAAAAGATTATTAGCTCTATATGCTTTTGTTGTTTCCCATCTATTCTTTCTCATTGGTAAGGTATGCGTGTCATGGCAACCAGCATTTATTAAAATGTCCAGTTTTGATGACAGCATTACTTTGTAAAGTAAAAATGAGGACATGAGTGATGTCACTGCTTCCCCAATCAGATTGTTTTTCTGCATATTCTGTCGCTGGGAGAATGAGACAGATTTTAAAAATTCTGCAGTGCTTTATTGAATAGCCAAACACAGTCTGGTTTTAAGTGAATACAAGTTCTGCTGACTTTCATGGTTCTGTATTTAGAGATGGGTTAGCTTGCTTGATGCATTGTAAGAAAGATCTCTTGATTCTCACATTTTAATAGTAGCAACTGGTTTTCCACTTAAGAAGCTCCTCCTTTATAGGATATGATATGATGCAGTTGAGTGTTTGAACTATATATTTTTGTAAACATGATGGTATATGTAGAGCAGCAATTGTTGGGGCTGCCTTTATTTTTATTCAGAGTAGAAAGGCAATATGAATCATAAACAGTGATGTGTTTTGTTGTCCTCTATGATCTTTGATGGTAACATGCATTCCTTCTTTATTATAATTCATGTTGTGCTATTCATAAAAGTGATTCCTTTTCCTCAATTGTAGCACTTTCTTGATGATATTTTGTGAAATAGCAGCAGCCTATAATATACTGGTTGAGTCTTCCAATATTATTGCTTATTCTGATATTTTTAGTTCATAGAAAAGTCAAAGTATAATTTATGATTTTATAGATTTGTTCTGCAGATAATCACATAAATTTGAGCTCTTATCTATCCTACGTCAGTGGGGCATTAGCTGGGTGTGCAGCTGCAGTAGGTTCATATCCCTTTGATCTTCTTTAAACCATATTAGCTTCTTAGGGTGAGCCAAAGGTATAAGCATTATTAACTTTAAGGTCACAGACAGGTTTAATTATTATAACACCCGTCCCGTACTTTCTTATGTCTATGTGGGCACACATGTATAGCATTTTGAGAGTGAGCGAGTTAAAAATACTTGGTTTTGTTTAATATTCTAAATTTTCCCAGTCCTTTTCCCACTTTTTGCTTTTGTTTTAGCAGGAACAACAACAATAAGACTTGAAAAAGGTTTTCCTCGCAGCTACTCCTACCCCTGCAGTAAGCACTACTACGTTGTCACTTAGTCTTTTGTACCCTTCCAATTTTATTTTACAAACCTGTCTGTATATGCAAATTCTTTTGAGAAGGGTCATTTATTGTCATCTACTTTAATTTCCTAAAGCTCTACTATTGTTTATGTATCTGACAATGACCATTAAATTGCTATGATCAAATTTTCATTTTATATGTAAGCAATGCACACCACACAATTTACTAGAATTGAGGAATCATAGACCTTGGGCGTGTGATCAATCATAGCTTTAAGGCAACTTTTTTTGGTGTGTCCGTGTTTAATTTTATCAATAACAGCAATGTAGTTTTTCAAACAATCTAAGTTTTTCTCTCAAGGTTATATATATGAACATGGAGTGAAGGATTGAGTCAATGACAACATTGTAGTTAACAGAGGTCGAAAGGCTTATAACGTCTAAAAGTCAATGATAGCAATGTAGTTACTATCAACTATTGTTATCAGCAACAGAAGTTGTTGGAATAGGGCGACAATGGTTTCTAATGAGTATAAAGGACAAAGATAACAATAACAACATATTAAATGTTAATTTAACTTTGAAATTTATCAACACAAAGTATGTTATTACTGGTTTAACTGGTTAAATGCAGATGCAGTCTTTAAAATGTTAATTGTTAATTTCAACTTTTGCATTTCATAGTGAGCATCACGGCTTATATTTGATTCATGTTTGAGCAAACTTATGTACTAATATTCTAATTAAATTCTAATTCACGTACTAAACGGTCAATAGCCGGCCCACATTGCCTATTCCTTTAATTCACGTATAAGCATCTGCATGTAACTAGCTTGAAAGTTCTATATTTAGTTATTGCTATCAAACAATCTTGGAGAAATTGTATGCATGCATACAGCTTTAGAAATTCATATCTAAATCAAATGCCGAAAGAGGTTGAGTAGAGAATTAAATTTTAGAGATCACAATGATTAATAAGAGTAAATTACATTGATACCCTTGAAATTTTTTTAAATTATACACGATACTTCTCTTTTTTCTATCCTTACACTAAATCTCTTAATTGTTTCAAAAATATTACACTGACATCATTTATACATTACACTAACCCTCTTAATTGTTTAAAAAACATTACATTGTGTATCCCTATAAGAAAGGTTGTTGTACATGTTAAAAAAGTAAGAAGATTATGTACAATCTAAAAAAACTTTAGAGAGTGTCAGTATAATTTTTTCTAATTTATATAATTCTCCATCTTCATTAATATTTGACAGCTGTTCATTTGAAAGAGTCGTTGATGACTGGCAGATTTACTAAGGAGTCTTTGGGAGATAAGTGGAAGATTTCAATATTTGAATTCAGTTGATGAGTGGAAGATTTTTTTTTAAAGATGCAACGGTGGGGCATGTTTTTTGTGTGTGTGTGTGTGTTTTGGTGTAGGGTAATGCCCATAAATTTATTTGTCACCTCCATGGAATCTATTTTTTTAAAATATTATAAAATATATATTTTTTGAAGTGGGGAGGGAGTTCTTAATTTAATTCTTTTGAAGTATTGAAAACTCTCTTCATTTTGATTGATCGATCTCAACTTAGTTTAAATTTACGTTGTGTCAATCATGTATCCTAAAATTTGCTTTTATTTTTATTTTTGATAGTATTAGATCCATGTATTTGTTATAATTTAAATTCTTTTTTTCTTCAATTGCATACAATTACTAGAAAACTATTTATTTATACTGTGTTCTATTTGAATTATGAATAAAATAGAAAGGAAAAAAAATTAAAAAAAAAGATAGAAATAAAAGAAAAATAGAGTGAAAAAAATATTATTTGAATAGATAAAAATGGCAAGAATTGGAGAAAATTCTTTTAGCTTATTTGGATGAGTGAAGAACAAATAAATAATAATTATATGAAAACTATTTTGGAGATGATCTCATGATTCCGTGCCGGAGAATGAGCGGGAGATCTCATAGGTTGCCGGAATGACAACTGACGTGGTGACATGCGTTGTATAGCCTAAACCTCGACGTCATCTTGTGAAGGCCAAGGTGGAGTATGGCTTCTGAGTGGACTATTTCTACGTGACGATTTTCCTCTCCTCAGGAGAGAATGCCTCCTTCTAGGACTTTGGGTTCTCTTTCTCCTCGATGGGGAACGTCGGTACTTGCCATGATTATCCTTGCCTTGCTTTACAAAGCGGCTTAGCCTTCCTTGCCTTATTAACACCTCAATCACATCTTTCAATTGATAGCATTCGTCAGGTATCATGTCTTGATGCCCTATGATACTAGCAAAATGTGGACTAATCTCCACCTTCTTTGTTTTTCAATGGTTTTGGAAGCTTTATCCATTCTTTTACAAACTCCACGTTGAATACCTCGTTCAAGATCTTTCCCTCAAGGTATTCAACGATGTGTATTCCTTGAACTGCGACCCCTTTTTATATAGACTTCGGTCCTTATGACGGGGCAGTTTGTCAATTATCGACGCGGGATTCTTTTTCTGTGTCGCAATCTAGGCTAATTTTGCTTTTCTGACTTCTAGCACATTATCCTAATTAATTTATTTTTCCACCTTCTTTAGGAACTCCATTGATGTTGGAGGAATTTTAGCAATTGACGTAAAGAAAGGTGAACCTTCGTTCACTCCATCGAAGGAATTTCCTAGGTCTGGCTTTGTTGGTCGCAAACGCTGTCTTAAACTTTTCCTTCGATACCATCCATGAATTATAGATGTTGGCTCCAGAGATTGGAACCATTTCAGCATTGTTCCCTTCAGCGAAAGCAGAAGCGCTCTATATGTGAGCAAAATAGAGGCTCCTTTGTACGACATAGGCGACTCAAACACTGAGAGGTGATCGTTTGGATTAGTAGATCTATCATACAACTCCAAAAAGGAAATTATTGCAATTGCTTCGGTACTTGTAGATTCAAAATCTTGGTCGAGAAAGGGAGGTTAAACGAAATCATCTCATCATCTTCGCTAGTTTCAATAGCTATGTGCGCGTCATGCACCTCATGCGTAACGTGACTAGGTTGTAGCGCCAACGCTACTGACCTCTCAGTATGATCATAAGTGTTCTTCATGATTTTCTTATTTTCTCTCTTAGCTCGAAGTTTTCCGATGATCTTCTCCTATTTTTTCAACGTCTTTCTTTGTTGCTATAACAATGCGGTAAGATTAGTCGTAGTTACCGATGGTGCAAGAACACTGTTTGCCTCAGGAATCGCCTCAAACGTGACAGAAGCCGCTTCAGCCGTCCTTAGGCGGCGGTGGTAGAAGCTTAAGTGGCGATGGTGCCACAACAAATTTACGATTCCTTGTGCTTACCATCACAAACGAATCTCCAAAATAATAAAGATAGTGAAAAGAGAATCAGAAATAGTTTTCCCATAGATAGCGCCAATGTTATAAGGTGAACACGAGGAGGAATAAGAAAGAACTCCAATAAACTTCCACCGTGGCTACGAATGTCTCTGGTGGTGGCACCTGTATGGGCTTCGATGCCTAAGTCAGTAAGAATGTAAGAGAGAGGAATGAGAATGAGAGAGTTATATGTACCTAGCGTATACGAGTCCTTTATATATAGTGTTTTTGAGGGAAAAATTGTTAAAAGAGGTGCCACGTGGCAATGTGCATTTGGGTGCCATTTGGGGCGTTTTCCTTGTCGTTAGGTGTTTTTCTTACCATGCCAGGGTAAGCATAAAACTCTAACCAGGGGTGAGCAAGACAATACCATCCAGGATATATGAGGCCGTGTTAACCAGGATAGGCAAAATCAACGGTTCGTAAGTTAGGTGAGAGAGCGGGTCGACTTAAGAGAATAGTATTTGGGTAACCCCCAGAACAGTTAGCAAACTTCAAGGTGCAATATCACGTGATAGCTATCATGAGAAGAAATTTTATAGCAAAACAAAACATTTGCATTCTTAAGGACTCTAATTAGTTCTTTGATTACCTATTACATTAGATGAGATGTTGAATTTGTCATATTTATACATGACATTGTGTGAATTTTTGTAGTTTTTCAAGACCCAAGAAATTATGGATGATGAGTTCTACAAAGAATTGAGAAAAACCCTTAAAAGGTAAACAACTATTTAGCTTCTTCTTTTTTAATTTTACTGGTATGCTTTCTTACTGGTTAACTAAAAATAATGACAAATTACACATCTTTTTCATAAATTGCAGGGAAATTGAAAATGATCTTGAAATTCAATTTTTATTTGGTCTCCCAATCAAGGAAGATTTGAAGATTACAAAACAATAATTATAGTAGATGTAGATAAATATTATATTTTATTTGACTTTTACATCTATTTACACTTATGTAAAACATAATATTTCATATGTTTTCCTATTGCGTTGTCTCATCTTTATTGTGCAACATTGTTTGCTGCTATGTTATCCTACCTTTCTTCTTTATCCTCTTTTGGTTTTGTTATCACTTAGGATATGGGGTGTGATATTAGTGTTTACTATTTAGTATAATAATAATTCTCGACTTTTACATCTATCTATCTATCTATATACTAATGTTTTAGTTCTTTTACAATTTATATTTATTATAGGTGTTTAATTTTTTTTTAATTATTATATTATAGAAAAAAATATTAATTCAATCTTTAAAATTGGTATTATTTTTTTTATTATTAAATACTTAATTTTGATAACATAACTATCAATTGATTTAATTCTTAATTCTTTCTTTTAATAATGTAACTATAAACTACTTAATGACTTTCAAAAGTGATGTTTACATATTAAATTTGAGTCATGCAATGTACGGGCTACAATACTAATTAAGTAAAAAAGAAGAAAACACAAAATAGTTTCACTGTTTGATAAAATTATTATATTTGAGATAAAATATAATATTGACATATAATATTAGTTATATAATATAAGAATTTAAATTCTATCATATTATTAATTAACATGATATAATTATATTAAAATAAAAAAATATTTTTTATGAAATATAAAATTACCATAATTATCTTTAAAACCTAATAATTATATTGATAAAAATTATATCTATATATATTAGTATGAAACATATAAAAGGAATCCAAATCCATAATGTTAAAATATCATGAGTTTAATGATTATGTACTGTCAATGTAGAAAATTTTACACTGTTAACTAATTAGAATTCACTGTTGATATGATTTTTAAAATGTTTATTATAAAAGTCAACAAACTTACAATAAATGATGGTTTGTGATTAGATGACAATGTAAAACTTATTTACACTGTCAGTGTATGACCTGTTTTCTCAAATATCATTAGTAGGTCATATAAATTAAAAATAAAAATATCACTAGTAGGTAAGGTACCCAAAAAGATCATTACTGATGTGGCAGAAAGCAAAACGATGTCGTTTAATAGCCCATCCGAATCCGATGACGAATCAGCCGCATGTAGTCTCCGAAAGATGCCCTAATTTCACAATGCACATCAATATAATGAGGATAGGGCATTTCCATTTTTCTGATACAAAGGCATTTCCATTTTGAAGACTTAATAATTAGTACTTTTCCCTTAATCCATTTTTCCCATGGTTGTTCCTTCCTCAATCCATTGTATCAAGACTTGAGATTCTTCTCTGAGGTTCCATTTTGAAGACTTTTCATAGTTCTTGTTGTGCTACCTCAATGTACACCACCATCTCCAAAGCCCAGGCATTTCCTCTCGCCGCTAAAATATCTTCGCAACCCAAATGCTTCACTTCACCCATCGCCTTAAAGTCCCAATTTTTACCACTTGCTTCTCATCAAAACCCCATCTTAAAGAACCCCTCTTCACATAAATTTGGATCCTTTGAAATGGGGAAACAAGCAAATCCACGTGGGTTGATGCTACAAATTGCTAGAAGATATTGTGGTGCAAGAAGTGCTGAAAAGCAACTTCCCTGGTTAGAAGTAGCTAATGAGGTTAAGGAAGAAGGTAAGGTGGTGGAGAAAGCAAAAATGACTAGGATTAGTGGCTCTATTCAGGAGGGTTCAGCAAAGAAAGTGGGTAGTAAGTCCTCTTGGGAACAATCCGTTGAAAGGTTGGATAAAAGTCATAAAACAACAGTCTCAGAATCTACTAAAGGTGGTGTTTCAGCTGCTGCTAGTAACGAAAGGAAGAGTGGAATGATTGGGAAGGTGGGAGAGCACAGAAGTGATTGTGGTAAAAGGTATGTGAAGTTTGATGATAATGATGAAGAAGGAGTTGATGATGAAATGGGGGAGGAGATTGATGATCCAAGGTGGGATAACATAAAGAATAGGTTCAAGGGGATGGTAGGGGCAAAAGTTGGATTGGAGAGACCTGAGTTTCGAAGATGGAATAAGCAGGAGAATTGGGGTAAAAAGACGTGGAAAGAGGCCACTGAATCCACTGTGCCTAAGATTGTTGGTGAGGGAATCTATGGGGTTGGTCCAGTTTTGGCTGCACTGTCAGCTGGTAGAAGGGAATTCTATGCATTGTACACGCAAGAAGGATTGGATTTGGGTAGCAACAATAGGAAGAAGAAGGACAAGAAAGGGTTTGAGAAAGTTCTGAAGATTGCCGAAAAGTTTGGTTTGAGTGTAAAAGAAGCATCAAAACATGATCTGAATATGGTGGTTGATAACCGTCCCCATCAGGGTTTGGTTTTAGATGCTTCACCACTAGAGATGGTGAAAATAAAGGAACTGGACCCTGTTTCGATTGATGAAGGGAAGGGTTCCCTTTGGGTAGCCTTGGATGAGGTTACTGATCCTCAAAATTTGGGGGCAATAATTAGGTCTGCATACTTTTTTGGAGCTTCTGGGGTAGTGTTATGTGCCAAGAATTCAGCCCCATTGAGTGGTGTTGTGAGCAAAGCAAGTGCAGGCTCTCTTGAGTTAATGGAACTTAGATCTTGCAAGAATATGATGCAATTCTTGGTGTCTTCAGCTGAAAATGGTTGGCGAGTTCTTGGGGGCTCTGTCTCCTCCAAAGCTATTTCTTTGGATGAGGTTGTGCTTGGTCCGCCAACTATTCTTGTTTTGGGCAGCGAGGGCACTGGTTTGAGGCCTCTGGTGGAGAGATCATGTACTCAGTTAGTTAGGATTCCCGGGAACATTCCTTTTGACTCAAGTACTAGTGAATTGGATGGTGAAAGTAGTGGTTTAAATTCTCAGAGCTCTGGTACAGAGTTCCTGTCATTTTTGGCTGTGGAAAGCTTAAATGTTAGTGTTGCAGCAGGCGTGCTTCTTCACCACTTAATTGGGAAAAGGTTAGTAGATTCATTGCCAGAGGAGCATAAACAGATTGACGTGTCTGAGTGAGATTGCATCACCTCAGTTTATTTGGTCCAATCTCACTTAGTGTTTGTTGATGAAGCACAATTTTTATTTGTTTGAATATATTGTAGTTTCTCCTTCTTTATCATTTGATCATGTAATCATATTACAATCATGTTAGCAAGTTGGTCTGTCCAGTACTGGAGTCAGTTCACAATTTTGACTGCTATATAACTTGAAGACTAAATATATTTTACACCATTATTCAAATGAAAGAGAATTGATCACTTAAATTAAAAGTTGAGGCTTCTTTTGGCTATCACATTGAAGTTGTATTAGTTTATGGATTTATATTATTTTTAACTTGAATTGTATTGTTTTAAGTTTCAGATGTGATTTTTCCATTATAACTCAGCTTTAAAATATTTGAAAATTGAAGGTCATCATTGTTTTTTTATTGTTATTTAGTTTTGTTGTGGTTACAGTGTCCTATGTGCTAAAGTTTATGAGATGGTTGTTTCTTGTCCTGAATTTTGTCCATTGCCTCCATATAACATGAAATTGATGGCCTGCTTATTGTCCTAACATTACTTTAGGTGAATCCCTATGACTCCATGACAAGTGACAACATCTAACGTGGTCTAATTGCATTTTACCTGTTCAGCTTTTGTTTGTCAAATATACATTAGCCCTCTTGTTTCTGCTTCAAGTTTGAAGTTCTGAAGGACTTTTGGCTTATACATGTTTTTCTGCATCGGGTGCTTTCTTCATATTGGTTCCAAAAGGTATCTCTCTCATTCTTTATTTAATGCTTCAAAATAGGGTTACAGTTAGTAAAAATGGCTTACAGATTAAAGTTTCCGACACATCCACACCCACTGTTAGGCTTCTGGGATCTTTTAGAACCGAAATTATCAAGAACAGAGTTAGAGAATAGGAAACAAAATAGCTTTTCAGTATTGAAATCAGATGACTCTCCTCAAGGGCAATCCCCTTCTCTTCCAAGCACCACTGCTCAAGGTTCAACTCAACAAATGTCTAACTAACTACTCAATTACAACTCTCTATCTATTTATTTCTTCTAACGGACTAACAGACCAACTGATACCCACGAACTACCTACTCTTCTTTGTCTAGAGTAGACCCTTAGGGGCTTAGTTACACTGGGCTGTATTTCATTTGCAGAAGACTGGCCCCCTAACACCCACCTACAGTTCCTCACTGTTTCTAGTGGTTACTGTGCTCAATCCACCCAGTACCAGAGCCACGTGGCATCAAGATGTTATTTGGTGTCTGTTACTGTAGGACTGCGGGAAACAAGTGGTTAATTAGGATAGTTAGAATATTCGTTAGTTTAAGTGAGTTAGTGACATAAATAAATAGGAGGACTGGAGGGAAGGGACTTCATTCAGATCTGTTATCATTTGTAAATAGAGCATTAGCTCTTTGTGAAAGCAGAAATCCTTAAGTGAAAACCCTTGAAAGAGAGGTCACTCTCCTTTGTTCTCTTCTGTTGCAATCAATCAAGAAATAAATCTTTCTTTCATTTTCTCTATTTTCTGTTCTAGGTTCCTAACAGTCTCATTGGTGAATGGTGAGGTATCTACATATGGTGGTTGATAACTGTTGCTGTGCGTTTCAAGGTTCTGCAAATGATGGACCATTGTATAAATTACGTCATAAATTTCCATGCTTAGGTTTATGGTTTATCCTGAATCCTCTAAAGAGGATACTTTTATTTTTTTGTATTTATACATGCCATATTTCATTGTTGATTCATCTCCCTAGCAAAAATTGTATGATTGGAAACATTCTTACACATTCTGTTTGCTTTGATGCTGTTTGGCTCTCACTATATTGTTTTGATCTTGTTTGGTCTTTGGGTCTTTCTTGTGAAAGATTCACTTGTTGTTTGGTTGTTGCCTTAGTTTCTGTTTGTTGTGTCCTTGTTTGATTGTTTGGTGGCTGTACTACGCTTCCTACGCCGTTGTTATTTGGTGGTTTTGCTTGGCTTGTTGCGTCTCTCTTTTTGTTTGGTTGTTGCGCTTAGTTTGCCACATTCCTCTTCTTGTTTGATACTTGTGTTTGGTTTGTTGTGTCCCTCTAGTTGTTTGATGGTTGTGCTCAATTTTTGGATTGTTCTTGCCCTAACCTCTATGTTTAGGACTGGTTTGTTTTCTATTTAACAAGCCAAAAGCTTAGTGAGCTTTAACTTGAGGAAGAGTGTTAGAACATATGAAAATATCTTATCATATATTAGAATATTTTAGATTATCCTTTAGGATTATTTTTCCTATTTTTGCTTTATATCGTAGGACTAATTACCGTATATCTTATCATTTGTTTCCCTAATTAGCTAGGACTATGATTAACATAAATAAGGGTTACTACTATATGTTTTATGAATATATTAAATATATCAATACATTGTGATGCATTCCAATTAATATCAAGAATTCAATGGGAATACAGTGACAAGATAAAGGTTTTTACATTGTTAACTAATTATGGATTACTATATTATTGAAAATTGTTGGTTTTGGGAGTAATTTCTTTAAAATTCATATTTAAGGTGTTTTCTAAAAAATATGATGTATCAAAATTAAACTCTTAATATCAATTTAGTGTCTTTATCTTTGATATCTCTTTCTCCCTCAATATCTAAAACATTAATTTCAACAGTAAACATTAAGCTTTGCTTTATGAAGGATGAGGGGCCTGATTTTTGTTGCTCCTGGATGTATTTACATGTCGGCAGTTATGGCCGTTTGGTAATACCATTTCTTATGATTGTTTCCCGTTACAAAAGTGTTGATAATGCTCTTCAAACCTGTCTGATCCATTGAGGAAAATATTGCATTTTATATAT
The DNA here is from genome assembly GCA_004329165.1 of Spatholobus suberectus. Lineage (NCBI taxonomy): Eukaryota > Viridiplantae > Streptophyta > Magnoliopsida > Fabales > Fabaceae > Spatholobus > Spatholobus suberectus. The sequence goes on from CM014733.1 coordinate 81,717,361, forward strand.
TTCTGAACTATTTTACGTTTTTCATTTTTTCTTTGAAGCACTTTGAAGGAGTTCTAATTCTTTGTCATATTCATCTGTTGGGAGTGGGCTGGTGTTTGTGTATGCAATATTGTGCAAGCTAACTAAATATAGTGGCAGTGGATCAAAACCAAAAGGAAATCCCTCTCTCTCTGTCAGGCACGCACACAAATATGGCGGCCATAAAAATCTTTGGGGATAAGAGGATAGAGAAGGGACAAGGTAACAATGTTCCCTGTGCAATTGCCTCATTATTCAATAATATTAATATGGACACAGTGGAAAAGTACTTCCTAGATGCCCAATAAGGGGATGTTTTGTTTCCTTCCATAAAATTCATTCTGCCCTTGCATTTCCATAGTTTTTATCATCATAAATTTGCAGTAACAAGTGCTCAATGAATATGGAAGTGAAGCAGGTTATTTGTAATTCTTTTGACTTTATATTACTTTTGAAGTAAATAATTTATACAGGCATCCACTTACAATTGTTGTATGTTGACTTTTATAATAATTGTTTTAAAAGTCATTCTTACCATAAATTTTGATTAGTTTACGGTGTAAAAATTTATATACTGAGAATGCAAAAAAGTAGAAGTGAATGTCTCTTAACCTGCCACAATCCCATCAGAAAGTAGCAAAAACCATTGTTCCTACTAAAACCATTGAGTTCACATGGTTGCTGAGTCAGCATAAATCTATCTTATACATTTATAATAATATATAAAAACTGAAATTCGAGTTGTAGTATTGACTTTTTAGCAATTCAATTAACATTCCTCCTGCAGCATTAGTATTTTGTCCATGTCCTTCTATTTACGTTTTAGTTTTATCTTTCATCTATTATCTTTCTTTTTAACCTGCTCTCCATTTAATTTCCTCAATCATGATGAGTTATTAAACGAGTGAGTATATGCAACTTCATTCTTTGCAATTGACTCAAATAAATTAACATCAATGATAAATTATGAAATACTCATTTTCCCCTTCTTTCCCCACGTTTTGAATCACCATTTTTGGATAAAATTATCAATTCCATTCCACCTCTACATTATATCAAATACACCACCATTTAATGTAGATGTATTGTGCTCACCACTCTAAATCCATATTATTTGTCAATAAAATAGATATTTGGCGTGGATAGTTAGGTTATTAGTTGCATAATAATATTAAACTTTATATATATATATATATATAGTTAAATGGTCATGTACTGATAGTGTAAAATAGTTTTACATTATCATTCAATTACAAATCATTATTTATTGTAAATTTATTGACTTTTATAATAAATATTTTAAAAGTTACATTAATGGTGAATTTTGATTGGATGACAGTGTAAAATTTTTTATATTGTCAGTGTATGATCATTAAACTCATATATATATATATAGAGAGAGAGAGAGAGAGAGAGAGAGTCAAGAAGGGTAGGTTGGAATTTTTTTTCCTAATCATAAATTGCAAATCACGCCATAGATAATGTTGGCAATAAATTGCAACGGGCCACATGATGAGTCGTATTCCATTAGAACATCGAAAGCAACAGCTGGCAATACCATGTGAATAAGGTGGGGGCAGTTACACATGGATATTAAACCCCATCTCTTGCTTGATGATCGGGCATGCTTCATGCGCCTTGAGGTTTAAACGGTATGTGGCGGCTTCAGTTATGCCACTCTGCGTTCAAGTTCCAACTTAAATAGAACAAACATCACTTCCAATGCTTCCCCTCAGACCAATGCTATGTTTATCATGTAACATTAGACAATACCATTCTAAGTTTCTAACGATCCATGTTGCATTGTTTGAATTATTACAATCTTCGATTTTGATTCTCTATCGAGTCTTGAATAGAGGCACGCTTCATGGATTCCCATATGGGCATTTCTTATAAGTTATAACCAAATCACGAGATTTGGTCTATTGTTTACTTGTTTGATATTAAACTCCATCGTTGGCATTCTCGAATTATCTAATTGAAGGAATTAAGAGGAAAACTGTAACCATTTTTTAAAACTTGATTACATGCGAATGTTGTGGTTACAGTAGTGTGAAATAGTAATCAACTTTACACGTTATCTACCTTATAAAATATTCATGTCTTATTATTGCTTATAAAGTTGCATGTAAGTAATAATAACCAAAAAGTGATAAGAGATGGCATGTACTGTGAAGTGATTACAGAAGGGTTTGTCGCTTTGCAGTGTCTCCAGGAAAAAAAGTTGCGTCTAAAAGCGACGTTAGGAAAAAGATTCGAATTCTAAGAAAGGCACCTTCCTTCTTTCTTTCTTGGGTGACTCCGAATAATCACATGACACCTTGCAAGCTGCCATTCTTCTCTCCAACCTATCAATAACCACCAATCCAACGGTCTGTCCCTCTTTCGTCACTATTTTACTCTCCAAAACAACAAAATTTGAAATTAAAAAAAAGATCTCCTTTTTAATATAGAACAGCACAATATATATAAAACAAAATAGCATTTTTTATCAAAGAATATTCCTATTAAGTGCTTCGATTGCGTTTCATATCAAACAAGTTTGGTGAAAATAATTATGGGTTTGAATTTATTTTTGATGCTCATTAGTAATTGGGTTAATACGGTGATTCCCATCAGATTTTCCACGCAATCGGGTTTAATTACAAAAAAAAAAATGACGAAATTTAATTTCTACTTGTTTGATTTTTGAGTTCATATATTCAAAAATTGATTATCCCAATTGATCCCTATATTATATATGCTTTTTAGGATTTGGAAGTTTTTTTTTTCTTCTTAATAAATATATTTTAAGTTCAAGGACTGCCATCAAGGTTTTGTGATAGAATTATATACTTTTATGAACCCAACTCGTTTTTCATTTAGTTAGTTTCATTTGAGTTTATTGATTTTTCTAAAATATTCACCATTTTTTTTTTGATTTTTCTAAATCAAAATCAAATTAAACTAATTAATTTTTATTGGTTGGAATTTTTTTCTCTCCAAAATCAAACTGAACTGACTCATGTGCGACTCTGATATTACAAGGTTTTTATTTGATCTTTTGTTTTAAAAAACTATTATTTTTATTAATTTCCTGTTTATTTTATTTGTTAAATAATATTTTTCTAATATTTTTAATTTCATAATCCTTACTTTTTAAAATGTAGTAATATTTAGAGGAATCAATTGAGAAATTTAAAATGTTTGAAGGAATGAAAAGGTAAAAAAGTGATATTTAAAGCAACAGAATTACATAAAAAGTTTTTTTTTTCTTTTTTCGAAAAGTATATTACATTCTTTTAAAAATAAAATTTGTATACTAGTTTTATATTATGTCTTAAAAGAATAATTTTTATATCCATCTACTTGTTCGTCCTACAAATCTTTTAATTATTAAATAAAATGAATATTAATTTTTTCATGTTTTTAAGATGTTAAATATATTTAATTTTTCATTTAATACATTAGTATCATAGTATGTAAGAAAATATAACATTAATCATGCTAATCATATCAGATTGCGTTAAATAAAATATAATATTTGGACGTGATGATGCTATTTTGAATTAAAAATAATACTTAATTACGCAATAAATTTTAAATTAAATTCGAGCTATCGTTCAGAGGGTTGCCTTGCCTCTGTTCTTTTCTCTCTTTCCAGCTTCTGTTTCTCTCTCAATGCTGTTCATGTCCATTTGAGGTAGAGAGAGAGACAGAGACATACGTTTCCGTTCAGAGACAGACACAAAGTGTAGTGAGAGAGAGAGAGAGAGAAAGCTCACAACAATGTCTTCTGTGGATTTGTTACTGTTTTCTCTCAGCAGGGCCTTTTGTAGTCCCATCGCCGTTTTCTTTCAGATCCAGGTTTTCCACTTCTCTCTTTTTGATCCATCTTTGTCAAAAAGTCTTTTTTAGGGGGGTAATTTCGTCCGAATTGTTCAACTATATGAGCATTACTCTCTTGTTCACGGTTAGATATTATTTCCTTCCTAGCATTCCCTGGCTTGTAGATTTTTAGGTGGTACAACAATGTGAACTTGTTGCTTTTCAGTGTCTCTATGCCAACACTTTTCTGCTTGGTTATGATTGATTTTGGTTGCGACATAGATAATTATGCTTTTTGTGTATTAGCTTTTTGTGGTTACAAAGGGTTTTGGGAGGGGAAAGTGGTGATGTCTGAATCAAGTAGCTCCAAAGGTGCTTGGTGAAGCATGAGGTAAGGCTTTTGTGCTGACAATTATGCTTTTGATTTAGCAAATTGGGGCAATTGGCAAGTACTGGAATTTAAGCAGTTGAATGTTGATACCAATTGCTGCTTCCAGGAAGAGGATTGAATGGTTTGGTTTTGGCTTTAGAAAGTGACCTAGTTTAGCTTGGTAGGATGTGGATGGAATTCAGCTATACTTCTAAGCTTGAGGTTTATCTGTACAATGTCTGCTTTCTCTGTGGAATCTTTTTCACGGATTATATTCTCTACCTGAATTATGGCAGTTGAGGTATCGGCTTGTGGGTTGCTTCCCATCTGTCATTTTCACGGATTTGATATCCATAATCCCTTTCGTTGAGGTATCTGGTTGGTATAGGCTTTAAATTGACATTTAGAAACAGAAGCAACATTATTGAGAATTGAGATAGAAAGTTCTACATTGTTGAAAGGGCATTTTTTTTCCTTGAGCTGCATATCAAGGTCATGTTGTGAAATTTCTTTTTTGTTGAATGAAATGGAATTAATGAAGGAGGTAATGGAACCTTCAGTGTCAGAATACGGGATGTGAGCATTAGTGGCAGCGTTAAGTATGATAATATTGCATGATCATTATTTATATAAGTCTCCTTGAAATGAAATCTTGCTTTGTATTCCTCCTCCATTTTAAGGGAAAAATCATGATACCATTGCATAAAAACCTGAATTTTATGTTTGCTCTGCAGGGATGTTTAATTTGCTTAGCACTTGCTCTTGGGTGGGCTTGTGCTGCTTATGTCAGGTAGTTATTGATGTCAAACAGCTAAGAAACACTTTCATTGTCACGTCAATGAGAAATTTACAGCTTTTCTTCCCCTCACAGGAACAGAGAGATCAACCAAATGAAGGATTGTATGAAGAATGGCAATAGCTTTTCTTTCCTTTGTCATGACATTAATGAACTTGAGCACTCCTATCAGGTCAATCTTCCAAGAGTAACAGTTATTATGCCCCTAAAAGGATTTGGAGAACATAATCTCCATAACTGGAGAAGTCAGGTGAGAACTTATAGGACACATGCCCCTGGAGTTTATTTGAGGTTTTCTTTTTTTGGTTTCTCTGCGGTGCCTTTTTGGTTCATTCATAAATAGTACGTTTGACTTGGAAAATTAAAATTTAATTGAATCTTGTACGATTTTATGTATTTTGCACATTTTTTTTTTTTAATATATGATTTTGTTCTCATTTAAACCCAGATAACATCTCTATATGGTGGCCCTCTAGAATTTCTTTTTGTGGTAGAAAATACAGAGGATCCTGCTTACCATGCTGTATCACGACTAATAGCAGAATTTGAGGTATAAATAGGCCCACAAGTTCTTCTTTCTCATGTTTTTCTTTTCTTTTCGACATTCATGTTTGTAATTATTTGCTATTAAGTTTTGCAGCCTTAAACTCTTTAGTCATTTCAATTAGTTGCTTTCCACCCATTGCCCTGTTGGAGCTAGTTGTTTTCTGTTTTGGGCTGTATCCGTTAATGTTGTCTAAACCTCATTCACACTAAATTTGATGCTTGTTTGATGTATGCAGGATCATGTTGATGCTAAAATTGTTGTAGCTGGTTTGTCAACAACTTGTAGCCAAAAAATTCACAATCAATTGGTATGGAATTTTGTTGACATATATTTTGATCGTTTTTTCAAATGCAAAGTTTAGCCTTAGGCCATGCTATATTCAGAACTTAACCTTATCTTCCTTATATTTATTTGAAGTCAATCTAAATCTATGTTGATAATGGTGATGATCTTAGTTGTTAGAAAGCATCTCCTCTGCATAACACTTGCTAGGCAAATACATATGTGAAAGATCTGTGTTAACTTGTGGACATCGAAATTTGGGGTCATTTTTGTACTTGTTGATTTCCTAGATTGTCCTTGCTAGATGTATTTTACCAATTACACTAGTATTACATAGTATTAACATTTGGGCAGGTTGGAGTGGAGACAATGCATAAAGATAGCAAATATGTATTGTTTTTGGATGATGATGTTAGGCTACATCCTGGATCAATTGGAGCGCTCACTCGTGAGATGGAAGAGAATCCTGAGGTCTAACTTAAAATTTTTTTATTGTTGTTCTTTTTTTAAGTGTTTAATTAGAATAATTATGGTTTCACTTCTCTGAATTATTTTATTATGGTCTTAACTGCTTTGATGCTTAGCAGATATTTATTCAAACTGGATACCCCCTTGATCTGCCATCTGGAAGCCTGGGGAGTTACTGCATCTATGAATACCATATGGTACACAACTTCTCTGGCTTTATATCTCCAATCTCCGCAGCACGTGTCTGTGTATAAGACTCTGTTTTCTTCTATTTTTCATTTGTTATAAAAATAAAATATATACAGCCTACAAATGAAACTTGTCTAATTGAATTTTATTTAAATTTCAGAATTTATTAAATAACTTCTCATTTAGGTTTTTCATAAATCATAATATATGACAAGATTTAATTATAATAATTTAACTCTTCTATTCCTAATCCTCTTCTTTGTATTTTATTTCACAGCCTTGTTCAATGGGCTTTGCCACTGGTGGAAAAACATTCTTTCTGTGGGGAGGGTGCATGATGGCAAGTAGCTTTTACCCCCTTTTTTTTTCCCTTGGTTGATGCTTTGAAGAAAACTTATGTTCTAACTATTTAGTTTTTCCCCAGATGCATGCTGATGACTTTCGGCAAGATCGTTATGGTGTAGTCTCAGGACTTAAAGATGGTGGATATTCTGATGATATGACTCTTGCAGCCATATCCGGTACATCTTTGGTTTTCTTATCAAATTTTTTTATGTACACTTTGTCATCAAATACAACAACTTTATCTGTATTGGTCATTGAAAATAACGATTACTTGATTATTGATCCATGAAAAAGCCAATTCTTTATAGTGAGATTTGACAATCCTAAGGGCATTTTCTTGTACTTGTATGATGCTTGTTTATGCACAATTTGCTAAAAAAACTTTGTAGTGTGAAAGTAGTTTTCTTTTGGGTAATATTTTCTTCATTAAACTCATTGTGCAATATATATATATATATATGAAAAATTTCTCTTAATAAAAAAATTCGTTTTTGATATTTGTGATTTTTTTAAGAAAATGCAACAGGCTTCCAGTAATTCAACTAGGATAGACTAACCTTTTTTGGTATATATTTGATGTTTTCTTTCCCTAGTATTCCATTCCTATTTATTGTGTTTGTTCATTGCTATTGAATTTATAAGGAGAAGTTGGTAAAGAATGAGAGAGAGGACAATGTGTATGTGTGTGTGTATTTCCTTAACAGGATTGTGGTGTTTTGTACTAACCACTAACTAACACTCCTATTTATACTAATAATATAGGTCAAATAGTACCGTAGTGAATTTTATTACTAGTTGAGCCTAATAAGACTACTAAACAAGAAGTTTCCTAAAAGAACAAGCATCCTAATATTCTAATAATTATTATAATGTCTCATACAGGGGCTCACAAAAGGCTCATTACTTCCCCTCCCGTTGCTGTCTTTCCTCATCCCCTGGCAAGTGATCTTAATTTTGGAAGGTTTGTGATTATTACTTCTCTTAAATTAGAATAAACCGTCAATTTGGTCCCTAAAGTATTACTCTCTCTTTTAAGTAGTCCTTAAAGTAATGAAATTATATAAGTAGTCCTTAAAGTATTAGAAATCATGCTACATAGTCCCTTAAGTATTGAAAAATCCTTCAAATTAGTCCGTAAGGACTAAACTGATGGATATTCAATACTTTAGTGACTATTTATATAATTTTCATTACTTCAAGGACTATCTAGTAGAGAGAGTAAGGACCAAATTGATGGTTTATATCTTAAATTAAGTTTCTTTGCATATTGATGATTTTTTTTTTTTTTTAACATGTGTAGATATTGGAATTACTTGAGGAAACAAACATTTGTTTTGGAGTCATATACAACAAATGTTAACTGGATGATGAACCGTGCACTGTTTACTACTCACTGTTATTTGTCATGGGGATTGGTAACACCATATATTATGGCGATGATTCATGTTGCTGCAGCATTAAGATTTTACAATAAAGAGTTCTCACCTGAAGAAATGACCTACACTTCTGGGGGTGAGCACACTACTTTTCCTTTCTAGGTAGGTTGTTAGTGTGTTGATTCATGGATAAAATTTGGCAGGATTCTGATACTGAATCAGGGTTATTGTTCAACGTATTTGCAGTGTTAGAAGCTCTCTATTCATTAGTATTTGTGTGGAATTTTTTCGTCTTATATGGAATTTAATACTTATTATATAAGCACTATTTAAGAATTTTATTTATGTTATGATCTCTTTACCTTCTAACTTCTGTGGGATATTATTTAAACAGACAAACCAGGTCTGTTTGTTAACTGCTATCTTATGGTATGGATTATCTTTTTCAATAATACTATGAAATGGGATGACATATGAAATTTAAATCCAGCCATAACGTTCTCTTCCTCATTGTTATATGTTGCATTTCCACTGCTGACATTTCCTTATTTACAATGAATAGACAAGGCCTGTCAAAAAGAAAACAAAAAGGGGTGAACTGCATTATTGATTGGGATGAACTTTTCCATTAAGGTTTACATTTTTAGTTCTTGCATTTTGATAAGTGCCTTTTTCCCAGGGTTATCATTGGTGACTATCCTAGCCATATGCACTCTTGTTGAGCTTCTTTCAATGTGGAACTTGACCCGGATAGAAGTCCAACTGTGCAACATGTTGTCTCCTGAGGCACCACAACTCTCTCTCGCTTCCTATAATTGGTGTCTTGTAAGTATTTTCGTCTTGCTTGTTTTTTATGTGGATAGATTCGAGAGGTATTGTTTATCCTTGATGTCTTATACATTTTTAGTGTAGAGTTGAGTTCTTCTGAGTACATCTTTATCTATCAGCCTCGTATGCCAATGTTGTGTGGGTAATAATGATAATTCAAGGGGAACGTGTTAGTATTTTATGACTTCACATATTCTAAAAATTGATAAAACAACAATCATAATTTCAAGTTGAATCAAACTTTGCAAGCATGAAGAATTGACGTGGGTCTGCCACAAAGAATTGACATAAAATGTTGAACAATAAGATCGAGTATAAAATAGAGAAAGTAATGCATAGACTTACATGTTGGAAAAATTTATATTTGGGGGATATGAATGTAATATCATGATATTAAGGATGTGAAATATCAAACAATCTTGCTACTAGTGGTGAAGTTAGAAAGTGACTTCTTTTGAACAGGTGTTCATCGCAATCCTGGTGGATAACTTTCTATATCCCATATCTGCTTTTCGCTCTCATTTTTCTCAATCTATCAATTGGTCTGGTATTCGGTACTATTTGAAAGATGGAAAAATTAGCAAGGTAAGTGGTGAGGCTTTATGTCATCTCTGACTTCCTTATTAGACCAGGTCTTGTTTTTATAAAACAACTTTTACAGCTGCTTTCTTAACTAGAATATATTCCCTTTTTTTTTTTTGTATGTTTTGCAGATTGAAAGAACTCAAAGAAGCAAGGATATGGGTCCAGTTTTCACAGATTTGGGAGGAAAACATTTATACGGAAAGAAAGGGATGCCTACTAGAGGGTCATTCCTCACTTCTTTGTCCAGAAGTTTGGCACAATGGCATCAACCCAAGAAATTTGATAACTAGGAGCGAGTTTCTTGCAGCCATCAAATTCTGTCTCTTCTCTCTATCTCTTTGCCTCACTCGGGAAGCATGGGTGTTGGTAGATCAAATTGATCTTAATTATTGTTTGGTGCATTCATGATTGATTGTTTTAGAGTGTGATAGGTATTCTAGTTCCATTTTTTCATTGCCCATTCAATCCATATAATTTTTGAGCCCAAGCCATTTCCCTTAGGGTTGATTTTGTAATTGTAACCGTTCAGTGATTTAATTTATGTAATACAGTTATCAAGAATTGCAGAATTAGACAGGTAGCGATTCACATTATTTCCATCTCTTTCGACAATAATATATACCTGCACGCTTACTCGTAGGACCATAACGAAGCACATAGGAACCAGAACAATGGATAAGAAAAATGTCAAGTTTAAAAAGAAATTCAGTTTAATTTTGATACCTTGTTATCATAATATTTTTTACAGAGTCATTAGTTTTATCTTGACACAACATTTAATGATTTTTTTACTATGTTAATAATTGCATGAAATGTTGCAAAATTATTAAATAAAGCAACAAAATAAAAGTATGTTAAAATTAAATTAAAAGAAACTTTATATTATGCAATCGTGAAATGTAGAAAGAAAATAAACAACTAGAACTTGGAACTGCCTAATCTTCCTAACATTCACATGGAAGGTCGCCTCCTGCTCTTGCTTTATGTCTCTCTACTAGTACATCATGAATTAGTACTTTGCAAAAGGAAAGAAGCGAAGACAAAATTGCAGGGTGAAAATTTCAATATAATCCTCAACAAAAATGCACAAGTCATTAAAAAAGACTTTGATTTCACACTGGGGGCAAGCTGTAATGCTATTGCACATTTTTCAATAAGGTCTCTGTATTTTCAATAGAATACATTCCACCGAAAGTCATATCACCTTAGCACCAAATATCAGGATCGGCTTTTTCGATGAATACGGTGTCCCCTTTTAAAATGATCAAAACTAGTGTAGTTTCTGAATGTATGGGCAAGTCTAACTGCATGAGTACGACTTATCCTATTTTTTATTTTTTAACATAAGTAATTTGTAGTAGTTTGTAACAGATTTTTAATGATTTTAAACTGTCACAAATAAATTATTTGTGTAAAATAAAGACTTATTATATATCGATAATTTTTTCAAAAACTAAACTTCGTTTGATAATTTTAAAGGGGATAGCTAAAAAAGCCATCAGGAACATAATAAAGCAACGAACAAAAGAATCCACAGCAACGAAGACTTTCCCCATTGCCTTTATACCGATTAACATAGCTCCCAAGAAAGAGAAAGCAGTGACGGGGTGCTGTTTCCGTGGCTCCACAGCTATGCCACCCAAGGAAACCTCCATACTTAGGGCTGGAGAATACTCAGGACTCAAGCAAGAAGTGCTCATACAAATACCGGGATGTAAAGTTCATCTGATGGATGAAGGAGAAGCTCTTGAACTGGCTCAAGGGCAGTTCATGATCATCAAAACCTTGGAAGAGAATGTGTCTCTGGCTACAATCATAAAAGTAGGAGATGATCTTCAATGGCCCTTGACAAAAGATGAGCCAGTAGTGAAGCTGGATGCTCTCCATTACCTGTTTTCCTTGCTTGTGAAAAATGGTGAGCCTCTCAGCTATGGTGTGACCTTTACAGAAGCTAGTTTGGGAAGTTTGAGTTTCCTGGACTCGTTTCTGAAGGAGCACTCCTGCTTTTCTGGCTTGAATTTGAGCAAGAAGAACAATCTAGATTGGAGGGAATTTGCTCCAAAGGTTGATGATTACAATCATTTTCTGGCCAAGGCAATTGCAGGAGGGACTGGTCAGATTGTGAAGGGCATCTTCATCTGCAGCAATGCTTACACCAATAAGGTTTTGTTCTCTTGTTGAATTACTAGAGCAATTCAGTGCTTTCCCTTTGCTTTTTACTTTTTATTTTATGATGCTTAAACCTTGTAATTTCTTGAGGCTACAAAAGCGTGTGTGACTGTGACAGAAAAACCGATAAGAGTAACATACTTTTTATTATTGGTTAAAATTTATTGAAAATTATAAATTTACGAGTAAGAGCGTATTCAAAATCATGCGAGACTCACAAATTTTTGTGATTTCTAATAAATTTCAACTTATGATAGAGAGTGTATTCAAAGAGTGTGTTATTAGTATTTCTCGACAGATAATGTTGAAGAGAAAAAAAACAAAAATGGAAAGACAAATAAAAAGCTATTTGTATAGTATTCCACTAAATTTTATCTTAAACTTGTTTGGTGGAAAATCACCAGGTCCAGAAAGGAGGAGAAACGATCCTGAATAGTTCTACAGGTGAGAAAAATGGAGTTGTGGCCAGGGAAAGTATGAGCAACAAGACTGCCAGCGCCTCAAAGAAGAACAAGATTAATAAAAACCTCAAAAGGTATTCAAAGAATGACACTGGAAGCATAAATCACAATGCTTAGTGCACATGTGAATGAGTTACTATTAATTGTCTTTTGTATTTGCATTATAGAGTGAGGAAGCTGTCCAAGATGACAGAAAAGTTAAGCAAATCTTTGCTTAATGGTGTTGGTATAGCCAGTGGATCAGTGATGGCTCCTGTGGTTAAATCCCAATCAGGAAAGGCATTCCTAAAGATGCTTCCTGGGGAGGTGCTGTTGGCTTCCCTTGATGCAGTCAGTAAGTAAAACCAAGTCAAACAGTTCATAACATTACTTTTGTTTCAAATTAACAGCAGCATCCTCACTTCTTTGTTTCTCTTCTAATGCTGCAGACAAGGTTCTGGATGCAGCTGAAGCTGCTGAAAAACAAACTCTTTCGGCCACCTCCAAAGCTGCATCAAGAATGGTCTCTAACAGGTAAAGGATATTTGACTCACTGAACAATATAGCAGAAATTTATAGTTGGATCTCGTTGCCACTTGATGCATTAACTCAAATAACTGATTCCACTATCCCCTTGAGTCCAATCAAATACACCAATATGTAGGCAATGACTGTTGCATCAGTCCCCATATCCCTTGATATAACTCTCATGTGGCACTAACTCTCACGTGGCATAAAACATCTATGGGACAGATAACCTTGTCTCTTAAACATATGGTTCGATCTCCAGTACAGTGTGTAAGGAAAAATATTTTGTTTAGAGAAGTCAACCTCTTAAAAAATTATTAGTCCTTAGCTCCTAATTGACAGATAGTCTGGGTTAAAAAAGAGAAAGAAAAGAAAACTCTCACGTGACCAAAACAAGGGTCGGAAAGAATAAAATTTTGAATGGAATTCGCATTTGTTAATTAGTAACAAATTTGCATTGTATATTAATATGTTAATTGTTTTAAATATAATTTCATACATCATCCTTGGGCAACAGGTTTGGGGAAAGCGCAGGGGAAGCTACCGAGCATGTATTTGCAACTGCAGGACATGCTGCTAACACTGCTTGGAATGTCTTTAAGATACGAAAGGTCTTCACTCCAACTTCTTCAGCAACTAATGGAGTACTGAAAAATGCTGCCAAGATTCGAACTTCTAAATATTAAAATCCAGCAAGTTGCTTTGTACTTGATTCTCAAAGGTGCGGTATGGACACAATGTGGTAGAAGAATTAATACCTATTTTTATCACATCAAGCTTTTACCTTTAATCACATCAAGCTTTCACCTTCGTGTCTGGTATTTATTAAGTGAAATAGAGATGTCCATACAGTTCATGGTCAAGATCCTCTCTATTTCTTTTTTTCTTCATTTCTTCCATTACTGTTGATTTGGAGAAATAAATGAAATGAAAATGTGTCACACATAATAAAAAATATCATTTATTTTTCTAAAATCACGGTAATAAAATAAGTGAGGAGAAAAAAAAATGGAGAGGATTTTTTTTTTCCACGTTTTTCTGGTTTTAGAATGAGTACTGAGGAACTAAAAGAAGATGAAGTCAAATAAAATATGTTAAGAATTAATTTAGGTAAACATTTTAATAAATAATAGTAAAAATTAAATTAAATAAATCATAAATTAAATTAGGCTTAAATATGTTTTAAGTCCTTACAAATATGACTCTGTATGGTTTTAATCCTTGCAAAAAATTTTGTTAGTTTTATATCCTTGACATTTTTTTAATACTCTTTTTTAGTCTTCACGATTGACTCTAGTTAATTTAGTACTGACATGGCGAATAAAATAAAGAATATTAATGAAGATAATTAAGGTAATGAAGAATATTTTAAATTAAAATAATTAGATTATTTTTAGGTGTGTAATTCAATTAAGTAATGTATTTATTATTTTATTTAAAGGTAGTTACATATAATTTATTTTTATAATCTATTTTTAATTTTTAATATATTATAAACAGTTATTTTTATTGATTTTAATATTATTTTTACTTTTCAATTACTAATTTACTTTTTACATTTTATTTTTTCTAAAAAAATTATAATTTAGTTAGATGCTTATAATTTATTTTTAATATATTACTTTTATCTTTATAGACAAAATTATTGCTTCTGATATATTAAAAAAATAAATTATATTACAATCAGTCAAAATGAATTAAAATGTAAAAATAATATCAAAGTAATATATTAACTTTTAAGGTTTAAATATGTTTTTGCTCCTATAAAATATCACTTTTTTGTTTTTGGTCCCTATAAAATTATTTTTATTAAAATAGTCCTTGTAAAATTTTTTTTTTTTGTTTTGGTCCTTTTATTTGTTTTAATCCTTTTAATATATCTATTTTTTCATTTTAGTCCCTATAATATTTTGTTTATTTTGAATTAGTCCCTTTGAAAAAAATTGATAAGGACTAAAAGCAAATTATTTACATATTACAATGACAAAAATGAAAAAATAAATATACTATAAACAAAATAAAGGGACCAAAACAAAAAAAAAAGAATTTTACAAGGACTATTTTAAAGAAATTTTTTTTATAAGGACCAAAACCAAAAAATTAGTATATTACAGGGACCAAAAACATATTTAAGCCTAAAGTAAATTATAAGTGTCTAAGTAAATTATAATTTTCTTAAAAAAATTACAATGTTAAAAATAAATTAGTAAATTGAAAAGTAAGAACAATATTAAAAATAATAAAAAATACTATTTATAATGTATTAAAAATTAAAAATAAATTATAAAATCAAATTATATGTACTTATCTTATTTATATAAATAATAAATACGTTACTTAATTGAATTACAACCTAAAAATAATCTAATTATCTTAATTTAAAATATTTTTCCTTACCCTAATTATCTTAATTGATATTCTTTATTATGTTAGCTATGTCAGCATTAAATTAGCCATAGTTAATGATAAAGACTAAAAAAGAATATTAAGAAAATATTAGGGATCTAAAAATAACAATTTTTTTTGTAAGGGCTAAAATTAGATTAGCCAACAAATGTGCTGATCTACTTGCAAATCTAGCATGGAATTATGAGGGTAGGACTATGATATTAGATCACCCCATGCTCAAGTCAAGCAAGCCTTGATCTCTATTATTAGGGGGATACTTCCTCCTCACACAATTTCTATTTAGTTTGTTTCTATTTTGGGCTTAGGCCCCATTTAGTTCAAAAAAAAAAAAAAACAGAATCATATTTGCAGGGACTTAAAATATATTTAAGTCATTAAATTAATTTTTATACTTTAATATCTTTTAAATAAACTTTCTCATTTAATTTCTGAGTAAGTTAATATAAACTTAATGTTTTAACAATAGAATTTTACAATTAAAAATTCTCATAAACTAAAACATGATCATAACCGAACCTAATTAAGATGAATTCATGTCTATGTCACAATTCTACGGAAACTGCACATTTCGTTTACATATTCTTTTGCGTCCAATATTTTATTCATGCATATCACATTAACAACTAAATTTAAATAGGCTTAATTACGACTTTTTGTCTTAATAATATAGTGTTTGGATGATTTTATTTTTAATATTTAATTATTTTAGTTTTGGTGTTTATATTTTTAAATTGTATAATTTTAGTTTTCATATTTTTTAAATTGTGTAATTTTGATTCATCTAATATTTTATAGAAATGTCCACATAGAGTTAGAGTATTCAAAAGACATGTTAGCGTGAGTCTCAATTTTTAATTGCTCTATTTCCATCCTTATTTTTTTTTAAATTGTGTGATTTTAGTCTTGTATTAATTTCACATTCAACATTTCGGAAATGTAAGATTTAATATAAATTTTCAAGTTTGAACTCATCAAAACAATAGAACTACTACACCACCTAGTGCATTTTGTATAATTATGACAAAATTATTATGTGTAAAGTTCTTGAGAGAGTTTTAGAGCGTAAACAACCATAAGTCTTGTGTTGTTGTTTTTGGAGATAACAATTTTCAATCAATAACAAGCTGTTTTAATGCTAATTTATAAATTATTTTATACTTAATATTATTTGCCAAAATTTTAGGTACTGCATAAATAAATTGAAAAATAAAAATATATTTTAATTAAATAATAATTAATAAAAATAGTAATAATTATAATAATACTAATATTATCACTTGTGTGAGGCATAGAAATTATCTTAACAACTTGGTAATGTAATTTTTATTTATAGTACAAAATTTTGAAGTGATTTGTCATTTGATATATGTATGTCATTATTAGACACAAATATTAATATTTTAAAATTAACATAAATTTTTTTGAATAATGTTTAAAAATAATTCATTTTTTAAAGCAATTTTTATATTAAAAATAATTTAAACTATTTTGAATTTAATTAGTATATTAAATTAAAATTAGTATATATTAATTAATATATAAAATTAGTATATATTAATTAAATTTAGTATACTATTTAAGTATTCAATTGAAATATGTATTTATTTTTTAATTTATTTAAATAATACTTTAAGTATAAAAATATTCATAAGTTAGCATTAAAATATTTTTTTATTAATTGGAAATTGTTATTTACAAAATCATTAACGTAAGGTTTTCTGGTATTTGAATTCTTAAGTTCTCTTAAGAATTCTGCATAAAATAATTGTCATATTTAAACTAAATATATTAGGTAGTGTAATGATTTTATACATATTCATAATCATGTGGTAATGGATTTAAGCTTGAAGAGTATATTTGGTCCATAAATATATTGAAAATGATATAGATGTATAATTATATTAGAAATGATATAATATTAAAATTGAAAAAGTTATTACACAAAATTGGTTAAGAAGTATAGTTATATTTAGCAAATTTTTTATAGTGAAATACAAAAAGATTATTATATCAATAATAATATATTATTTTAGTCATTAAAGTATCTAAACAAAAAATATGTTATTGCACAATTGGGCATGCAATCAGGTTCCGAGCGGATGCCTACTGCCTGTGGTCCAACCATTTTCCAATGGTGGTCTATTGGTAGAGGACCTAGTTGTATGATCGGGTTGTAGACCTTTATGCCTACTGAGATGGTAATGTTTGTGGGTTATAGACCTTTATGCCTACTAAGATGGTAATGTATACAGCTGGGTATACGGGCCAGCTCGTCCGTTTAGGCCCGGCCTGCAAAGGCCGCAAAATAAATGGGTTGGACCAAGCCCGCCTGTAACATAAATGGTCTGAATTTTGAGGCCTACGTCTGCCCCGCATAGCCCGCGGGCTAACTGGGCCAATCCGCAGCCCGTGAAATAAATGACAAAAATAATTTTATAAAAATGCAAAAAAATAAAAAAATAAATGACAAATACACCAAAAAATAAAAATAAATCAATTTCAAAGTTTAATATGCTAAAAAACCATCTAAACCCAAGATCTTACATGTTAAATAAACCATCCAACACAAAATATGAAATATAAACTCTTAGATTCAAAGCATCAAGTATAAAATAAACTATTCATAAAAGCTCGCGGATAGGCCCGTAAGCCCGCAGATAAATCTGCCTAAACCACGGTTTAAATGGTCCGGGCTAAAAAGCCCGCACTCTTAAATGGACCATATTTTTTAGAACTGTAGCCCGCACGGGCTGCAGGCTACACGGATGGCCCGCGGGCCTTGGTCCATATGCCCAGCTCTAGTCATGTATGCAAGTCGTAGACCTTAGGCTGAGATGGTAATGTCTGCTGAACTCTCTTTATATTGACTACCGTGCGTGACTGATTGAGTGAACCGCGCTCGGGTTTTTTAAAAAATACAAAATATTATAAGTGAAAACAATATATTTTTTTAAAAAATACCATTTTAAATATTTTATTTTCAAAATTGTAACATTGAGTTCTGAAAAGTTAAGACGATAAAATCAAACATAAAGCATTATGGCTATTTTAGCCTCAATTTGACTAAAAGTGATCCTAACGGGGTGAATCCCCAATCTAACAATGATGCGAATCTCATAACCCATTTCAATTTTAATTAGTATTTTAGTTTGTGCATTGCACATGATAAATATTTATTTTTATATAATTAAAGTTCATAATAAATATTTCTTTAGTATAAAAATTATATTATAATTAAAATTCACAATAAATAAATATCTTTAAAAATGTAAATTATATTTTAAATTTAAAATGAATAATTTATGTGATATAAATTTATTTTTAATTATTGATAATTTCTTTTGAAAATTTAGAGACAGAGATGAAAGATGATAAATTAAAAGAGATAAATGGTTAAGAAAATCAAGTATATAGATAAAAGGAAGATAATTCGAGGTGGTTAAGAGAGGAATTTTTTCGCTAGTTGCAGGAATAGTGTATGAAATGTACATTCAAAGGACATAAGAGAGGATATAAGAATGTCTAAGTGAAAGAGTAATGCTAATCTTATTCTTCAAGTTATGTATTATAATTTAGGGTATATGGGTTTTTTTCGTCCTTGTAAAATTGATAAGAGGTGAAATTCATGTGTTCCATGATAAGATGTCCGATAGAAAGATCTTCAAATAATTAGAAAGTAACTTAATAAAGTTAGATAGAAAGACGAAAATTTGAGTATTCAAAAAAAAAAAGGCAAGAACAAAAAGTAAATAATTTAAGGGTCTTAGGCACTGGTTAAGAAATCAATACATAAATATTTTTTTATTAAAAATTTCATTAAAATTATACAAAAATTTCCACGTTTAATTCTTTAACCAATGCTTTAGGTTGTTAACATTTTCCATATTTTAAAAGTCCAAAACAAAAACCAACAATTGGTAATTTTTTTTGAGTTTAATTGTTATGTACTGTTAGTGTAAATTTTTTTACATAGTCAACCAATTGAAAATTATCTTTAGTGTGACTTTTAGGGTAGTTCTTATCAAAGTCAACAAACTTATCATACATGGTGAGTTGTGATTGGATAATAGTAGTAAAACTTGTTTACACAATCAATGCATAACCTATTTTCTCTTTTTTTTTAAAAAAAAGTAACCTTATATGACATGATCTTTTTAATTAAGACGAAACGAACACGCTCACAAAATCTTTTAAGGTTTAATTACCTTTTTGATTCTATAGTTGTGCAAAATTTACCTTTTGGTTCCTATAGTTAAAAATAATCTAGTTTTAGTCCCTATACATGCATTTTCAATATCAGTTTAGTTCCTGCCGTCAAATTTGTCTTAATTTTATGAAATAAAACTATCACAAAATAAAAATTAAAGGTGTAAAATTGTCACAAATTAATATTTTTTGGCATTTTTTATTCAATTTGTGGTAGTTTAAAATGACAAGAACCAAACCAATATCGAAATTACATATGTAGAAACTAACACAAATTATTTTTATAACTATAAGGAAAAAGTGCAACTATAAGGTAACTAAACCATCTTTTAATTACAAACTTTGGTTTTCTCTTCTATTTTACCCTTAAAAAATAAAAATAAAAACGATATAATGCCATGTGTCACTATTGTTGTTTGAAAAGAGAAGTACATGTTTTGATTTTTGGTGATTCGTGAACAAGTCAAAAAAAACATTTGATTGTGCAGAGAAAGAGAGAAATGGGGATGGAGGCAGAGGAAGGGGCGAAGCTAAGCATTTACAAGGCGGCGAGAAGCATTAAGCGAAGGGACAACAGTTTGTACAACGCACTCAGATCCATCTACCAAGACTCCATATTCGTGTCGGAGATCTCTCAGCTATGGCCTCAGCTCCCTCTCCTCGCCAACCTCCGCTGCGGCCTCTGGTACTCCCGCGCCTTCCATTCCACCTGTTACTTCAAATCCACCGACGGCCACACCAACAACTGCTCCTTCAGCACCGCTCGCCTCAACCTCCACGTCGCCCACCTCGCCGGTACGTTTCCTTATCATTCCCAATCGTCAAAGACGTAATCTTTGTGCCTCAGTTTTCATGATTTTTCATCTGGGTAGGTAGGACAGAAGGGAGGCTGCATGATTGTTGATTCTACTCGAAGAGGAAAGCGCTTCCCTGATAGCATGTCAAAAACTATACCCATTTGGGCCTGTGTTTTCAATCGGGCCATTAGGGACTTTCGTGTGAGAGACTTGTTTTTCTTCCTTTTCATTCATCGTTCAAATATTATTGGCTAAAATCCACCTTTTGCCATTCATCTTATTTTTGGGTTCAGTTTGGTTCTCTAAGTTTAAAAGGTCTCTGCGTTTGGTCTTGAAGTGGTGTTGTTAGATCAAATTAGTCCTTCTGTCAGTTTTTGGACTAACGGTGTTAATTTTGGCCGACTGATAAACACCCATTGAGGTTGTCCAAGTTAGTGCGGTAAATTGACAGAAGAACCAAGTTGGCCTAGCAGACACACTTCAGGGGATCAAAATGAAACTAAAAAATAAGACGAGGGACCAAAAGTGTAGTTTAGCCAATATTATTACTTATGTTAATGTTCCGACCATGTGATTGATTGCTTTGTCCTCATAAAATAGGACTCTAATGGTTGTCATGAAAGTGCTCTTCAATGGGATTGCTCCTTGCATCTTCCCCTGTGGGTTTCCCAGACAGAAAGAGCTTCCATTGAGGAGCGGTTAGAGGAATGGACTCTGCTACTGAAAGCAAGTGGGGCTGATATTGCTTCCCTTGCCGCTTGCTTGAGGAAACCCTTGCGCCCTCTCTGGATTTCGCAGAGAACGGTCATCTGGTTAAATGAAGTGCCTCACCATGAATCTTGGGATTTCACACCCATCATTCTTGTGTCGGCGTCTTCATCAGTTGGTGGGAGCCAACATAGTACTACATCTGAGTTTAGCTGGAATTACATACCAGGTGCCGGAGATGATGAAGAAAGCTGGGCTAGGGGTTTATCTCCTGGTCTTTTCTGGAAACATGTTTATGATCTTATAAACTCAGGTCCTGATGTGTGTAACCAGAAGGTTGCGGATATAGTTGAAAAGAGTAGAGTATCCTGTGCTTATAGAGGAGAAAGTGCACCAGCAGATGACGGTTAAACCCCTTAAGTCAGCCTCTCTTTCACATGAAGAACCATCAGTAACTAATGACGCTTCAAATGTTGACATTGACGCGAAGTTTTCAGAAGATTTTGGAATATCTTGGTTGGGTTCGACTAATTTGGTAGTTGGCACAGCTCAAGTTGGTATGCTATAGTTAATTGATGCCCTCTTATAATCTTTTGGTGCATTTCTTTTGAGGAAACCCGATTCTTGAGTTTATAATCACATTTTTTGAAAGCAGAGAAGGTCTGTAAAATGGAAATACGTTGTTAAATTTAAAGTACAGGCATACTTTTGTTGCCTTGCTGTCCAGTCTGCTTCTGATCAGCAAGAGCACTTAGCATTAGTTTTTGTCTACAAAGTTATCTATCTGGCTGAATGTTCAGTGTCCATGTTTGGTGCAGCTGCAGATGCTGCTGATGTTGATTGCATATTGAATTGTGATCAGGAGTCCATCTCTGTCAGTCTTCCCAGTGCTGACTCATATTTGCATCTTCCAATGGTGGTTAGTATGAGTGGAAGAAAAACTTGCTTTTATTATTGCTATTATTTTTTTGTGTGGAAATTTTCTGCTCATTTTAATCTTTGATGACCAGACTTCAAAGTTCGATCGGTTTTCTTTATTAAACAATCTTCCTAAAGCAGTGAGCTTTGCAAAGTTCAATCTCAGCCAGGGAAAAAGACTTCTAGTTTGTTGTAATAACGGTAATGGCTCTGAAGTACCCTCCGTCTACTTTGTTTATTTATTAAGTAGACTAGGATTTGTGTGAAACTAAACGACACGTATTCATTCCTTGTGTTATGTTTAGGATTTGAAAACAGTTCAATTGTCATTGATAGAATTTTCTCTATAGAAGGCACTGGTGGAACTTAGAAGGGACAAGTAACCACCCATTCGCCTCTCCCAAATTCCCCCCTGTACTACTACTTGTCATAGTACTACTGGATAAATATATAATTTCACTCTCCCACAAATTTGTTTTACTTACTGATCAGCCCCAATTATTTATCATAGAAGCCAACACCCCTTTCACTCCTAAACAGTCTCAACTTCCCCCATCCTCAGCAGTTTTGAAGCATTTTAACGACTCCCCCCCTCCCCCCTCTCCCAGGGAGAAAAAAAATAAGTTTTGCCATTGTAAATCTTCATCTAGGGTTCTGGGTATCTTCATCCAAAATTCCTTTAAGCTTATGGTTGCCCCAATTACAGGTGTCTCATACTTCAGAAAATGTGGGAATCTGAATTCCTGAGTAAATGGCTTTTACAGACTCATAAATTACCACTTGTGTCCTTTATTTGATAACTTTCAATTTTTATAATTTATACCAATTACCAAACATGAGGATCTTAGACACCCATAATCTATTATTATTATTTTATCTTATCTTTATTCTCATGTATCTAAGATATTTTCCTGTGAACCAAGTACCTTGATAATGTACTTGTCATGTGTTTGGTGTACGGTCAGAGATACATTCACTACCCTATCAACTTCTATTTGTGTCCTTAATTTTTCTATCTCTATCATTTTGAATCTCTGAGGTGCCTTTCCTTAATCCTTCTAAATAATTCTGGTAGACCTGTGTAAAAGCAAATTATTAAGTGTATTGTACAAAACAACTAATATATTATTTTTCTTTGCTTTTCAGGGGAAGATATTAGTGTGTGTGTTTGTTTAGCAATCTTGATGTCATTATTTGATGAAAAAGGTACATATCTATATATCTTTCATATTGTTACGAAAGATTAATTAAGAAGCCCATCTCTCTCACACAGTATAGAATCAATGTGTCTACATGTTGCATTATTCATCATGTCCATTGTCAAGGATTCTTGTTAGACTCAATGTAAAATTGATGTTTTTTAAACACAATAAATTTGATCTAGGAAGAGAGAGAGACAAGTGGGGAGAAAACATTTTTAGTAAATACTGAAAAACTGGCTGTCTAATATAGACTAAGGGAATTATGTAGGAAGCATAGAAAAACTAAAATCAGTAATAAATAACCTTAGGAAATTGAAGTGGATTACACCATAATTCTACACTTAAAGTAGCCATTCCACAATTCTAAATTTCTACACGTAAAGTAGCCATTCCATATTTTTGCAAATCCAGGGGAAGTTAATGGTTTTTCTGTGGGTATGTATATTCTTGAATATTGCAAGCTTGATGCTTTCTGAATATCATGGTTAATTCTATCACTAATCATTTGTCCCACTTGTTTACGCTTCTTTTTCAAGGTACGTTTGATGATGGGATATCCTTCAATGCAACAAAAGTCACTAAATGGGATATGAGGCGACGGCTTGTATATGTATGCAAGTTTGCAACAGATGCTCGACCATCCAGAGGAAATTTGAGGCAAGTTTTTAACTTTCTTATTGGTGGAAAAAGCGTTCATGGTCTGGACACCGGAAGAGATGAGTTATTGGAATTGGAATTGCAAGGGCACGTGAATGAATGAAATACCTTTGGTCATTCCTTAAACTTTTTTCAAACTTTATACCTTTGATTTTGCATTGCGCGGATGTGAAACTATTCCAAACCCAGTTTTTAGAGAATTGTTGTATGCCTAAGTTTTTTGCGAAATTTGACATCTAAGTAACATACGATGCCTTTTAGGCTCTGGTCTGAATACACATTCTGAGATGTCTATGATTAGATTATAGACCCTCGTGACGCACGGGCTGGACATTCAGTTTTACTGGATAAACTTATGAATTAATAATTAATATAGAACAATTTAAGTATACTGGAAAAGTTTACGAAAGTTTACATCCTCTTCTATACAATGATGTTCATGGCATAAAATAGTTATGTTGAATAAACCCGAATGTTGGGTTGGGATAGATATAATATTAGCTCGCATGCGACTGTGATAAATTATGTGCTAAAATACCCATGTTGGTGGACTTGTTAGTTATGTGCTAAAATGTTTTAAGGATGCTTTTCCTCTAGCGTGATAAATTATGGTTGTTTTAAATATGCTTTTGGTTCTTATAAAATACTTTTTTTTTTAGTCCCTGTAATTTATTTATTTTAAAAAAATAGTCCTGATAATTTTTTTTGGTCTTTTTATTTTGTTCTAATCTTTTTAATATATTTGTTTTTTTTGTTTTAGTCTTTATGATATTTTGTTCATTTTGAATTAGTCTTTTTGAAAAAAAATTGATAGGGACTAAAAGCAAATTATATACATATTATAAGAATAAAAACAAGAAAAAATAAATATGTTACAAGACTTAAAACAAAATAACAGAGACTAAAATTAAAGAAAAATTTTACAAGGATCATTTTAAAAAAAAATAATTTTATAAAGACTAAAATTAAAAATGCAGTATATTACAGAGATTAAAAATGTATTTAAGTAGATTTATATCGACGGACTTGTTAGTTTCCATGTATTGATCGCTTTTCTAATAACTGATTAGCTCCTCATCAGGTGTAAGTTTTGAAGTAATAAATTAAATAAGTACATGTGCTGACAACTTACATTTTCGTATGAGAATCTCCTTGCTTAGGATCAAGAAGAGCTAGAAGTTCACTATCAGGAGGAGCTAGTTGAGAAACTCATACAATTGACGAGCTGCGAATTTATGTACATGTTCACTTAACATTTTATATGAGAAATACATATAAAATGTTATTTCGAGTGTTCATATGGTGCATATATTTCATCATTGAATATAAACTATTGTTATTACAATTTAACGCAAACATCATAAAGTACATCTGCTTTTAGAAATATAGTTTAGACAAAACAGATTTAACCATGATAATGATGTTTACAACAAGCCCAAAATGGGAGTTTACCAAACAATTAACTTTTAAAAAAATCTCGTCTTTGTTCCATTTCCATGCTATATAAATATTAAAATTGTTATATACAATATATGCCAGAATAAAATTATTTTAAAATTAAAATTAACTTATTTATTAATAGGATTATGTTTCAATCAATTTAATATTTGCTTATGAAAATTTTTTTTCAAAATTTTAATCTCTACAGTGTCAATATATATATATATATATATACTATTTACACTGTAGAGATTAAAATTTTGCACAATATATGTATAAAACAAAACTTACTTAATTTTCTAATTATAAAAATATTAATAAAATGGCCAAAATAACATCCGAATTTATTAATAACTAACTTAAAAATAATAAATATTGGAGAAGAGTTCTAACTTCTAAGGATCTATGTGCAATCGACATGCTACAGGGAAAAAAAAATCATCTGTTGTCTTAAGGTGACTTATTCATGTTGAGGGATTACAGTTGCTTGCTATTGTGTGGTGAACACAAGAATGTGTTTCCGGTGAACTCTCACGATGGTTGTTGGCGTCTCCAGTGGTGGCACCTGCAAGGACTCCAATGCCTACGTTAGTATGAATCCAAGTGTGAGTGAGTATGAGAAAGAGTTTGTGTACCTGGTGGCTGTAGAGTCCTTTATATAGTGTGTTTTAGAAAGAAATTCTACTAGAGTTAAGTACCACGTGGTAGTGTCACGTGACAGCGTGTGTTGGGGTACCTACCTACACGCATTTTTTGCCGTTAGACGCTTCCCATGCTGTGCCGGAATAAAGGTGAAGGTTCGCCGGGATAGAAGTAGAGTTAATCCGGGATAGCATGGGTTTATGAGCTGGGATACCCGAGGCTATACTAGTTGGGATAGGTGACGTGGGAGGCGACTTAGATCTGTGTTCGAGTAACCTCCAAAACACTTGTCAATTTATTTCAACTGAATTTGCAAAACAAAGCAACGTTTTGATGACATGCATGCCTTATTATTGGTTGGAAATATATTTGCAGAAGCAGAACGAGAAACCTGCGTATGATCAGAAGAAAGATGGCATCAAATCAAATTGTCAAAGAATGATATTCTTTTGTACCACGCATATTAACATGTCATTTACGACTTTCAAACAATTATTATGTAATTAAAATAAACATTCTTTAATCCTATTACAAACCATAAAATCATACAAAGAAATCTTATATAAAATTTAAATATGATAAAATCATATTAAAGTAGTGTCTCTTTTTCTTAATAAACATAAAATAGATGAAACCAAAACAAATTTATTTAATATAAAGCTTTATTGCATTAGATATATAAGGCATTGTGCATCATTTTTATTGTTATTTAAATATTTTTAAGTCTTTATGTATTAAATATTAATTCCAATATACTTCCGGTATTATATTATAGAGTAAATAGAAAAGTTTCCTATTCCAAGCTTTCCTTCAACTATATTTTAACATTCAATGATAAGTAAACAAAAAGTAGAAAGATGAAATAAATAAAATTATTATATCATTATTTAGATATTATATAATAAAAATATTTTCATTTCACTATTTGAATATTGGACAAAATAATAAGAGTTATAAGTTTATTAAAGTAATTTCATCCTATATCTTCATTCATATCAAAGAGAAGAAAGATGCGAGTATTGAATGCAATGAAACGGAATAAAGTTCATGATGTTTTATTCCATTTCCTTCAATAAAAAAATCAAACAATAATAATTGACGGCATTTCATTTTGTTTTCCCCCATCTTTTCTTCCTTTGACATAACCGTTCAGGAATCAAGACCAAATAGGAAAAAATGAGTACTGATCTATACTTCATTATAACAAGCAAGCCCTAGCTAGTTGTCACTTGTCATGAAGCAGATTCTTTTTGCCAATCAACTCTGTACAGCAGGTTAGGAGAAACGCAAGCTGAAGTGATACCAAGTACCAATGGGGTCATCAGAAAAAAAGGGTTTGTTTATAGATCAACTCTACAACTTCATTACCGTCTCTTTGTCCTTCTCAAGATTGAAAAAGATTAAAGAGAGTCGGATTATTAGGAAATTAACGGAGGCCTTTGCTGACGTTTTCTCTTTGATTTCAGATCAACAACTATGATTGAAATGTTATCTTTACTATTTCTACCATATGCAATTTCAGTCAGGCTGTCGGCAACAACTTGTGCAGGAGATGTTTCCTCCATTGACAAAGATCTGCGGCGCCTTCTAAGAATGTGGCGCGCTACTTCTCCAACCTCTTCATTGGTCATTACATCCCAGAGTCCATCACTTGCCAAAATTAAGCACTCATCCTCGTCGGTTCTTGCTGTGAAAGTTATTTCTGGCACCGGGATAATCCATGGCCTCAAGTACCGATCACCTGAAACATTATCCATAAGCAAGTAAATACAGGACTAGTCATAGACTTGGTTCCAAGATGTCCAAATCCTAATTCAACTTGGAAGACTGTCCATAGTTTCTGCAACTGAATAGCGCAAAGAAAAGAATAAATGCAATGCACTAGATGCTACACACATGTATGTTAGTAAGTATTCAAACAATTTTAGATCGTGATGTTGCTTCCCTATTTACAGATAGAACAAGTTTTCAATGTAAATGCAAATGTGATCGCTGGAGTATTTATAATTAGGATAATATGAAGAGAAATACAAGCAATAGAGATAATCAGGCATGAAGACTATATTTAGTTGTTATTGTTGAATGTGCTGGAACTTTTCTTGTATTTAGTGGAAAGTTAGATAGCTTCTACTAAAATTTCTAGAGAACCCTTAACAAAAAAATTTCTACGTACAATTCTAATTCTCTGGAAGTTTTGAGTAATATCAAAAGAGAAAATGATCTAGACATAATTATTATAAGCATGTAGAAATATGATAGGCTGTAAGATGAAGCAGATAAATAGGTCAACCTTGTAACTCTATGAGGTACCTCAATCAAGCACCCATATGGGCTTTGGCTTACATATTGGTCCCTACAACCCGCAATACCCGCGGATTGGGACTAGGAAAAATGTAGGCCCATTTAAATACGATTTTTTTTTTCCCTTGATCTAAGTAAAGAGTTAGGATCCACTAGTTAATGGGTTGATTAAGACCGGAATTTTTAAGAAATATATTTTGCTATTTATTTATTTGTTCACTTTTACTATTTTTTTCATACTTTTATGTTTTTTCTAGTTTTTAAATATTTAACATATTTTTTATTAATTAAACGGACTAATTAGTTAACTAACAAGGCAAAGAGAGCTGAACACGAGTAAATAATTTTATGTACTCGTTTGTTTCACGAGCTAACCCGATCTAACTTATTTAATGGTAGTCTATTTTAGACTAGGCCTATACGGGGCCAATTTGGCCCATATGCCAAGCCCTACCTCCAACTCACCCACCTATGTTTAACAAGAAGAACAGAATTATGTCACATCTCTAACTATATCATTCTCTTCTTAAAATTCTATTCCTCTAATCATCGTATCTCTTCTCAACATCTGTCAACTACTCTTATGCTGGTGTCAAAAAAACTAAAGATGTAAACCATAAATATTAAAGTAAAAGTTTGACACAATTCAGTCAGAATTAACCAAAATTTAAATATGATTACTGAATGAGTCATGAGAACTATTCATCAATCCAAAAGTCAATAACAATGCGACTCAACTCATTCTAGTTAAAGAAAATATTTTCCACGTACCTACTTTTCAGGAATTGTGACATTAATTCAGACTAACACAAGGAATATAGCTAGAGTTTATCCCATTCAAATTTCAAAGGGAAAGTGATCCTAACGGTTAACTCTATTTACTGCAGGCAAGCCTCTTGCTGTCTAATGGTCATAATGTGTGTGTGTATATATGAATTTGTGAGGGATTGGAGTATCCGCATCCCATTCATCCAAGATGGCAAGAGTGATAGTGAGAGTTCTTACAAATAACCTCTTCAAAAGTGAAAGTTGTATTTCTTCTATATTTTGAGGGAATTGAGAAATATTGTAAATTACTCTTGTTAGGTAAGATCAAGAGATTCTCTTGTATCAAGAAAACAACATTGTAACCCTATTTTTAATAGTCGAGATATTTTGCTAGATTTAGTCCAGTGATTTTTTTTCTTACTCACATTGAGAAAGTTTTCCACATTAAAATTCTTGGTTTCATTCTTCAACTCTCATACTCATTCCATTTCTATTTAGTACCTATTTTGAGTTTACACTGAGATAATTTGATCTATTAATTCCCAATTGTGGGATCTATCATTTTGTATAATTCAAGATACATGGTGTTATCACTCGTGATGGAAA
This sequence comes from Spatholobus suberectus, assembly GCA_004329165.1. Taxonomy (NCBI): domain Eukaryota; kingdom Viridiplantae; phylum Streptophyta; class Magnoliopsida; order Fabales; family Fabaceae; genus Spatholobus; species Spatholobus suberectus. Next base: position 81,746,763 of record CM014733.1, read on the forward strand.
CAAGCTCAAGCTAATTGCTGAAAAGTACTCCTATTAGAAGCAGGTGATGGAAGGCCACCTACAGTGCAAGGATTTCTTTATAAACCAAATACCCATTAGAACAAGTTGGAGGAGAAGACTGACAAAGGTTGTGACCTTCTGAATCATAAAATTGTTGCTATGATTTTGAAATATATTGACAAAAGCTTGTTCAAATATGCATCGACTTATACCAATGTGTATGAGTTGTGGATGAAACGTGTATCTTTGATTCAAAAGAATACTTTTAGAAAAAAAGCATATCTTGTTAGACAATTGGTAAAGTTGGAGTATATAGATAGTCAAAAATGATCAAACATTTGAATACCTTCAAAGGAATTGTTAATTGGCTAACTAAGGTAGAAATGAAGAAAGATGATGAATTACAATTTCTTCTACTTCTAAGTTCTCTACATAAGAGTTAGGACATTCTAGTTGTCACTCTTAGTAACTCTATACTAGAGGAAGGCTTAGCATGGATGCTGTTACAAACAGTCTACTAAATGAAGAGTCAAGGCAAAAGGAAAGAGGCTTAAGCAATCATTTCGATGCCAATCTTGTTGAAAATAGAGGAAGGGATGAGTATTGTGGTAAAGGAGGCCATGGGAAATCACGAGGAAGATCTAGTCTTGCACCAAAAGTCTAAGTTGTATTATTGTGGCAATCCAGGCCACAAGAACTCAGATGTTGGAATAGTCCACCCTAATTAGATTAAATTAGAAAGAAGGAAGATAAAACTACTATGACAGTGGCTTCAAACAATAAGAATGTATTACTAATTGGAGAGAAAAATTTATGTAAATGTTGTGTTTGATGATTGCATTTGAATAGTTGACTCAAAAGCATCCTTCCACATTTCCTCTCATGAAGGATTCTTCTCATCATATAAAAAAAAAGACTTTAGTATGGTAAAGATGGGCAACCACATCACAAGCAAGATTGTTGGTACTGGTGATGTAACTTTGATGATTGAAAATGGAAATAGGCAGTGTATTACTGGAGGTAAGATGCATCTAAACCTTATTTAAGCATTAAGCTAGACGAAGATGGAATTATAAATCAATTTGATGCTGGCAGATGAGAACTCAATAGATGAAGCATGATTGTTGCTCATAAAAAGAAAGCTCCTTGTATGTTATGCAAGAAAAGATATGCAAAGGAGAGACAAATGTTACTCAAGATGCAGCCAAAGAATTGTGGCACAAATAATTGGATCAGATGAGCAATAAAGGTTTGGAAATCTTTGTAAAAAATCATTTTCCAAATATAAAAAGGCATTCACTTAAATCTTGTAAAGATTACTTAGCAAACAAACAACATAGAATATCCTTCCAAAGATCAAACAATGGAAGAAGAAGAAACCAGATTTTGGATCTTGTTCATTCAAATGTTTGCTCAACATCTAAAAAGTCCCTTCATGGGTACCCAATGTTTTGTTACCTTCATTGATGACCACTTTAGGAAGGTGTGTATCCATTGATGACAAAAAAAAATGAAGTTCTTCAAGCTTTCAAGGTTATGTTTGGCCCAAATTTTTTAACATAAAAAGTTGGATCTAACATAGCCTTTTCATAAAGTAGATTAAGTCTACAAAAATTTCACACAATTCAAAAATTATTTGATACTTCTATGATATAATATTTAAAAATATAAGTAAATATTTACTATTTACTATTGGATTACCTATTGGAGAATGTCTAAATAGTGTAAAATTATATATATATATATGATCATTATGATAATATTACATGAACGAATGGTTGGATTGATCAAATTCACTTTTGATGAAAAGTTATTGGAGATATCATTTTACTAAGGCTATGTTTGACCCAATTTTCTTTTGACTTAAAGGTTACTTTAAAATTAAAGCTCAAAATAAGAACTTTAAAATCAAAGTAGAAATTATTTGACATTTTCATTTCTTTTAACTTAAAAGAAATGACCCAAGATAAAGGGGAGAGAGAGACGGGAGAATGAGGAGAGAGAGTAGGAAGAGAAAGAGAGTAGAAGAAGAGAAGGATGAGAGAGAGAGTGGGGATAGAGAATGAGGAGAGAGAGAGAGAGAGTTTGGACAAAGAGAAGAGAAGCCAACTGTTTTTTTAAAAACTCCTTCACCTAGCTTTTTTTAAAAAACTACTTATTTTCCTATTCCTTTATATAAGTTAATCGACTTAATTTTTAAGAGTTTTTCAAAAAATGTGTTTGACCCAATTTTATTTTTTAAGAGAAAAACAACTCAAAAAAAACTGAGTCAAACATAACCTAAATTTGACACCTAATGTGATTTGATTCTATCGACATCTCTCTCTGTGTATATATACAACTTACGGTTTACATGCCTTTTATTTACTTCTCCATGGATGCATTTTCCCCTTGTCATCACTTACCAGCTTCATCCTCTTGGTGTGTTATCTCACGACCATCTCAGACTCATTTCAAGTAACAAAACAAATTAGAAGGTTTTCAACTCAAGCTCAGATCCCCTTATTTAACGTCCATTCGCCCATGGTCCCATTTTCAGGCAGCTAATGCAATGAGTTTCTGTATCTGACTTTTAATAACTTATTTATGGTGACACCAGAAAGGAAATGATCATTATACAGGAGTATAGATAATTACCATAATCACAGGGTTTACATGATCCAAATCATTTTGGGAACAATCCCTAATTACTAGACGATTATAGCCGTTTGCATTCTTTATTACGTCATATCAGAGAGATTATTGGCCATATTAATGTTGAAAGGAACTTGATAACTTAATCAATTGTTCAAAAGAAGAAAACATTTGGCAAATTCTTAACCTATGATTGGGTATGAAGATAAATCAAGGTACCTATGGCCCTGGACATGGCAAGAACACCAAACACCCTAGCTCCATTCCAGTTTATGACTTTTCCTCCTCCTCCTTCAATTCTCAAGAGTTCATCTTGTCTATCCGGCTGTACAAACAAGGACAATGGTATCTCAATTCCGTTAATGAAAAAGGAAGGGAGTAAAAATACCTTTAATAACATAATTAAATTAATAAATTATAATATTATATATAAAAAAAATTAAAATCAATATGTACAATTTTTTGAATTTTTTGAGTTACCCTTCATAGATCTGTGCCTGAATGTTTTGAATACATAGCTGCATAGGCGAGTTTTTTCCTTTTGATTTTTAATGATCCTCTCATGAGTTACAATTATCTCAGAATTTCAAAAGCAGCACAGGTGAACTGCTTTTATCTTTTTATTTACGTAATTATTGATAATAAACTTATCTTCTGTACATGCACGTGAAAACTAAAGAGTGGATGACAGACAAAGATAGCTAGCCTTCTTTAATAAACTGACACAGTGCATAAAATTTTCCATTTTCAAGAAACCTTAAACGGAATACATGACCACATGGTCGCAGTTATATCAACGTAAGATATGTGGGTTATGACTAGACCTTACCTTCTGATCCACTGTCAAGGGGATTGTTTGTGTCCTGCGGCAAAGAACTACCCTTGAGTCGCCGCAGTTGGATGTAATAATTTGGCAACCAGATAGAACTACCACAGAGGCAGTAGATCCTACCATTTCTGGTGCAACTGCGTCTGATAAGATTTCATTGTCAGTCCTCTCAAAACTGTTAGCAAATACGGCTTCCCACCTTCTCTGCCATTCAGTTCCACCTGCCATTTCTCGGTCCCACTCCTCTGCTATAACATCGTGCATCCGCTTGGCACAAAACTTAGCCACCTAGGATTAAATTACCACAAAGTTAGGATAATGGCAAACTACTCATGACATACTCCCGTTCCATTTATAAGGTCTTTAATTGAATCACACGAATCAAGAAAAGAAGTTAAAATTAGTTAATGTATTGGTTCTTGAAAAAATTATCACAACATTCCAAGTGTATCCTTATTTAAAGTCAAATTTTACTGTCATATTAATTGTAGAAAAATTAGAAAAGTTAAATAGTCATGAAGGACATAAATTAAAAAAAAAAATAACGAATACGTTTACAACTTGTAAAGAGTCTTGTATTAAGGACTATCAAATATTACTAGAAGGACTCTTATAAATATAGGATATGAGGGAGTATTAACTATTTAACTTCATCTGGATGGCCAGATACTTTCTGGCTAGCTTTTTGTGTTATGAAGACCACGTGGGACGAATGCATTCGACTAGAATCAAAACTTAATATGGTTTAGAGAAAAAAATAGAAAAATTAGCCATCAAGGGAAAATTTTGGACGCCTTTCTACACCAAAATGTTATACATCTATAATGGACCTCCACGCCTCGCATTTTGGACAGGTATTACTCCTCCCTTGTACAAGGGGAAGGACGTTCAGAGTTCATTTGCCCTTCTTAATCCATATTTGATATCATAATTCTGAAATAGATAGCTATAGTCAAAGAAATACTCAACTAAATACGCAAAATAATAGGTGTTATTGTGTTAATGACATAATTACATCTACCGTGAATTTAATACAATGCTAAATAATCATCCAATCTAACATGGTATGCTATTTAATGAGAAAATTCAAATTACCTCATTTTCTTTTCTAATACCAAAACCCCCCATCATTTTTAATATCCCTAGAACAACTACTCACAATCTAATAAGGCATCTTCATATGAGATCTTAATCTATCGACCTCCTCATTTTAGCTTAAATGTACAAGAACGAGAAAGACGAGACTTACCGCTAAAAAGTTATCTCATTTTCTGGGGAACTAAACTCTTGCATCAACGCTATATTATGGGCTCCCCATTTTTTCCCCACAGAACTCACCTTGAAATTCTGTTGCACATACACTTCAAATACAAATCAACGATACAGCTACCACAGAAATACAGAGAATAACATACACTGATACTAGAGATTATGCTTTCCGTGGTTCAGAGTAGGAAAGACATAAAAACGGGTAAAGTTAAATGACCATTTGTTGACAGTTCCATAGTAGACGTTTACTTAAAGCTAATAAAATTATGGAAATTTATTAGGTACCATTAAAGGTTTGGGACCCATACATTTTCGACCTCTGAATTATATATACAAATTTGTACAATAGTTGTCCGATGGGTAAATAACATTGATAATCAAATGGGAAACCAAACTTTGAGTTCTGAGGGTTATCTAGAAGGGAAATAATTTTTTCATGCCTTCTGCTTACGCAACTTTTTACACCAGTTTTCTTATTTGAAGACCAGTTATAAACCTCACATATGATGATTGGCTTCATGTAACTAAACATCCCCAAAAGTAATTCTAGAACAACAATATTCTACTGAAAAAGAATCCCTAAAATTATAAATGCAAAATTGTTAAAAAAAAGCATGAATCTTATCTGTAGTGAAGTGTGGAGAGCATAAATCTTTTTCTACAAAAAGAAAGTTCCACATAAACTTTAACTGTTTGATACGCAATAAAGAGAAAATAGTTTTATATATTCGAAGAATAATGTTTCTAACTATTGAGATTTAATCTTTGAATTTAATTTAGTAACATAAACAACTATGTTGTTGTGCCATTTATTATAATTTATTGGAAATTGGTATTCAAAAGAACATACCAAAACTTTTCCAGAATGAGGCAGACCAGCCACGACCATCATCAGTCAGCCCCAATATAACATGCCAAAAGTAGTGCAAAGGCGCACAATGAAGCGTTGGTCCCACTTACTCACACATGAATAATATACCTTTCTTTTCAACAAAAAGCTCATCCTTCCATCCACGTGGCCCAACCTTTCCCTACGATTCTCGCTCGTCCTCCCCAATCGAGCCACCCGAACATAGTAGCACTCACTAATCATTATATTTCTTTTCACAGCAAAATAATAAATAAATAAAATTATATAATCATATCAACTAATTAAAATTATTTTAAATACAACCTTTGAAATAATCATACATAACGATCCGTAATTAAATGTTATCAATATATTTTAGTTAAATTTAATAAATAAATGCGTTATAATTTTTTCAAAACAGATTTTTTTAAATAATCATAAAAATACACTTATTTTTTTTTCCATCTCATTTTAAGCGCCCCCCCTCTTTTTTCATATCTCCCTTATCACGTTACCATTAGTTATTACATTTTGCACTTTTTCTCTCCACTTTTATTTCTTTTTTCCTATCTCCCTCTTCTTTTACACCAATCCATCCCTTATTGGGGTCAAGGTTTACACTTTTCCTTTTTCTTTCAAGCTAGACTCGTCTCTCGAACATCCTATAATGCTTTGTTTGAAGAGTGAAATAAAAGGAAAGAAATAAAAAGAAATGAAATAAGATTGATAGAAATAGAGAAGAAATAAAATGAAAAATATATGTTGTTTAGATAGATAGAAATAAAAGACAAAGAAGTGAACAAAGTTCCTTTCGCTTGTTTAGATAAATGGAAAAAAGAGTAGAAATAAATAAATAAATTATATATAAAAATATTTTTATAATAATTAAAAATATATAATTTTTTAATATAATATTTTTTAATGTAAAATTATTTATTATTTTTTTAAAAAAATTATATTATAAAAAAATTAAATTATAAAAAAAATGAGAGAGATAATTTTCCTCTAATTTCATTTTTAAAATGAGGAAAAATATTTTTTATGGGTCCCGTGAAAATAATTTTCGTCTTCTTATTTCTTTTTTCAAACAAACAATAAAATTTAATATTTCTTTTTTTATCTCTCCTTTTTTTATTTTCTTCCACTTTATTTCTACTAAAACAAAGATAAGATTAACTCTCTAACCCTTCATTTGGTATCGGAGAAGAAGCCAAGAAAAGAAGAGAAGTATGGTGATTGTACTATTTTCCTCTTATTTGATATCAAAGAAAGACGACGAAATATTTAAAAAAACATGTGGGACCTACCATTAAAATTTTCTTCGCAAAGCAACGAAAAATTGCATAGAATTTACTGAACACAATGGGACACTCTTCACAAAAATAATATGTGTAAATCGATTTACACAGGCTGAAATCGATTTGTAACTTTTTTTTTGGTATCTGTTTCAAAATAATATAAAATGGTAACAAAATCGATTTGCATTTAGGCAAATCAATTCTGCTTCTCTCGTCGCTTTTCTCAATCAGTTAATTATCCCCCCACCCCCAGGCCCCAACGCTTGTTTTATATAATTATAATAATAATAAATAAATAAATAAAAATAATATTAATAATAATAAATAAATATTACTAATAATAATAAAATAATATTAATAATTTCAAAAGATTAACTTCTCATTTATTTATTTTTAATTTTTCTTCAACCAAACAACCTTAATTTTTATTATATTTTTTACCTATTTTCTTTTCTTTTTTTTCTCTCTTTCTCTCTATTTTTTTCTTTTATATCAAACACAACCTAAAAACCTTTTGGTATGCCACGACGTGATGATTTGTCTGTGATAGAAACCACGTCAGATCTCAGTCACGCTAACCAATCCCCATTCCTAATTTGTACGAGTACTGTCTTGGAAGAGAAAAGGCACACACCCCTATTATGCACGGTCGTATTTACGTGTCACAGCAAAATTAAAAGCACCGTGAATTTATTTCTCTCCGTATGGACCACTCTGCCTATAAGCCTATAACACGTGGCCCTGCTAAGCAACACACCCACCAACCACATTCCCAGTTTAAATTTAACGAGCGTAATAATTCCGATATCATTTTTTTTATTTATTTACAGAAAAATAGTACTATTTTTGGGAAAAAGAAAAAGTACTAATAATTAAATAATTAATAAACATCGATACTAATTGACCACATAAATAACAACTGAAAAAGGAATAAGTACATATTAATCAGAACGCCACACCCCCTTTCTCTGCCCAGTCACCATAACCAGTAACACCTCTTTCAAACTTCAATATATAAAAATGAAAACCGAAATTTAGCGAAAATTATATAATCTTAAAAAAAATGAAAGAAGTAGGTTACGTGCCTGAGAGCCACCGTGGCCGTCGTAAACGCCAAAAAAATGAACGGGAGCGATCTCGCCGGAGGGTCTGGAGCCTGGAGCCGTACAACCGCCGACGTGATCGCACGTGCGAGACATGAATCCCGGAATAACGGCGACGGCGTCCTCCATCTCTCTCCGCCTCCCAATCACCGAAGTGTGTCCCCAACTCACTCCCTTGTTACTCCTTCCCACGCACTTCTCCCTGGCAGCCGGCGCCTGGCCGCCATTGGACCCCGCACGGTGGAGCGGTGGCGGCGGCCCGAGAACCGCCTCGGTCACCGCGACGGCCGGAATCTCGCCGGAGCCGCTGCTGATGGAGGAAATGTCACCGGAGCTGGTGAGGTTCCTGAAATCTTCGGTGCTGAGTGTGGAGGAAATGGCGGAGCCCGAACTCGTGGACGCGAACTCCGAGTCGAATCGTTCGAGTTGCTCGTCCCCCTCCATAACGCAACGGTGTCGTAGTTGAGAGTGGAGGGTTAGAAAAAGAAGAGAGGAGACGATAAAAGGAGTAGAAAGGAGAGATGATAAAGCGACACGTGTGAGGAAAATGTAAGTTTTGTTGATGGCACACGCATCTATTGTGAATTGTCAGTGGGGAAAGAAAGGAAAGAGAGAGGCACGAGCTGTTTGTAATCGTACTCACCTGCCTTATGCTGCGTCTCCACCTGTCCCCTCCATTGATCTTCCTTCCACACGTTTCTTTTCCTTATCACGCCTCTTTTCAATCCTCTGCTTCGCACAACCCTGCACCCGCTTTGATCCCACTCCTTCCCCGCTGATTCTGTGGCTTATGATTGGACCGTCCTCAGAGTGTCGCATTCAAGTTGCATGCACTGGATCGCTGCCTCTCTGTGTGTGACGTGTGAGGAACCTATGTACGTAAGCAACGGTACTCTGTCTTTTATTAGAGAAGCGCCAGGTGGCGCGTTGTATTACTTTAGGGGCCTACTCGTTTGGTAAAATTTGACGTGTGAATTAGTTGAACTTAAATGACAAAATAATAAATTCTTTTTTTGTTTTCCAATTTTCTTATTCGGCATAAATGGCTGTCTTTTTACAACAAGTACAAGGAAAGATGGATGAGTAATTTTGATATGATTTGACTGCGACAAAAGAATTGATCGTTCTAAGCTACAACAAGTCTATTACCTACAGGTGTTCACTCTTCTGAAATTTAATCCATCGCCGTGTGGAGTGTGGACTTCAACAACCAAAACACGAACAACGCGTGGTGATTTCTTGGGCAAGGGAGAAAGAGATTAGATGGCTCAAATGCCAATTGGAAGAAGAATCATCAAGAATGCCTTTTCAAGGAATCATGAATCCCTATCAACTTAGGTTAGAGTATTTAAAAATTAACTACAGTAAGAAACAGCTAGTATAGTAATAATCCATACAAAAAGTAATATAGATTTAACAATACAAAATAAATAAATAAGTCTTAATCATGAAGCACCTTAAATTTGTGTAGTCCACGGTGCAAACTTGAAACCAGGTAGGAGGTATCTGCTTTACGATTGATTCTATTTTTTTTGTGACGAGGATGTGTGTGTGTGTGTGAGAAGGAGGACGGTATGGGTTAACACGTGGGTGTATGTGGAATGGAAGGCACCATCCTTCGTCCACTTACATCTCCATACCCTTGAGTGCAGTGAATGATTGATTGGTGCTTTCCACGAGTCTTGGGCTGGGAAACCCCCCCGAAGACAAGGACCTCGAAGGCAGAGATTCCTTTCCCTCCCTCTATCCAATGACTGATATACCCCTCACCCCGTTATCATTCTCCTTTTGAAATAATGCTGCATCTGTGTCAAAGTGTTCGGCAATTGATGGCATGACTTTTTGAATCGACAATGATGTTGAATATTACAGTACTTTAATTAATCACTTCTATACTAATATACTGTTATTTATAGCGAATATTTTCCAGCAAATTCTCAACTAATAATGTCTCAAACAGTACAGTGTTTTATTAATAAAGTGAATTACGTTCTTACATAAATATTTATCAGATAAAAATTATTATGAAAAGATTTAATTATAGCCAATTGTAAATATCCCCGTAAATTAATCTTTCAATAGCGTTCGACGTAATACAACGTAAAAAATTAACAGATACTTTTCTTTTCAAAATACAAGAAATAAATATCCTTAAAATAAGATTAATTGGTAACCACTTTTTTATTCATGTTGTTTTAATGAATATTTTCGGCAAGTATATCATGTGGTTGCAAGTAATAAACTATAAAAATAATAAGAATCAAGTATCATTTTCAGTTAATTCACAATTTATAAAGGCAATTTCAATAGAGGAGTGTTAGTAACATATTCTCTCTTATTCGTTAAAATTTATTTAAAAATACAAAATTATGAGTGAGTTTATTAGATAAGAAGTAAGACTTACACAATTTTGAAATTTTCACAAAAATTTCAATCAATATTAAAAAGTGTGTAGCTAGAATTTCTATTTTAATATGAACCATAAAGGATTATTTGTGTATTTGATTTGATCAAAGAAAATAGTAATTAAAATTAAATATAAGTAGTAAAGATTTCTTTTTGAATTTTTCTTTTTAGAAAACATGCAAACAAGAATGCAAGAACGCAACAAAAATTGAGATGAATTACATTAGAGAATGTTAGGATTACGTTTCATTCTATTTTGCCTAAGATTCCTAATTCAATTTGAATTTTCATTTTGTCTAGTGGAATTTCTAATTTATTAAAATTTTAATTTTTTAGGCAATTAAAGTTTTACCCATAATTAACAACTTTAACTCCTTAGGTGAAATCAAGAAGGAATAAACATTAAGTTTAAAAATCTCTAATAATAGCGCACATCTAATGACTATTTATAGCATAAAGGATTATTCGGTTCTATATATCAGAGCAAATTTATAAGGTAAACTCACATTTACAAACTAAATTTAAAACTTTTTCAAAATCATTCATTTTTAAGAAGCTTAAGAGGACAAGGTCAAACTTTCATTAAAATTCTGAAATCAAATATCCATAAGTTACATAGGAATCCACCTAATCCCAACAAAAGAGATTTAGCTACACATAGAAAAACAAAGAGAACTCCATAAACCCTTCCTAATCCTCTGATTCCCTGTCCTTTTATATGTGGGGTTAGATAATTAGCACTAAAGAGTAAGGATGACAAACTAGGTCAACATAAGTTAGGTTGGGTTGAATCCGTTTTGAGAATTGGTTGAAAATCTCAACCCAACCCAACCTTAGGTGGGTTACAGGTTGGGTTGGATTGAGATGAGCCACTATAATTTTAAAAAAATGGGCGTAAAATAAAAAATAACATAAATCATCCAAACATTATCACAATAACCATTAATTAGTCCATTAAAGCATCCAAATATTTGAAACATCAAATACATATATATCAATGACCTTAAAGGGTCAAAACTAAAAACATTAATACTTTAGTTTATTAACACCAATAAATCAACAACCATAAATAAGTTTCAATGGCTTATACTGAATACAAGATTTTTTTTTAAAGAAAGTCAACCCAACAGGTTGACCTAATTCAATCTGCCCCCAACTTACTCAATAACACAAGTTGGATTGAATCCATTTTGAAAGTAGGCTAAAATTTTCAACTTAATCCAACTCATTTAGGGGGTTTAAATAGTTCAACCCAATGAGTCCAACTAATTTTGTCAGATCTATTAAAGAAAAATGTCCAAAACTCTTGAAGGCTTCATTCTGTTCTTTTGGAATGCTCTTTTAGTCTCATTTATTGACTCATTAGAGCTCTAGTTCCCACTTTTATTGCATAAAAATAAAAACACAAAAATGTAAAAAAAATATTAATTAAAATTCAAAAAATAAAATAGATATAATTTTTTGCTATAATATTCTAAAATTCTTTTATTTAAAGACAAAACGAGTTAAAATTTAAAATAGGTAACTTAAAATCTCCTAAAAATATTAGAAAAAATGAATAATTCAAGAGATTATCCGTAACCTACTTTTTAATTCAATCGATTTTATACAAAAACATTTTCGTGTTAATGAATGTTTTCATAAATTATGTTTTTATTTTAATAATTTGTTATGAAACTATTACTAATACTAGCGTGTAACAATTTAATAATATTAAAATTTACTTTATCAATATGTAAAATTATATTATATTATATATGGTTTTATGAATATGTGAATCGCCTTTCAATTCCTAATAAATATTAACATTAGTACTTAAAGTTGATTTGATGAATCTAAAAATGATAATATTTTATTAAAAAATAACATATTTATTATATATAAAATATAATAAATATTTTTATTTTCAATAAACATTTACCACTTTTGGATGTTTAAAATCAGTTATAAGGAGAAAATAAAAGTAAATAGATGTTTTTTTGGTATGTAAAAAAAAAAAATTGGTGATGGGGAGGGGGGAGTTGGTGTCCTAGTCTAAGTCCAAGGTAGAAAAAGCCTTCAGGCTTAAAAAGTGTTTACAAGAGTACTCACTATCAGAGAATTGATGAGTGATCAGGTAACACCCATTTGGTGTGGCTAAAGATTATAAATCTCAAAGAACAAAAGAGGACTTCCATAGAGGTAAGTCATTGTATTGATAAAAGATACAAAGAAAGTGTGTATGTGCTTTATTTATAGAGCTAACAATTATTTCTAATAGATTAATAACAACTAATTAAAATTTCTAACAAACTAACAACTCTTAACACCCCTTTGCAAGGTGATAAATGGTATCACCACAATCACCTTGAATTACAAACAACAACAAAAATGTAAAAAATAGTCTCTTTTTTTTTTTTTTACACTTATTGATATAAAAACAAAAACAAAATCAGTAGCCCAAACTAATAAAGCCCAAACTAGTTGGGGAATCCTTGCCCAATGAGATGTCAGGCAACTCAATAGTGTATGTTGCACACACTGTAAGATCAAAAAAAGGAAACAAGAACCTTTCTATCTAGAACACTACCAATGCCGACAAATTCTATTTCAGTGAGAGCAATGATGAATCCAATTGCAAAAAGGAATGGCGACAAATTCAATTGTAGTGGGGAACGAAGACGTTGCTCCAAACCTTGATATAAGTATCAAATCCTCTGTGTACCTCCAAGACATGGACAAGCTTAAGCGAGTTTTCAGTCATTTCAATGCCAACGACCATAACAAGATCTTTGATTATGCAACAACAATGCCGTTGAAGTTCGACTACTCTTTTGAGTAAGTCAATGTCTTCGTCCTCGTCACCGGTTGCATCAAAGATCGATCTACTCAATCTTCTCGAACGCAACTGCAAGAAGATGAAAAACAAAGAATCCACTGAGGTCGAAGATATAGAGGTTGTCACAAAGGAACTTTGCAATCGCTTTGACAAAGTTGTATTTTCTAGTACTAGATGCACTGTAGAGGAGGTTGTTTTGCCTTAATTTGAGCAACATGTCCAAATTGGATTTTACCTTTAGCTCCGCATCTATGGCCACCATGCCCAAGTTTGTCGAATACATGAACGGCATTGATCACAATGTAGGAGAAGAAACACAGAGATCAATGTCAGTAAACACCAAACGATCTGGTTCTAGATCTACTGGATCTTGATGAACGAGATCAACATTCTTGAAGAGATAATTGACAAACTCTTTTTGCTTCTCGATGATTTTGGAGACCAGATCGGAGGTGGCAAAAGAATTGCTTCGGACTGCCATGAATTTCTCCATTGCTTTAGTTTTCTTGGACTCTCTCTCATCTTCTTTTGCAGCAGAATCATCTCCCTCCATGAGAGAGCTTTGATACCATATTAGAGAATTGAAAAGTGATGCAGGTAACACCCATTTGGTATGGCCAAAGATCATAAATCTCAAAGAACAAAAAAGGACTTTCATAAAAGTAACTCATTGTATTGATTGAATTGATAAAAGGTACAAAGACATTGGGTAGGTGTTGTATTTATAAAGCTAACAATTATTTCTAATAGACTAATAACAACTAATTAAAATTTCTAACAAAGTAACAACTCTTAACACTCACATTTACCTTATTATTTTGATGATGCCCTGTTTTACATGATTCGCTCAATTGTATTTTCTTGCGTACATTGATGTTATGAGAAATGGTAGTAATATATATATATATAACTTCACGTCAATTGATCCATGTGCTTGGTGGTTGAAATGGTAGTAATATACTCTTTGGTACATTTTTTAAGACATTGTTTTATTATTGGTTTAAATTTATTAGAAATTATAAATTTTTGTGGATCTCATTTTTTATTAAGTTTAATTACTATGCATTGTCAGTGTAAAAGTTTTTATACTATCAACCAATCACAAATCACTGTTGGTATGACTTTTAAGGTAATTATTATAAAAGTCAACAAATTTATCATACATGGTGGTTTATGATTGGATGACAGTGTAAAACTGCTTTACACCTTCAGTGCGTAGCCTATTTTCTCTTTTCTATTTAATGACTCTCATTTATGATTGTGTAATTTCTAATAAATTTTAATTAATAATTAAAAATATGTTAGAAATTGTGTTGTTAATACTCCTTCTGATCTTATTCTTATCGCCTAAAAAGATAGGGGAAAAGCAACTTACGAGACGTTGAAATTAATTTGTTTAGTGTACTTTTAGGTATATTAGCTTGTTCACTTGACATTATAAAGTATTATTAGCTCTGGTCCAAAACTATTAATGTCTTAGTTTTTTTTTATTATTATTACAAAATTATTAATGCTTTATAAATTTCTTTATTTCAAGTTTCAATAATAATTATTTTTTTTACACATATTTCTATTTAAAATAATTAAATTTGATTCTTATGAAAAATATTATACTTACAACCTATTTTAAAAAAATATTTCAACAAACAACAAACTACATTTATATCGTATATTAAATAAAGATATTTTAGACTAAATGCATTAATATTCTACAGTTATTAAATATTTCTTAATTTGTATGTACTAATCTTAAGGCTTAAACATCAATATTTTTAGAGTGGAAATAGTTGTAACTAATCTAATTATCTAGAATAGCATATATAACATATGCAAAACCAACATTATTAAATTACGCCACTAGGCCTGGTCGTTAACTTAATTGAGTTGAGGTTACGGATTATTATCTCATCTAAGGTGTTATTGATCAAATTGATTTAAATTTTATACACACACATGTAATGTACTCCTTTCAGCCGATATTTATAAGGGAATTGTAATTTATTTGTTATTATGTGTGATTTATTTGCTGCTCTATTTCTTATAATTATGTAAATATCATTTTAAAAGGTTGACCTTGACTAAATTAGTATTAAATTATCAATTACGTTAATTTATTTCATTAATTTTCAAATTAAATATAATTTTGGAAATTATGTAAAAAAATTTAAAAAATTAACAATCTGTCAAATAAATCTAAACTAAACCGAAAGATATCAATTTGGTTTGGCTTGAATTTGATATTAATTACATTCAAACCGAACCATATATTATTTTTATATTTGGTTTGAATGATTTTTTTTTTTTGTTTAAAATTGAATCAAATCACACCATGAACACCCATAACACTGAAATAAGTTGTAAGTAGCAAGTAAAGCGAGGAAAGAAAGAAAAATTAATTCTAACATTTTTTTAAAATCTAAAACAATCATATCGGATACCATGATAGATATTTAATCTACTTCTATATTATAAATTATAATCCATTTGGTCGGTTTTAGTCATGGATAGAACAATTTTTTTAAACCAAACTTGACCATAACAAACAATCTAATATTGAATTTTTAACTAGCTGACCCGTTAATCCAACCGAAATTGTCCAATAACTTATTTTGCTTTCTCGGTTAAGTTGGGATTGGGTGGGTCATGAGTATGTGTCCAATCTTACCCAGCCATCTCAAACCACTTTTATTTTATTTTTATAACATACTTGATCTTCTTAATTGTTCCAATTAACCTTCTTTTATCTTCATTTTTAAATTAAATTTTAATAATTTTTTTAAAAGAAATTGTTAACAATTAAAAAAATCTCATATCATAATTTAAATTGTTTATTATAAATTTAAATATATTTTTTCTATTCAAATATATTTATTATAAATTTTAATTATATAGTTTTTTATCATGTACAATGTACAAACTAAAGTTCTAGTTAATCTAAATAAAATAAGTTACCGTAACAAAGCTCACAATTGTCACAGTTTTAAACCTTTTAAAATGAAATGTATATCCAAAAATATAAAATTGATAGCTGTTAGATTAAAATTTTAAATTAAAAAAAAACATATATTTGTATAACATATATTTTTTCTAAAATTATGTGTATCTTTTATGAAAAGTTATTCTATCTAAGAAAAAATATTTATAGGTTTAATTACCTTTTTGGTCTTTACAATTGAGCAAAATTTACCTTTTGGTTACTATAGTTAAAAATAATTTGTTTTAGTCCCTATACATACACTTTTATACCGGTTTGCTCCTTGCCATCAAGTGCGTCTTAACCCTGTGAAAGAAAATCGTTACAAAATAAAAATTGGTGGTGAAAAACCACCACAAATTGACATTTTCTGGCCTTGTCTATTTAATTTGTGGCGGTTTAAAACGATAGAAACCAAATCGATATTAAAAGTGCATGTATAGGAACTAAAACAGATTATTTTTAGCTATAGGAACCAAAAGGTAAAGTTTGCATAACTATAGGAACCAAAAAAGAAATAAAACCATATTTATATTAGTAAAATTTATTTTCATAAATAAAAATTAACTATGAAATCTTATTTACGAGAAATTAAACATATGTCATTTAAATTAGAGTTTAATTGCTATGCACTGTCAATATAAAAACTTTTATACTGTCAACCAATTGAAAATCAATTTTAGTGTGACTTTTAAGGTAGTTATTGTCAAAGTCAACAAACTTATCATATATGGTAAGTTGTGATTGGATAACAGTGTAAAACTATTTTATACTGTCTGTGTATAGCCTATTTTCTCTTTAAATTATCCATGGTATCTATTGATAAATACTTGTAGAGATTTATTGTCTTGATTTTCTTATTCCATTTACATTATACTTTCTAATAAAGTACAACCATTGCTTTTAAAAACACCAAATCCGCATTGAGCACACGGCCAGTTTCTAAATAAGTACGAGGGGGTAAAAATGTCATATTGGTTTATGAATCATCCATACTTACTTTTATTTTTTCAAAGTTTTCTTTGTTACGTTAAGTAGTTACAAAACTGTGCCTTTATTGGTTCGATAGATTCAGAGGATCACAAACTTGGTTTGATTAATCATGAAAGTCATCGGATTAATAGTCAAGTAATCACATATTAGTTGTAAACCCACTCGCATGTTTGCCTTAAAACAAATTATTAAAGTTAAAAGACCATCATACTTTGTGCTTATTGTGGCATAACTTTTGGATCTATTTTTCCCTCTGAAAGGGGTTGTTTAACAAGGACATCTCACACGTTTGCACAAACGTGGCAATCTCCCATTGATGACGCAAGAAGTTAATCTAATTATGGCCACGTGTTTAACAATAGACGGCTATGATCTTAAGATCATCTCCCACGATTTTTAATTCTTCACGCATCAAGTACATCCTTTGAACCATTATTGTTTCGATTAGACCCGTTGTTGAAATTACCCCCTAATCCAGGTTTTGCAGTAGATTTATTGACGCGCACATATATATAAAACAATATTTTTTTGAGAAATAAAACAAGATTATTTGCACAAGATGTGAGTCAGTGTATATCTATAATAATTTTTTTATAAATGATAATTTTTATTTAAATAATTGCTCAATCATGTTAGGCACAGATTGAGGAAAGAACAAGGATAAGCTCCAATATATACAAGTGACCTATTAGTAGATCGTGGCAATTCGATAATAAAAACTCAAATTAGAAGTGTTAAACGGTTTATGAAAATCTTAGGATGTGTTTGATTATGCTTTTTTTTTTCTTTCAGAATTGTTTATTATAGAAGCTATTTTTGAGAGAAAAAGAAGGGAAAAAAAAATCTGTTTAATCAACCTTCTTTTGCAATCAGTTCTAAAAACTACAGATAGAAAAATCTATTTGGTAAATTTGTTTTTGGAATATATTTTTAAAGTAAAAATGCTGAAAACTATTTTGATTGGTAATTTTTATTTCAATTTTCATTTTATGATTTCTTTAATCATGTAAAAGAATTCAGATATATTTTAAAAATCAAAACAAATCATATTGCTATTGCAAGTCACTTGTAAGTTTGCCCCAAGAGATTATTATATATTCAGATAAAATTTCCTAATTAAATGTATATTATGATTTGTCAAATATATAAAATGATTCTTGTAGTTCCCTTCTATAAAAAAACGGTATTCTCATAGTTTTGTATTTTAAATTTGTTTAAAACAATAATAAAATAAAAGTTCTAAAAGCACATCATCATCAGGAAACATGTTTCCAATTGCATTGATTTCAATATATATGTTCAAGTGGATCTTATTCCTTAAGCTGTTTCTGATCTGTCTAATACCGGCAAGTTATCAAGAACAAATTGACCATAATGCTCTGAATTAGTAAAATTTGCGGCAAACGGAGAGTAACAGGAAAACATAAAAGGTCTCAACTTGGTACAACCCCAGAAGGGGAAAAATAATATTGCCACCAGGACAGAAAACATAGTCTGATAGCTATCTTATAAGGCCCAATCCCTGCATTCTAAATCAAGGCTTTCATTTACAGCCAGCTGAGAAAATCTCGTGGCATCTTTATGTGAGATGGTCCAGAGATAATCTTGTCTCTTAAGTATATGGTCAGGGTTCAATTTTTATGTCTGTGTATATGAAAAAATATTTATTACAAAAAAACAATCTTTTAAATAGATTTCAGTACTTTAAAAAATTAGTACGTAACTTTTGCCCAAGAGATACCTTAGTTTCCCCAAAAAAATATATAGAGAAAAAAATACATGCGACAAATGACAAGAGGCTTCTTCTAAGATAAACATTGTTTGGTTCCCACACATGACCATAGGCTTCCTGTAAACATGGTTTCCTGTATATTTCAAGAAAAATAAAATTCAAGTAGTATTAATATCACCATTTTTTTGATTATTGAAAAATGGTCTTCGACTAAATATTGAGGAATAGTCTTTTAATAGACTATTTTCACTAAGTGTCAAAATTTGGTTTTTCCACTATTCTGATTTTGACAGGGTTGTGATGGAAAACTTGAAGATTTGAATAATCAAGACTATAGAAGTCATCAACGGTAAAGATTGAAAACAAAAGCTATCAACGGTGAAGATTTGTTAGAAGATTGTAAAAGTTACGAGTAGTTGGGATCCTTTGTCTATAAATACTAGTTTGTACCATGTAATAAGGTTTGGACATTGTAAACACCCTATATATCCTAAGTCCTTGACGTTCACAGATTGACGGGTCACTACAATGTTCCTAACCACCTATTAGAGTTATTATGAAATTTGTCGAAAGTATTTGTCGAAAAAACATACGCGAGGATAAGTTATCAAACATGTGCTTCCTTCGATAATATTCAGATTTTATCGAAATACCCTGTTCGACATAATCAGAACTAGTATGCAAGAAAGTTACTCGAAAAGTGTTTAAATAGAGAATCTTCAAGGAATTCGAGTAAAAATCCCTCATTCGAGAAAGGAGTCAAAACATGTTCGAGGAAATACTTAAGTAACGTTCGACAAAAGATCTCGAACAAATCAGAAAGACGTACAAAGGAGATCATAATAACATTGGAAGCAGTTACTACTAGAAGACGGTTCTGTACAGATGTCAGCATATTATTCATAAGTTATTTACATGTTGTATATGTGTCTTGTTGTAGTGATTTTACCGTTGGATAGAATGTCTATAAATAAACGACCGTGTAATCATTTTTCTTTGGTTTCGACCATTTACACAAATCTTGTACACCACACACGCTGCACATATGGCTATCGGTCCTAAGGAAAACATGTATGTTCTAACCCACCTTTTATTTCAATACATTTTAGTTGTTTACAATTACTATCTATAATTCTTTCTCTTTTCGATAATCCCTTCTTCTTTCAATAACCCCTTCATAATCTAGTTTTATTTTTATGCTCGTTTGATTACTCTATAATCTCTCTCGAAATCATATATTTTCATATATTACAAATGAATTTGACATCAATTCAATTTGTATCACGAACATAATAGATTCGAGTATTATATAAAATTATTGATAAATTATGAAACACCAATCAAATTATTCTCAAGTTGAAAGTTTTAACTACTAGTTCTAATAAAAGAATATACATTAACACTTTAGATTCTAAGTTGTAATGACCCAACTGTCGCTACTAAACAACCCTACTAAACATACATCATATACACCTTATCAGGTGAATAAAAGCATAATATATCTGTATATAAGTCATACACATTAATTTAGAGATCCATCTATCACTCCTGTCATCATCATGCATACACAACTATGGGATAACACCAACCCATATTAAAGATATCAAAAATATACATCATCGGGGAAGTGGGATACAAAACTCACTCTCTATAGTTAGTCAATCTATACAATCCCATCAAAAGAATATAAAGAAACTGAACCATAACTAAAGCAACGAAACTTGGCTTTCCTAAGCCAAACATCTCCAACTCTCGGCTCCATCCTCAGCTCTGAGTCGCCGGACCCACGGATGCCTCGCCATCTATTCCCACACTATAAGACATGATCATCACAGGCACAACAGCAACAATAGGACAACCAACAACAACAAAACATGGC
Source organism: Spatholobus suberectus (assembly GCA_004329165.1). NCBI lineage: Eukaryota > Viridiplantae > Streptophyta > Magnoliopsida > Fabales > Fabaceae > Spatholobus > Spatholobus suberectus. The sequence continues at coordinate 81,767,548 of CM014733.1, forward strand.
AAGGGTAAGCTTACTACAATAATGGCATAGCATATGATTATGGAAATCATCAACAATTCACAACATTCAATCATAAGTATATGACACACCATCATATATCTAGAGATCTCAACATCTACATACAGATGTACATGTATAAAGCAATCATTTACGTGGCAAAGAGTTCTTAATCCAGAACTCTATATCACAACCAATCTGTCACAACTATGTCAATGCATGATGACACGACTCTCGAGAGATTTACAACATATCAGACAATCAGCCAGGTCTCACCCCCTACTGTGGCCTATCTAAGCACCATTCAGGAATTGTCAAACTCTGATCTGTGGATAAGCTTAGTGGTTTGTCAGGATAAGTGTATGTAGGTGGTGGCTTACCGCGACACAAGGCTTACATCACCTTGGCCTCCTGCGGAGTCGCCCATCCACTCATCCTCGAAGGCCCATCGTTAGTTGCCCCACGTCTTATCTAGCACTAGGTTGGAGGCCTATTTGAGTTCCAACTCTGGTCACCATTCAACTTACGTGCCTACCCACACCACGGCATAAGGTCCATCGTCAGCTACCTCAGCCGCCAACTATGCATGAATGCATGTACTACATACCATCAACCATTCAACCACAACCAATAAACATACAACATATATATGTATATCAATACAACTAGTGGCAAAGAGGTCCATCATCAGCTACCTCACATGACCACTCACATCCATCAACACCATACTAGCTCCAATCCGGCCTCAATCATAATCAACAGGTAAGGCCCTATCTAGGTAGCCCATCCCGTGAGGAACAATATCATACATAACAAGCGAAGGTCCTATCTAAGCAACCTTCCACCTTAATGACATATCCAACAATCAATTCATAGTTTAAAACCAAGACCCTCTTTGAAAACCATTTAGAAGATTGACAAATCTTGAAATTCATAAAAATCTTTAAAACAATTCACTTCTTTAATTTAAAGAAAATCATATCCCAACTGGACAACTCTCCATTATGCTCAAATAGAACCTTTGAAAATGTATAATACCTTTTTATATGTGTATATACAAAATACTTCGCGTTTTGAAATAAAAACTGTGAAATCTTCAATGATACATTCAGTTTGAAATAACAGATTATGTACTACAGTAACAGATTATGTACTATAGTAAAAATGCATCAAAATTCATTTTTTAGCAGGGATAATTGATTATGGGTTTCCATAATCGATTATTTCCGAACCAAAACTAGAAGAAATTTTTCTGAAACCCAAATAATCGATTATCAAAGTCCATAATCGATTATTGCGGAGCCAAATTCACGAAAACTGATCCTGGAGCTCCAGATAATCGATTATCAACTTCCATAATCAATTATCTGCGATAGGATTACGGAAAAACATGATTTTCTGCAGCAAAAACTCAAACTTTCATCCCCCAAACTCAAATTTTCGAATCAATGGGATTCCAATATCATCAATCCACCTCTACCAAGCTCATTCACAACAAATTATATAATCAATTCAACATTTCATTACATAAATCATGATTTCTCATTCAAAAATTCAAATTTCCCCCCTAAAACCCATTTTCATTCAAAATCTCACCACAACCATCATATAATCCAAATTTGGCCTAACCTAAAGTGATATTCACACACAATCATGTTCATACATCACAAATCTAGCAAGAGTAAGCTTCCTTTACCTTTTAGAGCTTCCAAATCCGAGCTTGGGGAAGGGAAAACATGAGATATGCAGAACCTTGAGCCAAACTCTGTGAAAGTAAGGCAATAACAACTCTCTGATGCCTAGAAACGGGATTCCTCACTGGATTTGGGTCTCACACTTCAAGAATCTCACAAGAGTTAGGGAGAAATTGAAAGAATGAGAGAAGAAAGTGAGAGACGTGAGAGAGAGAGAGACGGGAAAATGAGAGGTTTATAAGAGGATAAAGGGGTTTTAAGACTTTCCCTGGCCTCACAAGGGCTTCAGGCCCACCAACGCTCAGGGTCCGTCTATTCACTCTCCAAAACTCACAACGGGTCTTACTTAACTATTTTTCTTTCAACAACCTAAACCAAAATCAAGAACACTCTCAATTTGGCTCAAACACATTTGTCTCAGTTCCCTAAACTCATATAGGAATTCTAAGTCAACAACATAAAACTAACAGCACACAATAACAATTAACAACAATCTATTTATTTATTTGTTTTAAACACCATAATCACATATTAATTTTCACTTTTAGTTATTAAACCACTAAATCATGCATTAAGAAAAACACGGTGTTACATAAGTCCCATTTAAAAATCTTTATTTGTTGATTAGAATATCTGTGAGGAGTTATCCATTGAGAATCGAAACAACTTTGATTTCTTAGAACAAATTTCCACCATCAACACCACCATTTCAATTCCAATAATTTACATTTATGAAAATCTCTTTCTCCCTCCATTTCTTCTTCAAACTTAACTATTTCATTTCTTAATCTCCATTTCTTCTCTAAACTTTACTTTTTCACTTCTTAACCATCATTTCTTCACTAAACCTTTGACTTAATCACTTCTAAGCCCCACTTCTTCTTGAAACTTAAACTTTTTTAATTTCCTATACTTTATGTTTCTTGCACTTTACAGTCTTTCTCTTTTATTTGCAATTTGTTCTCATGATCAATCTTTGAGATTGATAAAAATTTGACTATAAACCTAGGGTAAAGGGCCTATAAAGAAGGATAAAAGGCCTCTAAAGGAAGTAAATGTTTCTTTTCTCAAATCTAAACCATGGGATTATGTTTGTTGACTAAGAAGGTGCAAAATTTCACTGTCAACAAAATGGCATGCCAGGCAGGGCGTCTTAAAATGGGTATGGTGTGTTAAATTTTTATTATGGCCTTCAATTATTGGCCATCATTATTATCTTTAAAATCCTTTCCATCTATAGTCTTAATGGCCAATATGGATTGAATTAATTGCCCTTGGAGGGTAGATGCGCTCATGCTTTACAATACTGTAATGTTTTTGTTTTTAAATATTCCAAGAGGCTATATATAATACTTTTTTGATAGCCAATGGTTGGTTGATAGTAACCATTCCAATTTTAAATGTCTTTCAATTGATCTTGAAAAAACATTATTGATGAATAAAAAAAAATGCAATCACAATTTTAAATGGCCAATGGTTTGATTTAAAAGATTATTATGAAAAAAAAATACTTACAAAGAGGCCTCAAAGGCGCCTGATCATAAAGCCCTATGAAGACAAAATCAGCTGGGCAAATGTCGATTCTGATTCAAAGTTTTTGATGGCACTTAAAAAAGAAGAAAATGAATGAAATTATTGAGTCAGACAGTAAAGCCATCTTTGAATATGACTAGCAGGAACAATTGGTTTCGACTTGGAGGAATAAAAGGTCCAAGTTTAGTGGAAATAATGGGTAGATTTTCTTTTTAAAGTTAATTTCAAATCGAAGTCGAAAAAGAAAAGGTCGAAATAATTCCTTCAAAAAATCAAATTAATTGCGACAACTTCAGAATCGAAAGTGTAAATTTCGATTATCACCAATTATTTTGAAAGTGGAAATTTCAAGAATAGAAATCGAAAGTGGAAACTTCGATTATTTTGGATGACATTCGACTAGAAATATGGTTTTAAAAAAATGTCGAAGTCAAAATTATTTGAGCAGCAAGGATCGCTCCATATGGTGAAGAGAATTAAAAGAAACGTTCTTTTCGAAAAAAAATTGGCTAAGGCCTAATGCCATTGAAAAGAAATTTCGATTATTGAAATCGATTTATACCTTGAAGCCGTTGGAAAGTCGATTATTGAAATCTATTATGGCATTAAAAAATAATAATAAAAAGAAAAATTGGCCTAAGTGTTTTGAAGAAGGCTATGCCTTTGAATGTTCAATCGAAAGTGAAATTCGATTATCAAAATCGATTATGGTCTCTAAAAAGGAAAAAAATAGGCCTAATTATTTTGAAGTTACGCTTTTCAACAAAAGCATTGAAAAGTAAACATTTTCAATTATAAGTCAAAATTCATTTTGGCATTTAAAAAAAAAAAAAATGAAAATTTCGACTATCAATCACAGTGATCAAATGCCATTAACAAACAAACCCTTAATTGCTAAAATTCGTACAAAGAAAGTCATGAATAGTAACGAGATATCTTTGGTCTACTTGATTGAAACTTTAGAATATTAAGTGAAGCATTTTGGACTTTAGAAAGTACATCAAGACTTAAATATGAGTTGACATTGATATACACTTTACACGATGAATAAGGTCTTGCTTATACTAATAGATTATTTTTATTAGTTGATATATTTTGAGCTTGTAAAAGCTGAGAACTAGTTTTATTAGTTGATTGTGGATTTTTAAGCCAACTTCTACATTATGGGTTGTAACCATAGTTTTTAAAACAAGATTGTATCTGTAATTGAATTGAACTGATTGGGTGAAGAACCAAAGAAGCAAACAATAAATTAAGAACTAGCTAAAACCAGGTAAAAATCAGTATTAGAAAACTTGCTTGAACTGATGTTTTTAAAGAAAATGATTTTTTTGTAAGAATTTTATTCTAAAATATTTTAAATAAATAAAACTCGTGTATAGTATTAAATAATGTTCTAATAACTCAAAAAGAAGAGATTTGTTATCTATAGTAATCCTACTTAACTTGAGCAGGATTGTATCTTATAAAAGATATTGGTGGGCTATGGTCTCTAAAAAAAATAATGTTCCAATAAATTTGTATTAGTTTGTAACTCAATACTCCCTTCATTCTACAATGATGATTGATGTTTAAGGTTTTTTCACACAGATTAAGAAAGACAATAAATAAGTTATTTAGTGAAATAATTTTACTAAAATATTTGTGTTCCCCTTTTCAAAAATTGATTGGCATAATAATAAAAAATTATTAAGTTCATGTATTTATTTAGGACAAATTAGAAATAAAAGTATTAATATTTTATTGAAAATTGAAAACATTAATTAATATGGAATTGTTTTTGAATGCTAAAACAACAATTAATATGGAACAAAGGGAGTATATTATATAAGGCAAATGCTAACCAGTACCCTAATAAAAAAATGAAAAGTTTTGTTTAAAAAATGTCATTAACGCACATATAATGTAATTTTCAATGTATTCCTAATGTGAATTCTAATAAAAACTTTTTATTTTAAATTCTTTCAGTGGTTAGCAAGACCTATTATATAATATTAAAAATAAATATTTAATTATTATTAGTTTCATGTCAGTTCACATCACAATTGAATAAATGAATCGTGAACCGATGACTTCATTGATGTAATAACCCATTTGCTTTTAGACACATTGGTTGTAATTAAGGCCTGATTTTATTGGATATTTTTTTTATTTTTATAAGGTGAGAAAAACGTTGATTTTCGTTATTGGTTATTATTTAAAATATTTTTTTTTCAAAAGTGAGAGAATTAATCCTTCTCGAACAGTATAAAAATTGTGACAAAATTCCTCTGACAACTTTTCCTCCAAACTCACAACTGCGAAATTCTCGTTAGGTCAAAGTTGTTAACTTCTATTTTGTGGATGAGCACCACCCAACCCAAACCCATCCTTACTCTCTTCATCTTCATCTTGTTTCTTAGTTGGATTTGAAAAGGAACTGCGATTACTAGCAAAACACCTTTTTTTTTTTTTTTCTTCTAACAGTAAAATTTGTCCCACTGCAATTTTTTTTTTGTTTGAAAAAAATAAGAAGTCATGTTTTTACAAATTCAGATCCTCTTATGTTAGGAAATTATTGTGTGGACCCGTGGGGTTCAAAATTTTCACTCACATGTAGTTGAAATTAGGTTTCGATCCAAAGTTTATTTGTATTCATATATATACTAGTATTTTAGCATGTGTGTCGCATAGAATAAATGTTTATTTTATATAACTAAATTTTTTAATAAATAAATGCATCTAAATATATAAATTATACTATAATTAAAATTTGTAATAAATAAGCATTTTAGAGCATATAATTGTATTTTAGATTTATGACAAATACTTTATATTGTGATATAATATTATTTTTAATTATTGATATTTTTTTAAAAATATATTAAAATTCAAGTTAAAACTAAATATATTAAAAATAATAGGTCAAAAGATATAAGAAGTTAAGAAAAATTTCTAAAAACACTTTCATTGAAGAATGATAATTAAAAATGATCTCAGAGGGATGTCATATGGATATTAGGAGCATATTTGAATTTTGAAAAAAATAATAATATATATATATATATATATATATATTCGAAATTTATTTTGATATTCAATTATAGCTTGTTAAACCGTTCAGTTAATATTAAAAGCATAAAAGGATATACCAATGTTAAGAAAGTGAAGTCCACCTCTTCATGAGAGAAGAGTATTTAAATGAAAGTAGATGTGAAGAAAAGTGAGAAGAGTGGAGACCTGAGAAAGCAAATAATTTTACATGTTTATATATAAAGAAGGATTTATTTGTACTCTTTTTTTTTTGTATAACTTGGTTCCTCATAGAGATTTTAATTATTACAAGAAAATTTGCAATCTTGTAATTTATCAATACAATTAATGTGTAAATTATTCAAAATTTTTACCACTAGGCAATCCTAGTGAGTTTTATCACCCTTATTTGGTACCTTCTTTAGATATTTTATGAATTTATCCCTAAATCATGTTCTATTATTCTAATAATTTTTTATATTAAATATTAGATAATTTAGATATTCATAATTTAAACATTTGTTAAAATGTAATATAATAATAAATATTTATTTATATTTCAATAATATATTAAACGTTAAAATAAAACAGTATTCTGAAATATTAATTAACTTTTGTTAAATTATATAATTTTTTTAAAATTTAATTTATTTAATAAGAGGTATAGTTTAATTGATAACATTAGCCATTTATATATATATATATATTACAAGGTTTTACAAAAATGGGTGCGTCGAATATATGAGCTACGTGATGACCCTCGTATGGGAGTCCAATTTCCCTGGCTCCGGTGGTTTTTATTCCCTCGAGTTCTCTCCTTTTGTTTTTCTTTCTTTTTCTCTCCATGTAGTCATAGCACATGTACCGAAAATTAACTTTGTTTTCATGCGTTTTTTTTTTTTTTTAATAATCTAAACGAATGCATTTTTATAATTTATTTCTAGTGTTAATTAATTGCATATAAAAAAGTAACCCATATCAGTTATATAAGATTAATATCATCATTATTTTCTTTACCCCTCTCATTCATTTTTTATCATCAAAACGAAAGACGCACATTACTCTATAAATTTAATAATTTATGGATAATTAACATATTCTTGATTTTTAAATTATAAATAATAAAAAAAATCATTATTGTAAAAGTCACTGGAAAGTGTAAACATCACCCACAGCACGCTTCTGAGTTTTTTCCCCCTGCTTCGTTGTACTTTTTTTTTTGACAGCCTGCTTCCGTTGTATTTTTTAAAGAAAAAATTTAGATGTAATTCTATAAATACTGTTAATGTTGTTTTCAAATCAGAATAGGAGTTTCACTTCGATAATTTACGTGAAATTTTTTATTACGCGAATTACCAAGATAAAACTCTAATTTTGATTGAAAAACAGTACTAACAGTACATATAAAACTGCATCTAAGTTTTGTTCATTTATTAATTGGTCAACCTTGTATTCATTTTTTAAAGAATTAGAACACAATTTCTGGTCCACTATTATGCCTGTCTAAGGGCTTTGTTATTTCCACCCTAGTTTTTGTTATTTTCACTCTAACTTTTGTTTGTATTTTTTTAATTCTAAAAATACCTCCTGATGGAAACGCTTCATTATGGTAGAGGGGGTGCGCCCATCTGTATATAACGAAAACACTTTTTCGTTATGTATTTGGAAATTAATTATTTATATTTATTAAATTTATTTATTTTTTTAGGGACAACTTTTAATGGTTCAATTACATGTGGGTAGGATAGGCATTTGAATAGGTGCGATTTAGACTCTTGATTTATTGTGTGCAATCTCAACAATTTCTTTTTCTAACGCACAGGACATCGCTGTTAATGATTCTTTGATACGTGAACAGGGCATGCATTTGAATTGGTGCGATCTAAACCCTCGATTAAGTCAGCGCAATTTGGACCGTTTCTATTTATGACACAAAAGATATCACTTTTAATGAATCTCTGAATCTTGAACAAGACATGTGTTTGAATCGGTGCGATCCAAACCCTCGATCCAGTCGGTGTAATTTGAACCATTTCCTTTTATGACACATTGGACATCGCTTTGAATAATTTTCTGACGGCGTGAATAGGACACACACTTGAATCAGTGCAATCTGGATCCTTGATTTAGTTGGTGCAATCTCAACCGTTTCTTTTTTTGACGCACAAGACAAAGCCTTTAATTATTCTTTGATGCGTGAACAGTATCTGCACTAGTCTAAAAGAGATGTGTGCTCTGAAACACTTACCATTGTCTTTCTTAATAGTCATCTTCATGTTATATTGTTTCTTTTCCTTTGAAGATGGACAAATTTCTTGTTGTGGTGTATTATGATGGTCAGATGACAACAGCACTTGAAGGGGTCTTGTTTCGCTGTCCTCATGGTCTTGCTTTTCTTTGGGTCAATGAGGACATGACGATTGTTGCTTTGAAGAAAAAATTAAGGATGCGATCAAAAGTAGCAGAAAAATACTTGATATTCATTACTGTTAATCTATATCTTTACGGGATGACTGTGTTCATTATGAGTTTATGGACATTAAACACGACAAGGATGTTGTCCATCTTTGCCCAAACTCCTAAGCTTGCGTCAATTGAGTTGTACGCTACGTTAGGCAGATCTTCTGAAGAGATCCTTGTCCGTTTGCGTCGACCATGAACCGTTGAAGAGATCATTGTGTGCTTACATGAGCATGATGTTGGAACTAAAGACGTAGAAACGTCTAGACTCTGAAAGTTTTGAAGATAACAAACTTATTAATGTTTAAGTTTCTGCCAAAGAACTAATTTCTTTACAGCATACAAGCTTCCCTTAGAAGATCGTCCAGTAGACGTGTCAGAGAAGACCGTCCAGTAGACGTGTCAAAGAAGACCGTCCAATAGACGTGCTTAAAGAAGACCGTCCAGTGAACTATGAAGATGATCGTCTGAAGAACATATTCAAATATCTGATGCAAGCTTCCAACGATAAATATTCAAATGGCTAAGTTCTATTTTGAACGTCCAATTTATTTATGCTAGTCTTTCTTGAAACTAACATATTACTACTTCTGTGATCTAACGTTTAAATTGTTTGAAGCATTAAATAACATCAGAATCATTCTAGTGCAAAAGCGCAGCAAAATCAGATAAAGCAAGTCAACTTATCAAGCTGCTAAGACGATTGAAGAATGCTCAGAAAAGCAGACTGCCAGCACAGTCCTGCACCTTCTCTTTTAGTGCAAGTCTAAAAGCTGCCGCGCCTGATCACTCTGAAAGGATAGTTTGCACGCCCTTCTTTGCATAACGAAGTTAAGTCTTCACAACAAATCTTTTCTTTGAAGACTATATATGTATCAAGGAAGAACATCATAGTTGTGATGACACACATACGTGCCTGATGTAAAAACTCGTAGTTAACAAATTACTTATGAACAATTGATAGAAGCGTCCAGTAGACGATAACAAAAATCTTGTAAAGATTTTTAGAGTGTGCTTGAGCTTTATCTTTCAAATCCTCACTACGTGAGTTAATATTGTTGGTATAAACACTTGTTGTGTTGTGAAAGCCTGGAAAGGCTTGGTGTGAAAGAATACTTGGGTTAAGCAATTTAGGGTGATTGCGTTGTAAAGCCTGAAGAGGCCTCGAATAATACTTGTAACCAAAGGTTGGTTAGTGAATACCTTCTGGGTGAAGGGACTAGACGTAGCTTAGGTTGAGTGAACCAGTATAAAACTTTCTGTGTTCTTCTTCTCTCTATCCCTACGCTTGAAAACGTTTTCATACTCATTAACTTGTTTCGAAAAAGTTTTTAAACGCACAATTTAACCCCCCCTTCTTGTGCGCTTTTTCTATTTCACATGAGGTGTTAACAAGCTCTAATAGCCAAGCAACTGTTAATTTAAGTGAACCATAACGATGCACCTTGTTTACTGTTATTTGTATTTGTAGCAAATCTATGTAGAAGTGCCCTTATTTTATCAAATAATATTTTTTATATTTTGTTTGTTTGTTTTTATTTGTATCGCTTGCTATAATTATAATAGCGTAATAGTGATACCCATAATGCAATAAATGTAACACATATAAAATCTAAAAATATATACAATAAGGTCCGTACATAATGTATAAACTACTAAAAAAAAGTTCTAATAGTAAAAAACAAAAAATAAAAAGTCAATCATCAAAAGTGGTCGTCGTCCTCCGCCTCCTTTTCTGATAGGTGCACCCAGAGGTCATACCTGGTTGAGCAATGGCCAATGCCTCCCGCAACATCCTATCACGGTCCCTTAGTAGTAGCATGTGCTCCACAAGGCTAGCAACTCTCTCCCATTGTGCCTACAAAAAAAGAAATGTAAACTTTACCAAAACAATGTGTCATTAGCATCGTAAAAACACATTATAAAGATATGAATACTTACCTCGCATGAATGGGGGTTGTTGGATGAAGACTTCGTCACAGGATGATCATGCCTAGGCTGCTGTGGCGTAAGAATTCGCAGAGGGCCTCTTGCCATCGTAGGTATCAAATATGGATAAGAAACCTGGTAGAACCACTCAAGGTAGCCATCTGCGGAAGTCCATGAAGCCTTATACAACACAACGTGTGCCTCCCAACCCTCTTAGTCATCAAATTGGCTGACAAGCGACGGGTACTCAATAGGCAGAAGGCGAGGGATCCCTTGCATACAACCAAATTGCCTCAGGACCCTCTTTGGTAGATGGGCACGCATATGGGTACCACATCAGATGAAGCTTGAGTAGACAAGATCGCTTGCAATGGTCGAACGACCCTGTGTGTGTCATATGGCACCTAAACAATGTCGTCCATCTGTAACTAGCCTAACGCCTGCCTAATCCCTAGTGCAAGGCTTATGCCCCTTGTGACCTTCCACCGACAAAGGCAGGGATGCTACTCTGAGTAAGGGATGATCAGCTCTTTATCCACAGCAGTGAGGAAGTGCTCGTAAATCTACATTTGTAAACGACAATTAATAAATTAAATTACATAAGTAAAATAAACCCTAAACAAATATAAACCTAAAATACAACATCGTATCATCTGTAGGCTCATATATCCTCCAAATTGCGAAGTAGATCAAAGGTTGGCAACATTAAGCTGGGTGTAGAGGTACGCAAACACAGAGAACCCCATGAATATCTGCACAAGAGTGAAGCTCATGGAAAAGGTCCAAATAGCAGACCTAGACATGCGTTGAGCTCTTGTTGGCAAATATTGTGTTGTCAACAAGACGTAACAGATATGCTTGCATAGCAAATGTCATCTCCCTAGCTGCGACGCGTGCGCCATATGTGTCCCTCAACCATGATAACATCACGCGAGCTCCTTTCGTCGTCACAGCATATGCTTCAACATGTGTGAAATAGAAAAAGCGCACAAGAAAGGGGGGGTTGAATTGTGCGTTTAAAACTTTTTAATTCAATATAAATAAGTTTGAAAGCGTTTTCAAGTTAAGGGATAGAGAGAAATATAACATAGAGAATTTTTATACTGGTTCACTCAACCTGAGCTATGTCCAGTCCCTTCACCCAGAAGGTATCCACTAACCAACCTTAGGTTACAAGTATTGTTCACGGTCTCTTCAGGCTTTACAAAGCAATCACCCTAGATTGCTTCACCCAAGTATTCTTTTTCACTAAGCCTCTCCAAGCTTTCACAACACAATAAGTGTTTATACAAAGGTATGAACTCACGTAGTAAGGATTTGAAAGATTAAGCTTAAACACAGAAAATTTTACAAAGCTTTTTCATTATCGTCCACTGGACGTTTCTAGCAAATGTATAGAAAATTGCTAAGATGTTCGCAAGTTAGCATGTATCACAATCGTCTCTTTTTTTGTCGCTTCTTCCTTGGTGCATATATATATATAGTCTTCAGGGAAAAGATCTGTTGTGGAAGACTTGACTTCATTATACAAGGAAGGGCGTGCAAACAATGCATTCAGAAGGATCAGGTGTGGCAGCTTTTAGACTTGCATTAAAACGGAAAGCGCAGGACTGTGCTGGCAGTCTGCTTTTTTGAACATTTTTCATTCAGCATGTCAGCTTGATAAGTTGACTTGCTTTATCTATTTTGCTGCGCCTTTGCACTAGATTGATTCTGATTATATTTAATGCTTCAAACAATTTGAACGTTAGATCATAAGAGTGGTAATATGTTAGTTTCGAGGAAAACAAACATAAGTAAATTGTACGTTCAAATAAAACTTAACCGTTTGAATATATGTCGTTGGAAGCTTGCATCTGATCTTTGAACTGGTTCAAAGAGACAAGATTTTGCTTCGGACGATCATCTTTAGTTTGTTCATTGAACTGTCTTCTTTAGCACGTCTATTAGACGGTCTTCTTTAACGCGTCTACTGGATAGTTTTCTTTAGCACGTTTACTGGACGGTCTTCATTAGCGCATCTGCTGGACGGTTTTCTTTAGCACGTCTACTGGACGATCCATATAAAAGTAGCTTGTTTGCTGTGACAAGGTTAGTCCTTATGCATAAACTTGAACATTAATAAGATTATTATCTTCAAAACTTTGAGGATTTAGACGCTTCTACGTCTTGGTTCCAACAATGTGTAGTATCTAACTCGCTCATAAGTAATCCGATGGTGTCATCACAAGTGTAATAGGTGTGCTCACAAACCTTGTCTGTAATACGCAAGTGTAGGAGACATGACGCATCATCTAGGGTGATGGTCATCTCCCCTACTAGCAGGTGGCGGAACTAGTGTCCTTATGCCACCACTCAACAAACGCACAGACAATGCCCTTATTATCAGTAACATATTGTGCCTCTACAAGTGGCGTGAGACCTGAAGTCCGCACGAGTTTCGCCACTTACGAGTGCGTGGGCATCGACAATACCATACACTTGTGGCTAATTAGCCTGATCTCGAGAAGGGGCTGTCTGAGCCAAATATGTCTTGCAACATGGTCCTTATAGGACCTAAGTAGTGACAAGTCTACAGGACCTCCTCCAAATGGAGATCCAACAATGCAATTAGCCAAATCATCCTGAAGGAGCTTTGCCTCTGCCTCCTGTACTCCAGGCTCTGACTTGAGTACATCATCATGTACGTCTTCCTCATATTACTGTTGCTGTCTATTCTACTCTATAGCTGTTGTTACTTATCTAGCTTGCCGTGTAGATGCAATCGGCAATGGACGCCTAGATGTGCTTGACACATCATCTAGCGGATGGCCTTGTCCAACACGAGAGGCATTAAACCTCATACGTGGCACAATGAACGTGAAACAATAATAATCATTTAACAATTGGTAAATAATTAATAATCAAATATAATCAATATTATTAGTTAGAAATATTCTAAAAAAATTAATAAATTATTAAAAGATAAAAATAATTAAAAACAAATAATTTAAATTATTTAATTCATATAAATAATAAAAATAAAAAAATTACTCTCAAAAAAAATAATTTAAATTATTTAATTCATACAAATAATTAAAATAAAAAAATAACTTAAAAATAAATTATTTAAATTATTTAATTCATATAAATAACTAATATAAAAAATTATTTAAAAAACAAATACCTTAAATTATTTAATTCATATAAATAAATAAATAATTTAAAAAATGAATTAAATATTTAATTCATTAAAATAAAAAAACTATTTAAAAACAAATAATTTAAATTATTAAATTCATATAAATAATTAAATTAAAATTTTAATTTAAAAACAAATTACTTAAATTATTTAATTCATTAAAATAAAAAATTCAGAAAAACAAATAATTTAAATTATTAAATTCATATAAATAATTTAAAAATTACATAATACATAACGGAATTGCGATTCCGTTATGTATCTTCACTGGATGCACAATGGAATCGCGATTCCATTGAATCTGAAACTTAAAAAAAGAAAAAAAGAAAATGGGAAGTCAATGGACGAAGTCGAGGGGGGAAAGCGAAGGTTATCTCCTATGAGCTTTCGACTGGGGTCTGGGGTGTGGAAAGGTGAGGGCGTCCGTGGATTGAGGGAAATGACTGGGGGGTGTTGGGAGGGGAAGGGGAGACCGTCGAGGGAGTAGGAAGGAGAGGGGGTGGGAGGAATTTTAGATGTGGGAGGGGAGGGGAAGGGTTAGGGGTAGAAATGTAATCTTATTAGTTTTTTAAAAAGAAAAGGGTGAAAAGAGTAAATAAGGGTGTGAGAATAGCAAGGCCTTTGTCTAATTAGGCATATAGGCCCAACCCAAAAAATATGGGCATATAGCCCTAGGCTCTTATTGACCAGAAATAGCCTAAAAACATTATAGGCTTACAATTATCTACCAAAAAAATAAAAAACTCATAAATTGAAGATGGATCACTAATGAATCATGATACATAACAATTAAAAACTATCACACTTAAGAATCTTTTACACCAGGAAGACTTGAAAAAATATTTAAAATGTATCATAGTTTATAATTTTATATACAATTTATATTTTAAATAACATCATAGTTTACAATTTTATTAAATTAAAAATGTGGGCATACACCAGAAATAACCAAAAACATTACAGGCTTCTCATGACAGTCATGAGTTGAGGATGGATCACGCATGAATCATGATTCATAGAAATATAAAGTATCACACTTTACAATTTTTTACACCAAAAAGAAATGAAACCAAAAACTAAAAAGTATCATACTTTACAACTTTATATTCAATTTTTATTTTTTTGAATTGTTATTATTTATTTAAATACCAACGAAGAATCAAAAACCATAGTGTTAAATATGTTTTTGGACCAACATGGTGTGGTATAGTTAGGAGATAACTATACTCCTTAAACATATAGTCTGGGGTTCGATCCTAGATCTATGCGTATGAAAGAGTATCTGTTGGGAGAGGTCAATCTCATAAATGGATCTCCTACCTTGAGGAATTAGTTTTTAGCTCTCACCTAAAGGATACCCTAAGCAACCAAAAAAAGAATGTTTTTGGTCCTTCAAAAATTTGGAAAAATTGGTTTTGGATCTCAAAAGAAATTTTTGTTGAGTATAGTCCTTGAAATATTGAAAATATCCAATTTAAATCCTTATAGTAACTTCGTTAATATCTTCGATTAAAAGATGCCAAATCAGCTTCCAAGTGAAATATTTTTTTATTTGAAATGACAATTAATTTTTTTTAAATATAATTATGCTTAAGAGTTAAAAAATCGCATGTTAGGGTTTTAAAACACAATTTAAACCCTTTCTTGTGTTTTTTGTGAACTATATTGACTGCATAACAACTGTTTTTGCGACCAAATATTTTTTCTTGTGTTAGTGTCTATTGTTTATTTTTCAAATTGCAGACAATCACTGAGCTATATATTATTGTTGAACGATTTAGCAATTAAGTAGTTTGCAACTAGTTTAGTGACCAAAATATTTGGTCTCTAAACTTTAAATATATTTATGACACTCCTTTCCTTTTTCATTTTCCTTTCTTCTTCTTCTTCATCCTTCTGTTTATGTCATTGTGCCCATTTTCCTTTTTCTATGCCCCATTAGCCCCCTCTCAATCTATATTTAGTGTCATTTAGCTCCTTCTTGCCCTTATCTATGTCTTTTGCCTCTCTTTCTCTCCCTTTTTTGTTGCATTCATCCCCTTTCTCCCTCTCAATCTCTTTATATTTTTATTTGTAAGTTTTTTTTCTCTTTTTAGTTTTAGGTTTGTTGTCATTTGCCATTGCAACATCATCACTGCTCCTATTCTCTTCTTTGGTTGTAGATATGATTTTATTTAATTTTTATTTTTTCCCAAATTTTTTTTACATCTTTACATGCTATTGTTTCTCATTTAATTATTTTTTAGTTTTCTGTATAATTCCTTATTTTTTCTTTTGTTTCTATTTTTTTTTTTTTTACTTATCATTGTTTTAGACATTTGGAAAAGAATTATAATGTATATTGGATTGTATAATTTTATTATTCTGATTGGGTTGTATATTGAGTTTTTATTGTTGGCCTCTATTTTTGTTTATTCTTTTTAATTTTTTTGCCAACCATTTATTATACTTTTGTTTATAGTTTCTTGTGTATTTTTTAATTTCTTATTATTTTTAATTTTTTACTTTTTGTTAATTCCTTTTGTTTACTATTCTTTTTGTTTAATTCCTTTTGTCTTTTTTGTTTACTATTGTTTTGGTCATTTGGATTAAATTGGGATGTATATTGGTGTGCACTACCTTCATTTCTATATAGAAACCTGTTGAAAAATTTGTTTGTCGCTTTTTATAAGATCTATTTCAAATTTTCTCTTGCATTAATGAGTTTTTTTTTTACCAAAATACCCTTAATTACTTTACAATTTTTTATTCAATAAACAATAAATACTGTAAATTAATAAGATAAACTTTTTCTTTTTCTTGTGAGGATTGGGAAAGATGACTAATCACAAATTAATAAGATAAATTGTATAACCACTATTCTTTGTCCAAACATTAAATAATTAGGTGAAAAGTAATTAGTTGTAAAAAGTGATATGATGTGTAACACCCCTATTTTTGCATATCAAATTATTTTTTAATTATTCTGCATTTATTTTTGAAGAATCGGATGGGAATATCATAAATTTGATCTGTATGGTTATGCTTGTATTAGTTAGTAGTATTTAGTTTGGATTTTTAAAAAATTTTGGGAAATGGAGTCCGAAAAAGGGTAAAATGACTATTTTGCTCCTAGAAGGACTGGATAATTGAGAAAATAGATAAAAATAGTTAGAAGTGTCTAAAATTTATTTTTAAGTCATTTATGCACTTAGAATAATTAATAATAATTTTATAATTTTTTTTAAAATTTATTAAGACAATTTTTGTGAAATAACCAAAATACCCCTAATTGACTACAAGAGCAGACTAGAGACTTTTTGACTTTAAAGTATTTTGAAAATTTTATAGTAGGTATATTTTAATTATAAAATTTTTATTTTGGAAGAAGAAAATAGTGCAAAATGTAATACTCTTATTTCAGTTTTTCAATTATTTTTCTGACATTTGACTTTTTAATTTTGAAAAATTGGGAGGGAATTTCAAAATTTTGATTCTCACCATCATGCTCAAAATTTCAAGAGTTATCTAATCGTAATTTTTAATAATTTTTTCGAGCCGAAGCCTGGAAAAATTAGAAAATAACAATTTTGTCTTTATTTCTCAACATTAATGGCTGACATGAGAAAAAGATTTAATTGACATTAAAATGTCAATTTGAACTTGGAATCATGTCACATATATTAAAATATAATTTTGAGAATTTTTTTAGAAATTTTTTGGAATTCTTGTGAAAAATGACCAAAATGCCCCTAGGCATCCTATAAGCCAGCTAATATTGGTTTGACATCAAAAAAAGGTGAAAATCATAATTTCAGTTAATTTATAGGTGAAATATTTAATTTTATAATTTTTATAAAAATTTTGGTATTTATTGAATTAAAATGGATTTATTATGAATTTTTTAGCTTAAAAATACAAAATAAATAGATAAAATTTGAAATGAATTAATAAAAATTAAAATTAATTATTAGAAATTTAATTTTGATGAAAAAAAAATTATTTGTCAAGTTTTACATTTAATTGCATTTTCTTGATATTAAAAGTCAATTTTTTCAAATTTAGGCGATTTTATCGATATCGATTAATTTACCTGCAGATAAAATTGACATTTAGAAGCTGAACAGCTAAGGGTGCACGTCCACAACCTAGAAATAGCTGATTCATCACTATAATTTTGATATGTGTCCCTAAATTAATTAAAAATAAATAAATAATGGGATTTATGACATAATGGCTTATGTCATTAAAGTGGACACCTAATCTCATTTTTTCTCTATAAATAGGCATGCCTTTGGACAAGATTTTCACCATTCTTCTCTTCCATAAGCTAGAGAGCCTCTCTCTCTCAAATCTTCTCTCTTCAGAAATTTTTCTTATTTAGTTTTTATTTTAAAATTTTGCTAGTTTTCAACTAGTAGAATTTCTCTATCTAGAAGCTTTGTACTAACAATTCTTTCCTCTTCATCAACCACCTTAGAGGTAATGGGGGGAGTGAGGTTGGTTCTAAATTATTATCATTTTGCATGTTGGTAGGAAGGGTTTTCCCCTAAACGCGTTTAGGCTTAAGTTTTATTATTGTTATTATTGTTTAATGTTAAACTTTAATTTTTACTAAGTTGTTACTCTGCCCAAATTTAGATTATTAAATCATAATTACTAAATTGTTACTCTGCTCAAATTTAAATTATACTTGCTAAGTTGTTACTCTACTCAAATTTAAAAAATTAAATGTATTTATTTAATTGTTATTCTGCCAAAATTTTAGTAATTAAATTATAATTACTATGTTGTTATTCTGCTAAAATTTTATATGATTACTAAATTGTTATTTTGTTAAAATTTTGGTATAGTGCAATTTCTGCAAAATAAGGCAGAAATGTTGATTATACTAGTGCTCAAATTAAATGAGACCAGGGAAACCTCTGCTTGAGAAGTTAGGAATTGATAGTTTAATGAGTAATGTAAAGCAAGTGACATGCAGTGGCATGACACCCTGCTAAGGAAACTACAATTTGGTACGCTAAGGAATGAAAGGCAGAGACCCACTTGCGGAGGTCTTAGGGGTTGCATCGAATGGTGAAGATCCTAATGGCCAGGATAGAGCCCTTGAGTCGAGATATTCGCCTGACCAAGCTCGATAACCCTGACAACTGCTCAGCATTCCAGGATTGGTTTGAGAGTATACATCTATAAATGGATATCTTGACTATTATTTTTCTCAGTGATAATGAGGACTGTACCATGTGATGATGTTGAGAGAGGTATATGTACTCCCAGTCACTTCCTAGGTTCTGTTAAGAACTATTACCCACTAATGGAAAGTATGGATCCATATCGAGTCAAGGATTGTATAACATAGAATAAACTTTAGGTTCCCCTTTTATTGTCAATTGTTTTTTATCTGTATTGTGTGGTATAATTCCTATCATACATGTAAAAGTGATATTAGAACAATCACCTCATTGCATTATTTTTCATTTTTTGCATTATTGATCGCGGATAATGAAGACCTAACTATTGAGGAGGACCTATAGGGCTAGTCTGATAGTTTGTTATTTTATGGGATAGGATACATGAACACTGCTTTGACTAGGATCTTTTTGATGTACTGGGAATAAGTAGTAACTATTTTGATGTATATTTTGATCTCCATGTATTTCAGTAATTTGTTGATTATGAAATCATGATGTATAGTTTTATGATGAATACATATAGATTTTATTTTCAAATTGTGTTAAAATTTACAAATTTTCTATTATTAAAACCAAAGAAAAATTTTACTAGTATTTTTAAATAAGTAAATAAGTATGGGTTATGTTCAATGTGAATGGGTGTCACATGATGAGTCTAAAAAATTTTAAGAGTAATTTTGAAAAAGTAATATAAATTGTTAGCAAATTTAATATCACTAATTAAACTAACCAACTTTCTTAATTCTTGTGAATTAGTTAAAAAGGTCTTATATATAAAGACAAAGGGAAGAGAATTTTACTCTTTTGATTGAGTTATATATTGAATTGTTACTATTGGCTTCATGGTTTTGTTTTTTATTTTTTTACTTTTTGGCTTATTTTTGTTTCTATTTTTTAAAATTTTATTTTTTTATTTTTTTGCCTTTTGTTTAATTCATTATATTTATTGTTTTTTCTATTTAATACCTTTTGTGCTTTTTTTTTTGCTTGTTGTTTCGATCATTTAGATCAAATTGGGATGTATATTAGATTGCGTAATTTTACTATTTTGATTGGGTTGTATATTGAATTGCTATTGTTAGCCTCCTAATTCTATTTATTTATTTATTTTAAGTTTTGCTTAGTGTTTTTTAATTTTCCTACTATTATTTCTATTTTTTAAAAATATTTTTAATTTTTTAATTTTTACTTTCTATTCAATTCCTTTTATTTATTATTGTTTCTATTTAATTCCTTTTTTTTTAATTTTTTTTGGTTTACTGTTGTTTTGACATTTGGATCAAATTGAAATATATATTGAATTGTATAATTTAACACATGTTATCAATTTGTATATTTTTAACATTAAACATTTATAAAAAATATTTTGAATGATTTATAATCGTAAAACAATAAGTTAAAGAATATTTACATATAATTGTAATTGAAGACTATAAATTATTTATGGTGAATTTATTACCATTAGGATTTATATTTATTTTTCATTATTTAAATTAATAATAAGATGTATTTGTAAAAACACAAAGATAACACAAGAAGGGAGGTTGAATTGTGTTATAACAAATTTTAGTAAAACTTTTGTTAAAGACGTATCGTCTGAAATAAGATCAAATTTTTTTTCAAAAACGTTTTAAAAGACAGCCGAAGACTGAAAGACAAACTAGAAAGCACACAAGATTTATACTAGTTCGTCTCTCCCAGAGACTACGTCCAATTCTTGGCAACAACCAAGTTCCACTAACTTTTTTAAGTTAAAAGTTTTCTTTCCACAAGCCTCTTTAGGCTCAACCCAAGTAGTCTTTTACTTGCCTCTCTAAGCAAAAACCCAAGTATTCTTTAAATCAAAGCCTCTTCAGGCTTTCACCAATCTCGTTGAGAAAAAGGTTTACGTGTGAGTTACCTCACTAGGTTTAACGTCTTAACAGACGAATATACAAGTAAGTGCACAAAAACAATTTTACAATCAGAATATACAAGAGCTTTTTCTTTTCTTAAAAGATGTTATGATTTTTCAGAATCAGCAGCAATTATGACAACAACTGCTCGAAAGAGGTCTCTTCTTTTATTTATAGGGTTCTCCAAAAGTATCTGTTGAGTGCTTTGCAAGAGACGACCTTCGTTTGATGAAGAAAGTCGTTGGAGCATTAAATGCCGCATTTAATGCCTTTCACCAACTTGTCATATGATAAGATAAAGCAGTTTGCTTATCTTTTCTATTCTTGTACTCAATCTTATAACAGTTGTCATGTCTACTTTCCCGTTCTGACATTCGTACACATATTTCTTCTTTTTTGTTGACTTTCCGTGAGAGTAGGTATAGGCTTTATAAGTTTCAAGGTAGCTTTCGCTCTGATTGATGTGCCAATCATTTAGAACGGTGTCATCGTCTGCAAGATCTGTTATTTATTTAATCAAAGGTTAAAGACGATATATATTTTTAAAGATATCAGACGATCGCTTATTAACTTGTTACGGATGACCAGACTATTGCGTAAAAACATATATTTTAACTGTTTGTTATTATAAAAAAAATGAGGGTTATAAATTCGTCCTTTGTCTTAACAGTATTTATAACTTCAAAGCCTTATCCCACTAGGTGAGGTCAGCTACATGGGTTATACAACGCCTTGTGGCTTGGTTAAGGGCCAAAGCTTAAGGGGTATTATTTATCACAAAATCTCTTTTGACAACTTTCTCTAATATATTGCTTGATCTTCCTTTTTTCCTTTTTACAGGACTAAAAATCATGTAATGTACTCTTCTTACTAGCGCTTCTTGTGGCCTTCTTTGTACTTGTCCAAACCACCTTAACTGATTTTCTATTATCTTTTCCTCTATCAATGCTACACCAATCTTTCCTCGTATACAATCATTTTATATCATGTCCTTCCTTGTGTGGCCACACATCTATCTTAACATTCTCACTTCTTCTACTCCCATATTTTTCTCATGTTGTCCCTTTGAAGCCCAACATTCACTACCATATAATATAGTCAAATGTAGCACAGTATGATAAAACTTGCCTTTGAGTTTGGTTAGTACTTTAGCAATCTCAAATAACCCTCAATGCTTTTCTCTGTTTTAGTTTTCCCGCTTGTATCATATGTGTGACACTCTTATAAATCTCCCTATCATTTTGTAAGATTAATCCCAAGTATTTAAACTTAGAAACTTATAGTATTACATTTTCTCCTATTTTTACTTGCAAGTCATATTCCTATTTTCTATTACTAAAATTGCAATGCATATACTTTATTTTACTTAAGCGAAAACCCTTTGTTTCCAAAGTATGTCTCTAAAGTTCAAGTTTAAAGTTACCTATTTTCCTTCATTCTTCAATTAAAACTATATCATCTACAAAAAATAAAAAAAGCAATTAGAGATAAAATTTTGTATATTCTTGGTAAGCACGTCCAAGGCTAGATTAAACAAGTAAGGACTTAAGGCTAGGCCTTGATGTAATCCTTTCCCTATTGGAAAGTCCTTAGTCCCACTTCTTGTGGTTCTTACACTAGTAGTTACCCTATCATACATGTCTTGTATAGCCCATATATAAGCCATGTGAACACCTTTCTTCTCCAAATTCTTTCACTACATTTCTCTTGGCACCCGATCATAAGCTTTTCCTAAGTCAATAAAAATCATATGTAAGTCTCTTTCTTTGCTTTAATACCTTTCCATCAACCTCTATAAAAGATAAATGGCTTCTATTATAGACCTTCCTGACATAGAACCAAATTGATTCTTTGCAATCCTTGACTCTTTTTTTTTAATTTATACTTAATCACCTTTTCCCATAATTACATAGTGTGACTTATAAGTTTTATACTTTTGTAATTAGCATAATTATGAATATCTCATTTGTTCTTAAATATAGGAACCAAAGTGCTCTTCCTCCACTATTATTTTCTTAAATCTCAAAATCTCATTGAATAACTTAGTGAGCCAAATGATACCTTGTTCTCTCCAACTCACTTCCAAACATTAACAGGGATACTATCTAGACCAACAATTTTACCATTATCCTTCCTATTAAGGGCCTTTTTTACCTTCCAAATCTAAATTCTATGGTAATAAGCCAAATTTTGTTCATCTTTTTAGATTTCTAGTCTTTTTATATTAGTAGTCGATCTTTACCCATCATTGAAAAGCTTATAAAAATAGTTCTCCCATCTCTCTTTGATATCTATCTATGATTAAAACGTTTCCTTCTTCATCCTTAACACATCTTACTTGATCCTAATCTATTGCTTTCTTTTCTCTATTTTTGCTAAGCTTATACATATTTTGTTCTCCATTCTTTGTCCTAAAATTTTTGTAAAACTATTTAAAAGCTTTAGAGCGTGCTTCACTACAACTTTTCTTGTCTCATTCATAACATTTTAACATCTTGCCCAATTTTGAACATTATTGCATTCATGCAATATTTTAAAGCATTCTCCTTTTTTTTTTTAATCTTATCTTGAGCACTTCATTCCACCACACCAAGATTCCTTATCTCTTGGCCCAAAACCTTTTAATTCACCTAAGACAGCTTTAACAACCTTCCTTATCTTCTTAGACATCTTATGCCAAACGAGGTTAGCACTACCTTATAATTTTCAATTATCTTCCTCCAATATTAGAAGTCAAATGCTTGTCTCCCTTAAGTTGGCACCACTTTATCCTTGGATATGTAACTTGTCGAATTTTGTGTTTATGCCTTTTGAAATGAACATTAAGAATCAATACCCTATCATGTGTAGTAAGACTCCCGGAATCACCTTGCAATCCTTACAAACCTATTTATCAACCCTTCTTACTAAAAAAGAAATCAATTTGCGACATTGAACTTCCACTCTTATAAGTGATTAGATTTTTTTTTGCTTCTTGAAACAAGTATTCATAATCCTAAAATCATAAGCCATAGAGAAATCAAGAATAGTTTGCCCTTCCTCATTTAGTTCTCCAAAACCAAAACTACCATGAGCTCTTGTAAATTACCTTGCCTTACTAGCAAAATGCCCATTTAGATCTCTGCCTAAAAAAATATTTTCCTCTTGTGGAATGCCTTGAACCAACCCCTTCTAATCTTCCCAAAAATTTTCTTTCACAAGTGTTTCCGATCCTACTTGCAGTGCATAAGCACCAATGATATTAATGGTCTCTTGTGCAACTATTAATTTTAACACTAAAATTTTGTCTAAAGTATTAATTAATCAAAAAATAAAATTTCAATTAAAATGGGAATTTATACATAATTTAAGTAAAGTCTTAATTAATATGGTAATAATGTATGAAGATGATATTGACGTATATAAACTTTGTATTAGAATTCCAATAAATTTCAAATTATTTAATAGTGTGAATATAATTTGTAATAGATACGTACTTTCTTTGTTAGTTCACACTTAGCTGAGGATTGTGGTGGTCTTAATTATTTAATGGTGAGATGCTCTAACGACAATACATATGGAGGAACTTAAGATCTAAATAACACACATCTACAAAAAAAAATTGATCCCCTGGTTTTAGTTTCCTTCATTTGTACCATTTACAACACCTTTTGACGCAAAAGTATTAGGTCCAATATCCTCAACTAAGTGTGAACCTAATAAAGAAGTATCTAATACAAACTATAAAATATTTACACTCCCAAGGCTTTCTTGAGGTGATCTCCCAAATCATTTGGGAGAAATGTGAGGAATTGTAGGCCACCTAAAAGTTAGTCTTTGAAGAAGCTTTAGACATGTGGTTTAGTTTGTTGTACACAAAGAGCTTAGAAAGCCAAGTACATGAAGTTTAGCCAAATGACATGATTTCTTTTGGGCAATCGATTGAGGATTATATTGACTCTATAGTGAGGCATGTGCTCTTCAGACATGTTACAAAACTTGCATATCCAAATGCTAACAATACTGAGGACCAACCGTTTGACATCATTTCATTATTTTCATTTTTCTATGTGTGGTACATTTTATTCTTTTTTAATAAATTATCTATTTTAGTTCTTATTTGTGTTACAATTTATGTATATTGATTTAAAAAAAAATTAAAAAATGTTGGTGACCAAATTAGCGATCAAATAAATGGTCAAAAAGGTATATCATTTTTTCAAAATAGAAAAAATTAGCGATTTAATTAATGGCCGAATGTTTCGCTAAAAATTTAGTCATTGTGTTTCTCATTTAGTGATCAAATTAGTGAATGCATTTAATTTGTATTTTTTTAAAAATGCAATTAAATTTAGTGACTGTACATATCACTCGTTAACATGGTCTTCCAATAAGAAGTGACCAAAATATCAATAGCAGTATGTTATTAATTAGCGTTTGTTATGTTGATCACTATCAAGGAGTAAAATCTAATTTTGATCACTAAATACATTAGCAATTAATTTTATTGCGACCACCGTATGGTTGTTGCTAGTTCAATCACTAAACTACTTAGTGACTAAATATGCACCTTTAGTAGTGGTTCCCTAAATGTCTTTTTTTTTGTGTGTGTGTGTTTATTGGTAGAGCAATGCAAGCAGCAACAAGGGAAGAATTATAAAACTAATAGCAAAGCTATAATAATCATTAACCTTTGAGAATTTAACATAAAATATTTAGAAAAGATTTTAGTAAAAAATTTAATTTATAAGGAGTTAATTAAGATCACTACAAGAAATGTAATTATTAATGACTAAAAACTAGTGATGAAAGTAAAATTTGCCACTAATGATATATTATTAGCGACTAAATTTAATTTTGTCACTAATATTATTTATAATAGTGACGAAAAAACTAGTTGTCACTACAATTTTATTAATAGTGTCAAAAATATGTTTGTCACAAAAAAATTGACACTAATATCTATAAATTTTACTTTCTCATTTTAAAATCGTCACTAATATAAATTTCACTAAACATAAAAAAAAGTATTTGTGACAAAAAGTTGACTTTGTCATTAATATTACAATTCATGAATAACTATTATAGATATTATCTTTTATTTTCAATTACAGGTGACAAATTATTCATCATTAAAAATTTGAAGCATTTATCAATTTGGCTGCACTTAAACTTTAAAATAAAAGTCCAAAAGTGCCAACAAATGTCTTTTCAGTTTTTTTAAAAAAAAGCCCAACACTTTAATCGTTATTTATTAATTTTCTTGCCACTCAAGAAGTTTAGAAATCATGTAACATACACTCTAACTCCTTTGTACATCAACTAGTGTGTTGTTCTTCATCAACTAAGTGTGTTCTTCTTTATCTACTAAATGTGTTCTTCATTAAATCAGCTTATTCTTTCAAGGTAACAATACTTTTTTTTTTTCTTCTCTTTAATCTTTCTCTTTCTTGACTCTTGTTTTTTCTTTTTTCTTTCTTTCTTTTCTTTTTTTTACTCTTGTTTCTTCTAAAATCTAAGTTTTTTTTCCTTTCTCATTCTCTTGTTCTATAAAAATTTGTTCTTTTTTTTTTGAGTCTTTTTTTACCTTTGTTTCCAATTTTTAAGTTTTGTTTTTTCTTTTTTCCTTCTCATTCTCCCTATATTTTAAAGATTTATTTGTTCCACTCTAGCTTTTTTTGATTATATGTCTTACTATTGTAACTTTTTTTTGAAGTTTTCTCGCTATTATGTCTTGAACAATTTAACTTTTGAGTTAATATTATGTCAACATTTTACAGCTTAGTTTTATGTGCATATAACTTATTATTCTATTCATATGTAATTGTTATATATATTATA
The DNA here is from genome assembly GCA_004329165.1 of Spatholobus suberectus. Lineage (NCBI taxonomy): Eukaryota > Viridiplantae > Streptophyta > Magnoliopsida > Fabales > Fabaceae > Spatholobus > Spatholobus suberectus. The sequence goes on from CM014733.1 coordinate 81,794,243, forward strand.
TTTCAATCGCTATGTAGCTTCCTCTATTTGCCCGCTACATAATACACTTGTTAAGCTTGACTGACTAGGACATATGGCTCACTAGTCCTCAATTTACAATTATTATTAATAAGAATGAATCCATATTTGTCTTCCTTGGATCCTCTTCCTTTGGAAGACATGTCCCACCAATCACATGTAAATAAAATAATATTGTTTCCACTAGAGTAGCTCACTTCAATAATATCTGTCAAGACACCAAAATAATCTAAATTACTTGCATTCTCATCACCTTTAACTAAAACTCTACTATTTTGTGATTTCAAATGCATATCACAATCCTTTGTATTAAACCTCTAACCATTTATAAGATAACTTGCATATCAATAAACATATGTATTAGGTCCACAAGCCAAATCAAAAATGATTCATCTAAACTTTTGTCTCAATCCCTTTTCAAAAACACATCCTGTTGAAAAAAAAAATGTAAGTTGTTATATGCTAAAGTTATAAAATATTAGACATATATAAATTCATACTTACATGATTTTTAAACCATTGGCAAAATTCCTTTTCATTTCTTTGTTCCATATATTGTGAATTTGCGTTCTCTAATTCTTCTTTGTGTAGTCTAGTCATTTGAACATATATAATAAATACAATGAATTAGATATAATTACAATAAATATAGACATGTAATTAAGAAAATCACTTACTTCATGAATGGTGGGACTTCGTTGCAATTTTTAAGAACATAAATTCTTGTTTGCTTCCATTCTACTAAACTCAACTCAACATACTTTTTTCCATGAAATGGTTTGCCAACTTGTGAAAAAATTTTCAACTTACATATTTTCAATTGATCTAGATCACCTTCATAATTTCTTCCAGGTCTATTCAGTCTTGTCTCAACTCCACACAAGTACCTAGAACAAAAATGCAAACATTCTTGTGCAAAATAAGCTTCAGCAATAGATACCTCTAGAAGGACCTTATTTCTCACATATGATTTAAGTGTACGCATCGTTCAAATTCTAAAATTTAAATTCAAATTGAGAGAAAGAAATCTTTTTTATTTTTATATTGTTATCTAATCTTAAAAATTTAAATTCAAATTCAAAATTACACATAAAGAATTTTTTTTTTCAATTTTATTTTTCTAAGCTGATCATAACAATTTAAACTAACAATAAAAGATAATATTTTTTAAATTATCTAATTGATACTACAAAATTTAAAAATCTTAACGTAAAGAGTTTAGTTATTTTAACATAAAGAGAGAGTTTTAGGTGAAATAAAAGATTTTTTTTTCATTTAAGATTAATTTTTTTTATCTTTTCAGATTTTTTATTTATTAAGTTACCTTATACTAAAAATTAATTCCAAATAAAATCTAATTATTTTATTTTATTTTTCATTTCATTATCTAAAAATAAAATTAAAATAAAGCCAAAGTAAATATGTCATAATGAATGCGGGTAGCATTTTGTCTTTAGATTGTATGACTAACTATAAGCATTTGCTCAGTGATCGAATACATTGCTAGCATCTTAATCTGATTAACTAGTTGAACAAATTGTATTTAGAGACCTCATTGTTTGATAAGTTCATTAAATTTTAATGTTCTTTTAGATTTTTTTAACTAAAATTCAATATATTATAACTTTAAGATTTGAATACGAATTAATCATGTTTGCACTTCAAATCTTATTTAGAACTTAGGAACAAGCACCTAGTTTATGTAGAATTTATTAGTTGCTAAAGTCAAAATTTTATAGGAATGTTTTTGCCAACTACTATTTTCTTGGATTCTAAATTCAATGAATACACATTAGTCATAAAAGAATAACAGCTTAAGAAACAGTGCAGTCAACTATTATTTTCACTCACGGGCCATGCACCAAGGTAGCAACTTTAATAGACAGAGCAAAGCAAAGAATATTGGAGAAAATAAAAATTGCCTTGCACAAACACTATTTTGATACTTGCAAGGTGTAAACCCACGACACCTAAGGCCACGTAAATAGAAACCTTGACTTTCAACTTTCAAAACTTGGATTCAAACAAGGGAAACATAAATTAATCCTAATACAATAGTTATTCCTTATAATATTTGTTTCCTTGAGGAGACTAGGAGAGGAATTTGCTTCTATTTGGAGATTACCTTTGAGCTCTCAATTAGGAGGGGGAGAGGAAGAGTTGAAATGAGTCGGCCTTTACATTGAGAGAGCTCTTACGGAGGCGACAAGGTAGCTATTTTAAATGGTGAGACTAAGGGTTTTGGGGTTTCATGGGAGAGGGAGAAAGTTTGTTTGCCATGCCTAATAAATATATTTTAGGTTTTTTTATTATCATCCACTCTAAAAAAAAAATCAAATTCAAAGTAAGATGAAGGATTTTCTAAAATTTTAAATTTTCGCTTTATTTTTTGAAAAACCAAATTCATATCCTATTCTTAAGAAATTAAAATTTAAGTATTTTTTTCATTTTCTAAAATTGTTATTATTTTATTTATTGGTTAGCTCTTTAACTAATGTTAAAACAAATTCAAACCATGGAATATAATTTTATATATTTTTTATTTTTAGTTCTTTTTTACTAATGATGCAAAGGCACACAAATAAAGAAAGAAGGAAAAGAAATAAGAAGTGAAATAGCAAATCCAAAGAGAGAAAGGAAAATGTGCTTTATTCACATAATCATTGTGTATTCAAACCAATAAGATAAACATATATTTATCTTCCTAATTGATAAAAATCCAAATTATATAAAAAATCCACACATAAAAAATATATATTTAAAAAATAATCAAGATGACAACATTGTCCAAATTATGATAATAACATTATCTACATTAATAAAAACTTTTAAAATATAACTGATTATGTTAATCTTACCCAAATGCTAACTAAATGTTAAAAAATTTAAAAATAGTATTATACTTGTTATTAACTAAATTATCTCTTTCATGCTTGAGGCTATCATAAAAACTAAAATTTAATTCATTTATTCTTAAAAAGAATTCTATTTTGTTTATTTTTTAAAAAAGTGGAAAAGTTAGAAAAAAATGGAAAAGAAGGCCACGTTTCACTTTTCATGATCAACAGTTGAGCAGAGAAGAAGAAAGACACTCCCTCTATTTCACGAGGGACATGAGCAATTGCGTAGGGAGAAAATTTCAAAAGTTGGAATTAGAAGTCTCAACCTTTGTTAACACTTCAAATCTGGAACAAGAAGGGCAAAAATATGTCAAGCGAAGCTTCAAAGTATAAAGAACTAATGATGTAAAGAATTGTAGAGAATAGAGTGAGATTGGAGGCTTCGGGGCTACCCCAAATGGCCTCTATTTTTAAGGGTTTGATTTGAAATGCTAAGAACAAGGATAAAGAGAAAGTTGAAGATGATGATGAAGACTATATATCAAAGATGAAGGAGAACTACCCGTAGATGAAGGAGAACTTGGATCAAATTCTTCAAGTAAACAATGTGGGCATGACAAAGATGAGGATGATTTTGCTGTTGAAAATGCTTTTGGGTCATGAAAAAGAAATATCAGTCTTGAAAATTTCTCAATATAATGCTTTTTTTTTCTAAACTATACCTTAGGAGAGAAGGACACTGTACATTTTAGGTATTCTCACTATCACTTAATTTTTTTCATACAAAAAAAAAGATACCTAAAAGTTTAGGTATTAGAGCCCCAAAATCAAGGATGTATTTGAAAGTTAAAAAATTCCATCGTTTCAACTATTATAGAGAAACCGTGCTTAGGTAATCAACTACTATAAATGAATCTATGAATGTAACCATGTGGGTGAGTAGTGGATGAAAGTACATGGAATTATGATATGGATGGGCAAAGCCTGGTGAAAATTCTAAGGGGAATTATGCAGATGCTTTAAGAATTATCAAAGACTGGTGTGAAAAAAGTGAAACACATGCTTAAGGATGATTACATTTAAACGTAGATTAAAGAAAAAAAAACTTCCTTTGTCTTTGAGCAAGCCAAAAAATTGTTTTCCTTTCCTACCAAATCCATTGTTTCCATAATTAACATGTCTTTGCCACTAACACAATGAAGGGTGTCTTTCTTTGTTCCAGCATTATTAGAACCCAACTAACATGACACAGGGTCTCCTTTTTCTCTTCCCTCCTTGCAAACCATAACCAAAGTACACAAACCAACTACACAATATGTAAAGCAACAAACAAGCAAATAAATAAAATAGTCCCTAACATACACTTTCCTAAAAAAAATACTTGAAGAAAAAGATGTAATGATAAGAACCTTAAAAAGGAAGGAAAGTCTATTTGTCATTTCCTTATTCATCAAATTTGTAGGGATGCCACATTCCTTGCATAGAGAGTAGTCACTTCCTCTTCATGCCATGAAGGTCCATCTCCACTACTCTATCTATTTTGACTACAAAACAAACTCCAGCCTTAGTGGAAATTATAATTAAATAAGTTTCATATAAAAAAATATTGTGTTTACACATTGTTTGGAGACAATTCTATATTTTTAAGAGAAAATTGAGGTTTCCAAAGAATGATACAGAAGGTAAAACAAACAAAAAAGCAGGAAAAAACATTCATGAAAGTAATGCACATAGAACAAGAGAGAAAGAAAGTACATGCGGATTCAACAACATGACTTTTGTTAGTTGGTCCAGTGCTTCATCCAATTTACATAAAAAAATGTTAAATAAAAAAGATCAATTTGCAGACTAAAAGAAAGTTCAAGAAGCATAAATTGATAATTTTTTTAAAATAAACACAAAATAATAAGTAATCATGAATTGAAAGGAATTGCCTTGTGAGTTGTGACTTGTAACATACTTTTGATTTGCTAGTTGTGCAACATCTCTTTGTTCCTTCGTCACTTCAAAAGGATATCCCATCTGCCATTACATTTAAATTACAGATTTGTTAAGATGTAGAAGGCATGACATTAACAATGACTACATTGATTCATATATAAATAACATAAGATATCTTTGGAAGAGGATCATTGTTAGGTTCAACATCATTAACACCATCCAACTCTATATTAGATCCTATAATGACATCATGTCCATCTATGCAAATAAAGGAAGATCTGGCTTCACATCAAAGTCATATGGTTCCTGCGCATGGTTTGGTTTTAATTTCAGGATTATCCCACTAAGAAGAAGAAAATCTTGAACCAAAAACGAAAAAGAGTCATGGGTGGTTTTCAAGATTAGCCGTTGAAGCATAAAGTTTAGAGTGTAGAGTGATCAGCCATTATTATGTAACAATTAAAGGCTATTAACGTGGATAAAGATTAAACCATGCAAAACTGTAAATAGGTGGTTTTGATTATTGAATGTTTTAAAGGGTAAAATAGTCTCAAGAAAGTGGAGACCAAAAGCAGTTAAGAAAAGAAGTATTCTCTTTATATAATGGAATAAATTATGATTGTCATAGTCATTTTCCAATTTTTTCAGCTTCATTCTTCTTTATTTTTCTTTCTTTTGTCCTATTTTGTTTTTATATCATTTTTGACCTATTCAACTCATATATATATATATATATTTCTTGACCTGTTTAGCTCAATTTTGATAATAAAAAGTTATAATTTCATAATTCTTTAGTTTACTTCTCATTTAAAACAAGCACCATAAGAACTTATGTAATTCAATAAGCCCATGCAAAACAAGAAACCTTAATTTCTACTTTGATTTTCAATTCATTTAGCTAAATAGCTTGGAGTTTCCAAACCTTATATTACCACAATAAGCTGACCCTATATTAGACAACAAAGTGCTTTCAAATCAATTTAACAGTCCTTATTTTAAGTTTTCAAGCTATATACAATTGTAGGATGTATATTTTATTGTATGTTCAGTTACTTCATTTTGTACACTAAGTTATCAAATTCTTTCTAAGTGAGACTTTTTTTATGCTATCACTTTTAATAGAAAGAAGATTCAAAAGCTTGTGAATGGCCAAATGCTATGGAAGTGTGGAAGGCCATGCGTATGAGATTTGACAGGACTTGGTGCATTCCAAATGGAGAACAAATTATGATAAGTAAATAAATATTTTTAAAGGCTTGATGTTGTTATTAGATTTAAAAACATTAATTATATTGTATGAAATATATTATATAGTTGCAACTATTCTTTATTTGTCAGTAGCCAATACAAATATGCTTTTATGACATGTTTTCCTTTCTATTTGTCAACAATAATGTGAAAATTTTAATATCATTATGAAAACGATATTTTCTTAAACTTTTTATAGGATGATTTGAAGGAAGTGGGTGATACATATCAAGAGGAAATTTCAAAGGCTCCAGTACCTTTGGTTGAACACTTTGCTATGGTATTGGGAAGAAAACCAAACCATTCCCTAGGTGTTGGTAGTGCAGTAATAACAAAAAAAATTTCACATAGGCAGTTTGTTCAAAATCAACTTGAGAATGCACAAAGTCGAGTAAATAATTTAGAGTTAGAAGTGCAAAGATTGACTAATATTACAAAGAAGTAAGAGGATGTCAATATCCAACTTCAAATTGAACTATAGTCCCAAAGAGAATTACTTAATGCTCAACAAGAGCAAATGAAGCTAAATGTTGAAAATGAGGTGAAACGTCAAATGATTGACCTATTAAAAGAATTATCATTCTGTGGACTATCTAGTAGGTCAAGTGCTCCAACTAATAATGTAAGCTTCTATCTTATTGAAGTCTTTTTAATTAATATTTCTATCATAACTTATTATAAGATTGTGTTTTCAAACAAAATATTAATTACTTTATTTTTATTAGTACTTATTGTTTTTTCTTGTATTTATTTGCAGGAATGAATTCACACGAAGATGCTACTTTTACTGCCATTTCATGAATAGTTTATAATTTAAGAATTATGAAACATTAGTGGTTTTATTAATGTATAATGTTTTGGATTTAGAACATTGTTGGATATAATTGTATTTTAGTTTTTGTCATTGAATATGTAATGAATTATTTATTTCTTTTGGAGGTTTATGATGAATTATTTATATTTTAATGTTATATTTGAATTATTTGAATGTGTATTTATTTTAAGTTATATTTATTTTAACATTTAAAAAATAATCGTGCGTGTATGATTATGACATTTAAAAAATAATTCAATAATAATTAGACAGTCATTATTATTTTAAAAGTTCAGTAAATGTTAGTAACTGAACATAATTAGTTGTGACAAAAACCTTTGGCACTAATAGTGATAATCATTGTTATTATAAATTCTAAATAGTGACAATTAGATCATCATTATTGTCTAGTATATTTGTGACAACTTGATTTTTTCACTATTATACATAAATATCAGTGACGATATTTTCATCACAATAAATATAAGTTTTTGTGACATCTAAAAACATTGTCACTAATACACTAGTGACTCGCATATTAATGACAACTGATGACCAATCAAATTATCGTCACTAGATATATCTAGTGATGAGTTTTTAAGCTTTTAATGACGAATGTTGTTATCAGAACAAGTATCTTTTCTTGTAGTGAATTTTAATAAAATCATAAGAACTAACCAATTAATTTAACCAAATAAAATTTAAATTTTACTACCATTGCTATACTATATATGCAAATATGTAGATTGAAATTGGTTTGGTTTCTATTAATTAATGTACACCTAACTGCGGTACACCAAAAAATAAAATAAAATTGTATGCCTAATTTCTTACGCTGACAACCTAATGACGCGGCAAGCTCCTTGCGAGTATTCATGTGTACGTACTACCGTTTCATAACATCAGTTCAGGTTTACACTATCACAATTCTCAATTTCTATCAATTATGCTATTATGCTTATGTCTAGTCAAGTTTTATTCCCCAAGAAAAAGTACTATTCAAGCTTTTATTGCATTAAATTAAGTATAATACGTGATAATACAGTCTAATATGAATTATTAGGTAATATTTATATTTTAAATTATAAAATAAAATTCAAGATATATAATTTTTTTGTTAATAATAAATAATTTATTTTATTTATTACTATCCATTTAGAAAAATAAAGTTGAAAAACTAATAGTTATGATCTAAAAGGGGCCAAGCTAACCATGTCCGGTAATTTGAAAATAATACATGTATGTATTGCTATGATTATAATTGCACACAACCATTTTATCAAAAAAATAAATAAAAATAAATTGCACACAACTAAAGGAAACTGACATAATCGAAAATCAAGATTAAATGGTCAAGAAATAGAAAATTCACAACCACGCGTCATCTTTTTTCCCAGGGAGTATCTTATATTTGGTCAACGCATTTAATTAAAGGAGTCGGATATAATATAATAATATATATCATATACACTGATCAATATATGTCATATTTTTTTTCTCAACATATGTCAAATCACATATTTTTTTACTGGAAGCAATTGTATTGAGTTGGGTAGAACCATTAAGAGTTTTGCTGTTTATAATGGTTCTATCCAATTCGAACATAATTATTTCTAATAAAAAATATATGTGATTTCTACCAAAAATAAATAAATATGACATATATTGATAAAAAAAATATGACATACATCTCATGGTTATGAAATATTTTACCACTAGCGGCGGCAGTTATCTTAGTCCTTAGAGGCCAACTAATAAAATCTTTTACTATTGATTGTAAAAATTAAGGATTAGATCAAATATTTACTCATGTCTGTACTTTTTTTTTTTAGGTGTACATGACGACATTGAGGATAGAACCTAGAGTTTCATGTAAACTATTCCAATCCTTCATTAATAGGCCGACCTTGGTGATTCACTCATGTTTGCCCTTAGTTAGTGCATGTGAGTAAAATATATTTACCGTTCTTTTTTTTGGTGTGCACATTGCCTTTTTGGTGTATATTTACTGTTCTTAATATCAATGACTTGCAAATCAAATTATGTAAGATAAGTAAAAGAGCGGATGACCTAGTGACTAGGTAATAAGGGTTTTTGTAGATTAGATTGGATCAGTTTTAAAAAAGAAAATCATTTGATTCAATTTTTTTTTTAATTCATGATTCAATTGATTTAGTTTAAAATTTAAATTTGATCCAATCTAATTTAAAACAGTTTGGATAGGATCAATTTTCGGTTTTATTCTTACTTTTATTTTTTATGAAGAAAATATGAAATAAATGATAAAAATATATAATAAACAATAAAAAATAATTTAAAATATCAAATATCTCATCTATAAATTATTATATAGCTAATAGTAGTATAACTCCTTAAATATATACTATTAAAAATAAATTATACAACTTGATAACTATATTTATATATTTTTATTCAAATAGTTATTGAAAAAATTATCTTTAAGTACAAGTTATATGGTAATTTTATCAATATATAAGAAATAGGCTAAATTACATTTTTGGTCTCCTATTTTCGTCAATCTGTAATTTTAGTCCTTCTATATTTTAGAGACATTTAGTCCCCTTATTTTAAAAATCCACATTTTTTGTCCTCTTATTTTTTTTAGAAACATTTAGTCCTCCCTATTTTAAAAAATATGCAATTTTGGTATCACTATCAAATCTTTTAAGTTGATCGTTAGTGGTTTAACGTTAATTCTGACATGTCAACGTTGACTTTGACTATGACACGTTATTTAAGTCTTGACACCTCAGAGTCAACTTAAACTACTAACAGTCAACGTAAAAGATTTAACGGCGAGACCAAAATTGCGAGTTTTTAAAAATAGGGAGACTAAATGTCTCTAAAAAAATAGGGAGACTAAAATTGTGAATTAGAAAAAATAGTGGGGGTCAAAAATGGAATTTAGCCTAAAAATATAAATATAAATATGAGTGGTATCATATATATATATATATATATATATATATGTATGTATATATGTATGTATGTATAAGTTTGGTTTAAATTGAATTGAAGCATTTTTCAAAATCAAATCTAAAATCTGACCTAATTTAATAAAAAAAAATGATCTTTTTATGGTCAGTTGTTTAATTTTCAATTTATTCATTTTTCTGATTTTTTTAATCAATTTTTTTTTTCAATTTTTATTGTATTGCATTGGTTTATAATCACTCCTACTACGTAATAATCAATTTGGTTGGAAAATGTTGCTGTAGACACTCAGAAATGTAAGAAAAAAGTGATAAATGTAATATAACAAAAAAAAATGAAGATGTTAATTATTTAAAAAAAAAAAAAGAAAGATGAAAATGTCAAATGGATAATAACAATGTTGGGGTGACTATCAATCAAAATTATAATAAATTAATGATGGCGCAACTATTCTAACCGCCCAGTTGTCAATAAATAATGATGATGTCACGAGAGACGGTTTGTACAGGCCAATACGTTAATTCACTACATAAGCTTAACAATGAGTTAGTTCTGCTGTGTTTGTGCAATGGATACCGACAACGTTAACCTTACCGTTTCAGAGAGCGACAACAATATTGCGGTGATGCCGCTTTCCTCGTCGTCGCTGTCAACGTCCAACAATTCCATAGATTTGGAAGTTTTTGATCTGGACGAGGCTCTTGCGGTGGTGGACGGAGAATCACGGCGTCTATTTTCGGCGTGGAAGACTTTCGTGTCGAGCTTGCCGACAGGTTAACGACGTGACGAGGGATGACGTTTGCTCCGTTTGCATGGAAAGCTTTGGGCACCACAACACGGATGGGGAAAACAAACGAGTCCCGTGCGGCCACGTGTACCACTCAAACTGCATCACCCTCTGGTTGGAGTACTGCAACTCTTGCCCGCTTTGCCGCCGCCATATCTCCCTTCAGTTCTAATTAGTCCAATTTAGCTTTTGCCTTTTGGTTTTAGTATCATTAATATTAGTATGCCTTTTTTTCTGTAAAATATAACGTAATATATTCTCAATCTTACTTCAAACTTTGGTTCCGTTTGAACTTTGAATAGAAATTTCGTATTAGGAAATTTAATTTGCCTTTTGAAATTAATGTTTATTGCGTGTCGTGTACAGTATAATCTTATTAAAGTTGATACTGTTTAGATTCGTTTATTGTAAAGTTGAACGAATTAATTTTAAATTATTAAATGTAATTTAATTATCGGTTATTGTACAGTATACTTTGAGGGAGACTTTTGTCATCCAATAGTAATTTTATCCGGCTCGAATAGGATTGTCTTCACTGGAGAATACTTGCGGTTTATATCAAAATGTTATTAATGTAATTAAAATGCTAGTTTCAAATAATTTTGGTGACAAATTTTATATTAAAATACATATTGATTATATTAAAATGCTAGAGTAGAAGGAATTGATTTTTAATTAATGTAAAACAAATAGGTCTTAATATCCTAATTAACTTGATTATGTTATTAAGTATTTGTTTACAGGGACAAATATAAGAATATTTTTTATTTTATAATAAAGTGAAAATTAAAAATTTAGACTATAAAACTATACATAATTATAAATGATTAATATAAAAAATAAGTTAATAATCCTTGTAATATTACTTTTAGTATAAATATTAGAAATTTCACTAAGCTAGCTATAGAATCTATAAGTAATTCATGGATATATTTTTACCATTAAAAAATGAATATTGAAGTAATATTGAAACATGCAAAATTGAAAGCGACAATCTTTTTTATTTGAAAAATGTTATTTGTATAACAATTCATGCAATAATTTGTACAATAACACTTTTTTATATTTATCTCTCTCTTGCACATCATTTATTACATCTCATAATGATATAGAGAGATAAACATAAAAAATAGTGTTGTACAAATTGTTGTATGTGTATCATATCTCCTTATTTTCCATGATGATTAGTTGCATAGATTTAAATCTCAATCAAAGACAGTTTTGCTAATAAAGCTATGCATTTCTGTTAGGATTAGCTAAAAATTAGGAATCAAATCACCTGTAAATTAGGAATAAGATTAGCTGTAAATCAGGAAATGATTTATTGTATTATTTTTTTGTTATATTGTAATATATTTAGTAGGATTTAGATTGTGATTTGGTAGAAATCATAGGTAAGAATAACTGCATGATTATAGGACTGTAATAGGGAAGAATGGTTGCGTGATTGTGGGACTGTATTGTTATATATATTTGCTCCGTTTTTTTCAATGAACGAGACACGATAGATACAAACCTTCCTCACATGGCATCAGAACAAGAGATCGAGTCAATAACGTGGGCAATAATGTGAAGAAAAGGGGAGGTCAATGATCAATTGAAGAATATGGGCAGTACACTCTCGCCCTACTACCTTTTGACCAGTGATAATCCAGTGAGTATTATCATCCAAGTTTAGCTTAAAGGTGATAATTACGACGAATAGGCTCGAGCTTAAGAACAACATTGCGTGCCAAAAAGAAGTTTGGCTTCATCAATGAATCAGTGAGGCAACCATTGAACGACTCGATGGAACAAGAAGGATTGGTGGTTTATGAACTCCATGCCAATGTCATGGATCTTAAACATGATTGAGCCAACTTTGTGTTCAACAATCTATAACATGGAGGTTGCGAAAAACCTTTGGGATGGCACAAAAGAGTAATTCTTGATAGGTAGTGAGCCACAAGTTCAGCAACTTAAATTTGAGTTGGATGACTGCAAACAAAGGGCATGATCATTGTGAGTTTCTATGACAAATTAAAGACAATATATGGGAAGAATTGAGAAACTACGAGAAGTTACCCAACGTGTCAGTGTGGCGGGTGCAAATGCAACATCAATGTAGAGTTGGGTGCATCAATTTTTTATGGGACTCAATGACTCAATAAATGGAAGGTGCGCGCAAATATTTTAAGCATCGAACCATTACCAACCTTAAACTGAGCTCCATGGTGATCTATGAGGAGTGGGTTCAGACCATATCCTAAGCAAAAGTAGAGCAGTTTAAACATATGGCTTTTGTAGTTCAAGTAGGCAAAGGTAGAATGAGAACATCGACAAGAATGTGGTATGATCTAATTGCTCTAAGGAAGGATGTGGTGCTAATTCATGCTTCCAATTGATAGGACGCCCTGAATGGTGTGAAGAACACGACCTCAAGATTAAGAGGTAGATAGGTTATGATGAAAACAAGCCAATGGGTAAATCTCAATCCCTGCTTAGGATCACAATGTAAGGTTTCCAAATTGATTTAGATTGGCCCAAAATATTTTGAAACCTCAAAAATTAAATTAAGGTTTTCTAAAATAACTAAAAGTGTTTTTAGATAATTTCTATTTATTAAAATCCTTTGAAAAATACTTTTGGAAGCAAATAATTGATTATATGTGAGCTTTGTGCAATTATACTGATTCAAACTTGTTTTTGCACTTTAAAGATCTAGATAATCAATTACAAAATAGACATAATCAATTATCCACATTATATTTTTTAAAGAATTAATTATTCTCATCCTGTAGTCAATTATACGTGTAAAAATTGATTTTCATTAAGGCAATAATAAATTATGACAATGGGATAATCAATTATCATGACAAAATTGAGTTGATTTCAATAGTTTTAATATTACCCATATTACCCGTTTTAATTTTGGCTTATATATATGCAAGTTTCTGACCTATTTTGAAAACAAAAACAATTACATACTTTCTAATATTTTCTTTTAGCATCTCTAATCGATTGTGAGATCACTAGAGTTTCAATTTGTGCTTACTTCACTTTCAAAAGTGATCCTTGCTTTTCTTTTATTCTTTTTGTGAGAAAGGGTGTGATATCCCTTTAGATTTCTAGGGTGAAGTCTCCGTTGGAGTTGTAGGTGATTAAGGATTCTATTGTAACAACTTTGATTTAGTGGATGAAATACTTAAGCTTGGCTTAGAGATAGGACATAAGTCACAAGTGGTTGGTGACCAAACAAGTAGAAAATCTTAGTGCATTCTTCTTTAACCCTTACCTTTTGCGTATATGCACTTTGATTTTAGTGTTAATTTGCATCTCATATATACATTTATTATTTTTCTATCAAAATTAAGTTATAAAGTTTAACATTCAACATCAATTGACTAATTTTTAGGGTTGTTCCTATTCGATATATATATATATATATCCTCCATATGCTCAAAAAACACTTTACATTTCTTTTAAAAGAATTCAATTCACCCCCTCTTGAGTTTGATTGGTTATTTAGGTAATATGGTGGGAGATCGAATGTAACACCCTTATGAGCATTGCCATGACTAGAGATTAACATTCTACCTGGAAAAGAACTTCATGCCATAAAACATTAAAGCAGAATCATATCCTCAATGTACAACTTTGAATAACTAGAGTACCCAAGGTACTGTATAATTTTTCTGAAATAATGAAGGACAAATATCCATAAAGAGCTAAGCCTCACATAAGAAGTTATTAAATTAAACGTAACTAAGGGGTCCTAAATATAATGGCCTAGCAAAGCCATAAAAGCATAAGAGAATGTTCCTTTCTTGCTGCTCCAAAACCTACTTAATCTAAAACATTTGAACTTAGACTAATGAGATAAAGTCTCAATGAATGCCCTAAGGACACAACAACAATCATTCATTCTATAAACATAACAAACATATAAATCTTAGCAATCCTTCATTAATAAAGCATGAGAGCACTTAACATGCAAACATAGCCTTTATCTTTTGTCAAATAGACCATCAATACTTATAGTTGTAGAAATCATAACATTGACATGTATTAAATATGTCTTTTCTCTTTCTGTCCTATTAATAAATTTGAGCTCATAATCTTCAAGAGGTGTCCCTCTTATTCTTTGTCATGCATCCTTCCCTTATTGAAAGATGTTTTCTTACCATTATTTATGAACTGGAGGGGATGAAAACCTTTCCTTTGCCAAAGAGGGTATGTTATAGGTCTTATGCATGCTTCTTTTTAACATTTATCTCTTATCGTCCTTTAAGGACTGAAGGGGTTATTACCTTTCTATTCCCAAGTTGTGACCCTTGGACCTTCCAACATATTTGATTATTGCGAGGCAATTGCAAAATGGTGACACTCAAAATAGGGAAATCATAAAAGCACTCAACTTGGGAAGTTAGTGAAAAATATTAAAAAAAAAGTAATACTTTTTGATGAGTTGAGATTCGAAAAAAGGAAGTAAGTGAATAAGCACTTTTTTGGTACAACCACATGTATCCTTTATAGGAAGTAATCCTGCTTAAGCTAGGTAAAACTATTAAAGGCAGCAAAACTTTTTCTTTAAGTATTTAACGTACTTATATAGTCTGGACTCTAAAGCTCTTTTTCTTTTCAAGTTTTATTTTATGAAAATACATTACTTATTTTTTCAAGAACTTTTTATAAAAATTGTTTGACCCAACTTCTCTTTTTAAGAAGATAAGCTTAAAAATAGTTGAGTCAAACACATTCTTGGTAAGAGTATGAAATCAATTGTTTTAATAACAATCATCTATTTAAATTATACGATTGAGATTCTCTCTTCTCACCCTCTCATCTTACATCTATATTAATGTGGCTAATTTCTATTGAAAAAACTAATTAACCATTTTTAGTGAGTCTCTTTTTTTCAACCACATTTTTTTTCATTTACAAGACTTGAACTTGAGACCTTACTTAAGATATCTTAATCTAATTTTACTCTGACCAACATAATGTTGGTTGAATTAAAACATTTAACAATTAGTTATGAGCGCTGAACAAATAGTATTAGAAATTATTAACAAAAATGTATTAAGAATTAGCAATTATTTACGTATTATCAATTATATGGAAATCCCAACATATAAGCAAAACGTATTTAATAACGTACAAAATGAGCATTCAATGAATTACATTGTGTGTATCATGACATTCCCATTGGAAAGAAAATACACAAACAAATTTGGACTATATATTATGTATATGATTTGCCAACTCAGCTATAATCACTAGTTGTCAATGATGGCATTATCATACGTTATCATCGAAATATTTTATAAGCTTATGTAAAGTTATTTTTTTCATCTCTTATTGATGATCTTAATCTTGGTTTGAGAGTGTTTGGAAGAGCTTTGAGAAATAATTACATATTTTTTAAAAACTATCATAAAAATATACAAAAATTAAATAAATTAATAATTATTGTTCAAATAAATAAATTGAATCAGATATCCACTAAAAGGTTAAAACTATTTCAATGCTCTTTTTGCATCTAAATTATTCAACAAAATAAATAAAATAAGAATAGTTATGAATATATTTATTTTTTATTATAAAATATTAAGAAAAATATATGACATTATTCATGTAATAATGAGTGCACTGGATTAGTGCATTTGGTGACCATGTTTACCCTTAGCGAAAGACTAAAGAATTAAGATGATATTATTTCACTATACATCCGACTACCTAAACTTTTTCACTAGGGTAAACATAGGTTAGTTTGAGTCATATTAGGATTTAAACCGGAACCAAATTAGGTAGACTATATCGGGTTAAGTTTATTTGGTTTGGGTTTGTTTTATCCGTTTTGACTCAAATTAACTCGACTTGGTTAAATTTGGGTGAAATTGGATTGAGTTTCTGGTTATCCAATGGAAATGGTAAAAATTAGGGAAATAGGAGAAATGGAGAAAAATTAGGGGAAATTGGAGGAAAATGAAAAAAAAAATCAATCCAAATAGGAGCACAAATAATAGGCATGGCAAATACCTGGTTGTGTACTAACAATAATGGGAGAACAAAGAAATGAGATTGTCAATCTCTCTTTAGTAATTCCCTTACCAAACAAAAAATTGAACAAATAACTTGAGAGGATGATAGGACTAGATAGGAGACAAATGAAAAAAATTACACAAAGATTTACCTTTTTGGTCTTTGGTGAAAGAGGGCAACACAACTAGGTATAGTGTTGACGGTGAGACTAGAGAATGACATTTGGCCATTTGGGTGATAGGACAACTCACAACATCAATTGGAGTGGATGAGAGACACACGAAGATGAAGTAAAAAATGAGAAAAGTAACAAATGAATAAAGTTCAAAGTGAGAGTGAGTTGAGTTTAGGGTGTAGTTATGTACAATAATAATACTATATATTAATTAGATTATAGAAGGTCAAGTTAGGTCAGGTTGAGTCTTAGGTTCATAAACTCAACTCTGCCACCCACTTGATTAACTCAAGTTAGTCATTCTATAATCTAATTTGACTCCTAAGTTTGATCAAACCAATTTTTGTTTTGGTTGAGGCAGGTTGGGTAACTCTAGTTGATCGGGTTTATCCAACTTATGATCACCCCTATTTCCCACTTTAATTAATTTGTTTCTCATGGAAAAAAAAAAAAAAGCTTTAAAGCCCAAGTAAAGGTGGTTAGTTGGCACGAATTAAGATTTAACATTATAAACAAAATTGTGTTAGCGATTGAATTATAAGCATTTGTTTACATATTAATGTAGGTAATGTATTAAGACACATAATTGAATTACAAGCATTTGAATTTATGTTGCCCATGTCCTGACATACTTTGCTGCACGGATTTTGAATTCTTTTATTCTCCATGACCTTCCTTTAGCCAAAGATAAAGCAAATGATGTGCCTTTTCTTATCGATTTTATCATTATGTGAAGTTGGATGTCTTCAAATGGGGTAGGCATAAAGGTTGCTTCCTTATAGAACCTCCCTAAAAAGCTCTCCAAGATCTCTTCTGACTGCTGATTGACTTTAGTTAGTGTGTGTGAATCCCTAGGAGTTTCATGCTCTATGATGAATTGTTTGGCAAATATTGTCGAAAGATTGTCCCAACTGTGAACTGACTTTAGCAGGAGAGACTGGAACCAACTCAAAGCTTCTACCCTCAAAGTCCTAGGAAAAGTATGACATATTTTGCATTTAGAGCCCTTATGAATAATATTTCATTTAAAAACACATCCAAATGTTTGTTGGGATCTTTTTCTCCAGTATACAGCTCTATAGGCAAAGAAGCTTGGTATTTGTCCACTATCTCTACTATTGCAATATGCTTTTGCAAATGGGTGTTGAAATGGTATAGATTCAGATCTAGCTATGTAAGTGTGGTATGAGTTGTCCCCTTATGCATCTTGATTAGGGGCTTGTCATGTGCTCACTATGGGTTGTAGCACTATATTAGGGTTCATCATTCTAATAACGTGGAATTTGGTTTTGCGATAATGTTTGCTCTAACAGTTGGACATGCTGTTCTAAATCATTTTGAGGTGGTTCTCTCCTATTCCAAGTTTTTTGTGGTTTCCTTTTGAAGTTGGCATAGCTCTTCATCTCTTGGATTTATGACTCCATTCTCTACCATGTCTTCATGGACCTTTTGTTATTTAGGCAAAATACTTATAAAACTTCAAAGTCTATTTTGTACATTGTTGGGTGAGTTCACCATCCCACAGATAACGCCAATGATCTATTCGAGATGGATATGGATGGTGTGTCAGAGGTGAATTGTTGACGTGTTTGAAATGGACAACTAATGTTGGATTAGACTCTCAAAGGGTGATGACTCTAGTTTCTGAGATGGACAACTAATGTTGGATTGGACTATGGTGTGCTTGATAGGTTGAGATCTAAATTCTCTTGACATCGGCTAGTCCTCCAGTATGGCTAAGATGTCGTGAAAAATGAATGAGTCCCTACAAAAATCACTTCAACGCTCAAATTAATAATAATCCTACATGAGTGACAATGTATATTAAATGTTTACCTGTTATAGTGACGTTGGTGGTATATATAAGTGTCAAAGCTCGACTGGATTCCTTGGCATATAGGGCCCAAGGGCTTTCATGGACAATTATATCCTATCCTGGTCTAGCAATAGGGTAAAGTTACTCTTGGCCAAGATATTATTCACTATTCATGAGCATAGGTTAGTTTACTTATTACTGGTGTTGACTTTAGTCAACACTTGTGATCTTGAGCTATTCTCATATTTGGGCCAAGAGAAATTGTTATACAGATTGGGTTTAAGTCCAAATTGTAACAAATTGTTAAGTCAATGATGAATCCAATTTTAAAAATATTACGTAAAAAATTAATTTTTTTCAAAAACAAAACTTATGATTTGGGTGGAGTCCACAATTGTGAGCACCAATTGTATTTTTACTCGTACCCCGTCTTTGGAAAGGCATAGGTCTTCGCACATACTAAATTATTTTATGAATTACATTGGCAGATAATAGATGTAGTTAGCGTGTATAATAAATAAACAAGTGAGGATAGAAAATAACTCAATTTCATCTCAACACTGATTTCTTTACAAGTGAATGTAAAATCTATGCCATGCACACATAGAGGTCTAATTACATTATACTTTGTGTTACTCTAGTATCCCTTAAAATTTGGGTTAGAAATTTCTTGATACAAACTTCCTTATAGAATTCTTTCCTATATATTTGCATTTCAATTACAAGATCATCATTACAAACTTTGCTAGTATGTGAAGTTATATCATCTAACAATGTAGGATTCTAAGTTTATAAACCAACATATCACATGACTTGTTAACTAGTGTTAGAGTTCATGGTTTAGAAGAGAAAATTGAAAGAAAAGTACAAAACTCAAAAATAGAAGTGTATTGAAATGAGAAAAGTAAGATTACAAGGAGTACAATGGGGCTCAATTATATAGCGAATTAGAATAACTAATTTCCTAATTGATTTAATTAATCTATAACTAACATTTTACATCTCTAATAACTAGTGCAACATCCTTTCTAACTTATAACCTGAACGGTGTCTCACAGCTCAAGTACTATTTATAAGATGAAAGTATGTCTCTAAGCTATGAAAAGACAAGTTCATCCCAACTTTTAAGATAAAGAAATGATCGAACATTAAGCTTTAACTCAGTCCGAACATGTGCGTAAATTCATTCAAAAATCGTAAGTTCATCAAACATTTTTAAGCTCTTATTGAACACAAGCCCTTGTATTCTTAGCACCTAGTCTTGTTTTACCATAATGCGTAACGTTTCAACCCTTACTTGATGTAATTCATCTTTGAAGGCAATGTTTCCAACTCTTGATGCCCCAAAAGAAACCACACTTATTGGAGGGTCTAGAATGGTAGCTAATGCTTTATAAGCATTGAGTAATACCAAAGCATTCTTAGGCTAATTTCCTCACCTTTTTCTTTATAAAACTTCACCAATTTTGTCACTTCCTTCATGACTTGAACTGAGGCGCTTGACTTGTTGTACCTTGTGGTATCACTCTAGGAACTATATATAGATGCTAAGAAATCCATGTTTAACTCTGGTATCCCTATGTTTAGCGGAGTCCAACCTCTTCTTAAAATCCTTGTATTGTCATTAGCAGCCACAAAGCCCGTCCAACTAAAATCTTTGCTTCAGGTGTCAACATGCGACTTCTCCAACCAACATGGTACACTAGTGTAAGGGGGTCATTTTACATCAATTATTTTGGGCTTTTTACATCAGTTGTTATCGATGTTGATCCCGTTAGTATAGAATAGGAGACTTTTTTACATCAGACATTGAACTGATGTGAAAAAGTCTTTTTACATCGGTTGTATTCAGAACAAATGTAGAAAGTGTAGTTTTTTACATCGGTTATAGCTATAGCCGATGTAAAAAGGTTGGCACATTTTTACATCTATTATAGTTATAAACGATGTAGCAAATTACTTTTTATATCAGTTATGGTAACAACCGATGTAAAAAGTAGGTTTTTTTTTTAATATTTGATCTGTTTTACGAATGTCCAAATCTGTAAATTATAAACTCACCACACAAACAGATAGGCAGTTCACGAGAATATATCATTGAATACCAAAATTCACACTAAAACATATATATGCTAATGTAACTTTAGTGAACCTAACTACACTTTAAACAATGCTTGACTACCAAAAACAATTATGAATACCAAAATTCATAATAAAGCATACATACATACATATATACATACATACATACACACACACACACACACACACACACACACACACACATATCAAAACTTAGTGAGCCTAACTACACTTCAAACAATGGTAAACTACCTAAAACAAATATAAATTACATCTATTACTAATTTGTACGAACAAGCGTGCCCAACTCTTAGATATGATCATGTATCATCTTCAACCAATGGTTATGGATTGATGAATAACTACAAATCAAGATAACATAAAATTAGATCATTAATTATAAAAACCATAAATGATATAAATAAGCTACCTTGTTAAGGTCCACCAAGGTAAATCCTAGTTCATCAGTTTTTACATTAATGTTACTGTCAACCCATTTACATTTAAATACAGGCACTCTAAATTTAGTGTCATCCACCTCCCAGATGTCTTCAATGACTCTAAAGTAACACATGGAAGCTACAACAGGGTTTTTATCTTTTGAACTAGAGAAGTGCATAAACTCGGCCACGACCATAACCCCACTGTTTTGCATGGTACTCTTCTCCTCCAGTGACTTTGTATAGAAGAAATACTTGTTGATATCATATCCAGCCCAACAAAAGACATCAAAGTTAGGCCCATCTGCTAGCCATTTTAATGTATTAGAAGCACTATCATGATTCATAATTTGTTCTTTAACCCGTTGTAGGAAAGTCTTGTTATGCTCGTTCAACAACCTTTTTTCGAGCATTCAAGGGTTTTTTTCTTCAAAATGCTTTTGTGAGCAGACAAGTAAGGTTGAACCACATCAGTGTTATTCAATGTATACAAATGTGCATGAAGCACTTCCTCCCAACCTATGCTCTTAACATGTATACCTCATGTACCTTTACCAGTACTTCTTCCCTTATGATAGGACGTAGGAACACCTACAGCTTCTGTTTCTGACATGTACTTTGAACAAAAATCAATAGTTTCTTTTGCAATGTACTTTTCAACAATAAATGCTTCAGGATGGTGTGGATTCTTCACATATCCTTTCAAGATCTTCATGTATCGCTAAACTGGGTACATCCATCGTAAAAAATTGGATTACACAATCTAATCTCCTTCACTAGATGAATAATTAAGTGAACCATGATGTTGAAAAATGAGAGAGGAAAATACATGTCCAATTGGCACAAGATAACAGCAGTCTCATTTTTCAACTCATTCGACTTGTGAGGGTCAATCACTTTATTACACATAACATTGAAGAATAAGCACATCCTAGTTATGACATATCTAACATTTTTAGGCAAGATGTCACGAATAGCCATAGGTAATAGTTGTTACACCAAGATATAGCAATCATAAGACTTTAAACCAAGTAATTTGAGATTTTTCAATGAGAAAAGCCTCTTGACATTTAAAGAGTAACCCTGTGGCACTTTAACGCCCAGTAGATACTCACAAAAACTTCTTTTCTTTTTTCTCTTTTTTTAACAAAGTATGACATGTTGGGGGAAAATATGTTCGCTTACCATGAGACTGTGGAGCTAATTGGTCTTGTATACCCATCGCAATCAAATTTAGAAGAGCATTCACATCATCCTTCGTCTTGCCCTGAATGTTTAGAAACATTCCAATTACACTGTCACACACATTTTTCTCTATATGCATCACATCAATTTAGTGTTTCACATCAAGTATGCTCCAATACAACAGATCAAAAAACACCGACCTTTTCTTCCATATGTTTTTCTCTATAGGCTACTTTTGGGTCTTTCCAAACATAGCATTTAAGTCCTTCACCTATTCATGAACTTGCTATCCAGTTAAGGTTGTTGGAGCAATTTCATTCTCCTAGCATCCATTAAAAGCTTTCTTCAATCTATGGTACGAGTGATTAGGTCTAAGAAATCTCCAATGTCTGAGGTACACTGTCTTAATTTTCATTTTCATTTTGAAATGCTTCAATGTTCAAACTCAACCCTGGTATTCTTACATTACATTGTCCCCAGAATTTCAAAATTCCTAACCTGATGATCCATCCTATCCTAACATCCCTTCACATTCACAAAAACCCCAAATTCTTTCTTCGTCGTGCAACAACGCTTAATTATTACTATGAGAAAGCAAAGAGTGGATTCGTTCTCCACCAAGCTTTGCAACTCTGCATTCTCCGTTGATCATAAGAGAGAAAAAAAGGAACAATTTTGCGTTCCTAAACAGAAAAAACAAGAAAAGTGTTTTCTTGTTTGAAATGTATTAAGGGATTCATATTACTTGCAAGACATGTAGTTTGCAGGGAAGGGTGTTAACCAATCATGCAAATAATTGAAATTAACAATATGAGAATATCACACAAGGCCCAACTAAGCTCGACATGGTCGTTCTCATTCTTTGTTAATTAACTAACAAATTAGATAATCCAATCAAAATTTCTACAGAAAATCTAATAGAGTTTCCTCTATTTTTTTAGTACTTTCCCATATTTACATCTATTCAATCAATCACAATACCACATGTAAACCTATCCAACAATCTAATCAATAATCAAGAACATCATACAAGGCCTAACTAAGCTCTATATGGCCAATTATACAAACACATCACGATCACAATCAAAAACAAAAAACAAACAAAAAAGAAAAATTGATAGGCATTTTAAGGGGTTCAAGATTACCAGGAACCAACACACAGAGGCTTTTATGACGAAACTCGAACTTGAACACCAACGGAGGAAACCTATAGTTTGTTCGAACCCATTACAAAAGCCACGAGTTCGGGTTAGAACCAAAACAAGCCAGGTGTTCAGTTTTTGCCAACAAGAGCAATAATGACGGAGTTGGAAAAGAAAATGACTTACCTTTGGTGGCGCGGCGACAAGTTCTAGTGATGATGTCAATGGTGGTTGGGGTTGGGGACGAATGTCTCGCGTGCACCAATGGCAAGTCGCGACTTCGGGATGAGAGTGTTTTGCATTAAGGCTGGGGTCGCAATTTAGGGAGGAATGAGGAGAACCTTGTTGTCGGTAGTGATGATAGAGGAGTTATGGAGGTTTGAAGGTTTGGAGGAGTTGCCTCGACGAGTCGAAAGCGTTTCAAGAACGAAGGGAAAATAGACCTCAAATTATAGAGGTGCTAATATAAAAAGTTTTTTTATATTGGTAATATTAATAACCAATGAAAAAAAGCTTTTTTATATTGATTGAATTTTTAACTGATGTAAAAAAGCATCTTTTTACATCGGTTATTAAAAACCTTTTTTATATCGGTTATACTACAATCGATATAAAATCATTCCTAGTTATTTATAAAAATGCCACAATCTCATTTTTATTATTGTTTATACTATAACCGACGTAAAATCCTATTGTAAATTACGTTTTTTGCACTAGTGGTAGCTCTATATGTGACATGGCATTAGTGTGCCTAGTCACAATGTAAACATTTATAGTGTACCTAGTCACAGTGTAACAACTCCCACAGTACTCCGAGAAAATGACATTACGTTAATTATACTAAGTCAAGGTGCTTGATGATGTTTGAAATTCAAATAGTACTACACAGTAAGAAAAATAAAATAAGTGTTATATTAGCATAGCCTTTTCAATAACAGTTTAATTTTTTATTTTTTATTTTTACCAAAACTTGATTTCTTTTACCTAGTCCCGTGATAGATTGAAACTTAAAAGTATATGGGACTTTTAACGGCTAACAGCGCACTAAATCCTTTCCAATGCATGTGAGTGGGACTATCAGCATCCTAAAGAATTGCCAGACGCTTCTTCAAAGATGTAAACTTTTTTAAGTTTTAAAATTTTTTATTTTTCGTCTAACTAATTAATCAATCTATCTTTCCTTATAAACATAGTAAGTATATCATATTTTCTTCACTCTTCATCAAATCATAGGAATGTTTGGACTCATCAAAACTAAAATTTTAAGACATCAGATATCTTAAGATTCAATACAGTTTAACTTTTGATTCATAAACTCAAATTTAATTGATTTATAAACTATACATAAAAATTAATGAGTTTAATGGTCATGCACTGACAGTGTAAAGTAATTTTACACTATCATTCAATCACAAATTACCATTTATTGTAAGTTTTTTGACTTTTATAATAAATACTTTAAAAGTCATATTAATAGTGATTTCTGATTAGATGACAGTGTAAAACTTTTTACACTGACAATGTATAACCATTAAACTCAAAATTAATTAGTTTAGGGAAAATAACTTTCCCATATAAAACCAAATCAATCTAAATTATAAGAGATAAGAGGCTATGTACTGACAGAGTAAAATAGTTGTACATTGTCATCTAATTACAAACTACTATGTATGATAATTTTGTTGACTTTTATAATAACTATTTTAAAAGTCATATCAACGGTAATTTTTGATTGATTGACAGTATAAAAGTTTTTACACTGACAATGTATAGTTATTAAACTCAAATTACAAGCACTCCTAAATTGGGATAAAGATAATGTGCTTAAGTTTGTGAAAAACTGTCAACGAAAAACACTAAGAAAACAAAGTTTATGATAAAGTTTATTACAAAGTTTATTTTATTAGTCCTAATTCCATTTTAACAATAATAATTTGTGTTTAATTTAATCAAATTATATTTAAAATAAATTATATTAATTGCCTCTGTTGAAAATACAATTAATTATATCAATAAACACTTTAATTTTATAAATAAATTAGTACCGACCTTGTTAGATATTCAATACCTTTAATGTATCGTTTTTTTAAAATAACAACAGAATTCACCCATTAATATATTTAATTTTAATTCATACACACGTTCCCCTAATTATCTGTTTCTAAATACATGAGAATAAATAGACAAGAAATTAAAAGTCATTAATTTATTTAAAAATTTAATTAGAATGCATTGACTTTAAAGATTTTGCACACTACCATCTAATCACGAATATATTATTATATATGGTAAAATTGTTAAGTTTTGTAATGATTATTTAAAAGTCATATATAAAATAATTTCTAATTAGTTAACAATATAAAATTTTTACATTGACAATATAATAAAATTAGACTCTTTAAATATATCATATAATGATATATTAAATTTAAAGAACCTCTGAATAATAAGGAGGGTCCATTACATTTCATTGTTCACATTCTTAATTCATAAATGGTTTTTTTTTTAATTTATGGCCAAACAAATTTTCGAACTTAATTATACAAATAATATATATATATATATATATATATATATATATATATATATATATATATATATATATATATATATATATTATGCATCGTTGTAACCCAATAGTTGTAACAGAAGTTCGATGCGTATTTATATCAATTATATTTGATTTGTGTATTTTGAAGCGATGTTTGAATTTGTTGTAGAATTTTTTGTGATTTATATTTTTATTTGAGATTTTTGAGATGAGCGCTCTTTGTTAATTTAAATCTTTTATTTCTAATTGATTGACTAAATTGGGTCACTTTTAAAAATTATTCACCGATTTAGGACTCTTTGAAATATATTACCAAAATAGAGTGGTCAATGCTAGAAAATGCTAGTCAAACTAGTGTTTTTAGTGCCACATAAGCTTTTTTTTTTTTTCTTAATTTAACTTTGAAAATTCCAAGTGGCTATCACGTGGGACACCTCAGTGGCAGTAGCATTTTCTAAAAACATTACTGCCACTAGAGTATCCCACGTGGCAGCCACTTGACACATAATTAACATTGTTGGTGGACACGTGTGGAATATGCTAGTACTACTAGCGTTTTTACTTTTTATATTTTAAAAAAATGAATAAAAACGCTAGTACTACTAGCATTTTTAATTTTTAATTTTTTTAAAACAAACATAAATGTGACACGTGTGGAATATGCTAGTACTACTAGCGTTTTTCCTTTTTTATTTATTTATTTTTTAAAAGTGGAAAATGCTAGTTTTTAATTATTATTTATTTATTTTAAAATTGGAAAATGCTAGTAATACTAGCATTTTTAGTTACTTTATTTATTTATTTTAAAAACAAGGAAACGCTAGAAAAAAGACAATATTTTCAATTTCATGCAATAATAAATATTTTTAGATAAATTAAAATATTAAAAAATAATATAATATAAGAGTATTATCCCGAGAAGATTACGTTATCATCACTGTGTTCGATCTATTACGAATATTTATAGTTAATAATAAATTAAATTTAACTAATATTTATAGTTTTAATTAATTAAAAATATTTAATATAATAACAAGATTCTTATGACAAATTTAAATTGCCACCTTTATTCGTGTCTGTTTTTTAAAAAAAAAATAAGTAGAAGCGCTAGTAGTACTAGCATATTCCCCACGAATTCCTTTTTAGTTTGTCCATTTTAAAAATAAATAAACAAAAAATTAAAAAAGCTAGTACTACTAGTGTTTTCAGTTTGTCCTTTTTAAAAAATTAATTAATTAATTAAAAGCCTAGTAGTATTAGTATTTTTCATTTAAAAACAAAAAAAAAATAAAAACGCGAGTAATACTAGCGTTTTCCATTTTTAAATAAATAAAAAATTAAAAATGCTAGTAATACTAGATTTTTTAATTTAAAAAAAAATATTAAAAATGCTAGTATTACTAGCGTTTTCCAATTTAAAATAAATAAATAAATTAAAAACTAGCATTTTTTGTTTTAAAATAAATAAATAAGCGAAAACGCTAATAATACTAGTATATTTCACACGTGTCTATCAACACTGCCAACTGTGTGTCAAGTGACTATCATGTGGGATACCCCAATGGCAATAGTGTCTTCAAAAAACGCTATTGCCACAGGGGTATCCCATGTGGCAACCACTTAGAATTTTTCGAAGTTAAATTAAAAAAACATAAAAAAGCTGACATGGCACTAAAAACGCTAGTTTGACTAGCGTTTTCCAACGTATACCACTCCACTTTGATAATATGTTTTAAAAGAGTCCGATAAATAATTTATAAAAGTGACCCAATTTGGTCAGTAAGCCTTTATTTCTAAATGTTCATCTTGCATTGATTTATTAAAACATTAATTAGTTATAGTATTTTTATGTGTTTTAAAATATTTATCTTGTGATTAATAGGTATCGAATGAATATATTTGAAAAGTGTATAAATCTATTTGGATAAAGTCATTGCAATTCTTCTTGAAGTGATATGTTTTGAATAGACATGACTCTTTATGATGAGACATAAATAAATCATTGTAATTCCACGTATATGAAAGAGTATGTATCTTCTCTACTTTCTCTATAAATATATGTTTTAGGATATATGGAAAAAACTTTTCTTCTTATCAAGCTTGAGAAACAAGAAAAGAAAAGCTTATCCTATAATAAAGTTAATTTAGAAGTATTTAAAGGCATTCAAATTAATCAAGAAACAATGACATTAATAGATAAGTACCATTATACACATTTGTTAATATCTTTTAAAATATTATACATGTATACACATTTTGTCTCTAAATCATTAAATAACTTGCATATCAATATTTTGACAAACTGAAATAACATAAAAAATAATGTTTTTCTTTTAATTGGTATACCTCACTTGTTCAAACTTTTTTTATTATTCATATTTAGGTTTTTTTTTGGTCAAATTTGTATAAACATTGACCGACTTCCTTATATATCTGGAATAACTTCCCTTTAAAAACGAGTAATAAAAAAAATTATAATTAAAAAGCTTTATCATTCAAATTTCTTAATTAACTTTTGGAACTTTTACCAGAATATTTATTTTATTTTGATTAATCTTTTAGTTCTTTATTTTTAAAATTTGGAATTAACAGTTATCTTAAATGTAATGAGATATGAGTTTGTGCCGACCTGTTACACTGCTTAGTAATGCCTTAACAAGTATTGATTATTTTTTTAAGATTTTCATGATATTCTCTAGATCAAAACTAGGACTATATTCTTCCATTAATTGTTCGGTACACCCTATCAATCAATAAAAAGATCTGTCAGCATCAAAAAAATATTAGATCCTAATTAATCTAAATTGAGTGTATTTATTTAAAGGGATAAAAATATCGACATACTTTTTTTTGTAGGGTTCTAAATAATCCAGTACCTTTAGAAAATTCAATTCTTTCACAAATAATAGCAGAACTTGACACAAGAATTATTTCCTTGTAATTTTTTAAATCCAATCAACAACAAAATTCATCAAAAAAATAAAATCCAATCAACAACAACACTTGTTCACGACTACTACTATTTTCTTTCCCGTCTCACTTTACCTAAGAGTAATGTGGGCAAAAGGGTTATAGGGTCAAAGGAGCTTAAATCTAAACATAATTTACACGTTGCATAGCATCAATTCTTTCTTCTTTTCTTTGTAGTAACTTGTTTTGTTATGCCCACAACTGGTTCTTGGGCAAGGAGCATCATATACTCCGACACCTCGATCGCATCAAGATAGTCCTTCACCCTACGCTGGAGCTTTGAGTATGAATCTTGTAATTCTTTACATTGAGAGAGTTGTGTCACTTCGTGTTGTTTCAATCGCTCATCAATCTCCGCACCCTTCTTTTCTTCCTCACGTATTTGGGCCTGAACATCAGACAATTGTTGATTCAACCTGTCCATGTCACCAACTTCTTCATTGGATGGGTTGTTTTCTTGGACATCGTTTGGTTTGGCATCGTTTGAATTGGGCTCTTGTTGAAGAAACTTGGCCGCAACAACATCAACACCTGGGTGCCCAAAAGAGTAAGGCTTGTTCCCAGGGGAGAACACAACAATAGCAACTTCTGCTCCACACAAGATGGATAATTCATTCGCTTTTTTGAATAAGCCCGTTCGGCGTTTGGAGAATGTAACCTGCCTCGTGTTGGGGTCCTTCACCATCACAATCTCAATCTTACGACGACCCATGATTCCTTCACCTGCTCCACACTGATAATTACTAAAGAAAATAACACAATAGCAAAAAGATTAGAAAGAGGGGGATTATTGTAAAGGTTTGGAAGGTATCACAAAAGATTAGAAAGAGGGGGGTTTTCGTAAAGCTTGGCGGGGTATATGATTTGATATCCCCACAACCCTTAATTTATACACACATTCTCCGAAAGGGTTCAACGTTTCTAATATTGAATTTACAATTTCGGATTCTTTTCGGTTATATATGGGAAGTGTTCTAGTATGTTTCCAATTTTATAAAATTGGCCCTTTGAACAATTTTGGCTTGCATTTTCTTTCTTTTTTTAATTTAATGATACTAATAGTGTGTTTGGTTTCCTATTAGGTATTATCTTACGGGTGCGTCATCTTGAGGCAAAAAAAACTAGCTTTCACATTTTTGACGTAAAAATTAACAGAAACGTGCGTATTTGCTGAGGTACCAAACGCACTGTTATAGTAAATATGTACGCATCTTCAATTTGCTGGAAAACAAGAAATCTAATTTCTATATTTGCCAGATATTATTGTAAACTTAAAAGAATGTTTTATTGTGAGGCCACAGCTAGCACTAACTATTCTTTTATTGATTAACGCCGTCCCAAATATACTTTTGAGTTGTTATATTTGGGATTTGAACAAGAATATACATTTGGCTGCTAAAATATGTACTTTGTACAAAATGAATTCTCTTTTATTTTGTGAAAATAACACATCCACTAAGTAAGCGCTACCCTTAAGTCTTATGATGATCCGTTTATAACTTTTATTAGATAAGGTCAATTCCATATAAATAAGTTGACCTGATGTCATCTTTTTTAATTATATATATATATATATATATTGTTAAAATTGATGGACCTAATATATTTTCATCACTCAAATTATATTTTTTTAATGTAAAACATACTTTATTTGGCATTTTAATCAATTTTTAGAAAAATTGATATAAAATAGCATCATTTTAGTAAGTTTTTTTTTTTTAAATACCATTCTAATCAAATTAAGTTAATTTGAATTATATAGCAAAATATTTGTTTTCGAGCCAACTGCACTAGACTATGTTTTGTACTATTTTTTCATTGAATAAATACCTATTTTAGTTTTTCTAAAACTACTAATATTTTTAAATTTTTTATACAAAGACAAAATTTATGACTATTAATTATCATTGAAAGACAAATTTATCATTATCTATATATAAAAGAATTTGATTAAAATGCATTGAGAGTATAATTTTTTTATGTTGTGATCCAATAATAAATTATTATGTATGATTTTTTTTTTTGTAATATTATCATGTATGGTAAGATTATTAACATTTTTAGTAATTATTCTAAAAGTCATATTTAAAGTAATTTCTAATCAGTTAAAAGTGTAAAATATTTTACACTTTCAAATATAATATTGAATATATTTTTATAATAAAAAATATTCCTTTACCGAATCAAATAAACCATTACAACTAACCCAAGATTCAATTGAGCCCATTTCTATCAGTCAGTGCATGTTTTATCTTACTCTGTGATTTCTTATTTTCACTTTCCCACCCTTTGTAATACTTTTTATTTCTAAAATTGAATACATACAAGAGTTTAATGGAAACTTACCATACATAGTGATTTGTGATTGAATGATAGTGTAAAACAACTTTACATTGTCAGTGCATAACTTATTTTCTCATACATACAAAATGAAGAATTAGGAACTTGTTTTTGTGTTCCTAAAACAAAAATCTTCTCTCGATTAAAAATGTGCAAACAATAACCTTACATTATCTCACACATTATCACTACTTTATTTTCAAATATTTTCTTTTACGTACTTGTTTAGGGTAATTTTGGCTAAGGGTATTGGATTGAATTTACTTTTGTTGATTTTAATTCACTACCAAAATGCAAAGCTTTTAACTTTATTAGATAATAATATATTTGGGCATTAGTTTTTCTTTGTGTCTGTGTATGGTTGGGAAAGCCAATTTCTCATGTGGGTTTTATGTGTGAGTTAATTTGATGCATGTATTATATATTTTAAGATATATATGGTGTGTGTTTTAGATATGATACTATAGTCTTAATTTTTTAAGCATATCTTAAAATAATAATAATAATAAAAAGATAACAAAGTACTTGCTAAAATTAATCTAATGCTATTTTGAATTATTTCTCTTATACATATAAATATTGTGTTCATTCAAGAATAAATTTGGGATAATGGGATTTTCATATGATCCAATTCAACAAAATCGTATTCAAATCTGTCTTCCAAGTAAAAAATTAAGGAGAAATGTTGTTAGTGTCTACAAGTTGTTTTCATTAATTTGAAACATTTCATTTTATGGTGCTTATTATTTTAGAAATTGATGACACAATTTATGACTTAATATGTGTAAACTAGCCTTACATAACCAATTAAATATCTTAGGAATTGTGACTTCTAATTATTTATCTCCAATGATCACAAAGTTGAAAAATTGTTGTTGATTGTAGGAGTTTTACAATCTTAATATGGTACACACTCTAACATTTATTTCACACGTTGTCATTCATTTTATCCTTTAACTATATACAACTAAAACCCAACGCAATAATAGGCTATATCTTTCTCTTCCCCATCTATTTGACCTAAGATTTGTAGTTTCTAGTACTAATACTCTTTGATGATTCATTCATATTATGATGGAAAAGGCCATCCTCAAGAACACGTAAATATTTATCAAGTCTTAATTATCTTTCTAGGAGGTGATGATGTTCTCATGAGTAGAGCATTTTTGTTGACTCTAAAACAGGTAGTGCTTTGATGGTTTTATTCTCTTCCTTAAGGTATAAGTGTCACTAGGGATAAGTTGTGGGAAAATATTATGTTGAGATTTTCTACTAGCAAAGCTCAATCCAAGTCATTATATACACTATCTCAAGTTAAGCAAGAGCAGGACAAACCCTTTTGAGACTACCTAACTCGTTTTAATGGCGAGGCTCTGCAAGTGAAGATCTTGGAGTCTATCATTGTGATCCATATATCCTTTAGTGGATAGACATCTCATTAGACCAATTACAATATCATTAGCCAAGAATACTGCCAAAACCATGATGAGCTAAGAGCAAGTTCTACGTACATTAACCTATAATATTTTAAAAGGAAGAAGTAAGATATTATAGTCAATTGACATGCGAGGAAAAGGGCGAAAAAGATTTGAAGAAGGCCTAATTATGTTTTTAGTCCCCCAAATTTGATAAATATATTTTTTTAGCTCCTTAAATTAAAAATTAATCTTTTTAGTCCCTCAAATTTTGAAAAATATTGTTTTAGTCCTTTAGGACCACCTATGATATCATTTATAAGACAGATTGAATTAGCTGTGCAGCATCAATTGAATTCGGTGTGATGTTTTCACTGATAGGAATATTATTAGGTAAGTTTTGTGTGGCAGATTCACTAATTGTGTTTGGGCAAAGGACCAAAATAGAAATTTTTAAAATTTGAGGAACTAAAAAGATTAATTTTTAATTTAAAAGACTAAAAAAATACATTTCTTAAATTTGGGGACTAAAAACATAATTAAGCCTTTGAAGAAAAGTATGTGAAAGAGGGATCCTTAAAAAGACCAAGAGGAGATTATGATGAGTCACATCTCTTAACACCTTAAGATCTTGGAAGTAATGAACACCAATATTCAGGATGTTTCAAGACCACCCCCATTGCATAGGAATGTCCAAAGAGATGTGTTAACTTATTGCCATTTTCATAGTGGCCACAAACACGATACAAAAGACTCTATCAGCTTGAAAATTACTATCAAGCACATCTCTTTCGAGCGGGGACATTGCATTGTTATATAAAGCGACCGAAAGGGACAACCCACACTATTACATATATGCTTTTTGGTAACATTTAATTGGAAACAGATAAAAACGTCACCCATTCTTACAAATCAATACTTTTTGTAACACTTATGAAATAAAAAATACCAATATATCATATTAAATTTTTTATTAGTTTTTAAAAATCGAAAAACGTAAAAACTAGAAACATGTTGCCATTCACTCACTGCCATCAATGAATTTTTCATTCCAAGGGTTTAAAGGAGTTCTTTTCATTGCCATGTGAAACTTTGGGTTAAAAGGAGTTCCTCTTCCTATTGTGATTCATCTATTGCAGTTTTTCTATCTTAGGGTTCATCTAACAAAATTTAATTTGTTGAGGTTTTGTTTGCCATCTTCTAGATATATCCTTTAATTTTGTTATTTTTATTATGAATTAGCTCCAAACTTGCAATAGACTTGTGCTCATTATTTCTTCAAGTTTCTAATTGTCTTGAAAGTTTTAGATCTAATTTCTTCAAGCATATTTCAATGTGAGCTTTAGGATTTTGGGAAAATTAAAGGTGAGCTTCCATTGTTTTAATTTTCTCTTTGATTTTCTCATCAATTTCCTCTTCCAATTTTTCGTCATTGATATATGTTGTGTTTCTTTTTATTTGGTTATCAAACTTCAATTACTTGTTAAGAAGTGAGAGATTTTCTTGTTTAAACCAATGTGATATTATACTAGGTTTTACTACATACAAAACCTCATTTCTTCTACCTAAAACTTCAATATTTATTTCCTTATGTCAACCAAGGTAAGAAGCTTTATAATAATGATGAGGAAAGAAGACTTGGAAAGTGGTTTAATGCTAGATTTATACCATTGAGAATAGTTGGGCATATAGAGTTGTTTCGTTGTAAAATGTAATTGGAATTAACGAAACAACTTATTTTCATTGTTGTTGATCCTGCTCTTAGGGTTAACTATGAACAATTGCTATTTTTTCTATTTTTTTTCCTTGTCAAAATCGTTATTTAGATCATCCTTGTTATATCTCATGTAAATTGCATGTAAAAGGTTTTGATGAGAATTCTATTAATATCTTGCGGGTGAAAATTGATATAGGATCCAAAAACAAGAAGTAAATATACATAGTCTAGACATTCATGCACGACATGTTGTATTTTAATTTGTTAAGTTGACGTTGATTCATACTTTTAACAAACTGGTAAACCAGCAATATGGGTGCACTCCTTTAATAGGATAGTAGACTATGTAAGTTTTAGAAAAATATAAAATAGAGTTCTTCTCTCTCTTATTATATAATTCATCTAATGGTGTAAAAAAAAAAAACTAATATCTAGTAGGAAGTAAGAATTATGTATTTAAAATTGTACATTTTAAAATGTTACAAAAATTGGCATTTTATTTCATTTTAAAGGGAAGAACAAGCAACATCTTGTAAATGTTGCAAAAAAAAATATTAGAAATATTTTTAAAGAGTAAACAATTGCTTTAGTCCATGAAAGTGTATAGCACTGTTACATTAGTTCCTAAACTAAGGAAATTCTAAATGAGTCTTTGAAAGTACAATTCGTCAATTACATTGGTTCAAAATTCAAAAAAATATGACTTAAATGATATTATTAACATATTTAGGAACCAAAATGTTAATAAGTAATTAAGTTTAGAGACTTAGATAAAACAATTGGAAATTTTAGAGACTTATTTGAAATTTTCTTAGTTTCAGGGACTAATGTGACAATGCATTTTCAAGGATCAAAATGGTTGTTTACTCTATTTTTAAATGTTACAATACATGTAAATTAATGATTTTTTTATACTACTAGAAATATCTCAAATACTGACGGACTATAGAGACGAATTATAGCAGTTAGAGACAAAGTTGGAAATTTAAACTTTAGAGACAAAACTTAGATACGAAATATTAATTTTGTCTGCAACAAATTCCGTCTTTGAACCCATCTCTAACTGGTCAAAAAACACCAAAAGAAGGTCAATATGCACATAGAGACGGAAAATTCCCATATCCAATAATGTCTGTCTCTAAGTTTCTCCCTAACAAGTCAAAGTGGCACCAACAAAGACAACATGCATTTTTAAACGGATTGTAGAGACAAAATATATTTGAGACGTCTCTACAATTCATCTCCAAATAATAGAATTTCAATTCCAAATAATGTTGTATGTATTTAATATTATTAATGTAAGTATTTAATATTATTATGCATAAACATTAAATAGTACTATTTATTGTTTTTTTAATATAATACGTTATTAATTGTAAAAATATTATTAAATTTAATATATACAAAATATAATATGTTTCTTAAATTTAATAAATATAAAAAAAACAATATTTAATTAATCTTTTAGTTTCTATATCTGTGTTAACTTTTCATTTTAGTCCTTATACGAATAATTTTTTTTATGTTTTAGTCCTTGTTATTAGTTTTATGGCGATGGAAAAGTTGCCAAACAATGAAAGCATAAAGACTAAAACATAAAAAAAAAATTGTTAGTCTAGGAACTAAAACGTAGAGTTTTTAGGTATAGAAACTAAAATGAAAGGTTGGCCTATAGGGACTAAAAGATTAATTAAATTAAAAAGCAATTATTTTTCACAAAATAGTTTATAAAACATATTTTAAAATACAAAAATTCAAATATATATTAATATCATATATTTAAATTGATAAATATGTATCATAATTTCTATTTTAATTTTTATTCTTGATTATTATTTTGAATAAATTATTATGAATTATTTTAAATTTAATAATATATTTAAAATTTTTACTTTTAATTACTATGATTAATAAAACATATTTTAAAGTTATCAAATTAAAATATACTTGAACACAAGTATTAATATAATATTTATAAAAATATAAAAAAAGTTTTTGCTATGTATAGCATTAATTATTGTATTTATTAAACACAATATACAATTAAAAAATAATATTATTCAATATTATATTTTATAATATAACATATTTATCAAAGTAATAAATATTTATTAAATGTATGATTTTTAATATGATATTATACATGCAAAAAGTAATTATTAAATAAAAATAATTATTATAAAGTTTAATACCAAACTATAGAAATATATTAAAATTAAAAATTGAAATTTTTATTATTTTTTATTTTTTAAAAAATTAGTTTATAAAATGTATTTGAAATAGAAGATTTTAAATTTTATTAATATAGTATATGTAAATTTAGAAATAATAATAATAATTTATCTCTTAACTTTTGACCTTAATTATTATTTTAAATAATTTATTATGAATTATTTGAAATTTAGCCATATATTTAGTTAATATTTATTTTCAATGAAAACATGTTTTAAAATAATCAAATTAAAAGTATATTAATATAATTTGAAATTATTCAAAAAAATTATATGTTAACATTATATTATACCATATATATATATATATATATATATATATATATATATATATATATATATTAATCCTAAATTATAAGATATAAATTATATATTAATTATTTTATATATAATAATTATTAATATTACGTTGTATATATTATAGAAATATTATATATATATATAGTAATATATATTATATATATTTATATAGATAGTATATATATATATATATATATATATATATATATATATATATATGTCAGAATCTGTTGACACCAGGTATCAAAGTTAATCAAATTACTCCTTCAATAACTTTTTGTAGAATGCAAATTTAAACCAATCCAATCGTTGAATTTGATGTTCTTATTAATTAGATTAAGTATACAAATTTTCATACAATTCTAAAATTATTTAGTAGTTCATCGCATCACTTTATTTTACAATATGATATTAAAATATATGTAAATACTCAATGTTAGATAATATATCTAAAAAAGTCCAAATGATGTGAAATTTGATATATATGATCATGAAGATAATATCACACAATTCAACGGTTAGATTGGTTAAATTTGTATTTTACAAAAGGTTATTAAAGGTGTTATTTGACTAACTTTGACACCTGGTGTCAACGGATCCTAACCCTATATATATATTAATATAATATTACTCTCTCTGTGTGTGTATATGTGTGTGTGTGTGTGTGTGTGTGTGTGTGTATTTATATATGAGGAATGTTTCAAATGAGAAGATCTTACAATGAAAAAAATGAGTACTTTAAATGATAGTCCTTGGATCATAATTAAAAAAAATTGTAATTAAAATTAAAACTCAATTAATCACCTTTTATAGGACCATCATTGCCATTGCTGTCGTCGCCAGCAACGGTAGTGGTAGTGGCAGCAACAATCGTAATGGTGGTGGCAATGACGATAACGATGGTGGCAATGACGACGATGGTGGTGGTGACAATGGCAGCGGCAACAGTGATGGTAGTGGTGGTGACATCGATAGTGGCAGCAATCATGGTGGTAGTGGTCAAGGCGACAACAATGGTGGTCTTATAAGAGGTGTTTAATTGAGTTTTAATCTTAGTCGCTAATTATTTTTAATTGTAATCTAATAGCTACTATTAATAATTCTCATTTCTCATTTTAAGAAATTTCTCATTTGAAACGTCCCCCATGCAGATGTATGTATATGTGTGTGTGTGTGTGTGTGTGTGTGTGTGTGTGTGTGTGTAATGTTATGGAGCCAAGTTTATAAAAGGCCAAACCCAAAAAATTTGAAAAGAGAGATCTAGAAGGAAAATGTTGTTGGGCCAATTTCTAAAATCCATGAGAAGGAGAAGAAAAAATCCTAGGTATATAAGGGCTAAGTTAGCCCTCAGCCCCCACTCCATATAACTACTATTGTAGGAGTGTTAGCAAATAGGATTAGATCAATTTTAAGGGAGAAAATCATTTAATTCAATTTCTTCGATTTTGTTCCTTGACCATCCAATTGGTTTGCTTTTAAAATCCAATCTGATCCAATCTAAATATATTGTAGTTTGGATTGAATAGGTTTTCGATTTTCAAACAAAACTATAATTTTTTATAGGCAAAAGAATTTATTAATAATAATAATAATGGGTCCTAATTGAAGCACAAGGTGTGCAATAAAATAGAGTCAGAGTTCGTGACTTTGAAGGTTTGGAACAAATTTAATTAAAATACAGTTCACAACATTTGACAATGCAGGGAGGCATACATCATAATAGCATAAACAATACAAGTCTCACTGAAAACAACAACCATACTTATATAATATTAGGGCCCGTTTGGGGTGGTTTTTGGTGTGAGTTTTGAAAATTTCAAAAACTACAACCAGTTTTTAGTTTTTAAAAATTAGTTTTAGCTTTTTTTTTCTAATTTTTGGTTTCAAAATAAACTCACTTTGAAATTTCTTATTTTGTTAAAATTAGTTTAAGAATATGTTTGTGTGGTGACAACAATGGTGGTGGTGATGACAACAATGATGGTGGTGGCGGTGGTAATGTCGACTGTGACAGTTGTGGCGGTGTCGACGATGGTGGTTATGGTGGTATCGATGGTCATCATGGCGGTGTCGGTGGTGATGGTGGTAGCGGAGTCAGTGATGGTGGTGACGATGCCTGTGGTGGTCATAGCAGCATTGGTAGTCGTGGTTGTGGCGGTGACGATGATCATGGTGATGAAGCTTGTGGTGGTTGAGGCGATGTCAGTGGTCGTGGTAGTTGTGGCAATGATGATGGTGGTGGCGGTGGCGGTGGTCGTGGTGGTGATGGTAGCGGTGGTGGTGGTAGCAGTAATAGTGATGGTGACGGTAGCTGCGGAGATGGTGGCAGCAATGGTGGCGGCGATGATAGTGGTGGTGACGATGGCGATGGTTATGGTGGTGGTGGTGGCGAGAAAGGCTATTGTCAAATATAATTATGTGTATTTTTTTTAAAAACCAAAAACCAAATTTACAAATCCTTTTTTCTTGGTTTTGAAAATGAATGTAAAAGTGTTTTGAAATTAAGTTAAAAATCATTTCAGCTCCATTTTAGCCAAACGGGTTTTGTTTTGAAAATTACATTTGAAAACCAAAAACCAAAAACTCGCAACCACCCCAAACAAGCCCTTAACAATTATATCACTATACTTAATATATTGATGAGTAACAACAACAATAACTTCAAGAGCATAACTTCTACCTATCTAGAAAAGAACTTATCAGTATTTTAACTTTACAGGTATTAATATCACCATTTTTCAAGAAAATTGAAAAATTGTCTTTTGAGGACATTTTGAGCAAATTGAAAAAATGGTCTTTTGAGAAAATAAAAAAGAATGGTCTTTCATGAACATTTCGACTACGTGCTGGAAATTGGTATTTCAACATATTATTTTGACTAAGTGTCAAAATATAACATTTCTACTAATCTCACTTTGACAAGATAATGACAGAAAAATTGAAGATCCAGAAAGTATCATGACCAAAAAAGTCGTCAATGGTAGAGATTGAAGACAAAAGTTATCAATGGTGAAGATTGGAGACAAAAGCCATCAATGGTGAAGATTTAGTAAAAGTTTGTAGCAGTTATTAGTAGTTAGGAATCCTTTGTCTATAAATACTACTTTGTATCATGTAATAAGGGTTGGACATTGTAAACACCCTTCACATCCTAAGTCCTCGACGTTCATGGATCGATGGGTTACTACAATGTTCCCAACCACTA
Organism: Spatholobus suberectus; assembly: GCA_004329165.1. Classification (NCBI taxonomy): domain Eukaryota; kingdom Viridiplantae; phylum Streptophyta; class Magnoliopsida; order Fabales; family Fabaceae; genus Spatholobus; species Spatholobus suberectus. The sequence continues at coordinate 81,834,439 of CM014733.1, forward strand.
TTTTAATTTCAGCAATTTACAGGTGGCCTAATTGCATATTATGAAACAAGTAAAATAAAAAATAAAATTGAAACACAATTTTGGGCCTAGGAAATAAAGAGTAAAATGTAAAGAAATGAGCGCATTTAGGTCTTGGCTGGCCCAATTTGAATAAAAGCAACTAAAAAGTAATATTTATTTGGGTTGAAACAAGTTCAATACATTAAGACGAAGCTTCTCCTATGATTAGAGATAGAATAAAGCGGTTTGTAGCAGGGATGAATGGCCACTTTTTTGTCATGATAAGTTCTTTGAGGCGAAATTTTTTAACAATAGAGATGAACGATTTTCATCTCTAAACATAAACGAAAAACAATAATTCGTCTCAAAACAATCAAAGAAGCCCAAATCAACGAGGGACACGTTTTTGTCTCTAGCTCCATCTCTGAATCACGTAGAGATAGAAAAAATTGCTTTTAGAGACAAAAATTGCCTGACTCTATTTAAATTTTTTTCTAATGGTAGTGCCACAACCTTGCCATTACAAATTAAGAAGTTAGAGCAATTATGATGATGGATGTTCAAAACAAAGGCATAAATCCCCTAAAAAGGGGGCAAGAGAACAAGAAAGATAAAAGAAGATGCAAGGGAGAATGTCAGACAAAAGTATGGAACATCACCAAACCAACGTGAGAGATAAATCATGTAATATAGGGAGGATTTGTGGGAGGAAGATCATTTTATTCATCCTAGAAGAAATGCTTGGAAGATGTGTTGAGTGTTTAGTAGAAATAAATCATTAAAAGTCAAACAACATGAAGGTACTTTTTGATCTTGAGCTTTGGTGACGAAGATATTAGCAGCAACATTTCTAGTCATGATGATGCAATAATGACTTTAGAAGTGATAGCCAACTTCGAGGTACATCACATTTTGTCAATCAAGAAGCTTGATCAACATAATGTTTTACAATCTATTTGAAAACATTAAAATTCTAAAGAAATATTTAATCCTCTCTTAAAAACTAATTGGCTAAATCGATGACTCCCCATGGATGCATAAAGTTACTACTAACTTTAAGCTCCCAAACTTGTCCAAAAATGGTGAAAGTGAAATTCCTAATGGTAGAAACCCCTTTGACATATAATCTCATCTTAAAAAGCCCCATTATCGTCGCTTTAAGGGAAACAATATCTGGAATCCACTTGTGCAAGAAATTCCTAAGCCCCGTGAGGCAGATCAAACATATAAAAAGGAATTATGTAATAATAACAAGAAAATGATATATAAAAAATTCGAAGATTTTAGTTAACAAGGATAAAATAAGTATTCAAAAAGAGAGTGGTAATCAAAGAAGACTAATTTTAAGGCTTCGATATGTCAAGGAGTTAGAAAAGATAGTTTACCATGGGAGCATATCAATAATTTGATAAACTAAAATAGTATGAACAATGATGATTCTTTTTTATTTGGTATACCTCACAAGTTTAAACTTTTATCATTTTTCATGTTTGGTTTTTGGCTAAATTTGTATAAACATTCACTAGCTTTCTTATATATCTGGAATAACTCTCTCTCTCTCTTTTATGATGGGACTATTATGGGTGACAAAACTCTCCTTATAAGTATTTAATGTAGCTGCATACATAAAACTCAAACTTACGACTATTGGCTAAGCTGGAACAATTTCGCATCAGTTGATCTATGTGATCAGTGGTGAATAACTTCCCTTTTAAAAAGAAAAACAAAATATTATAATTAAAAAGTTTTATTATTTAATTTTATTAATTAACTTCTATTTTCTAAAATTTGAAATTAACAATTATATTAAATGTAATGTGATATGAGTTGGCACTTTTTAAGATTATAGACATTTATCTAGATAGACACAAAAATGCTCAAAAATAGCAATAGTATAGTAAAAAAAAAAAAAACTTATTCTTGTTAGCTATTAGGACTTGTAAGAGAACTTCTTTCCTTATTTGAAGAAAGGGAAAATAAAAATAAAAATTCACACTACAATTTTACACGGTTGTTACACTGCCTCATAATGCTTTAACAAGTATTGATTTTTTTTAAAGATTTTATATTCTCTAGATCAAAACCAACACTATATTCTTCCATTACTTATTCGATACATGTTAACAATTGATAATAAGATCTTTCAACACCAAAAAATCATATTAGATTCCAATTAATCTAAATCAAGTGAATTTATTCAAAAGATAAAATTCTCAAAACACCTAATCTTTTATAGGATTTAAATCCAAAACCTTAGGTAAAAAAAAAAATTCAATTCCTGCACAAATATAATAACAACATTTGATACAATAATTAAAGAGTTTATTTTTGTTTCCTTGTAATTTTTTGAAATTCAACCAACAAAAAATACAAATTTATCAACCATATAACACTTTACCTAAGAGAATTGGGGGAAAGGAAACTTAAATCTGAATATAATTTTCATGCTACCGAGCATCAATTCTTTCTTCTTTTCTTTGTTAATCCGACTATTGGTTCTTGTGCAAGGAGCATCATAGACTTTGACACCTCGATCGCATCAAGATAGTCCTTCACCTTACGCTGGAGCTCTAAATATGAACCTTGCAATTCTTTACATTGTGAGAGTTGTGTCACTTCATGTTGTTTCAGTCGCTCATCAAGCTCCGCACCCTTCTTTTCTTCCTCACGAATTTGAGCTTCAACATCGGATAATTGTTGATACAGCGCATCCACGTCACCAACTTCATTAGATGGGCCATTTCCTTGGACATCATTTGGTTTGGCAACATTTGATTCAGGCTCTTGTTGAAGAAATTTGGCTGCAACAGCATCAACACTTGGGTGCCCAAAAGAGTAAGGCTTGTTCCCAGGAGAGAACACAACAATAGCAACTTCTGCTCCGCACAAGATGGATAATTCATTTGCCTTTTTGAATAAACCCGTTCGACGCTTGGAGAATGTAACTTGCCTCGTGTTGGGGTCCTTCACCTCCGTAATCTCAATCTTACGACGACCCATAATTCCTTCCCCTGCTTCACACTGATAATTACTAAAAAAATAAAAATAAAAAACAACACAAGAACAAGAGATTAGAAAGAGGGTTGAGGGTATATGATATGATATCCCCACACTTCTATATTTATACACACACTCTCTGAAAAGGTTCAATGTTTCTAATATTGAATTTACTATTTCTGATTCTTTTCGATTATGTATAGTAAGTGTTTTAATATGTTTCCAATTTTATAAAATTGGTCCAGTGAACAATTTTGGCTTGTATTTTCTTTCTATTTTTAATTTAATGTTACTAATACTAAATATGTAGGCATCTTCGATTTGTTGAAAAACAAAAAAATATAATTTCTATATTTGCTAGATATTATTGTAAGCTTAATAAAAAGAATGTTTTATCGTTTGGCCACAGCTAGCACCAACTATTCTTTTATTTATTAATGTCATCTCAAATATTTGTTTGAGTTGTTATATTTGGGATAAGAACAAGAACATACATTGTTGCTAAAATATGTACGTTGTACAAAATGAATTCTCTTTTATTTTGTGAAAATAACACATCCACTAAGAGCTACCCTTGAATCTTAGGATGATCCATAGCCTTTATTAGATGACGTCAATTCCATACAACTAAGTTAACCTGATGTTATTTTGTTCATTTTAGCTTTTATAGTATTTTTTTGTTAAAATTGATGGACCTAATTTAATTTCATCATTCAAAAATTGTACTCATAATGTTAAACATAATTTATTTGACATTTAATCAATTTTTAGAAAAAAAAATGAGATAGAACATCATTATTTTAGTAGGCATTTTTTTAAAATTCTAATTTAATTAAGTTTATTTGAATTATACAACAAAGTATTTTATTTTGAGCCAACTCAATGTGAACAGGACTAATTTTTGTAGTGATTTTTCATTGAATAAATACCTATTTTAGTTTTCTAAAGATACAAATATTATTAATTTTTTATATAAAGACTAAATTAATGGCTGGTAATTATCATTTAATGAAAAATTTATCATTATCTATATATAAAAAAATTTAATTAAAATGTATTGACAATATAAAAAAAATTTATATTGTTATCCAATTATAAATTATTATTATGGTAAGATTGTTGACATTTTTAGTAATTATTTTAAAAATCATATTTAAGGTGATTTCTAATTTATTAACTGTGTAAAATTAGTTACACTAATAATATATGCAAATTAAACTCTATAAAAAAATATAATATTGAATATATTTTTACAAAAAGAATATATTCTTTTAGTCTATCAAATAATTCATTACCAATATGTCGTTAGTCTGAGTGAAATTGGGCTTAGATCTCCTACACAAGGTCTAGAGTTCAAACTTTGTAGATGAAAAAATGTGTTGGGAAGAAAGACCCTACTAAAGATTGTTAGTCAGGTTCTCCAACAGATATTAGTCATTAACAAAGTCAATAAATATTTCGTACCTATAACATGGTGACCCAAAAAAATCAAATAATTCATTACAAACCAACAGTGGTTAGGTTTAGTGGAAAGGACTAGTCCCCCACAACTGATAATGTGGCATACCAAAGTTCAAATCCTCGCTAAGAAAAGTGTCCACATTGTCTTTGTAGGAGGATAAAACCAAAAAGTAACTCATTACAACGTAAGATTCAGTTAAGCTCATTACCGTAAGCGAGTGCATGTTTTATTTTTTTATGTGATTTCTCACTTTTACTTTTTTTTTTCTTTGTAACACTTTTATTTCTAAAATTGAATACTGATTTTTCATTGAATAAATACCTATTTTAGTTTTCTAAAGATACATATATTATTAATTTTTATATAAAAGAATTTATAATTATTATTTAATTATACAAATATCATTAATTCCTTTGTACAAATATTATTTCTACTTATCATTTAATGACAAATTTATAATTATTTATATTATAAAATTTAATTAAAATGCATTGAAAATATAAAATTTTTTATGTTGTTATCTAATCACAAATTATCATGTATAATAAAATTGTTGACATTTTTTGAAATTATTTTAAAAGCCATATTTAGGGTCATTTTCAATTAGCTAATAGTATAACATTCTTTACAATGACACCATATAAAAATTAAACTCGATAAAAATATTATTATTGAATATATTTTTATAATAAAAAATATTCTTTTACCCAATCAAATAACCCATTATTACCCAAGATTTGGTATGCCCATTCCTGTCAACGAGTGCATGTTTCATCTTATTATGTGATTTCTCATTGTATTTATTTTTCCTTTGTAATAGTTTTTATTTTTAAAATTGAATACATATAATATGATGAAGTGGGAATTTGTGTTCCTAAAGCAAAATCTTCTCCCGGTTAAAAATCTGCAAACAACAACCTTACATTATCTCACACCTTATCTCTTCTTCATTTTCAAGTATTTTCTCTTACTCGTGTTTTGAGTAATTTTGGCTAAGGGTATTTGATTGAATTTACTTTTGTTGATTTTAATTCACTACTAACGTACAAAGTTTTTAACTTTATTGGATAATCATATATTTAGACATTAGTTTTTGTGTGTGTGTGTGCGTGGGTATGGTGGAGAAAGCCAGTTTCTCTCTCTCTCGCTTTACGTGTGAGAGAGAGAGAGAGAGAGTTAAATTGATTAATGTTTTTATATATTTTAAGATACATTATGAATGTTTTAGATAAGACACTACTAGTCTTAATTTTTCAAGTGTACGTTAAAATAATAATAAAAAAGATAACAAAATATTTTCTAAAATTAAGCTAATGTTATTTTGAATTTTTTTTAATTTGTTATACACATAAATATTTTGTTCATGCAAGAACAAATATGAGAAAAACAATTGGATTTTACATATGATCCAATTCAACAAAATCGTATTAAAATTTGTCTTGCGAGAAGAAATCAAGAAGAATTACCACTTGTTAGTGTTTATATAAGCCTAGATTAGTTTTCATTAGTTTGAAACATTTCACTCGGGATAATTTGTCTGAAAAGATTATGTTGAGAATTTATACAAGTAAAACTCAATTTAAGTCAGCATATACACTATCTCAAGTTAAATAACAACATATCAAACCTCTTCGAGACTACCTGACTCGCTTTTAAGCGAGGGCTTGCAAGGTAACAACTTGGAGTCTAGCATTGTGCTCCATCCTTTAGCGGATGGGTTGCGCACTAAACCATATATCGTTGGCCACGCATCCTGTCAAAACCATGATGAATTGAGAGTAAGTTTTGAGAAGTACATTAACCTAGAAAATTTTAAAAGATAATAAGTGAGATATTCTATTCAATTGAAATGGGAGGAAAAGGCAAAAAAGTACAAAAAGACTTTAAGAAAAGCACGTGAGAAGGATCCTTAAAAATATCAAAAGGACATTATGATGAGTCACACCTCTCAACAGTCAAGACCTTAAAATCTTGGAAGTAATGAAAACCAAAATCTAAGATGTTTCAAGATCACCACCATTGCATACGAATGTCCAAGGAGATATATTAACTTATTTACCATTTTCATAATGGCTACAAAACACGATACAAAAGACTATATTAGCTTAAAAATTACTATCGAGCATCTCTTACGAGCGGGAACATTACATTATGTAAAGTGACCAAAAGGAACAACCCACGCTACTATATATATATATATATGAGGAAGGATCCACTTACTCCAAGAGTAATTTTAAAAGAGTTACTCTCCATCCTCACCATTTAATTGGCAGCACAGATAAAAATGTCACCCATTCTTATTAATTCATACTTTTTGTACATTTACGAAATGAAGTCTCTTATTCTTACTAATTAATACTCTTTATAACATTTATGAAATAAAATGTTACCAACATAACATAGTAAACTTTTTATTAGTTTTTAAACATTTAAAAACATAAAAATTAGAAACATGTTGTCATCCACTCACTAGATCAAGCATTCTTCTCCGTTCACTGCATTAGTAAATTTTACATTCCAAGGGTTAAAGGATTTCCTCTCCTTGCCATACGAAACATTAGGTTTAAAGGATTTCATCCTCCTATTGTGATTCGTTTGATGAAGTCCTTCTACCTTAGGGTTCGTCTTAGGGTTTATCTTAAGTTTCATCTATCACAATTTTGTTTGTCATCTTTTAAATCTTTACTTTATTTTGCTTTTTTTTAATGAAATAGCTCCAAACTTGTAATAGATTTGTGCTCACTACTTCCTCAATTTTGTAATTGTCTTGAAGGTTTTCGATATAAATTCTTCAAGCGTCTTTCAACATAAGCTTTAGAATTTGGAGGAAATCATAGGTGAGCTTATATTATTTAAATTTTCTCTTTGATTTCTTCGTCAATTTTTTCTTTTAATTTTCTCATCATTGATATATGTTGTGTTTCTTCTTATTTGGTTGTCAAACTTGCCTTACATGTTAAGAAGTGAGAGATCTACCTATTTAAACTAGTGTGATATCGTATTGGGTTTAAACACATATGATATTGCATTCCTTTTACTTGGAACTTCAATATTTATTTTCTTATGCCAACCAAAGTAATGAGCTTTTCAAGAATGATGAGAAAATTAGACCTGAAGAGTAGTTTAATTCTTGATATATAGCTTTAAGAATAGATGGACGTATAGGGTTATCTTATTGTAAAATGCAATTAGAATCAATAAAATAACTAATTTTATTTAATCTCTTTTCCACATGCAACTTTAGGTTCTAACTCCTATTGTGATTCATCTAAAGAGGTTCTTTTATCTTAGGGTTTATCTTAGGGATCGTTTATCACAATTTGTTAAGGTTTTGTTTGTCGTCTTCTAAATATATACTTCAATATTCTTTTCTTTTTAATGAATTTACTCCAAACTTATAATAGATTTGTGCTCATTTCTTCCTCAATTTTCTAATTGTCTTAAAGGTAAATCTAATTTCTTCAAGCATCTTTCAACATGAGCTTTAGAATTTGGGAGAAATCAAAGGTGAGCTTCTATTATTTAAATTTTCTCTTTGATTTCCTTGTTGATTTTTTTTTTTCAATTTTCTTATCATTGATATACGTTGTGTTTCTTCTTATTTGGTTGTCAAATTTGCTTTACACATTAAGAAGTGAGAGATTTGCCTAATTAAACTGGTGTGATGTTGCACTAGGTTTGATCACATATGATACTGCATTCCTTCTACTTGGAACTTCAATATTTCATATTTATTTCCCTATGCCAACAAAGGTACGGAGCTTTTCAAGAGTGATGAGAAAATAAAACTTGAAAAGTAGTTTAATACTTGATTTATAACTTTCAAAATAATCAAACATATATAAGGTTATTTAATTGTAAAATGTAATTGGAATCAATAAAATAACTAATTTTCATCTCCTTACCATATGAAACTTAGGTTAAAAGTTCTCTTATCGTGATTCATCTAATAAGGTTCTTCTATCTTGAGGATTGTCTTAAGACTTATCTTAGAGTTCATCTATCATGATAGATTTTGTTTTTCATCTTCTAAATCTATACTTTAATTTTTATTTTATTTTTTTAAGAATTAGCTCCAAACTTGCAATAGATTCCTGGTCATTGCTTCCTTAATTTTCTAATTATCTTGAAGGTTCTTCAAGCATCTTTCAACATGAGCTTTAGAATTTGGGAAAAATTAGAGTTGAGCTTCCATTATTTAATTTTTCTCTTATCATTGATATATTTTGTGTTTCTTCTAATTTTGTTGTGGAACTTGCCTTACATGTTAAAAAGTGAGAGATCTTCCTATCTAAATTAGTGTGATATTGTATTAGGATTGATCTCATATGATACTACCCTCGTTCTATCTGGAACTTCAATATTTACTTCCTCATGCTAACCAAGGTAAAGAGCTTTCAAGAATGATGAGAAAATAAAACTTGAAAAGTAGTTTAAGGCTTGATTTATTGCTTTCAAAACAGTTGGACACATATAGGGTTATTTATTGTAAAATGTAATTGGAATCAATAAAATAACTATTTTTCATCTCCTTGTCGTATGAAACTTTAGGTTAAAAGTTTCATCTGCTTATCGTGATTCAAAGTTTTGTCTATTGTCTTCTAGATCTATAAGTTTTTTTTTGTAATAAATTAGCTCCAAACTTCTAATAGATTCCTGGTCATTGCTACTTTAATTTTCTGATTGTTTTGAAGGTTTTAGATTTAATTTCTTCAAGAATTTTTCAACATGAGCTTTAGAATTTAGGGGAAATTAGAGGTGAGCTTCCATTATTTATTTATTTTTTTCATTTTCTTGTCGATTTTTCCTTTCTACTTTCTTATCATTGATACATGTTGTATTTCATCTTATTTGGTTGTCAAACTTGCCTTACATGTTAAGAAGTGAGAGATCTACATATTTAAACCAATGTAATATTGTGTTGGGTATTCTTTCTACTTGGAACTTTAATATTTTATATTTATTTCCTTATGCTAACCAAGGAAAGGAGCTTTTCAAGAATGATGAGAAACTAAGACATGAAGTGTAGTTTAATGCTTGATTTATGGTTTTAAGAATAGTTGTACATACATATAGGGTTATTTTATTGTAAAATGCAATTGGAATCAATAAAATAACTTATTTTCATCTCCTTGTTTTATGAATCTTTAGGTTAAAAGGATTTCCTCCTCCTATCATGATTCATCTGATGAGGTTCTTCTATCTTAGGGTTCATCTATCATAATTTGCTATGATTTTGTTTGTCGTCTTCAAAATCTATACTTCAATTTTGTTATTTTTTTAGTGAACTAGCTCCAAACTCATAATAGATTTGTGCTCATTGCTTCCTCAACTTTCTAATTCTCTTGAACATTTTAGATCTAATTTCTTCAAGCATCTTTTAAAATGAGCTTTAAATTTTTTGGGAATTTGAGGTGAGCTTCCATTATTCAAATTTTCTCTTCAATTTCCTCGTCGATTTTTTTTTCAATTTTCTTATCATTGATATAAGTTGCATTTCGTCTTATTTGGTTGTCAAACTTGCCTTACACGTTAAGAAGTAAGATATCTTCTTATTTAAACCAATATAATATCGCATTGAGTTTGATCACATTTGATAGTCCATTCCCTTTACTTGGAATTTTAATACTTATTTCCTTATGCTAACCAAGGTAAGGAGATTTTCATGAATAATGAAAAAATAAGACTTGAAAAATAGTTTAATGCATGATTTATAGCTTTGAGAATAGTTGGACATATAGTGTTATTTTATTGTAAAATTTAATTGGAATCAATAAAATAACTAATTTTCATCTCCTTTCCATATGAATCTTTAGGTTAAAAGGGTTTCAACCTCCTATTGTGATTTGTCTAATCAGAATATTCTATCTTAGGGTTCGTTTTAAGGTTAATCATAGGGTTCATTTCTCACAATTTGTCAAAGTTTTGTTTGTCATCTTCTAAATCTATACTTTAATTTTGTTTTTCTATAATGAATTATCTATATACTTGTAATAGATTTCTGCTCATTGCTTCTTCAATTTTCTAATTGTTTGGAAGGTTTTAGATCTAATTTCTTCAAGCATCTTTCAACATGATCTTTACAATTTGGAAGAAATCAGATGTAAGCCTTCATTATTTAAATTTTCTCTATGATTTTCTCATCAATTTTTCATTTAATTTTCTTACCATTGATATATGTTGTGCTTCTTCTTATTTGGTTGTCAAACTTGCCTTACATGTTAAGAATTGAGAGAACTAGTTGTTTAAACCAACGTGATATCATATTGGGTTTGATCTCATATGATACTACATTCCTTCTACTTGGAACTTCAATAATTTATATTTATTTCCTTATGCCAACCAAAATGAGGAGTTTTTCAAGAATTATGAGAAAACAAGACTTGAGGAGTAGTTTTAGTCTTGATTTATAATTTTGAGAATAGTTGGACATATGGGGTTGTTTTATTGTAAAATGTAACTAGAATCAATAAAATAATTATTTTTCATTTTCTTGCCTTATGAAATTTTAGGTTAAAAGGATTTCATCCTCTTATCATGATTCATCTAATGAGGTTCTTCTATCTTAGGGTTCGTCTTAGGGTTTATCTTAGGGTTCAACTATCCCAATTTGTTATGGTTTTGTTTTTGTTTTCTAAATTTATACTTTAATTTTGTTACTTTTGTAGTGAATTAACTCCAAACTTGTAATAGATTTGTGTCACTGCTTTCCCTAAATTTCTAATTGTCTTGAACATTTTAGATCTAATTTCTTCAAGCATCTTTCAACATATGCTTTAAGTTTTTCGGGAAATCAAATGTGAGCTTCCATTATTTCCTCAATGATTTTTTCTTTCAATTTTCTTATCATTGATATATGTTGTGTTTCTTCTTAATTGGCTACCAAACTTGCCTTACATGTTAAGAAGTGAAACATCTACCTATTTAAAATATTTTATATTGTACTGGGTTTGATCACATTTGATACTGCATTCCTTCTACCTGAAACTTCAATATTTATTTGTTTATGCCAACCAAGATAAGGAGATTTTCAAGAATGTTAAGAAAATAAGACTTAAAGAATAGTTTAATCCTGAATTTATAGCTTCAAGAATAGTTCAACATATAAGGTTATTTTATTGTAAAATGTAATTGGAATCAATAAAATAACTAATTTTCATCTCTTTGCCATATGAAACTTTAGGTTAAAAGGATTTCATTCTCTTATCATGATTCATCTGATGAGGTTCTTCTATCTTAGGGTTTGTTGTAGGGTTTATCTTAGAGTTCGTCTATCACCATTTGCTACAATTTTGTTTGTCTTCTAAATATATACTTTAATTTTGTTATTTTTGTAATGACTTAGCTCCAAACTTTTAATAATGTTAATTTTAACAAAAATAAACATTTCTGAAAAATATTCTTCACACTGAATCATTTATAATAAAATATAAGTTAATAAAAATTTTAATTCTTCACATATTTAAATTTGTCTTTTCAAATTCAAAACAGTTCGCGCAACAAACTGGTATTACATTTAGTGTAGAAGTAATTTTGACTCGTGCAAAAATATTATAGTATTTAATACTATTAATGTGTTTATACAACACACTTGAATAGAAAAATATATTAACGTAACATTTAATATTATTAATACATTATTTATCTAAATATATAAATAAAAAGATTTTTCATATATAATATTAATTCTTGTATTTCTTAAATATAATATATAACTACTTTAAGAATATTTCAAATATTATTTTTATTAAATATAGTATATTTATTAAATTTAATATATATTTATTAAACGTGTGATTTTTTATACGAATCTACATTTATTAAAAATTTTCATATTAAATAAAAAGTAATTAATACAAAATTTCACACACACAAAACTTTAAATATTATTTTTATTAAATATAATATATTTATTAAATTTGATAAATATAATATATATTTATTAAACATATGAATTTTTATGTGAATCTACATATATTAAAATTGTCATATTCAAATAGCACCAGTATTACATCTAGTATAAAAGTAATATTGACTTGTGCAAAAATATTAATGTAGTATTTAATATTATTAATGTATTATTTTCTAGAGAAAATAGGTTTTGCACTGATAATATAAAGTTGTTTTACACTATCATTCAATCACAACCACCATTGATGGTAAGTTTGTTGACATTTATAATAATTATTTTAAAAGTCATAACAACAATGATTTTGATTGGTTGACAATGTAAAACTTTTTATATTGATAGTGCATAACTATTAAAATCTATTTTCTATATATATAAAACACACATAAAAAATATTAATGTAGCATTTTATTAATATAATATTGAGTAAATTACACTCTCTTTTCCTAAGAGATATAAGTATTATATTGCTATCCCTTCTTATGCTGAAATATACAATTTAGTCTATTTAACTTAACACCGTTAAAATAAGTTACACTCTCTCTCTTGAGAGATGCAAATATTATACTACCCTTCCTTCTTATGTTAAAATGTAGAATAATACTTTCCTCCCGTGAGAGATGTGAGTATTACATTGTCCCTCCCCTCTTATGTTAAAATATATAATTTAGTATATTTAATTTACATCACTAAAGAATATTCATTATAAGATTTTAAAATATATATTTTACTAAAATATTTGCTAAAATATTTTTACTTTACTAAGTTATCATTCACTCACTTGACAAAGATTTTTCAAATGTATAATTAAATTTAAAATAATTTATTAAAATAATAATTAAACATAGAAATTATGAGATAAATTGTATGTGTGGCAATTTATATATATTATATTAAATTTTGTAATAATTATATTTTATTTAATAATAGATTTTTGATATAAATAGATTCATATAAAAAGTTATACGTTTAATATACATATATTAGCATTAGATTTACTAAATTTAATAAATATATTACATTTAATAAATATAATATTTATTAATATTATTAAAATTAATTATATATTATATTTAATAAATATAATAATTAATACTATACAAGAAACAAACAATTTATTTAAATATTTTTCAAAAAATTATATTAATAACATTAATTAAATACTACCTTAATACTTATGTTTAATTTTAAACTATGTTTGGTGAAAAAAATAACTAAAAATAAATATTTATTAAATCTATAATTAAATTTAGCATAATTGATAATAATTTTTAAAATAATAATTAAAGGTATAAATTAAGAGATAAAGGGGGGGGGGGGGGGGGGGGAGGGTGTGGAATCATAGTAAGTGTAATGTATTTGCGTTAATCTATTATGAGAGGAGGGTGTGTATTTTATCACAAGAAGGAGGGCGCTGTAATATTTTCATCTTTCAGGGGAGATAATGTAAAGAATGTTTTTATTAAGATTTTTTTTTTTAAAGGAAGTTAACGGAACTTTAACCAAAAATTTGAAAAAGGAGTAAATGTCATATATTCAAATTTGTTAGGAGAGAGGAGTGTATTTTTTAACATAAGAAGAAAAAGCAGTGTAATATTCATATCTCGTAAGAGAGGGGAGTGTAATTTACTCTATAATATTTATATAAACATATAAATAAATAGATTTTCATATATAATATTAATTATTGTATTTATTAAATATATTATATAACTAACTTTATAATAATATCATTAAACATTAATTTTATTAAATATAACATATTATTAAATTTCATAAATATAATATATAATTATTCAACATATGACTTATTATATGATTCTACATACATACATACACACACACACACGTACATGCACACATACATATACATTCATATATATATATATATATATATATTTGAACTTCTTATTTTAAAATGTATTTTATAAACTAATTTTAAAACAATGTATGTATGTGTGTGCGTATTAAATTTTATATTAATTACTTTTTATTTGATAATATATATATATATATATATAATATTTGATCAATTAATATATATAATAATTTATCTCCTAATTTCTATCTTTAATTATTATTTTGAATAAATTATTATAAATTATTTTAAATTTTAATTTTATATTTAAAAATAATTTTCTTATTTATTATTATTCTTAAAATATATTTTAATGTAACCAAACTAAAAACATGAAATAGACTTAATCTAATATATATAAATCGATAAGTATATATAATTTATCTCTTAATTTCTATCCTTAGTAATTCACAATGGCCTGTTATTCCTAAGGAATATAACAACAAAAACTTGTAGTTCAGAAGATGCATACCTAGGGTAGATTCCTCATCTCTAGTGGCTTTGGATCTACCTTGACCTTCTTCTTCAAGTTGGGACATTCCCTTGTGATGTGACCCGATGCTTAACGCTAATAGCACACACCTTAACCAAACAAACATGCCCCCGAATGTTTCTTACTACAATGGGATCATTGTGTAGTTATAGGATCAAATTTTTAAATATTAATGCAAATGAGTGGAAAGTTAATAGGTGCATTTTAAGAGTTGGTGGAATGTATCTTGACTCTTAGAAGAATTTCACTACCATAATAAGAAGGTAGGTGAGGAGATGGGACAACTAAAATCCATTAAGTCATATTTATGAATGGAGTCATGAGCCACAATATAAATAAAGGTTGTTATGATAAAAGAAAAAACCTAACCTGAAGAAGGGTAACCACCTTAAGTGAGAGGGAGGTGTAATGGTGATAGTTTATTAAGTTTGTCCAAAAAATTTATAATTTTATTTGAGATAATAAATATTTGTTGAGATGTTCCATAAATGTAGGTAATAGATGCCGAACAACGTTAAATTTATGTCTTTTGCTATTTTTATTTGTGGTGTTGTTTGTGTATATTCTATCTTTTGATCTCCTCGTTTTTGTGTGAAGAGGGGATTTTTTTCTATGGTTATTATTATTATTATTGTTGTTGTTATTATTATATTCTATTTTATATTATTAATTAAAATAATTATATAACAACTCTCCTTCCTATAACAAGACTTTTTATACTAATCAATTTTGCTAACTCTCCAATTGTGCAAACCATCCTCACCAGCAACACACCTCCAAGTCATTTAAGTACGTATGTAGAGACCATCGTAATACAAGATCACCACTAGTAATTATATAAAGGCAGCAGCACATGGTACAATAGGATTAAAACAAACCAAAGTCGCCAGGGCAAATGAGATGACTGGAGCTATTATGGATTTTAATAACCATTGTCATCGGCATGACATTAGATGAAATTAGGATTTCATAATAGAAAAAGCACTGGTTCAAGCATAAAATTGTTTATTCTTGAATATGCATAAAAGCACAATAAGACACCATACACGAAACACATCCTTGTTAGAGCCAAAAGCCGAGAGAATCAATAGTGAGTTGCCCTCATTCACCTATAGTTGCGGTATACAGGGGTATACATGCAACTCTCAGCATACTTCACAAGATTCTGAGGTCGAGGAAGATGGGTAGCCAAGCCTACGAAGACAGTTGAAACAGATGTTTAGTTTAGAAGGAAATGACTGCCTGAGATTGTCATTTTGAACTATAACTAGTATGAATGATGAAGCAAGAGTTAAGAGAATGAGCACATACCTAGTTCGTATGCCTTGGCAGCAACATTTGCAGCTATATTAGCCGAGATTTTTCTGATACTAGAGAATGGTGGGTAAATCAAGCCATTTTTGTAGTTCTCCTCGCTCACTTGTTTAGCCAAGGCTTCCGCTGTACAATTCACAAGAAGAATGTCTATCATTCCTTTCTCAATTTTACGTGATCTAAAAGCATTGTTTGTGTGTAAGCATTGCCTATCACAACAATTAACTGAAATAAAGTAGAAAGTGTTGGAAATCAAAACTTAATACATTCACTTAATTATTATTCACGTACTGACATATTCACATATTAATAGGTTCCAGGTATTTATTCACACATGTATATAAGAGAATATTTAATATTTTGGGGTTATGTGTATTTATAAGTAGTCTTATCATCTACAGAGAGGCAAATGTAAGCCAAGAGAATTCAAAAGAGTCAAGAATATTGAAATAAAGCGAGTTTCTGTTAAAGTATAAGTATTCCCTTCTTTACCATCTCCTTCAAAAGAACTCACACTCAACACCATGTTCATTGGATATATCTTGCTAAATTTGTCATATTCACTTACAGGCTGCTAGAAGCATATCGTCATGTACTCGAATTGCTCCTGAGATTACTAAACCCAAACCAAAGCCTGGGAAAATGTAAGCATTGTTGGCCTGAATTAACAAGGAAAGAATCAGATATGATGTTATGCAGTTTAACCAATGAAAAAAGAGAAATTAATAGTGTTAAAACCTGGCCAGAAGCATAAACTTTGCCCTTGTATTCAACAGGATCAAATGGACTCCCACTAGCAAAAATTGCACGGCCCTTTTTTGTGAACAAGCACACAAATTAATAGTAATGCAAAAATGTAGGAGTGTCAAGCTTAATTTGCATTAAAGAATGCTCAACCAGGTCTAGAGAAAGATGTGATCATCAGTTTTTTACCTCACTCCACTGGTAAGCCTCTTCAGCTGTACACTCAGACTGTGAGGTAGGATTGGAGAGAGCCAAAATGAGAGGTTTCTGCAAGTCAGGCATGAAAGTGTAGTTCTTATTTAAAATCATATATCTAAATACTCATCCACAACAAGCGTGAGATAAGGTTTTACATCATTGTTAGAAGCCATAGCCTCAACTACTTCCTTTGTAAATGTTCTTCCCACTCCTGATGATCCAATCAAAACTGTAGGCTTGATCACCTGAAAGGGTGCGGTAGTTAAGGATAAGGACATATCTAAGGCAACCTATTGCAGGCCATAGACAGACATATTAATTAAACACCTTAACAGCTTCTAGGAGACTGTTTACAGGCTCATGTTCATGAGCCCAAGGTTTCTTGAAATGTTGAAGTGAATTCTTCCGCGAACTAACAATTAAACCCTGCATCAGAGTAAAGAAGTGCTTTAGAAAACTGGATCAAATTAAAATTTTAAGAAAAATGAATCAGAAGAGGAGTTTCCAACAGAAACTTATCATGCTTTCTATTACCTTTGAATCTACAAGCCATATCTTCTTGCGACTCTCTTCTATAGGTACCTTAGTCTGCCACACAAACAACAGAAATATAAATACAACATCACCAATTCTAATTTAAAATGAACTCAAGTAATCAGTGTTGCTGATATATAAACAATAAATGGCAGATTCACCTGCTTTGACATCTCAAGAGCTATTAGCTCTGCTATACCAGTCCCCGCCTGAAAGCATGACAAAAAAATGAGTTAGACAAACTGATTTGTTAAGTAACAGAACAATAGGAAATGTGTTGGCATGCATTACCACCCTCAAATAAAGATGAAATATAGATAATATAAAAAATTGAATGTTTTGAATAACCCAATGCTATATACTCCATTATTACTTTGGTTGCTTCCCTCCATTTCCACAGCATAAAGAAGCATAGATAACAAGTCAGAAAAAGGGGCCAAAAAGATAATGGTCTTACTTCTCCAGCACCAAGGAAGAGGAATGTGTGCTCAGCTAAGGTACCACCAATGAGCTTCAGGGCTGCTACAACACCAGCTAGAACAACAGATGCAGTCCCCTAAAATAATACATTAACAATTAGAACATACTAACCATATTCAAGAAATAGATGCCAGCTTTTGTGAGACAAAGTACCTGTATATCATCATTGAAAACGAGATGAGTAGTACCATATTTTGCAAGCAACTCAAAAGCATTGTGATTTGCAAAGTCTTCAAACTGCAAAAATCATTTGAAAATGAAAGAATCAGACATAATAATTGAAGAACATAGGTTCAGAAGCCACATAAACAATGCATGGAATTTGTAACGACCTGTACAAGAACTTTTTCCCCATAGTTTTGCTTCACAGCAGTCATGAACTCATGCAGGAGTTCATAATATTGCTAAGAAGAAACCATTGAAGTTGCCTCAGATCAATACAAGTTATTAATGGTACAATAATATGATAAAATAACAAAATAATTTTGAGCAAGATATATATGTTATACAAACCTGCCCAGTTGCCCTCTTTTGTCTAAGCCCAATGTAAAATTCATCATTCAGTAATTGCTCATTATTTGTCCCCACATCGATAGTAACAGGCAAACACTAACCACAAAAATGAAATGTAATGTAAGAAGAAAGAAAGGAGAAAGGAAGAAAAACTAAATTCAAAACATCATATGAGACATACGTATGAAGCAATACTTTCATTTGCTTCACTATTCGTATCCAATACTGATACTCGTGGATACTTCACTTATACGTATCTGTGAAGTATCTAAGCCTTTAAAAAAAGGTAATGAAAATCTAATACAACTACATATGAGATCTAGAAGCATGTATAAATGTAGAAACATAGAAGCATTGTTTCTTGATGAACCAGAAAGGGAAAATGTCCTCTTTATGGATGTTTCAAGAAAGGAATGAGATTGATACTATTTCTATTTATGGACAACAGGAAGTGATTTATGATGAGAATGATTTATAATTTTATTTTGTTTTTTTTAGTAATGTCTAAGAAGCATGTTCTTAATTTGAATTTGTAGAATTAAGAAACAATAGATGGAAAATTCTTACTGCTGAAGGACGAACTCCTCCTAGTGCTGTGTACAAAGCCAATTTACCAACAGGAATTCCCATCCCCTGAAGCACAACTAACGTAATTAATTATAAGAAGACTAGCTCATCTACTTTCATCATGTATATATTTTCATTGTAAATTAAGGAGTTCAACTCCCCTGCAGAAATACCTGACAACCAAGATCCCCAAGTCCCAAAATCCGCTCACCATCAGTTACGACAATAACTTGAATACTCCTCTCAGGCCAGTTTTTCAAAACCTCAAGTATTTTCCCCCTGCAAATGGTCAACAGCTTTATCACCCTGCACCAAACGTGGCTGAAAGTTGCATACTAATACAGGAAAATAAAGAATTATACTTTTCTTTCAAACTAATGTAAAGACCCTGAGGACGCCTGAATATGCTTCCATATTTCTGGCAAGCCTCACCAACTGTAGGAGTATATACAACTGGGAGCAATTCCTCAACATTATCAATGAGAAGTTTGTAAAACAGCCTTTCATTCCTCTCCTGTGTACCAGAACCAGAACAACATGCTGTGTTAGTTACTTTTCAACTTTCATATCCTCATTTTATATAAGAAGCATATGTCAATTCTCACAAGTAGATTAATATGGTTTCAATGTTCTTACAAATTCAAGGGCATCATGTTTGCAATGATACAGTTCAATAAGGAAATAATTCAAAGCACTACCAAGCAAAGAAAAGAGACCATGAAAGAAAGAAAGAAATATCTTGTATTTGCAATGACATACTACCATGCTTTGCAGACAACTAAACATGAATAATAACACCGTGAACAAGAGCAACTAAACAAGAACAAATCTCATGCTGTTCAATGTAACTATGATGAATTGAAATTCCTGCCTGAAGGTCCATCATGGCCATGTACTTTTGCAAGGGAACCTGATAGTGCCTGATGCTGTTCATCAGTTTCTTCTCCTATAGACAGTGGAAAGAAATATGAGAACCAAAGAGAAGGGAGGGAGAGGAAAATAACACCCTCATAGATTATAGATAAAACTCTTAGAACATCATAAAATACAAACCTGAAGTTGCTGAGAGCTGACTGTGGGAGGCAGAAGCCCTCGCAAATAGTGTGCATCCCTCTCTTTCTCAGTGAAAGCTAGCCCTTTGTTGTACTGTGGATCCCTTAGCAAAGAGTACCCACTGCATGCAGCTCAAAATCATACAGAAACTCAGAGACCACAAATTCATACCAACGACTCATAGAGGTATTACTATTTAGTATTCATTAAAAGAGTAAATAGTATATCTACCGACAAAGTAAAAAAAATTTACATTATCATTAAATCACAAATTATTATGTATTATAAGTTTGTTAAATTTTATAATAACTATCTTAAAAATCATTCCAACCATAATTTTTAATTAGTTGACAGTAAAAAAAATTTTATTCTGACATTACATAGAAATTAATCTCTTATTAAAATCCACCTAATAATCCGGGATAATAGAAGCAAAGTGGCAAAAAATCAAAATAAAATAAATTACAGAGCTATCAGCTAAGTAAAACACACATAATTTAATTCCATGAAAAAATGAAAAGAAGCTGCACTCAACCTAACTGTTAGAAATGCTACAATGTTAATGATCAAATGTAACAGAAGCATGAGCATACAGTCCATCCACCACATGTAATTGAATTGAACCCATGAAGAGTAAAACAAGTGAGAAAGTGCATGTGATGTGAGTAGGACCTGGCAACGGAGAAAGTCCATGGGGTGACAAGTTGGTCCTCGGTGGCGCGATCCTCACCGTAGATGTCCTCAACGCCGCCGCTGACGGTGGATCTTGGGCTGAGGTCCAACACTGACTCCCCATCTCTCAAGGCCTTCAATGTGCTCTCCATCTTCCTGCCAATTACTTTCTTCTCTTCTCCTTCTTCTTCACCGGTGATGTGAATATTGTGATGATGATCCTTTGAACCTAGACACAACACCACTTTCTCTGATATTTTCCTCTGTGAACTACCACAGCAGCCAGAAATTGCCAAGTTGATTGAGTACCCGTGTCCCTACTTGACAAAAGTAACATGTCAAACACGACCATTATGAAGGACAAGTCAAGGGAAGAGATGAAGATTGCGCAAGTGGGGTGCGTGTGTATGTGTCAGTGTGCCATTTTCTATTTGAAAAACCATGCCAAGTGTTCGTTTTTCTGTGCTTTTACATTATTTTACTGCATGTCCGTAGATAGTTAATTATGGTGACCAAGTTGAAAATTTTCAACAGAAAAGAGACGTAAAAAACGAATCATTATCTGGGTGAGAGTGAGAGTTAATTACCGTTATGTTCAGTGAAACCATTATGATGATAGGATAACAAACACGAAGAGAGAGAGACAGAGAGAAAACGAAGACTTTGTCTCTGTCCGGCGATAGATGACAATGTGGAATCGGTTGCGCTCTCTGGTCTTAAAATAGGCTTCAGGAAGACTTTTTGTCTACTGTCACGTATTCTTTCTTGTTCAATAAAAATAAACGGGGGAATAGATAATGTTAAATTAAGAAAAATGATATAACAATAATATATTTCTTGCACTAATTATTTATTTTAAATTATATATTATCACTGTAAATATTTTTATATTATCAATCAGGCTAAAATTATGCTAAATGTATTTTTTATGGTAATTATTGTAAAAAAAATAAACTTATTATATACAACAATATTTAATTCAATGTTAGTATAAAAATATTTTACACTATTAATACATTTAAATTAAATTTTTATTATTAAATCAATTCCTTAAAAATATTAAATCTATTTATAATATATAATATATAAAATTTATATAATATTAAGTCATGATTTTAAATAGCCTTACTTATTACATTAGTATTTTAATTGTTATATATATGTTGCATTGCGGTTTAATTTCAAACTTTCTCTTGACCATTTTACATTCATCTCTTTTTTGCTCACTTTAACGTTTCGTTTGGTATCAGTGAAAGAGCGCAAAATAGCACGGAAAAACAAAGAAATTACTGTAGTCGTTCTGTTTGGTAGCGAAGAAGTGCGAGGAAATTTTTAAAAATTTGCGTGGGACCTACTGATAAAAATTTCTTCGCTCAAGTGCAAAGAAATGTGTGGAAGTTACTGTGCGTGCTTGCGGGACTCTTCAAATGTTGTGGGTAATCAGTTAATCATCACTAATCAGTTAATCATCTCTTCTCTTTCTTGTCTCTTCTTTTTTTCTCTCTATTTTTTTCCTCTTTACCAAACACATCCTAACTTTTGAAATGAATAAAAAGTGATCAGTTAATCATCGCTAATCAGCTACTCAAAATAAAGAGTCACTCTGAGTATCTATTGCAATATAATACAAATACTTTTATTTGTTAAATAAATAATTTTACAAACATTTTGCATTTCTAATAGTGACAATTTTTTTTTTAAATCTTTCAAATATCTCAGACCTTATCAAAGTTTTATTAAATTATTTATTTTCCTGTTAACATATTATATATTAAAGTTAAAACATACTTTAAATAAATAAAATCTAAAACAACTTTATTGCGAGTCTAAATTTAATTTATATTTAAATTAAGACTTTTGACATTTATATTAATTCTTTTTTTTTTTTGGATAAAGACCACTAGTATTTTTT
The DNA here is from genome assembly GCA_004329165.1 of Spatholobus suberectus. Taxonomy (NCBI): domain Eukaryota; kingdom Viridiplantae; phylum Streptophyta; class Magnoliopsida; order Fabales; family Fabaceae; genus Spatholobus; species Spatholobus suberectus. The sequence goes on from CM014733.1 coordinate 81,857,145, forward strand.
ATTGAAGACAATCCTGTTTAAATCGGATAGAACTGCTCGAACTCGAAACCACTGGTAAAGTTAGAACAATCCTCACCCGTTGATCTACACACTTGCGGTAGTACATTTATATTTATATTAATTTTGTTCAACTCAATTTAGATTAATTAAATATTGAACGTAATATTTACATATCAGTAATCTTAAAAAAATATTAAATAATGTCATTTTATAAGAAATAGTTATATGAAACTAGGCCCCAAAAAAATGAAACTATACAAATTCAATAATTAATAGGATTGTCAAAGTAAGCAACTAGCCAGTGTCCAAATTGGAAGGAAACAACCACTGTAATCAACACGTGTTTCCTGAAGGTGAGCTGTTTGTCCTAAAAGAAACAAGGGTGTGGGAATATTACAGAGAACTACTGAATTAGGATATTCATCATCACACGCAAAGTCAGAGACACTGATTTAGAATATTCTTGTCTGTATTTTGTATAAAAGAATTATACCCGGATCTGTAATATAGAAACAATGTTAGCGTTTATATTCATTTCTGATAAATTTCTTCTTTATCTATAAATTAGAATAGTTATTTAATTTTTGTTACTCTCTCCTATTCAATTTTGTATAATTTTTTTTCTCTTAAGTAAATATAAAATATACTTTCTTCTATGTAAATATTCTTTATTTGATTAAAAATTTCTTTCCTAAGATTTCTTTTCTCCCTTTCTCATCTTATGATTTAAATTCTTCATCTCTTTCCTAGTTCTTTCATCTTTTTCTTGATTTAAATTAATTTGTCCCTCTCATCTCCAATTTTATAAGAATTTTCTCCCATTTTTTAGGGATAAATTATCCTTATCTATTTTAACGTGAATACATATTTAAATTACTTTATCTCTCACGTGATTTAAATTCTTTCATCTCTTAATTAGTTTTAACATATTTCATAATTTTAATCACATTGATCACGTCTTGAAACATATTAAAATAGAGATCTATTATTAAATTATAATTATTTTAATTTATTGTGTTGACAATTAATATGTTTGGATATATATAATGTGCTTCTCTAAACAAATTTATTAAATTTTATATAAATTATTTGATATATATTTACTTCAATTATATGATATGAATAATTTTTTACTTTTTGTTATAAATAATTATAATCATAAAATTTATATATTGAATTTGAGTCATATAATGCACAGGCTAAAACACTAGTTTATTTATATATAAATCCAAATTTAATAGTCACATTATAATCAAGTAAAAAAAATATTTTTTATAATACTTTTGAGAATTAAAATATAGAAATATTTTTTTCTCTTAAATTAAGACCCGTCGTTTGTATATCACTTGATATATCATGTTAAAAAATAAAAATCAATAATAATAATAATAATCATCATGATGATCATGATAATAATAATGATAATAATAATAATGATATTAATAATAATAATCATCATCATAATCATAATCATAATGATAATAATAATAATAATAATGATGATGATAATAATATGATAATGATAATAATAATAATGATAATGATAATAATAATAATAATAATAATATAATAATAATGATAACGATAATAATAAAAATAATAATAATAATAATGTTCATGATAATGATAATGATAATAATAATAATGATGATGATAATAATGATAATGATGATGTTAAATGAGTTGGCTTAATCATATTTTTAGTTCCTATAAAATATACATTTTTTTATTTTATTTCTTATGAAAAAAATTATTTGAAATAGCCCTTATATTATGATATATTTTTTTATTCTGGTCCTTGATGTTAGTTTAATTTTGTTAAGCACTGACATGACTCACAGAAGATCATCTATGTCAGCATGTTAGGTAAGATTACACATCAATAGTATTGTCACGTTAAAGACCAAAATGAAAAAAAAAATTATGAGAACTAAAATAAAAATTATACATTATAGAGCAGGAATGGAGCCAAGTTTATCCAAAAAGGAGGCCAACTATAATAGAAAATATATTTATACATAAGAAAAATGAAACATTTTTTTACGACTCAAAACTACAAGTGATAATATTAGTTTTATATGCTACCAAAAACTTTATGAATTTATAATAATAATTGGTATCTACATTAACTATATTTTCTTTTATAAAAAAAACTCTATTAATTATGTTCTAAAAATTTTCTAAATCAGAATGAATTATGTTAACCTCCAAATTATCTTTTACAATAATAATTGCCAACTAACATTGAAGAAGAATTTGCTTTCAAATTATTGGAAAGTTAAAAAAAAAAAAAAGAAGAAGAAGAAGAAGAAGAAGAATGTTGTATCAATAGTCACTGTCCTAAAAAGTAAATTTTGGAAAACCTTCGAACTTGAATATTTTGTCTGAAAAGAGCAAAAAAATATAATTATCTCGCCAAAAAAGACTATAAAGAAGAAAATAGTATATTTGTCTAAATAGAGGAAGGAAGGAATGATATTATTTCACAATGAATACTATAAAAGAGATATAAAATATTTTGTCAAAAAAATAGCAAAAAATAATACTTAAATGTTATTATTTCTATAACTAAACCTCCTAAATAGAAAGAACTAATTTAATATTAAAATATTATATACATTAAAAATTTTAGAATTTAAAAAAATTTATGGGGGGCATTCCATGTATATCCGTGCATGTTATAGAGACCATTTCGAATAAAATATCTTTTAAAGATTAAAAAATAATTAAATCTAATAATTATTATTATAAGTGATAAAATTAAAAAAATAATTGATGAAAATAATTTAGTTAAAAAACTCACGTTATTGGTTTCCAACATGTAATGTAATCATTTCGATAAATATTATTATTAGATGTTCTTACAGTTTAATTAGAGGTGGAAAAATGGGCCGTGTAGCCTAGCTTGACAGGCTAATGAGTGGGAAGTGGGGCGAGCTAGAATTCTTATAGGCCACTTTTTTTTGACCCGTTGGCCCACTCGGTTGGGTCAAAATTGGTCCGTTCTAATTTTTTGCTTAGCTTTATTTAAATTTTACAAAGTAAAAAAACAAATAATACTAGGTCAAATAGGTTCGGTAGTTTTCAAGCTTGCATTTTCTAGGTTTGGCCTAACCCACTTAGCCTGCTTGCCGGGCTTAATTGACCCAGTTCTTTTTTTACCTCAAATTTTGCCAGCGCTAAGTTTAATGGACTTCATAATACAAAAAAAATTGCAAGAAACTAAAATGATATCAAATTAAATATATTTTTGGTTTCTCAAATTTGGACTTAGTTTCCTTTTAATCTCCAAATCCTCCACTAATTTAAAAATAGCCAACTTTTGGTCTTTAAGGTTATTTTTCTGTGATCATTTTAGTCTCTTTGAGAAGAACCAAAAATGAGTTATTTTCAATAAAAGGGACAAAAACTAATCACTTTTACATTTAGGAAACCAAAAGAAAACTAGACCAAAATTTGAGGGACTACGAAGATATTTAAGTCAAACACATTTAACCCTAAAATAATGTAAAATTAAAAAAATAAAAATAACATTATAACATTTTAATTCAAAAATATTAAATTAATGAATAAAAATATTGAAAAAATATAAGTCATAAATTAAAATAATGTAAAATATTGAAAAATAAAAATAACATTATAAAATTTTAATTTGAGAATATTGAAATAATATACAAAAAACATTCAAAATGTTGAAAAATATATAGGTCATAAATAAAAATAACGTAAAATTTTAAAAAAAATAAAAAAAGCATGATAACATTATAAATATATAAAGTGTAATGTACAATAAAAAAAATGTTAAAAATTGTTATTTTATTAAATAATTTTGAAAAATATTGAAAATAGTACGATATAAAAAATATCAAAGAGTTAAAAAATAAAAACAATCTAAAAAACAATAAACAAAGATTAATATATATTGAAAATAAAAACCAATGTGATAAATTTATAAAAATAGAAAGATAATGATACTAAGTATAATAGAAATATTCAAAAATATAATATTTTAAAATTTTGAAATTGAAAAAAAAGAATATTATAAAAACATAATATAATATTTAAAATATAATATTGACATGTTAAAAATAGCATTATAAATCTAAACAATTTCAAGGAGTTAGAAAAATAGAAAATTTCGAAACAAATAATAAATAAATAAAAATTTGGAAAATATAAAAATAATAAATATTGAAAATAAAAACCAATATGAAAAACTTATAAAAATAAATTGACATACTATGTAGGACCGAATAACCCTAAAACTAAAAGAATTATAAAAAAAATTATGATTAAAAGAAATTTATTCTAATATTATTAAATTAAAAAAATTATAAAAGTATTAAATAGAATATAAAAATGAAAATTCAAATTAAAAAAGTAACAAAATACAAGTCATAAAATAAAAATAATGTAAAATTTAAAAAATAAAATAGAAATAGCATTATAGCATTTAAAAAATAAGGCATAAATTCGAAATAAGAAAAAATGTGTCAAAAATTGTTATATTTTTAAACAATTCTAAGAAAATATTAAAATAATAAAATACAAGCAATTTGAAATAGTTATATAAACCAAAAGTGAAAGTAGAAAAATAAAAAATAATATATTTTGAAAATAAAAAATAGGGTTAAATATGTTTTTAATCCCTAAAAAATATATTGTTTTATTTTTGTCCATTGTTTATTAAAATATGTTATATATGGAATCAAAAAGAAACGATTTTTTGTGAAGGACAAATATCACATATGAATATTTTTATAAATGGAGGACTAAAAGTAAACATTAGTGGACTTGGTGGGACTAAAACATATTTAATCCTAAAATATGTAGAATTTTAAAAAAATAAAAATAGCATTATAATATTTTTAAAAAAACTAAAGCACAATTTAAAAATTAAAAAAATGTGAAAAGTTGTTATATAATTTAAAAATAATAATAAAATTTAAAAATAATAAAATTCAAACAATTTAAAATAGTTAAATTAACAAAAAAATCATAAATTTAAAATAATATATTTTGAAAATAAAAAATATTGTCTTCTTTTAACCACTCATTTATGAAAATGTGTCATTTATGGTGTCAAAAAGAGACAATTTTTTTGCGAATGACAAAGATAACATATGACATATTTTCATTAATGGGAGACTCAAAGTAAATATTAGTCTATTTACATAGACAAAAAACATATTTAACCTTAAAATTTTGTAAATTTTTAAAAATATATAATAGAATCATAACATTTTAATTCAAAAATAATGAATTATTGTATAAAAATATTGAAAAAAAATCTAAGTATTAAATTAAAATAGTATAAAACATTTTAGAAAATAAAATAGCTTTATAAAAACTTAATTCAAAAATATTGACAAATATAAGAATGACCTAGGTCAGAAACTAAAATAATGTAAAATTTAAAAAATAAAATAAAATTAGCATTATAACATTTTTAAAATATAAATATAATTTAAAAATAACAAAAAAAAATGTGTTAAAACTTGTTATATGATTGCATGATTTTGAAAAATATTGAAAATAGTAAAATATATATAATTTGAAGATGTCAAAAAAATAGAAAAAGATGAAAATAATATATAAAAATTAATACATCTTGAAAATAAAAAAACTAACTTTAAAAACTTATAAAAACGGATTGATAATCATACTATCAATAATAAAATTATTAAAAAATTATTGAAAAAATAATATTCAAAAATATAGAAATATAAAAATAAAGAGTAAGATAAAAAAAACTATAATATGGTATTGAAATATAATATTGACAAACATTGAAATATTTAAAGTAGCATTATAAAATTTTAAAACAATAAGAGTAATTCAAAAATACTAAAACTGTATTGAAGATTCTTATATGATTGCATAATAGTGAAAATAGTAAAATATAAAAAAATTTAAAAGAGTTAAAAAAACTTGAAAATTCAAAAACAAATAATAAAAAAAGCAAAATTAAAGGTAAACTTATAAAAAAACAATTTGAAAAATTATAAAAATAGGTTATAATGATACTAAGTATAACATAAAAATATTAGAACTGAAAACATTATAGAAAAATATCATTATTAAACGTAAGTTATTCTAATATTATTATATTTTAAAAATATCAAAAATAGTAAATAAAATATAAAAATTAAAATTAAAAAATGTATTATTATATTTAAAAAATTATAAAAATGGTAAATAAAATATAACGACAAAAATTCAAATAAAAAAACTTATACTATATAGGTCATAAATTAAAATAATGTAAATGTTTAAAAAATAAAAATAGTATTATAACATTTTAAAAATATAAACAGTAATATAAAAAATCACAAAATATGTGTAAAAAATTGTTATATAATTACATAATTTTGAAAAATATGAAAATAGTAAAATATAAACAATTCGAAAGAGTTTGAAAAAATAGAAAAAGGTGAAAAAATAATAAATAAATAATAGTACATGTTGAAAATAAAAACCAATGTGAAAAACTTATAAAACTATATTGATAATAATACTAAATATAACAAAAATATTCAAAAAAATGGAAAATATAATATTTGAAACAATTCAAATATAAAAAATACAAAGTAAGCTTAACAAATATAAAATAATATGTAAAGTATAATCTTGAAATATAATATTGACAAATATTGAAATATCAAAAATACAATTATAATATTTTAAAAAATAAACAGTAATTGAAAAAGTACAAAAATGTTTTAAAAATTGTTATATGATTCCATAATTTTAAAATATTTAAAATATTGAAATATAAAAATTTTTAAGTGTTAAAAAATAGAATATTTGAAACAAATAATAAATAAAAAGCAGTAAAATCAGAAATTTGAAAAATAAAAAATAATATATATTGAAAATAAAAATCATTGTGAAAAACTTACAAAAATAGAGCAATGATACTAAGTATAAAAGAATAATCTTAAAACAGAAAAAAAATATAATAAAAAATATTATCATTAAAATTTAAATTATTCTAATATTATTATATTTATAAATTATAATAATTGTAAATAAAATATAAAAATGAAAAGTCAAATAAAAATGTAATACTTTATAGGCCATCAATTAAAATAATATAAACTTAAAAAATTAAGAAACAGCATTATATTATTTTGAAAAAATAAAGCATATTTTAAAAACAACAAAAAAAATGTGAAAAATGGTTATATTTTAACACAATTTTGAAAATTATTAAATATAATAAATTCAAAATACTTAAATAAAATAAAAGTGAAAATATAACAATAGAAAACAATATATTTTGAAAATAAAAAATAAGGTTAAACATGTTTTTATTTCCTAAAAAATATATTGTCTTATTTGGTTTCTCATTTATGAAAATGTGTCATATATGGGACCAAAAGGACACGATTATTTTATGAAGGGCAATGATCATATATGACATATTTTCATAAATGAGAGACTAAAAATAAACGTTAGTGTACCTATTAGGACGAAAAACCTAGCAAACCCAAAAATAATGTAAAATTTAAAAGAAATAAAAATAACATTATAACATTTTAATTCAAAAGTATTGAATTAATGTATAAAAAAAATTAGAAAATATATAAGTCATAAACTAAAATATTGTAAAATTTTCAAAATAATAAAAATAGCATCATCAAATTTATTTAAAAAATATTGAAATAATGTATAAAAATATGTTGAAAAACATTGAAAAAATACAAATCATATATTACAATAATGTAGAATTTTTACAAAATAAAATAAAAATAACATTATAAAATGTTATTTCAAGAATATTGAAAAATGTTGAAATAATCTATTGAAAAATATTGAAAATGTAATATACAAAATTATTAAAAAATAAAAAATAAAGAGTAATGTACAAATATAGTATAATATTTGAAATATAATATTGAAATATCAAAAATAATATTTAAAATATTGAAATATCAATAAATAATATTTAAAATATTGAAATGTTAAAAATAGGATTATAACATTTAAAAAAAGAGTAATTCAAAAATAAGAGAAAATGTGTTAAAAATTATTATAAGATTGCATAATTTTAAAATATGTTGAAAATAGAAAAATAAAAAAATGAAAGAGTTAAAAGAATATCAAAAAGTCAAACAAATAATAAAGAAAAAATCATATATATTGAAAATAAAAACCAACGTGAAAAACTTATATAACTAGATTGATATTGATACTAAATATAATTGAAATATTCAAAAATATTGAAATATAAAAAATATTATATAACATTAAAATATAATATTAAAATATTAAAAAATAAACATTTAATATTTGCATAAAAATATAAACTTATAACAAATATATTAGTAACATAATTTATTTATAATGAAAATCATTTTATACTTACCTTTACACTTGTACAATGTCCAAAAATGTTAGTAATATGAGTAACAATTATTAGTGTTTATTGTAAAAAATGAAAATAATATCAATTTTTTTAGATAAAAATAATATCAAATTAAACATTAAAATTTCTCTACCTTGGATTAAGGCACTATTTCCTCCCCTTAAAAGGAGAGAACGGGGAGGACTTATGGAAATTGCTAGTATACCTAGAGAAATCTAAAAGTTTTGGTAGTAATATTTTTGGGACCAATAAAATGAGTTTAGGTATACCAAGAGAGAGAGAAAGAGCGAGGGAGAAAACTTTATTAAATATAAACTCATTCAACTATTGGGTAAATAATAATAATATTAAAACATTAAATTTCTCTGAGTGTTGTAGAATTTTTAACAAAATCACACAATCCATCTAAAGGAGTTGTTGTTTGATACCAAATCATACACAAGCATGCGTGCACACATACACATATGGGGTGCGATTAAATTACATCAGTGTAATTCTAATCAACTATTACATTATTAATAACTTTATAAAAAATGTTAATTTTATTGGTACAATCATTGAATTATAACTTTATATTACACACACATATAGGGAGGGATTAAATTACACTGGCATAACTCTAACCAACCATTAGACTATTGTTAATCCATTGGCAAGTGTGCCAATTTGCACAAGTAGATAGTAATGAGTAGAGTATCGTATCCCAAAAGACTTGGGTAATACTAGGTTTTTCACTCAATTAAATGGATTGTTAAATGGGAAATTTATACAAACATATAAAGTGTAGTTTTTAAGGAACAAGACAATAAGCAAAAGCATTGGGATTTGACTACATTAATCATCTCTCATAAAGCATAAAGCTTACCTATTGAGTTTATATCTTATTCATTACCATTGACCCACAATTTTATCCAAACCTTAATCCCTTAGTTGAATGGATCTAAGTCATCTGGATAAAACATCAATCCCTTGATGAGTTCACCTAAACAACTTGTTTTACAAAAAGAGGTTTAAAGATGGTTAATAAATCATGTTCTATTCCTATTTACAAGATCTATTAAGTGCTCTCTTCAGTTCTATGTAAAAAAAAAGTTTTCCAACATCAATCAAAACAAAAGGAATAAGTTATGGGAGATCAAGCCACACAAGCATAGCATGGAAGTAGAGACACTAATCAATATAATATAAACTTCAATAAATAACTTAAAATGTATACACGAGAGTATATTAGTTACATCAAACCCTAATGGGAAAAGATTAGCTACTCATGAGTGAGTGGACCAAAACAAGAAGATGAAGAATGAAAATCTTGGTGTGAAGCTTCAAGGAGATGCTCCCACACTGTTCCTTTCAGCCCTAACACGAGAATGAAGCAGAATGACGAAGTATCTCCAAAAGCCCACCTCCTTTACTCTTTTGTTGTGCTCTCATTAAGTGAGGTGACAATGGTCTCGCTCAGCTAACACAAGGCTCGTTGAGCGAGAGACCTGACTTTGTGGTCTCTAAAATAAGTCTCGCTAAGCGAATATGTGTATCACTGAGCGAGAGACTTGACTGCTCTTTGTATTAAGTTTCGCTGAGCGAATGATCTGCTCACCCAGCAACTCTGGGCAGTTGCAATCCTCCCATATTGCTTCAGTCTTTTATTTTCATTCCCTACAAAAATAATCAATTGGCAATTAAAATGCCCAAAATGTATAATTCTATTTGTAAGTGCTACTTAATTAAAAATCAACTAAAATTAGGTTTAGACAAAGTCTTTGGTTCGGGAAAGAGAGTAGTAGATACACAATTAGATGCCAAAAATGAGACTTAATTGACACTTATCAACTGTCAATAGATTATAGAAATTGGGAATTTTATCTGTACAACCATTGAATTATAACTTTATATTACCTTAATTGTTTATGTCAAATTTTGTCAAAATTTAACAACAAAGGTAATCAAATATTTTATATTTTAATATATTTTTAAAAGTATATATTACGTTAATTTTAATCTATATGATGGGTTATCAAATAATTTTGGATTAATATAAAATTTTATATATATAATCTATGTAAAAGAATCTTTTAATCCAATTATAGATTTTGAGATAAAATTATCTAATTAAAAGTTATTGAATGGTGTAATAGTTATAAGAGTTACACCAATATAATTTGATTATATATATATATATATATATATATATATTATAATTATAATTATTTTTTAAATTGTTCTTTTCATATTATTTTGTTTAAATTAAATTCATGTAATTTTTAAAAATTAATAATAATAACAACATTTATTATAGTAATTTGAATTTAATTTATCTTTACAATCAATTGGAAAGTCTTTTCTAGTTTCTAGCTTAGTAAAGTAGAATTTCAATATAAATGATCCTTTTAAGTGAAAACTGTTATTTACCAACCAGAATAATGCAAAGTGATAAATGTTCTATATGTCATTTAGATACGTTTGTTTAAGTGTAAATAAGCATATTTACTGTTACCAAAAAAGAGATTGCTAGATGGTTTAAGAATATTTGACCGTAATAGAAACGAAAAAGAAAAACCATTAAGAGACAAAAACTATGGGTTGAGCTTCGGATTTGATAAGGATCACCTTGGCATGTTCTGCCTAATTATAACCTTCTCTTCTCTTTTAATCCTTCTATATCTCCATCTATCATACTTTTCACTCTAGGATTGGAAGGGATAACCTTAGCCCTTTCAAATTTAAACCGTTAATGAATTCGACATGTATAGCAATATATCATATACTAATAGTTCCAAATTAAAGACGATATTCAATATATAACAAATCTACACATATATCGTTCCAACTGCCAAGTTTTTTCCCTTTCAAATAAAGCAGAGAACTTTCCAAGTGTCTATAGACAAGGGGTGCGTATAATGATAACAACATGCTCAAATCTGGATATACACCAGAACATCAAAGTGGCTTTTATCTCATTATTACCTAACTATGCAACAATCGTCTTTTGCCTCCTTAGTGATCCCTAAAGCAGCATGACCTTTATTTCGCCTTTGACAAAATGGCTCTACTGTTGGCATGGCCACTGCTTTGGGAAGAAATAGACAAACTAATCCACACACCAATTAAAGTTTCCTCAAATAATACGACTGTCCCACATGTATGCCCATTAGAGAATCACACTTTTGAATCCCATTTGTTTTTATCGCATACATGTCCGATAATTTTTCCAAAGGAATTGTTTCAAGGCATAATTTTTTCATTATATATGATAATTAAATTCATTTATAGTTATTGTTACTAATCAATTGGCAGTATTTATGGGTTTCAATCCCATTTTATTTATTAATAACAATATAATTTTGATTGGTTAGGTGTTTGATATCCAGATCTATGTGTATAGAAAAATATCAATTGGGAGATCTCAGTTCTTTAAATGAATCTCAGTACATCAAAAGATTAGTAGTTGACTTCAGATCGAAGGACACCTTGGTTTACCCAAAAAACAATATAATTTTGAAAGCCATAATTTATTAATATTAAGACCCACTATTTTATACAAGATATATATAAGTCTTACAAATAATTACTTTACATATATATATATATATATTTGTTTTAAAACATGATATTTTCATATTGATAAGATAAAATAAAAAACAACAACGAAGATACGGATGCCGAATTTTCAGATTCAATGATGACACACTACAAGTGCCAAAACAGCAAAACTGAATTACACAAGTCTAGTAGTGTGATACTTAACGCGCTTTTCAATTAAATGACTGATTATTTTGATCATACGTGATAAGTCGAAAGCTAGCTCCAAAGTACATTAAAACGACAATAAAAAAAAGTCAAAATAATGAATTTAATTTACCTGAACTCTCACTTAAAGAAATAAAAATTTTAAAATTAATAATATATTGAAATTTACGCTCTTTATTTTCTTATTAATAATCAACATCATTTATCTTTGTTGGACAGTATAACATACTTAGATGAATATAATTATACAAATACATGTTATAGCATGCTCTATAATAAATTAAAGAGAGAATCAAGACTAAAATTACATATCTAGCAATGGGATTTTTTTTTGTTCCACCAGTACCGAAAAAGTTTTTCACGTCAGTTATTAATTTTCGACTTTCTACGTTAGCTCTAAAAGAATGTGAAATCAGTTGACATTTTCTAAATTGATTATGGAATCTGGAATTAATGTAAAAAGTCACTTTTCTACATTGACTATATTGAGAATCGATGTAAAAAGTACTCAGTTATTATTATAACTTATATAAAAAAGTCATTTTTCTACATTGATTTTATTCACAGCTAATGTAGAAAACTTTCAACATCGATTATGGTAACAACTAATGTAAAAAGTCTAAGCTGTTTTCTTAAAGCAACAATATAATTACATTGCATGTAATATACCAAGAGTTTAATGGTTATGCACTGACAGTATAAAGTAGTTTTACACTGTTATCCAATTACAAACCACCATTTATTATAAGTTTGTTAACTTTTATAATAAATACTTTAAAAGTCATATTAATGATGATTTTTGATTGGATAATAGTGTAAAACTTTTTACACTGACAGTGCTATGACCGTTAAACTCATATACCAATTCGAAAATTATAAATAAAAAAAAAAAAGCAAACGTATGCAAATAAAACACAGAAGAGTTTCATTTCATTATTTATATAAATGTTACATATATGTGTGGGTGGGTGTGTGTATGTATGTATATATATAATAAATACAAGTGCAACCTATTATAATGAAAGTATACAATTTTCTTACTACAAAGACAGAAACACATTGTGTTGAAGGGAAGAAACACCATCGTCAACTAGTTTAAGGATTCCCTTTTTGGTTACATGGCTTAATTGCGAAAATTGCTCCTTATTTTTCTTTTCATTTGATTCAATAGCAACATTAAATCTTTTCTCAAAGTTAGCTTGATGTTCTTGTTTCTCGTTTGTTCCACATTTATGTTATTATAAATTTTCCACTAGGGAAATATTCATTGATCTTTGTTAAAACTTTCACTTATGCTTTGAAAGGAAGCTTTAACAGAGATGAATAAATATAACTCAAGTGGAAGATATATAATAATAGAAATGTGGAATAAAAATGAGACAAGATCAATTAACTTGTAGGAAGAAGTTGGCATTCCTATTGGATTAAACAAAAATAAAAATAAAGTGCAAACAAATTTCCTACATGTGGCCCATGTAACTTGAAAAAAAAGCTTCATGTGCTCTTTGCTATGTTTGTGGAAGCAAATGATGCTTTAAGTTAAGAACAATGTTTTAACATTATTCTCATGTGCCTTCAAACACCGTTATTATTCCTATGTGAGCCTTTGAATACTAATCTTGCACTTCACCTACAACAAAGAGAAAAAACAATGTTCAAGTTTGAAAACATTACAAGAGAGATAGAAAGATAAAGAGAAAGATAGAACATTACCTCGTGAGGCTAAGGTTTGAATGAAAAGCGAAGGAGAACGTAGAAGAAAAACAAATATGATAGATGTATAATAAGAAAACGTAGACTAAAGTTATATTTATAGAAAATGAGGGAGGAAGATTGAGAGGTATGTCAATTTGATTATCCTTCCCTCCAGACATAATAGAAATAGAGAATTTGAATTTGAAAATTGGAACGAGAATATGAGTATGCTACTGAAATTAGAAAACTTTTAATGAATTTTCTAAATCAGTTCTTAGTACAACTAATATAAAAGTCTTGTCAAGAGTTTAAAAATTTGAAAAAAGTGTCAACATTTTATAAATAAAGATAAAAAGGAAAGTAGTTTTAGATGGTTGAGAGATAAATCTTTTTGTTAATTGCTGAGATAGTGTGTGAAATGCGTATTTAAAGAAAAAAAGGAAAAAAATATTGAAAATGTTTAATTTAGATAGTAAGAAGAGTAAAAGTCTCACTCTACTAAATTATACATTCTAATTTATAATATATTAATAGATTACTAAGTTCTATTTTATATCTATTGATGTTTTAATTTTTTTAAAATTATTAATGTTTTTATACATTTATTTATTATAAATTTTAATTATAATATAATTTATATATTAAAATATTTATTTATTATAAATTTAATTATATAAAAATAAATATTTATCCCGTACAATATAAAAACTTCCATACTAATGATATTAATTCACAAATAAATAATTCAACGGTTGCAAGAAGGAATCAAACGGTCCAAGAACTATGTACATATATATTGGTTTCATACCGTCGAGAAAGTATTACTATTTCCCATCTCTCCATTGGTCCCATCCGTACTACTTCCCGTTAATGTTTTTCTTTTCATATACCCCCTATCATTAAGATCCAAAACCGACAATATAATTAAATCAATTTTTCTGTATTTGAGTTAAATGCATCCAATAGAAAATGCACGTCTTTTTTTTTTTTTTTTTCTGTGAAGTAGAATAATTCATGTCTAGGTACGTTCACGGAATAATTAAATTTCACAGGTTCACTTCAGTTTGATCAAATCAAGTTTTTAATTTAAAATTACACCGAATAATTATAGTTATTTCAATATTATTCTAATTTGATATAACGAGATCAAATCAAGTTTTTAATTTAAAATTACACCGAATAATTATAGTTATTTCAATATTATTCTAATGTGATATAACGACGGGGCTTTAATTGTTATTCTTCTGGTTCTTTTTATAAGACATCTTTAACTGAATTTCACAGGGCAATAATTAAATAGTAAAGTTAGTTTAAAAAAAATACTATAACAATCAATTTTACCCTTGTTTAACATAATTGAACTTAATCCCACTATCACATTTTAATTTTGAAAAATATATCCTTGCTACTACTACCTCTATTCCTTTTAAATGTCGTTTAAAGTTTTTATGTACAAAATATAATAATTTTTTGTTTTCATAAAATAATTTTAATTTTTTTATTATATCCTTTTTTATTTCTATTTTACAATAAGTGCATTTTAGTTATACTAAATGTGTAAATTAATTAAAAGTTAGGTAAAAAATAAAGGTATAATTGGCAAAAAAAATAATTAATGTTATGTTAAACTTTAAAAACGATAGATAATTAGAAACAATTATTTTTTAAAAAACTGATAATTTAAAAAAAAACCGAGGGAGTAGTTTTAATTTATGGTTCCCACAAAACTCCATTAAGGATATATATAGGAAAAAAAATACTCCTACTTCCAAATTCCTTACTAAAAAGACCACTAAAATCTTTTAAATAGTACTGTACCTTATAAAAAGCAGAAATTTAGAATTAGCCTATAAATGAAGGGGAACCACTATAATACAGAAAGACCAATTCACGAACTTTCAACAAAAAGAAGAAGACCAATTCACGGACAAGAAAGATATAAGGCTCTAATAAAGCCAATTTCCAACTCACCAATCCTGAAAAGCTGTAAATTAAATTTCCGCACTTAACCAAAACATAAAGCTGTTGCTTTAATCCCCCACTTTAATTTATTGTGCAAAGTCTCAGTAGGTGCATTGCTTTATTGGGAACGGAGAAATTCCAAACCACTAGAGGAAGACAGGCACAAACAATTTGCGCTAAATTATATTTTGACTTTTTATTTTTTTTTTAGATATTTAATTTTTTTATTTTTAAAAATTTGTAATTTTGATTCATTCATCAAATCTCTTATGTTGATCATTAATAATTTAATGTTGACTGACATATCAATACTTAAATGATATGTTAAATCAGAATCAATATTAAATCATTAATGATCAATTCAAAAAATTTAACAAAAGACAAAAATTGTGAATTTTTAAAAATAGGAGACTAAATATCTCTAAAAAAAATTAAGAAACCAAAATTACAGATTTTTAAAAATAAAAAGACTAAATATTTTTAAAAAAATAAAAAAACTAAAGATTAAAAAAAATAGGAAAAACAAAAACATAATTTAGGCAACAATTTAACTAACACATTCTTTTTGGTTTTCGTTTCATTTCTTTCCATTAATCACCAACATTCGGAAACCCAAAAATACAGGGAAAAAAAAGAGAGTTCCAAAACACTAATACACAGTGCAGAACCGAAAGAAGACAGTATAAGCAAAAACACAAAATAAGCATCAAGACAAGCATCTCCGAAGAACCGATCCAAAAAAAAAAAAAAAGAAGCTGCTACATCAAATGAAAGCAATAAAGTCACGTGACTAGTTAACTATGTCACCGTGCAAAATGATCAATCTGATCATGTATAACTTTCATGACATAGCAGCGAAAAATACGGAGAAGTTTGGGTTCTTGTGAGATCGATAATTCGATATATGAATGGAAGCAGAATGCAATATGATTCATCTGTCCCACGAGTTATGATATGGGGACTCAAGAGCCATTCTTTTTTGCAGGTTGAGGTCCCTATAGAACTTCTTGATGAATTCTTCGGCTGCCGCGTCGACTTGGCCATCCCCTTCTTCGTCCTTGAGAGGGAAGGGTGAGTCGGTGACTCTTAGTTGTCTCCCAACAGGGCTCTTTCCGAAGCCGGGCAACGACACCAAGGGGGAATTATTGTTTTCGCCGTTGAGCATCTCGAGAACCTTCTGAACAGAGGTGAGGGTGGAAACGTCGTCGTATTGGGAGGGCTTGGAGGAGAAGGGGGTGGCGAAGTGGCGCTTATTGCTGCTGCGTTTTGGGGCGTGGAAAGGGATGGCGGGGCTGTTGCTGCAGCTGAACTCGTAGTGGCGGGGGGAGATGAAGGTGTTGTGGTGGGAGCGGCACGTGAAAGAGGTCATGTAGTAGTGGTGCCTCAGCATGAGGTTGCTCACCAGGGCCTTCCCCGCCAATTTGCCACGTTTCAGCATCAGGTCGAACTCGACCATTATTTTGCTCTTCGCTATGCCCTTTCTCAACATGAAGAACAACACGCGTACGATGTTCCATAGCTTCTTTGCCACCACCGGGGTGCTTGCCTCAATTTCCATTTCGTCAGTCGAGTGTTTGTTTTTGTTGTTTTGTTTTATTTCTGTAGGCATGAGGGAGAGAGAGTAATTGATTAGAATGTGTTTAGGTCTCCAATGGGAGAGGGGGGCTAGGAGCTATTTAAAGGAGTGCTACGCAATACTTCAATAGCAACACTGTTGCTATTATTATTATTATTAGTATTATCACTGTTGGTATGAAAAATAATTATAAGATTTTTTTTTTGAAGTAATTATAAGATAGTTGATTTTTATAACAGTAATTTAAAAATTATATTTAAATTAATTTTTAGTTGATTAATGGGATGAAAATGTTATATAAAAATTTGGACTTAGCAAGGACTAGACTTCCGCACAGATAGCACGTGTCATTTGATAATTATAAATAATATTATTTTTATTTATAATCATACAGAAAATTATTATTTTTCATTTCTTCTATATAAACCAAATGAAAATAAAAATATTTAACAAACAGATTTTTAATCTTTGCCATCTTTTTTCCTCAATTTCTCACTTGGATTTTGAAATGTTTCCTATGATATTAAAAAAAATATGTTGTGAAGGACCTAACAGCTGATAGAATATAGTGTCAATTTGCAACTTTTAATATTTGTATATGACGTAGTTTGTTTGTTTGTTTTTTTTTTTTACCGCGGTTGTTAACCAAATTCTGTCTAACTAGAGAAATAAAGGCAACTCAAATTCATAAATTAAATAAAAGAAAGATATTTCCTATAAAAGAAAAACATAAATTAAATAGTATCATATTCTTTTTTAGTTGCTCGTGGACTCATTTTTCACGCAATTTTTACCATGTTTATGATCCTTTTTTAGTTTGAACATTAGTTTGGTTCCATAGTTTTTGTGTAGATAAATTTAATGAGACAAGTTTTATGTCTTGAATTGGTCAAAAAATGTTTCAAAATCGTGCCCCAAAATTAAAAATGGTCACTGTTTCAAAAAGGCACATTGACTCAAATTTGATAGTTAAAGAACCAAAATAAATCTTTTAAAATATAAAGGACCAAAACAAATTTTAGTAAAAAGATAAGAAACTAAAAGTATATATTTTACCTTTTTTTATTATTAATCATTTTTTTTTTATATTATAGGTGTTATCTCTCAGACAAAATGGCAAAAATTTAATAAGTATTGTAAGGATGAAAACATTCTACCTTATTCCATGAGAAAATCTTCCCTCTTTCCTAACCCTCATGCTGTGTATGTTAACGAGAGAAATAATGTTATGAAGATTTAAATAATAAAAACTATATTTTTGAAATAAAGGATATAATAGTAAACATAAAA
The DNA here is from genome assembly GCA_004329165.1 of Spatholobus suberectus. Taxonomy (NCBI): domain Eukaryota; kingdom Viridiplantae; phylum Streptophyta; class Magnoliopsida; order Fabales; family Fabaceae; genus Spatholobus; species Spatholobus suberectus. The sequence goes on from CM014733.1 coordinate 81,875,786, forward strand.
TATTTTTAAAAAAATTTCTTGTCATCATTAAATGAAAATTGTTAATATTTCCTTTGTTGAGACTTTCCAAATATGAGACAAAACATCATTTGATAACCCATATGTCATGTCAGACTTTTATTACACGTGTCAACATCTCTTTAACGCCATTATAACAAATTCAAACAACAAGAATAAAAATATATATGATGGTTCTATCGAAAAAAATAAAATAATAAAATAATATATATATATATATATATATATATATATATATGATGTTAATTTCATAAAAGACTGAAAGTTAGATTTATCTTTATATAAAGATTAATTTATAAATGAGTGTCAAATATAGAGTCTCAATGATTAATTTAACCAGTAAACAATTTAGAAATGATCTTATAAAAAATATCATTTTTAATACTGACACATTAATTAAATAAGATAAATGTCAACTAGGGCCTTAGAACATTAGTAAAAAATCTAATTTATTAAAAATTATTAGTGTTAGAATCCCATGTTTATTATTAATGTACTCTAACATAATTTCTAATAAGAAAATTATTTATTGAACAATGCTCTCATAATATTAATTAGCAAGACCAATTAAATAAAGAGTTTAGTAATTATACACTGTTATTGTAAAAAGTTTTATACTATTAATCAATCAAAATAGTTATTGGTATAACTTAGTTATTGTAAAAGTTAACAAACTTATCATACATTATAGTTTGTGATTAAATAATAGTGTAAAACTGTTTTACACGATCGATGCATAGCCTATTTTCTCTTAAATAAATACAAAAACAAGTTTAAAAAAAAATGATTGCGGAGATTGGAGGGTCACATGCTAGAAGTGCTTCTTGATATGATAATGACAAGAATGGTTAATTAAAATTGTGCGTTTGCCGTTGGTGCATCACAAGGAAGTTATGTTGGAGTTTACTGGAAGGTCTCCATGATGGGAACCCATACTTATTTCTTTTTACTGAATTGCATTTGCACCCCAGCCCGGCAACTCCCATCGTTCAATAATTGGAGAGATGATTTGAGTGGTGTACGCTCTAATCTTGCCAAGAGCGTTTATGATTCCCGCCTCACTAATTCAGTCCGGCTCAAAAGGACTTTTCATGGATTCGAATTTAAGAAATTAAACTTAGTGTATTTTTTAGATGAATTTGGATTATATTTTGAGTCGTCTCAATTCGGTCCAATGTATATATTCTTTTAAAAGAGTCTAATTTTTTAAATAATTATATATTAACAATATAATTTCTTGACTTATTTGTCTAACATGATATTATATTTATATTTATATTATTTATTTTAAAATATGTATTGTAAAATATATCTTAGTTGTAGTTGAATATTACTTTAATTTTATGATTTAATTATATATAAGTTAAGATTAATATATTATGACAAGCCTGAGTTGACCGGTCTTGTCCCATGATTTATCGAATTTTAATCGAGTCGGGTTCAAGCTTGAAAAATTAATCCTATCAAAATTTTGGACTGGGTAAAGACACAAGTCAACCCGTCCCACAAACACCACTAGCTCTTGCAGTCAAGGATTAGCATTTGCCGTGTAGACTAAGCTAGTGAATGGATCTCAACCGCGTAATCTTTACCCACCATTTTCATTTATATATTTTTTTTTGCATCATTTTTTTTATCTAAATTCGAGAAAAGAGAAATATTAGCAACACTTTTTTAAACATTTTTTTAACACTCTTTATTATTAGTTGAAATTTTTTAGAAATTATAAATTTTGATAAGTCCCACTTTTAAAATATGAGAGCGACTCATTACATGAGAGGTGAAACCCACTAAAATTTGTAATTTCTAAAAAATTTCAACCAATAATAAAGAGGGAGTTAAAAAAAAGTGTTAAAGAGAATGTTGCTAGTATTCATCTTCTAGAAAAGCATGATATGTCAACACATTGACGATATAAACCCATTGAAATAAATTAATATTAGGCTTAAATAACTTTTCCGTTCCTATAAAAAAATTATTTTCATTCCTATTATATTATTTTGTTTCATTTTGATTTCTACTGTTAGGTTTGACCATCAAATCTACCAGGGGATAGTAACCAGCTTAGAAAAATTATAAAAATTAAGTTTCATCGAAAGTATTTTTTCAATTAATAATTAAAGTTGTAACATATTTATACACATTTTACTTTTCAATTACTTTTTAAATTCTACGTGACTTTTTTCAAAAGAAATAAATTATATTAATAATTAAGTTTCATCGAAAATATTCATTAAAAAAAAAAGTTTCATGAAAGCAAAATAGCAAGAAGAACAGATGAAGAATATTAATTTGAGAATTACAACTTTTACTGGATCAGTGAAAAACCATTCGTAAACGAAAAACTATGTTCATGCAATTAATATATATAACTATTTAGCTTTACTCGATCAGTGACCTTCCTTTTAATGAAATTATTTTTAGCTTTTCAAATATATATATATATATATATATATATAACTATTTATATAAATAAGAGAAATATGAAATATGATAAATAGTACAATAAAAAGATATTAAAAAAATTATATAATTTTATTATATAAATATGGTATCACTTTTCAATAAATCATTAATCTCCGTTAAAAGAATAAGGTTAAATTAATCATTAAGTCCATGAACTATTTAAAAAATTTTAAATGGATTTCTAAACTAAAAAAATTTATAATTAGATTTTTGATCTTATAAAATTTTTATTGAGTCCTTGACATTAGTTTATGACAGCTTGAAACTGTCAAAAAATAATAATTTGTGACAGTTTTAAATACTTTAGAGACTCAATTACAAAAATCTTACAAAATTAATGACTCAAATTGCAATTTTTTTTAGTTTGAAAGCCTAATTAAAAAATTTTAAATAATTCAAAGACCTACTGATTAATTTAATAAAAAATAACACCAATCATGGATATCTTCCAACATAATGCCTTGATTTAAAACAATTTCAACACTGCCAAAACAAGAGATCCGTAATCGTCTTGCAATCCTTTTCAAATACAATCATAAGAGAGGCGTGATTGCTCTAGCCATTATTGTACAAGACCGATAATGGTACCAAATAACAAATATCACACTCGAGAGTATACGTTTTGATATTAACATTTTTAAAATTAAATATTCCAATGAGACTGAGCAAACTACCTAAGTATATATAGTCGCTAGAACTAAATAATTCTTGCTAGTTCGATTGTGCACCGCTCGATTTTGATTAATATGCCAAATAAACCATAGAAAAATATATGTCACACCAATCCTTCTCCAGAGAATGATGTGTCAGGTATATATCGGTATCTGTATCACACGTTTGCGAACGAATTCCAAGTGGCGCCTAATAATATCTCCCTACAAAATTGCAATCATGAATCAATAACAAATAGCATCAACTACTTGGCTTTTTCTACGGTGCATCCTTATTTAAAGATGTACCGGTACAATGACACTTTGGACCACTAATTTTATGCCTAGTAGATAAAAATTGTCATGTCAGCCTTATGTCCAAATGCCTCTTAATTTTTTTAAAATTACAAATTAGATTTTTTAAAATTGTTAATTAATACTGCAACAGTCTATCAAATTCACGGTTTCATCCCTCAAAATAGGAAGCGTGACAGAGGAAAAAGCAGAACCATCCGACCAAACCTACATGCTTATATTACAATAAGCAACTTAGCAGCAAGCTATAAAAGAGGAAATTGAGCAGCGACTAACATAATGCAAAATTGCAAACAGAAAAAGCAAACAGTAAAAGTTAAAAAAAATGCAAATTATAATGTTGACCATAGAGAAGCAAGCAAGTTCCCTTATCCCAGGTTGAGTAAAATGAATAAAAAATTAAAAACAAACACAAACCCGAATTCACAAAAAAAAAAAACGAAAGAAGAACCAAAACAAAATCACCCTCATGAAATTAAAGGAAAGAAACAAGCTGCATTTCCTAAGAAGCGCAACTATAATCTGCTTGGGGGAGTCATCACCTTCAACCAAGAGCACCCTCAAATCATCCTCGGCTATAAACTGTTGCAGCAACAATTTTTAAAGGGTTGAAGAAGGAGAGAGACAAAGCAGCGGTTCATAGAACCAAGTTTTGGTTCAAGATTTCGCCGGAACGGGGAAATTTGAAAAACAGAACAAAAAACTGTGTCGAAATGAGATTTGAAGGGTCTTGGACTAATAAATGACTCAGCAGAGATTTCTCAATGCAGCATAAATTTGAAGGGCTAGGGATACAAACATGGATAAGGAATAAAACTTCAAAAATAAACTGTTACGGTACTAATTAACAATTTTAAAGAAACTAATTTACAATTTAAAAAAAATTAAGAGACACCTGGACATAAGAGTAACATGGCAATTTTTATCTATTAAGCATAAAATTATTGGTCCAAGGTATCATTATGCCGGTACATCTTCAAATGAGGATGCACCGTAGAAAACACCCACTTTGGAAACGTGGCGTTCTCGTCTTCTCGTGGAAGCCCAAATAAAACACGAACCGTCCGTAAGTCTAGGTCCTGGATATATATGATTGGACAAAATTTAGGAGCTGTATTATAAGTATTTTTGTGTTTTAGTTTTAATTCAATAATTTCAATAATAAAGAGACATTAAAAATTGACACAAATTATCGAAATATAAAATTCTAATTTCAATTAAAAAACAAAACTAAAAAAAAAAATACTTACATATTATACCTAAAATTGTCTTATATAATATGTCGCTATCAGCAAATGTCCATTGGCCACCAAATTTATAGTGTTGAAAATTTAAGTATGAAGGATCAATTCTCGCATTAATTAAGCATGAGTTGAGTGGATAACATATAAGTTAAAAGAAGAATAAAAGTAATTAAAAAAAAAAGGAATATATACAACCTCTTGTTTATATAAAAGATTATATTTAAATATGATTTAAATATTATTTTTTTTTGCCCGTATAACATATGTGTTGGGAAGCAGGGTATCCATATGTGATTTGTTACTCAGATTCTATGGAAGTTGTAAGGCTCTTGTCGGAGAGTGTGCACTTTCATCACCATGTCAGAAATGAATTGGTGAGCATCCAAAGGTATATTGCCAGGGCTTGGACATTCGAAGTAAAGCATTCTTTGAGGGAGTGTAACTTTTGTGCAGACTTGTTAGCTAAGCTTTGTGCTTCATCGGAGGAGCAGTTAAGGGTTATTCATGAGCCTACTACCGATTTGATTCCACTTTTGTGGAGAGATGTTGTAGGGGCTCCCTATTTACGTGTGTAATTTCTTTTCCTGTTTGCTTTCTTTTCTCTCCTTAACCAATATATATATATATATATATATATATATATATATATATATATATATATATATATATATATATATGTTTTTAGTCCCCATAAGATTCTTTTGTCCATTTTAGGCCCTATAAAATTTTGTTTTATGATTTTAGTCCTTGGTGTTATTTTTTTAGTCCTTGTAAAATTGTAAATTTTTTATATAGGTCCCTCTTATATTGGAATATATTCATTTTAATCCTTATTATCTAAGAAACATCAAGTTTATTCTCCAATAAATGGTTGTCACATCATCAGTAAATAGAATCAAGGACTAAAACCATACAACAAAAATTTAAAGGGACCAAAACCTACAAAAAAAATTATAGGGATTAGAACCATAAAACAAGTATATTACATGGACTAAAAAAATATATTTAAGTCTTTAAATATCTATGTTTATCTCTAAGAGTTAAATAGGCAGCTTATGATCTAATGGGTGTAACTTAGTTGACAATTGTGAGAGAGGATTTGAGTTTGATTTTTGCAAAACACATCTTTGGAGAGAGATAAGAAACTTTAAGTGTGATTAAGCTCCGAAGTGAGGATTAGTCTCATAGTGACCCAAAGAGCTGAAGCTTGTGGGAGTATCTTGAGATCCCATCAAGAAGGCAAAGGCCCTAATTACTATGTTTACAAAAAAATAAACAACTCATGAAAAATTTAAGTTAATCGTATACTTGTGTATGTATATAGGCTTGGTTAATTTTTTAAATCTATGTAAGTAATACATTGGTGTGGTATGAATTTTTTTTAATAATTATATATAGGCTTAAATATGTTTTTAGTTTATATAAAATGAATGAATTTTGATTTTGGTCTCCATAAAAAATTTTCTTTGGTTTTTCATCTTTCTAAAATTTGAAATAATTGTTCTTTGTCATTATAAAATGAACAAATTTTAGTTTTGATCCTTATAAAATATTTTTTTTATTTCTATCCCTTCAAAATTTGAAATCACTATTTTTAGTTACTAACATTCAATTTAATGTAGATAAATAACCTTTATTTTAGGAATTTAGAATTTTTTTTTTAAGTATCACATACTGCCATGTAACCATAAACATTAGTGAGTGTCACCTATAATGGTCATTCGACATTCTATTAAACACATAAGCAATAAACAATAGTCACATAATAGTATTGATCAAAAACAATGATTTCACCCTTTTGAGAGATAAAAACAAATATGTATAAACTAAAATCAGAAATTTCTCATTTTACATAGACTAAAAACATATTTAAACTTTTAATATATTTCAACTCCTTTCACGTTTTTGTTCTAGTAACTTTTCCTTGCTTATAACATATTTTTCAAAGGACTAATACCCTCATTGCGTATCATTGGTCTTTTACAACTACCTCCCCATAAAAATCCCCCCCATCACTTAACCTTTCTCACCTTTAACCCTTTGTTTTTTGATAAAAACAAAGTGAAAAGAAATAAGAAAGAGATAAATAGGATAAAAATAATAAATTTTTACTTTTTTTCGAAAGGAAAAATAGAAAGAATAGAGTTATTTCTGTGAGACTTCCAATTGAAATAAAATAGGAGGAAAATAATGTCTTTCTTTTTCATTTTTTTGGTTTAATTTTTTCATAATATTACTTTTTTAAAAAGTAATAAGTAATTTTATGTTTAGAAAAATATTAAATTAAAAAATTATATTCTTTAATTATTACAAAAGTATTTTTTATATTATTTATTTATTTCTTTGCACTCTCTTTTCCACTTATCCAAACAAATAAAGGGAAATTTTTTTTACTCTCTTCTTTTTATTTCTATCCATCCAAACAACATATCTTTTTCATTATTTTTCCCCTCTATTTTTATCACTTATTTCTCTCCCTTCTGTTTCACTTCTAATCTGAACAAAGCATTAGAATATGTTTAAATAGAATTATTTTTCAATATTATAATCTGATTAATAGAAAAAAGTTATCGGAGTCATTTGGTAATTTAGATTAGCAAAGAAAATAACTTTTTGATGATAAATCAAATTTTCGAGACTACGATTAATGCTAACAATTTATTTTTAAACTAACTTTTGTTTTCTTATTTTACCCTCCACAGTTGATTAATTTAAATATAAAATTAACTATTACAAATAACTTCATACTTTTTTACATTTTTGTTATAAAAAAATAATTTCAATGCAAATGAAATAATTATCTTAAAAACATTTTTCACTTAACACATCCAAACATATAACTTATTTCATAAAATCAAATAGTCGATTATATTTATAATTGATTAATATAATAATCTATATTGTTGGAACCAAAGACGTATAAAATATCTAGTCTCTCAAATTTTGAAAATAACAATAACTTATTAAGTTTTAAGTCTCTGTTGTAAAAAGCTCTCAAAGCGTCCAATGCATGCTTTATATCAAGGCGTCCAATGTGCCAATTTTTAGCAAGTGTCCAGTGGATTCATGTATGATGATCGTCCAAGCATAAGTCTCTTCTACAACTAAGTTTTAAAAGCTTGTTTAAATTATGTGTATTCATAAAAATCTTGAGACTGATATTTTTCTTACCACTTAGAGTGATATAACGTTCAAATGATTGAGCATTAATTAAAAATCAGATACATATTAGTATAAAAGCGCAGCCTGTAGAAAAAGGAAATCAACTTATCAAATTGGCAAGCTGAATAAAGAATGTTTAAAAAAGCAGCTCTCTAACACATTATTGCATTTTCCATTTTAGTGTAAGAACAAAAGTCACTTTTTTCTGACTATATTGAAAGCTCGATATACGCACACACGTTCCTCTTTTGAAGACTGAAGCTGAATATTTCAACGGCTGTTTTCTAAAGACAATAATGACTACGAAATTTGCGCTTACTGGACGACTTTGAAATATCTTCAAACTCTCTGTAAAAATTCCTGTACTGCACTTAAACTTTCATATTCTCACGTTGTGAGTTGATTTGCTTCAACAACTGTTTATGTTGTGAAAACTTGGAGAGGCTTAGTGAAAAAGAAGACTTGAGTGGTTGAGCAATTTGAGTAGATTGCTTTGTAAAGCCTGAAGAGGCAGAGAACAATACTTGTTTGTAACCTAAGGTTGGTTAGTGAACACCTTCAAGATAAAGGGACTGAACGTAGCTCAAGATTGAGCGAACCAATATAAAATCCTCTGCGTGCTTTTCTTCGTTTATCTTTTTTACCCCAGCTCATCTGCTTGCTAGCTAGTCTTTAAAATTGGTTAAAGAAAAAGGTTTTAACACACAATTCAACCCCCCCCCCCCTTCTTGTGTATTACTTGTTATTTCATTTTTCACAATTAATCCACACAAACTTAATGTTATATAAGGGTTGGTTTGATTTAAAAATAAAAAAAGTGAAAGCCTAAAAAGTACAAAAGTATTGTTTAATTTTTAGTTTAATTTTAAAAATAAAGGAATAACACAAAAAAGAATAAATACCTAATTATTTTTGAAAAAATATATGTGCTACTTAGTTAATCAAGAGATAACATTTTGTCTCACACACATCATTAATATAAAGACAAAAATACGCAACTTCTACCCTCTTTGATGCAAAAACTATAACCACTATATCTACCATTGTTCTAGTAATCATTGTCTCCATTATGACTATTGTTGTCCTTGTCATTGTCACTAGCATTGTCATTACTATCTTCTCATAACTATCGCTATTGTTACAACTACCACCACACCTACCATTATCATTGTCATTTCCATTGTAGCCTTTACCATTTCCATCAACATGATCACCGTTATCATTATTGTCCGTACCACCATCATCATCACTATCAATAGTAACACAACCATCATTATATAATACAAAAGGTGTTATAGAAAATGTTGTATCAATGTATATTAAATATCATACAACACAAAATTGCTTATGCTATGCATTAAATTCCAAAGAACAAACAAAACCAAAAAGTACCAAGTTAAAATTATTTGACTTAGCTAAAGAAGCTCTATAGAAATAATGGAAGCAAGCGTTGTATAAATCAAATGAAATCAAATTTGAAGGAAAAGTACCAAGTTGATGGGTGTCAAACCATTAAATGTTAAACTTGCTCCATTTTCTAAAAGTATTTTAGAGTAAAGTGGAGAGCATGGTCAAATCTACAAAAAACTAGTAAAGATTGCTTCTTTTCTTAAGTTTAAAACAACAATTAATGAAAAAGAGGTTTGAATAGGCAATTGAATTGAAAGAAAATAATTAAGAATTAAAATAATGAGCAAAACAAAGAGATTGTTGAAATTCAAAAATTAAAAGACTTTAACCCAAGGTGTAATATCTGCTTCTAGTTATTAACAAATTCTAATAACTAATATTTTTTTATGTTTACGATAACCAAGAGAAGTTCATTGATTACTTCCCATTTTAATTGACAACCTTAAATAAGCTCTTAGGATTTAACCTACCAATAATATTAGACCCCAAAGAGACATATTTCTAGCCAACAAACACACAAGTTCAGTTTATTTAAGTTATGTTATATTTCTATGCAAATCCAATAGTTGTTTTACCAATAATTATTAAAACCATTAAACAATTACATATTTATAGGTTTAATTGGTTTTACACAATTCCATTAATTAAACAAATGGACCTTTCTGCACAACCAATAAAATGGTGTTTGATAATACAACCAGTAGAAATATAAATGCCAAAAAATAGGAAAAAGATGAAGAACAATTAAATCTCACAATCCATAGAAAACTAAGCTCGTATTAAACCTTAAATTAGGAAAGGTGTTTAGCTCCTAATGGAAGCCATGAAAATACAACGATAAAAAATAAAACTAGAAGAGAGAGAAGACATTTCACCCATTAATCCACTCACTTGCTCCATCAATACAAAGCTATGGAAGCCATTTTCTTTTGTATTTCATTTTTTCAAGAGGCATTTCACAATTATACATATATACCAATAGAGAATTCACCCATTAATCCACTCACGTGTTCTATTTATATTCTAAATAGGCACCACTAAATATGTAATTTAATTAAAATAAAGATACTAAGAAAAAAGCATATTCATGTAACAATAGGCTCAAAATGGACAACTAAGGGGTTTTAAAGCAAACTTTGAGATTTGAAAAATATTTAATGTGCTTTAATCATTTTCAAGCATGCAAATAAAATTTTTAATTCACCTTAAAAATATTGTAATTCAAGTTATACAAAAATAGACTTTCATAAAATCTCACACAGTAAAAATTAAAAAATAAGGCAATTAATATAATGTAGCACAAGCCCCAATATAAGTTCAAATTTTACATTTAAAAGCTAATTTGATGATGAAAATTAACAATATAGACTTTATGCTAATTATGAATTCACGCAAGAGTATATTTATTCAAATCTTGCCTGTTGATCAAGAACATAAAAAATTAAGTCCTAATTCAATGAAATTTGAAAGAATCTAGGAAAATGACACAAAATTAATATGAGAGAACAAATCGGGAGATTAATGTTAATCCTAAAGTGATCTTAATGGAAAAAGATGAATAAAATTTAGATTTGTAAAATTTATATTAAAATTTAAGTAAATTACACTTACATCCCCTATGTTTTTTGCGATTGTGCTTGCTATCCCTACTTTTTTGGGATCTACAAAAAACTTCTTAATTGTTTGGTATTCATTACACTATAACCCCCTGATCCGGTAATGTTGTCCACTCTGTTAACCCCAACAGATCATACACCTGGCACATGACTTTTAATGAATTTTTTTGTCCAAAATGCCCTTTTCTTCTTCATTGGGACAACCATTAAAAGGATTCACGTTTGAGAAAAAAAAATTGCAGGTGGAAAGGGATCCCATCTTCCATGCTTCACGTTGAATAATGCCCTTTTTCATTCAGGAAGAAGAAATGGGAGCAAGAAATTTGCTACTGTTGCAAGAAAGTTGTTACTACTGCAAGAATAAGTATTGAGGCAAAGTCACTATGTGTTGAAAAGGAGAGCATCCAAATAGACATAGATACAACTACATTAAATCTTGAGAAGCTTGAAGAAGAAATCAAAAACACACTTAATAAATTACAGGAGACTAAGGGAATGATTTTATTGTAGGAAGGTATATAAAGGGGTTTTTCATGGAGGAGAATTTGCAGTCAAAATAACCCCTCAAGAAAGGGAAGAAGAGATGAGAGAGTTTTTGGCTGAGGTTTCAAGCCTAGGCAGAATGAAGCACATAAATTTAGTAGGATTGAGAGGTTGGTGCAAAAAAAAAAGGGGAAATTTGAAAAAAATATCAGCTTTACGAATTTTTAATTTCTATGGAATTACCAAATTTATATTAGAATTAGAAATGGGTCATGTGAAGGTTAAATTTGATTTGCAGCAAACTTGTTTTGCTTAGTTTAATAATACCAAATTTCAGTCCACAGTGTTCCAAGCAAATCAATTTCGTTCAGGCATTTGGTCGAACACCAAGAGGGCATAACCAATATTGCAAAAATCAGAGGTTACATTGAGCCTGAGAATCTTTGTTGCTATTATGGTGTCATGGGTTTGTGTTATTTTGATCAAAATTGCATGTACTTGCTTCAATTCTAGCTTGCCTTTTGCATGTCCTAATTTGTGGGACAATCAAATGTGGATGATAAGAAGATGTTGCATTGGGTTGAAACATCAAAGCATTCATTTTTTAAAATAAACTAAAAAAATTCCATTTTTTTTGTCCTTCCTTGAATTTATTTTCCAATGGCAACGGTGTAAATAACTTGTTTTGGCTAAAAGGGGCTTGTTGAATTTTTAGCATGTTGCAGACGTTGAGATCATGGTTTCAATAAAAGAAAGCTCTTTCTTTTTTGATATAAAAGAAAGCTCATTCTTTGATGGAGAGTGGAAGAGAATTGAGATATAAACCTGGAGTGTTTAGTGTGGAGATATGAATGATTGATGTCCCTGTGGTTTCTCAAAAGGGGGTATTTTTGTCAGTAAAAAAAGAATGTTACTTAATGCCGTTTAAATAAGGGGCTCAAAATAATATCAAATAATAGAGGAGTATCGAGTGCAATTTGCAAAAAATATAAGAGATGAAGTGTAATTGACTCTTAAAATTTTAATCTTTTTATTAAATAAAAAATATACTAATGAAGAATAATTTGATATTCAATCATTAGTAGATGGTTTTTTTTAGTAAATCAAGTATAATAAAATTTATACAAAAATAAAAATATTGTTGGGCAATGGTGTTTTAAGAATGAGAAAGAAAAATAAGGAGAAATATTTCCCAAACAAATTATTTTTTGTAAAATAAAATTCCTTTCCGCTCCACGTGTCTGCGTCAATCAACTTTGCTTACACCGTTACACAGAGCGGGAAAGTAAAGTAATGTTTTATTTTGAGTAAATTACATCGATATTTTTTGATTTTTTTAAAATTATATATTATTTTTTTATTTTTTTAACGTTTACAACAAGTAAATAATGTAATATTTTTTAAATAATTAAGAATTATTAGTGTAATGTATAAGAAATGTCAGTATAATATTTTTAAACAATTAAGAGAGTTGGTATAAGAATAATAATAATAAAAATATCATGTGTAATATGAAAAAATCTCAAAAATGTCAGTATAATATGTTTTATTTGTAAAATATAATTTACTCTTTTATTTTTTGTGCAATATATTTTATTAGACAGCATATGAAGAAGTTAACGAGTTTCCTTAGCCTAGTCCTCTTCCGAGAAAAAAAAACCTTTGACTTTGAATTTCTTTCTTAGACTCGTATTTGCTATGTTCATTTTATAAAATAATAATAAATAGCGAGAGAAAAGCAAGCCAATTCCGAATGGATAATTGGTAATTCACTTTTTCAATTCTTTGCAAAATTTAAGTCATTATTCTAATTTAAACACTTGTATGTTGGATTCACTTTGGAATAATTTTAAATATTTTTATAAATAGATGAGCGTTACTAATATAATTTTTTTTGTCACTATGTTACTAGTACGAAATATTCATTAATTTTGTCAATGACTAATTTTCGCAGATAATCTGGATGACTACTTTTAGTTGATTCTTTTCTTCCAATTACTTTTTTTTTTTATCCACAAAACTCAAACTCAAAATTTAGAAATCAAAATATGTGATTTTTTTAGGATGGTTATTATCAAAGTTAACAAACTTACTATACATAATAGTTTAACATTAGATGACAATGTAAAAAAAGTTTACAATGTGAGTGCATATCCCTTTTCTCTTTTATTATATATATATAGGGTTTATTCTGTAACCCATTTTCTCGTTCTTTTTTTTACCCCCATTTACATAACTATTGTCCTAATTTAGTAGGAAGAAAATTACTAAATAAAATGCTAACAATAAAAATTTTTAGCACATTCTTTAACATTAATTAAAATTTATTGAGAGTCAAAAAATTATATAGATCTCACTTTTAATTTAATAAGTTAAATTTATTATTTCATGGTTTTCAAATCTAATTTTCAAAACAAAACGTGTTTGGCTAAAATGAAGCTGAAATGGTTTTTAACTCAATTTCAAAACTCTCTTACATTCATTTTCAAAATCAAGAAAAAAGGATTTGTGAATTTGGTTTTTAGTTTTTTTTAAAAATATACATCACTATACTTGACAATAATTTTTCTCGCCACCGCCACCACCACAATCACCACCATTGTCACCACCATTGCCACTGCCACCACTACTGCTGTCGTAGCTGCCGTCACCACCACCACCGCCGTTACCATCACCACCACAACCACGTCCACCACCATCACCATCACCACCACTATCATGACCATGACCACCGGCATCGCCTCCACCACCACAAGCTTCATCACCACTACCATCATCACTGCCATGATCACGACCACCAGCGCTGCCGCCACCACCACAGGCACCGTCACCACCACCACTGACTCTGTCACTACCACCCCATCGGTACAGCCACAACTGTTGCCGTCGGCACGGCCACAACCATCACCGTCAACACTGCCACAATCGTCACCATCGACACCTCGTCACTGCCAGCATTACCATCGCCACCACCATCATTGTTGTCGACACCACCACCACTGTCGTCACCACACAAACATATCCTTAAACTAATTTTAACAAAATAAGAAATTTCAAAGTGAGTTTATTTTGAAACCAAAAATTAGAAAAAACAAAAACAAAAACTAATTTTTAAAAAGTAAAAACTGGTTGTAGTTTTTGAAATTTTCAACACTCACAACCAAAAACCACCCAAAACGAGCCATTAGTTTTTTTTTTTAAAGTTCCCTATATCTTTACTACAAAATACTAATAAAAAATACAACAACACAAGATATTTTCATAAACACATTATTTTAATATATAGATAAATAGTTCATTTAAAAATTTTATTTTAAAGTAAAAAGGTTAAAAAGAAAATCAATTACATCTTTTCCTTCTTGCCTTCTATTTCAAAATCTGTATTTCAATTTACTCTTTTTGAGACGAAGAAGTGAAACAAGAGAGAGTGACCCAAAAAATGGGAGGTTAAGATTTTGAGATAGAGGAGTAGGACAAAAAAGGGTGGCAAAAAAAATGGAGGTTGAGATTTTGAGATGAGAGAGTAGGGCAAAGGAGGGTGACTAGAAAAAATGAGGGGTTAGGGTTTTGAGATTGGAGGAGTGGGTTAGAGGAGGGTGGTTTGAAAAAATAAATGAGAGTTTAGAGTTTTGGGATGAGAAAGTAGGGTGGAAGAGGGTGGTCGAAAAAAATGGAGGGGGGTTAAGGGTTTTCGTGGGTTAGGTTTGGCTAAATTCGATATCCAAATTGATCAAAATAATTAGGGTTGGTTGGGTTGGATCATTGGATGTTTTTTTTTTTTATCAAACTCGAACCAAACCAACTCAGTCAATAACTGGTTGGTTTGGATTGGGTTCATAGGTACTCGTTCTCATTATCCCATTAACTAAGGGTGCAATCTAAGGATTTATTTTTAGTGAAATATTTTTTTAAAATACTTTTTAAATATATATTTTTTAAATCAATGTGTATTAGTATTTATGCAATGCATTACAAGTATATCTAAAATTTTTCCAAAAAAGAAAATGAACGTACAATAAGTCCTCGCATGTTTCTACACATGTGAATCATTGAAAAACATTCTCGTTCTATTATATTTTGAATAATGACGGAAATTGTACACGTATCTCCAATAAATTGTGCAAGTGTCATTTTCATCATCAAATGTTGCTTTCCTCACAATTTAAAAGTTTATGCGAGAGTAGTTATTCACTTATTTCATTATTCATATTTTTAAATTAAAAATATATGTAAATAATAAATTTTAAAAAAATGTCATATCAGCAGGTTAGGTTCATGGGTTCAAAAATCAAAATTCATTCCCACCTCATACATAAACGAGTTTGAATAGGTTGGGTTAAGTTATATTCGAACACCCAAAAAATCCAAACCGAAATGATTGGATTGGTTTGGGTTTATAGTTACCAATACCCGTGAACACCACTAGGGGGTTAGTGAGATAGAAAAAGCGCACAAGAAGGGGAGGTTGAATTGTGCGTTTAAAAACTTTTTCGAAACAAGTTGATCAGTATGAAAATGTTTTCAAGCGTAGGGATAGAGAGAAGAAGAACACAGAAAGTTTTATACAGGTTCACTCAACCTGAGCTACGTCCAGTCCCTTCACCCAGAAGGTATTCACTAACCAACCTTAGGTTACAAGTATTGTTCGCGGCCTCTTCAGACTTTACAACGCAATCACCCTAGATTGCTTAACCCAAGTATTCTTTCACACTAAGCCTCTCCAGGCTTTCACAACACAGCAAGTGTTTATACAAACGATATCAACTCACGTAGTGAGGATTTGAAAGATAAAGCTCAAGCACACTCTGAAAATCTTTACAAGATTTTTGTTATCGTCCACTGGACGCTTTTATCAATTGTTCAGAAGTAATTTGTTAACTACGAATTTTTACACCAGGCACGTATGTGTGTCGTTCACTACTATGACGTTCTTCCTTGATACATATATAGTCTTTAGAGAAAAGATTCGTTGTGAAGACTTGACTTCGTTATGCAAAGAAGGGCATGCAAACTATCATTTCAGAGTGATCAGGCGTGGCAGCTTTTAGACTTGCGCTAAAACGGAAAGTGCAAGACTGTGCTGACGTTCTGCTTTTCTGAGCATTCTTCATTCGTCTTAGCAGCTTGATAAGTTGACTTGCTTTATCTGATTTTGCTGTGCTCTTGCACTAGAATGATTCTGATGTTATTTAATGCTTCAAACAATTTGAACGTTAGATCACAGAAGTAGTAATATGTTAGTTTCAAGAAAAACTAGCATAAATAAATTGGACGTTCAAAATAGAACTTAGTCGTTTGAATATTTGTCGCTGGAAGCTTGCATCAGATATTTGAATATGTTCTTCAGACGATCATCTTCATAGTTCATTAGACGGTCTTCTTTAAGCACGTTTATTGGACAGTATTCTTTGACACGTCTTCTGGACGGTCTTTTCTGACACATCTACTAGACGGTCTTCTAAGGGAAGCTTGTATGCTGTAAAGAAGTTAGTTCTTTGGCAGAAACTTGAACATTAATAAGTTTGTTATCTTCAAAACTTTGAAGATCTAAACGCTTCTACGTCTTTGGTTCCAACAATTTCCCCCTTTTTGATGATGACAAACCTTATTAATTTTTAAGTTTTTGCTGGAATATAAAGGAATGCATGAAGGAGTTTTTGAAAGACTTGCTATGCTCCCCCTAAGTCTGATATTCCAAGATTTTGTATACTTTTGAGATACGAGAAATATTAGTTTAAATCCATATTAAATAAGATACCAAGAGTCAAATCATATTATATCTAACAATTATAAGTTAAACATAAATAGAGCAACACTTGAATTATATTTTATTTTTCTGGAAGATCATACAAAACAGCAAAAACAAAGAAAACACTAATGCAATAGATTTCCAATAGATTTCCAGTTCTCCCCCTTTTGTCATTAGCAAAAAGTAGACAGAGAGAGAAGGGAGATGTCATCATAGTCACTATTGCGGCGGCGGAGGAGGAGGTGGAGAAGGTTGAGGAGGGTGTAGGAGAGCTTGTTGGTTCTGGAGAATTTGTTGAAGAAGGGTGAAGATGGGTTGCAGTTGGTTTGTAACATATTGTTGAACGGCGGGGTCAACAGGGGGAAGGGGGAAAGGGGTAGAAGAAGAGATAGGGAGGCTTGCGGAGGTTTGAAAGCTAAGAGTAGGCGGTGGTGGAGGTGTAGGTGACGGTGGTTGGGAAGGAGTGGGTGGAAGAGCTTTAGGAGAGGGAGGAGGTGCTTCGAGAAGCTTCAAGTCTTGTACTTCTAGTTGGTATAGACGTGGAGTGGTTCAAGGGTAGGGTGGTTGAAAATTTGTGTGGTGACTAAGAGCGGCAATCATAGTGTATAGGATAGAAGTTTCTATACCAAGGAGTGGACGCTCGTTTACTGGACGAACAAAAGCAGCTGAAGAGTTCGAAAGGTGAAATACACGAGCTAGACGCTGCATGACTTCACAGTTCGTTGCAGTTGGGATATCGACTTTGTCGTTTGCTGAAACTCCACTACTGGACACTTCTTGTTCGCATTGGAACATATGTTGATGCTAGAAGCATTCAGCATCGTCCTTGTCCAAGTTTGTATGAAGACGCTGAGCTAGGAACCATTCACGGGAATGAGTTAAATGTTGTTGAAAATCAGCTCTGGACGACAAAGGCAGGGATGGTGCCTTGGTCAGAATCTTTTTCTTCTTGCGGTTGTCATCTATGATTGGCAGTCTTGGGCAGACGCGATCTGGTTGGATGCGGATGGATGTGGAAGGTTGGATGTGTTGTGATGGGGAAATGAAGAGTTGAAACTTCAAGGTGGTGGAACCTTTGAGAGTGTTGCAGAACATATGCTCAAAGGCAGATGGAAAGTATCCATCTTCTGCCAGGTCTAGAGGCCGAAACTTCAAATCTGCAGGCCTTATATGAACAATTCGCTCGCCCCCGGGTTTCCTTTATTGCAGAGCTTGCTTGATGTGTTCTACTGGAGGTACTTTGTGTTGAAGCACTCTAGGAGGATGTGCGTTGATGCGCCAAGCTCGTACAACTCTAGGGTACCTCCGTTTGATAAACCGCTTAAGCGGTAAGTGTTCAATAGCTCCAGGAGGCAGTGCTAGATAAGCTTCAGAAGGTTTATGGACATAGTCGTCCATGTACTTGTCCATATTAAGTGGAGAGTAATCAAAACCGAAAATAGGTTCAGGGAGCTCTGGACGCAAGATAATAGCATTGTCGTTCATGCGGTTTTGGGGGTTGCCTTCAACAAAGAGTAGAGGCCAAAGCTGTTTGGTTTTGGTCAAGGTTTCTGAGGGGGTGGAAGATGTAGGAAAGGAAATGATGATTGAAGAGGAAGGTGATTTAGTAGGTTTGATGGAGAGATGTGTCTTAGATATGTTGGGGGTAGGGATGGTGCAGGTATAGCCTTTGTCACTAGGCAGCAACAAATCTAGTTCAGGTGTGGCTTGTGTGTCGGCTTGTGTTTGGGCAAGAGGTTCAGACAGTCCAATAATGATTAAATCATCAAAGTCCTTGACAGGTTCATCAGCAGCAGAAGAGGAAAGCTTACTTCTCTCAGATTGTGCTTCCCCTAGCAGTGCTTCTACTGGTCGTTTGGATGAGGCAGATGGTTGTAGTTGAACAGGAACATCAACTGTGGCAGCTTATGCTTCTTGACAAACTTACCAATTGGTTCATCGTCTTCGTCGTTAGAAACGACGATCAACCATCTTTTAGCAGGAGCTTGTGCCGGAGTAGATGAAAGAGCAGAGGCAGCAATAGGAGCTACTACAAGAGGAGCAGATGGAGCTGAAGGTCGTTAGGTCCTCGACCTTGTAACTCTGGTTGCTTGTGTCTTGGATGACCTCCTCCTGGTGGACAGTCTGGCAGCAACTGGATTCACAAATAGTGCCTCATTGTCCATCGGCTTAGCAACCTAGACGGTTGGCTCAATTGTCTATAGAGGTGCCATCTCCACGACTTCCTTTCTATCGTCCATTAGTTTGGATGTGGTCTCTAGAGGCTTCAGCATGAACCCAACCTTCATCTGTGCAACATTGTTGCGTCCAAATGGCAGTTGAGTGAAACGATGGCCACCACCCAGAATCCTAATCTAACTTTGCTCTCCAAGAGATAGAGCAAAGAAGGCATGATACACCTGTTGTTGCCAGAAGAGTCTGTTAAGGAAAGCGGCGTAAGTGATCTAGTCGCGCTCTCTGCGTCCTCTCATGGTCCTGAAGATGTTGCTCAGGATGAGGTGCGGCAGGTTGAACTGTTGGCCTGTGATCATATGGAACAATGCAAACCTGTGCAGAAAGGTAAACTTGTCCTTCGATCCAGCCTTGTGAAGAATTCCTTTGTTCAAAAACTGCTGGAAAATCTTCCCTTCTTTTGTTAGCTTGCTTTATTCCACTGGCCTTTCGCCTTCTGGACCCATCAGTGCAGCGTCAACGGTATCATGTCCTCCAAAATTGCTTTCCCAGCCATTCTTGATGCAGGACCCAGCCCGCCCACAGCCAATGGCTTGGGCAACAAAGGCGAGGTCCAGTGTGACCTTAACTCCCAGAGCAGTTCCAGTGATGTCTGTATTTGAGAAAATAGTAGAGTTCCAGAACCGTTTGATGAGTTCTAAGTATATGATCTCGTTCAAGTGGAAATAGTTGAGAATTCCACATCTGAACAAGTTGTCCATTACATTCACACCTATGTCCTCCAGAGCTTGGATATCGAAACGGTTTTTGATGAGAACAACAGCCTTGTCTAGGCTCTCCACACAAGCCATGGCCTTTGCAGCAAGACCAACCTTTTCAGATGCCATTTCTGAGAGCTTGAAAGATTGTTAGGGTTTGAGAGGTTTCGAGAGACTGAGAGAGTTCAGGTGAATTTGAGAAGAGGTGGGTGTTTGGTTTAAGTTTGAATGTATATGATGAAACCGAAGGGTTTTGCTTTTGACAGTTCTTTCAATTTCGAAGAGAGAAGTGATGTGCAATAAATGTTGGGTTAGGCACTTACATATCTCGAGGTTGGTTATATGGCGCATGAGTGACTTAGACTGGAATAAGGCATTTATTTCAAATCATTTACAAAGAAATCATAATTAAGTACGAATAAGGATTGTTATGCACACATAATATAAGTTGTTATGGAATGCGAAAAGCAATGCAAGTGGACAATGTAATATTGGACGCTACAACACATTAGACGCTCACATCTTTGGACGGTCAAGGCATGTTGAATAAACTATTCATTTATAAATTCCATACCAAGAAGATCTCGAATATGGATGAGTTTATCTTTAGGAAGGGGTTTTGTAAATAAGTCGGCTAATTGATTTTCAGTGTTAACAAACTGAATATCGACAATTCCCTTTTGAACATAGTTTCTTATAAAATGATGTTTTATTTCAATGTGCTTTGCCTGAGAATGTAAAATAGGATTTTTAGACAGATTTATGGCAGCAGTGTTATCACAAAAGATAGGAATGTTACTTTCGTAGATACTGTAGTCTTCTAACTGATGCTTGATCCATAAAAGTTGTGAGCAACAAGACGTAGCTGAGACATACTCTGCTTCCGCTGTAGACAGGGCAATTGTCCCTTATCTTTTGCTCGTCCAGGAGACTAGATTCCCACTAATGAGGTGACATCCTCCACTGGTGCTTTTGCGTTCTACTCTATCTCCCGCATAGTTAGCATCGCAGTAACCATCTAACCTGTATTCTTTGTTTGACTTAAAACACAAACCAAGGTTAGTGGTCCTTCTTAAGTATCTAAAAATTCTCTTAACCGCTGTTAGATGAGTTTCTCTAGGGTCAGATTGAAAACAGGCACATAAGTATACACTGAACATAATGTCAGGTCTGGACATTGTGAGATATCAAAAAGACCTAATCATACCTTGGTATGTAGTTTGGTCTACCTTTTTAGAAGAGTCGTCTAAGCTGAGTACTGACGATGGATGCATAGGTGTACTCATTTCCTTGGCATCGTCCATCTTGTACTTTTTGAGAAGTTCATTGATATATTTTGTTTGATGTATGAATATGCCATTTGTAGTCTGCTTTACTTGCAATCCGAGGAAGAATTTTAATTCTCCCATCATACTCATCTCGAATTCTGCTGTCATGATCTTAGAAAAATCCTTGCATAAAGCGTCATTAGTAGCACCAAATATAAGATCGTCTACATATATTTGCACAATAATAAAGTGTGATTTAATGTCTTTGCAAAAGAGAGTGGTGTCTACTTTTCCTCTAGTAAAACCATTTTCTAAAAGAAATGAACTTAGCTTTTCATACCAAGCTCTTGGAGCTTGTTTAAGTCCATACAAAGCCTTTTTCAGTTTGTAAACATGTTTTGGAAAAGTATCACCCTCAAAACCAGGAGGTTGTTTCACATAGACTTCCTCGTTTATTATGCCATTTAAGAATGCACTTTTTACGTCCATTTAATAGAGCTTCATATTACTATGAGCAGCAAATGAAAGTAAGATGCGAATGGCTTCTAATCTAGCTACTGGTGCAAAGGTTTCGATAAAGTTCATACCTTCTTGTTAAGAGTAGCCTTGAGCTACAAGTCTTGCTTTATTTCTTACCACTTTGCCAGCTTCATCTAGCTTGTTGCGGAACACCCACTTTGTTCCAATGATAGACTTGTCCTTGGGTGCAGGAACTAGCATCCAGACATCATTCTTTTCGAATTGACTAAGTTCGTCCTTCATGGCGCTGATCCAACCATCGTCTAAGAGATCTTCGTCCACTGTCTTTGGTTTGAGTTGAGAAATCAAAGTAGCTTGAGCTTGCTCCTTGAAAGTCGATCTTGTCCTGACATGATCTTAAACATTTCCAAGAATTTGATTATCTAGATGGTAGGTCTTCATTTGCCAAGAGCGTCTAGTTGGTTCCTTTTTTTCTTCTTTTGGATCGTCCGTTTGATCTCTGGACACTGAAATACTAGCATCTTCTAGCTTCATATCTGCAAATGAATCGTCTAGCTATGATATTTCTTTATCAAGCTTATTGTCATTGAATTTAACATAGATGGCTTCTTCAACTGTTAAGGTTCTAGAGTTGTAAACTCTATAGGCCTTGGATGTTTCGGAATAGCCTAACAGCATTCCGTCATCACACTTAGAATCAAACTTTCCAAGATTGTCTTTAGTGTTTAAGATGAAACATTGACATCCAAAGGGATGAAGATATGATATGTTGGGCATTCATCCTTTCTACAATTCATAGGAAGTCTTTTTCAAAATAGGTCTTATATAAATTCTATTTTGTAAATAACATGCAGTGTTTATTACTTCAGCCCAGAAGTGCTTAGGAGTGGAATTATCATTTAGCATGGTTCTAGCCATTTCTTGCAATGACTTGTTCTTTCTCTCTACCACACCATTTTGTTGTGGTGTTCGTGGTATAGAGAAGTTGTGGAGAATTTCGTTCTCCTCACAGAACCCTTGAAAACTTTCATTTTCGAATTCCCTTCCGTGATCACTTCTGATTGAAGCTATGCAAACACCTTTTTTATTTTGAATTCTTTTGCAAAAGATTGAAAAGATCTTGTAAGACTCATCCTTGTGTTTTAAGAACATAACCTATGTCCATCTAGAGTAATCGTCCACTACGACTAATCCATAACGTTTTCCATTAAGGGAGGCTGTTTTGGTTGGACCAAACAAATCAATATGTAGCAGCTCAAGAGGTCTAGTTGTGGAAACAATATTTTTTGATTCAAAAAAGCTTTTTACTTGTTTTCCTTTTTGACATGCATCACAGAGAACATCAGACTTGTAAGCAAGATTTGGAAGTCCTTTTACAAGGTTATGCTTATTTAGCTTTGAGATTAGTCTCAAGCTTGCATGTCCAAGCTTCTTGTGCCAAGTCCATTGATTCTCTTTGATGGATACTAGACACGATACATTTTGATTTGTGAGGTCATTGAGATCAATCTTATAAAGATTGCTTTGTCTCTTAGCAGAGAATAGTATCGATCCATCTAGATTCCTGACAATACATTTTTCTTTGTCAAAGGAGACATTGTGTCCACTGTCACATAATTGACTTATGCTCAGTAGATTGTGTCTTAGTCCTTCAACATATAGCATATTTTCAATGGAAGGGAAGAAGCGCTTACCGATTGTTCCTATACCTGTGATCTTTCCCTTCTGGTTTCCTCCAAAGGTGACACATCTACCATTCTTGGGTTGTAGGCTTTGGAACATACACCTTTCTCCCGTCATGTGTCGTGAACAACCACTGTCCAAGTACTATGACTGGGGTCTTCTTTCGGTTGCCAAGCAAATCTGTAACAGGTATTATCATAGACTTAGGTACCTAAATGGACTTGGGTCTTTTTTTGTTAGTTCTGAAAGCATTGGACGCTTTCTTTGTTGGACAATATTTACATTATGTTAATTCATGTCCATTATTTCCACATATTTTGTAGAAGGTTATGTTTTTGCTAGGTTTAAAATTTTCTTCCTTAATAAAACCAAGTCCAGATTTGTCATGAGGATTTATTCTATAAGATAGAATTTTATTTAGGTTCTCAGTTCCATTGACAAATTTGGACAAACTTTCTTTCAGATGAGTGACTTCTTTTTGAAGTTCTAAAACTTCATGAGAGGATGTCTCTTTTGAAATGTTCTTTGTTTTTAAAAGCTCATTTTCTTTTAAAATCTTTTTATGCTCTTCGTTGAGCAAATTGAATTCTTTTGTTATTTTTGAAAATTTCTTTTTCAGTTATTTATATCCCATTGAGATAGTTGAGGAGTTAGCAAGCAAGTCATTATAGGCTTCTTGTAGAGAGATTAAGTTATCGAAGTTTACCTCTTCATCTTGCTCATTATCTGAGCCATCAGAGCTAGTCTCTGCCGTGAGACACAGGTTGGCTTCTTCTTCTCCTTCTTCATCTGATGAAGATAGGTCCATGTCTTCCCAAGTAACCATGAGACCCTTTTTCTTGAAGAACATCTTCTTTTTGTCCTTCTGCAAACTGAGACATTCAGCTCTGAAATGTCCAGGCTTCTTGCATTCATAGCAGACCGAAGGACTTTTTTCTTTTAATGCCTTGTTGAACTTCTTTGTGGAGTTTTTGGCTCTTGATCCTCCTTTCTTCTTCCACATAGCCTGTATTTTTCTGGAGATGAAGGATATTTCATCTTCATCAGAGTCATTTTCTTCGGACTCTTCCTCAGAGGATTCTTCTATGTTTAGTGCTTTGGACGATGATCCTCTGGGTGGACACTGGACGCTTAGAGCAATGGACTTCTTCTTCTGTCCTTTGTCCTGCTTTAGCCCCAGTTCGTGGACTTTAAGAGTTCCAAGTAACTCTTCCATTGAGAGTGCTGTTAGATCCTTGGAAGCTCTTAAAGCTGTAACCTGCGGTCTCCATTGCCTAGGAAAACTTCTCAAGATTTTGTCAATGTGATCATAATTGAAGAAGCAAGAAGAAGATTACTCTTGCCCCAAGGAAAATTAATATAGTTTTGATGATTTAGCCTCTTGATGAGTGCAAAGTTGTAATGTGTGTTTATGTATGTGTGTGTGTTTGTGGTCTTGTATGATTTATCTTTATCCTTGATGGTTTAATGGTAATGAGCTCAAGATTTAAGACTTAAAAGGTTAATAAAGTGGAAATATATTTTCTATAAGTCTAAAATTGAATTTGAAGAGAAACAATTTGATAAAACTTGTTTTTAAATTGATAGGAAGTAAGAACTACACACTAAAGCTTTAGAACTACTCAATCTTATATTAAAGAACCACTTAATCGGTTAAGTTAGCTTTGTAATCGATTAAGATCGTTTAATTTCATGTAAACAGTGAAAATATACACTGTTTTAACTAGTTAAATCAATATGTAATCAGTTACATGTTTTCTGTTTTAACTAGTTACAACATTATGTAATCAGTTATTTCAGCAGTAACCAATTACATAATTCTGTAACTAGTTACATAATATAAAGCTGTTTTGTCCTATATGAAAATAACTAGTTACAAAGTTATGTAACCAGTTATTCCAATAAAGGCAAATTCAAATGGCCTCTGTTTTAACTAGTTATAAATAGAAATAACTAGTTAAGCCCATTCAAAGTTCATTTTCCAGATTTCAAATAACAAAATAACTGATTACAAGTTTAAATAACTAGTTATTCCAGTGAACTCTCTATATAAAGGGAACCTTAGTGAGTCTTTCAAGATAACTTCATAACACTTCTACAACTTCACTTTTCTAAATTTGAGGGAGAGCTTTTCTAGAGAGAATTCATATTATTCTTCTACTCCACTACAAGTTTTAGATCAAAGATCAAAGAGCTCATCATGGATCAATCTTGAGGATAAAGAAAAGTCTTTACTTGGGTAAAGTTGATTGGTTCTTCATTGTTTCCCATCTATCACAAACCAAGGTGATATCTAACCTTCTCCTAAATTGATTTTCGTTCTTGAGAGGGTGTCTCTCATATCTTCCTTGTGGTAAGGTTCTACAAGAAAGGTTTCAAGTTTTTCTTGATAGGGTTCAAGAAACTTGATTGTGTGGTTTGTTTGATTGTAATTCTTGTGTTTGTGCATAGTGTTTGTAAACATTTGAATTGCTTAGTGATAACACCAATCGATTTGATTGGAAACTGGATGTAGATCACAGTGGTGGTGATTGAACCAGTATAAATCTTGTTTGCACTTTTCTTTCCTTTATCCTCTTGCTAGCATATTAAATCTTGATCACTTGCATTTAAAATCATAAGGCTCTTTGCATAGAAAAGTTCAAGATAAATTGATCCAATCTTATTTCACTCATATAACCAAATCAATAAGATTCAAAGTTTTTAAAATTCTAGTTATTCATTATTGAAAAGAAATTGGGGATTCTTGAAATTTTTGAAAGATCCAATTCACCCCCCTCTTGAATCCAACCTTTTTGTTTAACAATAATTATCATAGGTTTTGCCTAAGGACCTCAGGTTGTTTATTATGGTTTGAAATCTATCAAACATAAGTTCGATAGTTTCATTTTCTTCCATAGTAAAGAGTTCATATTGTCTTACGAGTAAGCTCAACTTAGACCTCTTTACTTATGAAGTGCCTTCGTAGGCAAGAGCGAGGGTATCCCACATTTTCTTAGCACTTCTTAAGCTATGTACCTTTTCATATTCAGACAGACTCAGATAAGGCATACATCATAGCATTTCTAGCTTTTGAGTTTAGAAGATACCTCTATTTGTGAGATTCTGTCCATTGACTTCTTGGAAGCTCCACTCCATCATGGTCAAGGGGCACGTAGTCGCCAGTTTCTACTACATCCCACATGTCTATGTGACATGCATCAAAGAATGCTATCATTCTTTGCTTCCAGTAATCGTAGTTCTGACCTTTAAAAAGAGACGGTCTGTTAACGGCTTGTCCTTCATTTTCCATGAGTGGTCAGGATCGTTTTAACCCCTGCAGTGTTAGATGCTCAACCCCAAGAGGTCGAGCTCTGATACCAATTAAGATAGAAAAAGCGCACAAGAAGGGGGGGGTTTAATTTTGCGTTTAAAAACTTTTTCGAAACAAGTTGATCAATATGAAAACGTTTTCAAGTATAGGGATAGAGAGAAAAAGAACACAGAAAGTTTTATACTGGTTCACTCAACCTGAGCTACGTCCAGTCCCTTCACCCAGAAGGTATTCACTAACCAACCTTAGGTTACAAGTATTGTTCACGACCTCTTCAGGCTTTACAACACAATCACCCTAGATTGCTTAACCCAAGTATTCTTTCACACTAAGCCTCTCCAGGCTTTCACAACACAGCAAGTGTTTATACAAACGATATCAACTCACGTAGTGAGGATTTGAAAGATAAAGCTCAAGCACACTCTGAAAATCTTTACAAGATTTTTGCTGTCGTCCACTGGACGCTTTTATCAATTGTTCAGAAGTAATTTGTTAACTACGAATTTTTACACCAGGCATGTATGTGTGTCGTTCACTACTATGACGTTCTTCCTTGATACATATATAGTCTTTAGAGAAAAGATTCGTTGTGAAGACTTGACTTCCTTATGCAAAGAAGGGCGTGCAAACTATCATTTCAGAGTGATCAGGCGCGGTAGCTTTTAGACTTGCGCTAAAACGGAAAGTGCAAGACTGTGCTGGCGTTCTGCTTTTCTGAGCATTCTTCATTCGTCTTAGCAGCTTGATAAGTTGACTTGCTTTATCTGATTTTGCTGCGCTCTTGCACTAGAATGATTATGATGTTATTTAATGCTTCAAACAATTTGAACGTTAGATCACAGAAGTAGTAATATGTTAGTTTCAAGAAAAACTAGCATAAATAAATTGGACGTTCAAAATAGAACTTAGTCGTTTGAATATTTGTCGTTGGAAGCTTGCATTAGATATTTGAATATGTTCTTCAGACGATCATCTTCATAGTTCACTGGACGGTCTTCTTTAAGCACGTCTATTGGACGGTCTTCTGAACGGTCTTCTCTGACACGTCTACTAGACGGTCTTCCAAGGGAAGCTTGTATGTTGTAAAGAAGTTAGTTCTTTGGCAGAAACTTGAACATTAATAAGTTTGTTATCTTCAAAACTTTGAAGATCTAAACGCTTCTACGTCTTTGGTTCCAACAGTTAGGTTTTGAGATGCGGAAGTAGGACGCAAGAAAGTAGCTAGAAAAAAAAATTAGGGTTAGGGTTTTGAGAGGTGAAGGAGGATAATCAAAAAATGAGGAGGTGGTTAACTTTTTTTAAGAAATTTTTAATTTAAAACAATTTTTTAATGATCAAGCTGATATGGTTAAATGGTTAAATTTTATTAGTTGTCAATGTAAAAAGGTTTTATACTAATATTGCATACACTATTTTATCATACTTTTTTTAAGTTTTTCAAATAATTTAAAATTTTAAGCCATAAGCAATTATAGGAGTAGTTGAAAAAAATTGTATTTTCTAACTCATGAAAATAAATCTTTAATTTGTTAATATACTCAATGGCATGTCAAAATTCTATCTTTGAAATAGTGATCCTACTAATTAATAAAAGGATCAATGTTCTTTTAGGATAAGTTAGGGTTTGAGATAGTTGTATGTTTTTAAGTTTTTTTTTAAAACAATTTTTTGTTTTGTATTTTTCATAGTTCTCATTTTCAGTATCAAATTGTATAATTAAAACACATGTATAACTCACCATTAGGTTTGACAATAATTTTGTATATGTAAATATTTATTTGACTAATTTGATCTTGATAGAAAAAAATTCACTTTGTCTAGTTTCAATATACATTTTTCTCTATTTATAAAATTGGAAGATGAATGGGTTTGAGTTTGAGGTAAGCATCTATATCTTCAAACATATAAAAATATGTACGTTTTTTTTTAAATTATTATTGTTATTGTTATTGTTATTATTCTTCTTCTTCTTATTATTGTTATTGTTGTTATTGTTATTATTATTATTATTATTATTATTATTATTATTATTATTTGATTTCAAGTATATATTTATATCCCCAAATTCATCATATTCTCACCATTTGCATAAAGGAAAACCTTAATTCCAACTCTAGACATGATCAAGTAGATTTTTTCTTGTTGTTTTGTTGTTGTTAGAGTTGAAATAAAGTGAGGTGAATACTTGCAGGTATCTTTCTTTCTTTCCTTTTTTTTTTACCATGTCTAATTGTCACTTCTTCATTCAAATATAAGCATATTATTGTCAAGTTAGATAAGCTTGTTGAGATCTCACACACATAAAGATATGGTCAATGTAGTTTTTATAACACTTATTCAATCTTGACTTTATAAGTCGATTTTTGTAGGTTTGAGTTAGGTCATAAGCTTAAATTCTAATATGGTATCAGAGTTTATCTTAGATTCGTTATTGGGCAATTCTTATTTGTCTATGCTCTATATGTTTATTCTTAGGCATGAAAGGGTGTTATTATTGGGCCACCTGCATTTGTCCACACTCTAGATGCCCAATCCTGAGCTGGAGGGGTTGTGTTGAAATCACACATCAAGTAGAGATATGACCAATGTAGTCCTTATAAAGTTTGGGCAATCCTCACCTCACTATATCTTAGACAACTTTGCTTCATTTGTTTTGTTTCAATTTTAGATGGTTTCTTTTTAGGAGAGTGTTAACAACACACTCTCTAACACTTTTCAACACATTATCTCTTATTGGTTGAAATTCATATAGTTTCACTAATTTAGCAATATGACTCATTAAATAAGGAACAAAACTCATATTTATTGGCATTCATAAGAATTCCACCCAATAGGAATGTGACAAAAAGAATGTTTGAGAGTGTTTCTAACATTTCTTTTTATTTACTTTTGTGAAATGGCCTTCCATGTACTCTATGTAATGGTTTAAAACTAGACATGTTTTGGGAGCTTCATATCAATAGTCTTTGCGATAGGTTGTCCAAGAACCTATACTTTTGTTTCTCATGAGATGGAACCCCTCCATAATTATGTGTATTTATGAGTATTGAGGTTTGGCTCACATATCTATAGTTTGACCTATTTTTAAGGTGTAGACCATGTAATTGACACACACATATACACATACTCGGTTATATATATTTATTACGACTTTTGATTTGTGTTTGTCTTCTAACATCGTCTTGCGACATATAGATTGCTACTTTGACACAGTTCAATTATTATATATGTATGAGCGATGATTAGTAAAGAGAGATTAATTATAGCAGGATCTTTCATGTTACATTGAAGCAAGGAGTAAGTTGAGGGAATAAGATGGCTTTGAAGGGAGGAGAACAACCATGAATGTTAGGAGTGTTAGAACAAGCAAGTTACATGGCAAAGATGACAACCTTCTCTTAACTAAGATGGTGATGTTGCAATGATTGAACAACAAAAATACAAATGAGAGAAAGATAACAACTAGGTAGGATTTACGATTTAAGAAATAGGAATAGGTTTTGAAATTGGAAAGGAGAGGGACATCAATCATTTAGTTGAATGAGTCTACCTCAATAAGTTTTGAAATAGGTCAAAGTCTTGAACTTTTAAAACTTGAGACCCAAATAGGTCTTAGTTAGGTTTAACTTATAAAATCCAAATAAATTTGACTATCCAATCTAAATTGTGACTTCTTTCTTGGTTTGAGTTAGATTGGCCATATTTACATGTTGACCATATTTGCTTATACTCTTCTTGATACTCGAAGATAATACCTATCAGTTTTTGACTTTTAAAAATACTCCTTTAGTTCATTTACTTTATAAGAAAGTTATTTCACTTTAATCTTTACTATCAATGAAAAATAAAATTAAAAAAGATTTGTTGGCACCTAAAAATTAAAATGGAAAGAAGACCTTAGCTAGGTGGAGAGAGTAATTGTTCACGGTGTTAATACAAGCTGAACTTGGTACAGGTAAGCCTTAGCTGAATAAGGATATTATGTAAAAGCGGTTTGGCTAGCCTTGATACTGGAATATATTTGGCTAGGTATGTCGAGGAAGACGTTTGGGAAAATTCAACTAATTAACCTTGCTGAAAGGAGGAGTAATGCAAGAGATATCTTGAAGGTTGTTGGGAATGATAAGATCCTCTGCAATTTTCAGAGATAAGAAGTTAGATACAGTTTGGAATTGGTCAAACTCATACTCCCTAAAAAATAGGAGACAATTAGTAATAGATTACAATCGCTAAACGTGGTGGTTAGCGATTGATTTTTAGAAAATTTAAGTAGTGGATCATGATCCCTAAAAAATAAGAACAATTTGAGCCACTTTCAGACAAGTGGACCCACCATGATCAGCCGAATGGAGCCTTAATTAGCCGATCCAGTGGCTAGGATATGCCGAATGTGCAGGAGATAAGCTGAATGACTTTTCTAGCCACAGTTTAGGTAGTTATTATGTAGAAAACGTGGCTGAGTAGATGTTATCTAGTTTCACAGTATAAATAGGTCTTTGTAATCCAAATGAGCACACATCCAATCAATCAAACAAATCTATTTATTAACTTATCTTGCATTTGTTTACTATCTTTCATTTATAGCTTTTAGTCTTTACTTTTCTGCAAAAACCCAATCCTACTTTCACCTAGACCAAGTGCTTCCTAAAAATGACTTGGGAACCCATTAGTCAAGGAGCATATTTCCTTTCTGGGTAGAAATCGTCTGATCTTATTTAGGAATTTTGTTGGAGCAACTAGTTGATCCATTTGGCTAATTATTCACGCGACAACAAGACTAAATTAAATGATTTTTTTTTATAAAATTATAATTTCAGAAGCTCAAGAATTACATTGACCAATACTCACAATTTTAAAGACTAACAAAGGAGTTTAATAATTAATACCTAATCTTCATGAAGTAAGCCCATCGCAGGGGCTTACGGTGGAGTCAAAAAAAACGGCACTACCCAACTCCGTCGCAAAAAAAAAAGGCCATAAAAAGACGGCCCCTGAGGGCTAAAGTCATTTGAATTCTCTAATTTGCCCCGAGGGATTTCTTTTGACTTTCACTTGTTGCGTGTTGGAGAGTCCCAGGATTATTTTAGAGATGACGACAAAATGTAACTGGTACTTTTGGGCACTCCCAACAACTCTTCTGTATTTCCACAGTATTAATTTTGATCTTCATGTTGGAACTACAATTTAAAAACACAAAAAAGACTGAGCAACAGTAACCCGAGAGCACAAAGAACAAGATCACTTGCTCCGCTAACAAAACAAGACAGAAGGTACTGTACATTTTTCTGTTGAATTTTCTATGCCTCAAGAATCTTTGTTAATCCTTTTCTTTTTCTCTTTCTTTTCTTTTTTGCATCAATCATCATGGCCAACCTCGTTTCTTGAAATGGATTGTCACGAAGTTAAGTGTTGTTGGACATCATATTTGAGACTAGAAATTGCCCATAAATGAACATGTGAACTTGATGATTGGCCTGGTTTGCGATTCTAATAGCGTCTGCCATGGAAGAAATACTTCTCTTCCCCTATGTTTGAATGAATTGGGTGTACATTTTTTTGTTTGACTTATTATTTCTTGGATTCTATCTCAAGTCATGATTAGTATAGTAGTTTTGGTGGTGCTTGCACATGTTTCTGTTTTCTTTCTGTATAATTCGACTTGTTTTAATCTAATTATTTCTTTAATATAATTGTTAGTAATTGGACTAGTTTCTGTAATTGTTAGTTGGATTTGTTTATCCTCTCTTGCTGGTTTTCAAGATTTACAAGTAATTTTACATTTCTTGAATTAATGCAAGAATCAACATGTTAAAATGTCCAATTATACATCTTTAGAATCCTCCGAATATTTATTTGAGCATTGACCAGATTCTGAATCATATGCAGAAGAATGGAGTATCAATCTTTTGGAAGGGCAGCCCAGAGACCAAAAGGGGCCAGCATAAAACAGGCATTGAAGGTGATGCTAGTTTTGGCTATTGGTGCTTGGCTGTTATATCAGATTAAGCAATCAAGAAATAATAAAGAGAACTATGGCGATCAAACCAAGCTTGATGGAGGATATGGAGCTACATTGCTGGGGCGTAAAGGGGCCCCATCACGGTTAGATGAAATAGCTCTTCCTGACTCAGGAAATGTAGATTCTGCAGGAGAAGCTAAAGAGTCGAGTAGTGGCAAGGATGATGGGTCTGATGGAGCCAAGGAAGATAAGGCTGAAGAAGAATTTGGACATAACAATGAGAAAATCAGCACAAGAGAAGTGGGACTTGAACCAAAAAGTCAACCCGAGGTACCATCCAAAAAGAAATGCAAAGATTCGTCCAAGACAAAATCTGGAAAGGTTGGTATAGAATCAAGAAGTGAGCCAGGTCACAAAGAGCATGGCAATGAGAAACACCTTAAGAGACCAATAATAAATGATTCTGTAAGTAATGACAAAGAAAAAGAAATACAACACAGGGAACAGCTAAATAATGTGCAGGTTACAAAGAATGCTAAACCAGATTTCTCAGAAAAGGAGAATGATGGGGATGAAGAGCCCAGAATTAGAGGAAAGGAAACCAGGATGCAGAAAAATGTGGTTGAGGATGCCACAAATGCTGAAGTGACAGAGGAAATAGATGAGGTCCAAAGCTTTCATGATGAAAATGGTGTCCCAGCTGATGTTAACGAAACTGAAATAGTGTTTGGCCTGGCACACATCCTGCATGAAGAAAACATTTCAGATGTCAGTAAAGGAAGTTGGCTTCGAAAACACATTTATGAAGTCACATCTGCAGAAGATAACACTGTTGAAGTGAATTTGGAAGCATCAAAGAACGATGCTGTTGAAGAAATTAGTACAGGAAGCATTACTCATGTCGATACTTCAGGCATCAAACACAATTCAGAAATCAGTGAAGGAGATAGGTAGTTTGGTTTTATAAGATTATGTTTCTCATCATTGTAAACAAGAGTTCACGTATGCCAGTTTTCACCACAAAAGAAAAATTACAGAGCTGTAAGGAGTAAGCTCCTAGGCTATAGAGGATGTCTTTTTTTCTTTAATTCATGACTATGTATGATGTAATTTTACATAGGGAGTAACGTTGCAGATCTTTTACTTGGAGATCACTAGCTGCACAATTTGGTCCAGGTTTTATTTAGACATGCAGCATTCTTTTTCTTGGATTTGAAAACCTGTATAGGCTAAGATCAATGTAATTGTTGTGAATGACACTTATGTATTCCAGTCTTTATCTTCTTTTGTTTAAGTAGCTTATCTTTCATTGCAAATCCGGTGACAAGGAGTCCCGGTCCCAAGATTTCTAATATTACGAATGGAGAAAACATGTTTTGGGAGTGTTTTGTTCCCCTAAGTAGGTGTACTCGATTCCATTTAGTTTAGTCGGTACTTAAAAGTATATTTTAGATATGGGGAGCATCTCAGACAAAAAAGAACAAAGCCGGTGACGGATACACTTGGTGGACATTGGGGGCAATTGCCCCCACAAACTTTTAATTTAATTTTTTTTAATATAATGTATATGTGTAACTATAAATTGCCACCATAGTTTGAAACACAGTATAAAAAGCTAATCAATACTATTAGTATTGCCCCCACAAAATTATGTGTTTGAATATTGCTCTAATAACATAAAATTTCTGGATCCATCCCTGAACAAAACAATTCAGTATTTGGCATATCAATGTTATTAGATGGTTGTTAATGGCAAATCCTACAAATTGGGTCGCAGGTATAAGGTCAACACACCCCATATTTGGTAGCTGTTGGATAGAAACGAGGCAATAACACCGACCGTTACCAGAAATAAAACCAAGAACAGATCAAAACCAGATATATTGACGCAATAATCAATGATGCTGGTGATACGCTGTACTTGGCTTTGAGGTAACAGGTGATGCCTTGTTCCTAAATCTTACTTCTTCTTTTTTGTCAGAGCGACGTTCATAATGAGAATCACATTTTGAAAGTTGCAACACGTAGTTGGCTGTAGTTCTTTCTCCTTAATAATTCAAAAAGCTGAGAGAAAGAGAACATAAAAGAGAGCACTTTAATTGCATTCGGCTATAAATTTGGCAGAGCTACACGCCCACACCTACCCAACAGTACCCCGTCGTTAGTTAGAGTACTACATTGATTGGGATTCTCCAAAAGGAGATCGAGAACCTGTTAGGCTATTATTACATGCAAAAATGTTTGTTCAACACCCGGGTACATCCGTGTATACACACTCATCGGGTGCAAGAGAGAAATAGGAAGGAAAGAGGGTGTATCCGTGTATACACTCATGAGCCGAAAAAGAGAGAAATGGGAAGAAAAAAAAAACGTGATAGATATAATGAGAAATGTAATTAAAAAATTAAGAGAAAAATAAATAACAGTATTAAATAAATGTTAAAATTATGAATGAAAAAAATCAGGACTGA
Organism: Spatholobus suberectus; assembly: GCA_004329165.1. Taxonomy (NCBI): domain Eukaryota; kingdom Viridiplantae; phylum Streptophyta; class Magnoliopsida; order Fabales; family Fabaceae; genus Spatholobus; species Spatholobus suberectus. The sequence goes on from CM014733.1 coordinate 81,911,003, forward strand.
TCTAGGACCTTATAAATTTCATTTTAGGGTCACGTACAGCAGATTCATGAGCATCTAATGCAAAAGCACCTGGACTAGCATACATCAGCAATAGCTGATGAGGATGGACTCCTTTTGATCAACAATTCTATAATGGTGGTCACATGATTTTTTCTGTCTACAATTTTCTCTCCTCAGGTCATGGAAGTTAGAACTCCTATATTAAACCCCTAAAATATTATCCAAATATAAAAAATAAAAAGTTGAGATTGAGAAAATAATATTTAGTACTCCTGAAACAAATAACATCACTTGAAAATTTAAGAAGCCTACCAAGATTGTGAGCCAAACAGTCAGTACATGGTAGAAAACTAAAAAGAAAATGACAAAAGGAAACATCCAATTCTAACTATCTGCATGTTTGGTTACACATCAACTACTGTCTGATCCGCGTTCAGTTCGAAGCTACTTTAATTCAATAGGTTTTGCATCTTTCTGAATTTTGACGTGAAAATTGGGGCGTATGTACGTTAAAAATGCCACCCAAAACACACGCTGTATGTATCATATGGTGGGATTTGACTCTTGATTCCCTTTAGAGGAAAAAAAAAAGTACTGGTTAGGGAGTACCGCGACTGTTATCAAGTACAAGCCTCCATTCCTTACGTCATACCTGAATGCGGTATATGGAATAGGCTCTTTACACTTTAGAGGGTAAAGTGGAGCTATCTTGAACCTTGATTGTATTAATGGTCTAGATCTTTCCAATTTATTTAAAATTGCTACCTAGATTTAATTTTTACAAAATAAACATATAACATTAAAAAGAAAAAAAAAACAAACAAACAAACCCTTTCCGTCTCCCGCCTTTCACATTCATCATCTATGTTCTTCCCACGCTGCACTTAGATATACATTCTCCTAGGCGACGATATGAAGATTACGTCTGTGACGCACGCTGCACGTACGCTTCCCGTTGCTGCTACTCCGTTTTTGTTCTTGAAGCAACAAGAAATTGAATCGCAACTCTGTCACAGGATATCATGTACGCTCCTCTTGGCTACTCTATTTTTGTTCTTGAAAAGGCAAGAAATTGAATTTTCAATTCTCACAACCAATTCTTCTGATCAAATTGGGACAACAAGAAATTGAATCTTAGGTTAATTTCTCTGCCTACTTGTCTTACAGTTTACAAAAACCCAATCAAATTTAAAGTTTGTTTATCCGTTATTTAATTTGCAGATTAATTTTATTGCAGATTTCAATTATATTGTCTAATTTCTTTGCCTCCTCATTCCAAGTACATTAAAGAGACCTTTTTCATTTTTGGTTTCTAAACAATTGGTGTTTGTGAAGAGATCGTATACTTCTCTTTGGAATGGGTGATGGACAATTTTGTGAAAACAAAGATATTAGAGAAAATCCACCATTACAATTGATAAATCGACCATGGTTGTCACAACAAATTGAAGATTTTCATTCAACTCAATTTTGCAATGAGTCCATCTCTTCCGCAAGGTTTTTCTTATCTCTTATTGATATTCCTATGTCAAGTAGACCTTATTTTTTAAGAAATTTGATTGCTTTGACTCATGAATTTTTTATCTTTGTCGAAATTAATTTACTTTGTATACTGTGCTCTAATAAATCTTAATTGGTTTTCTTATATGTTTATTTATTTAGTTATTTATTTTTTTAGGTCTATTATGATAGAAAAGACTCCTAAATTAAGTAGTGGAGTTTAATACAATAGAAGAAGTTAAAAGATTTTGGACCAATTATGGTGGAATGATTGGTTTTGATGTTCGACAATTATATGCAAATAAAAGTCATGTAGACAAGTATGTGAATACAGTAAGATTTGTATGTACAAAAGAAGGTTTTAGAAGACCTGATAAGCGAGATTTCTTAACAAAAATTTCCCGAGCAGAAACAAGAACAGGGTGTGGAGTAAAAATAAGTATAAAATTAGTTCGAGAAACGGGGAAGTATATAATTTATGATTTTAAAGGTAGTCACAATCACATTTTACAAACACCATAAACTAGGCACATGATGCCATCACAAAGAAAGATCTTAGAAGTGCAAGGGATGCAAATAGATTTAGCTGACAATTCTGGTATAAGACCCAAAGCAACTCTTGAATTGATAAGTAAAATAGTAGGTGGTAAAGATGTTATTGAATTTACAAAGTAAGATCAGACGAACTATCTCCATGATAAGAGAAAGAGAAAGTTAGCATGTGGGGAGGCTGACAGCTTATTAAGGTACTTTCATAACCAAATATCTTATAATCCATCTTTTCAATATGTTGTGCAATTAGATAGTGAAGAACAAATTACAAATATTTTTTGGGCTGATGCAAGGATGATGATTGATTATGCTATTTTTGGTGATGTGATAACCTTTGACACTACATATTGCACAAACAAAGAATGTAGGCCACTTGGCGTTTTTGCCGATTTAATCATCATCGAGAAATTGTAATTTTTGGGGTAGCTCTTCTATATGATGAGATGGTTGATTCTTTTATATGGTTATTTGAAACAATTTTAGCTACCCATAAGCAAAAGAAGCTTAGAATAATTTTTACAGATCAAGACCTTGCTATGGCAAAGGCTGGCTAAGATAATGCTAGAGACATATTATGGATTGTGTTTTTGGCATATTATGCAAAATGGTATAAGGCATTTAGGAAATATGATGAAGGATGGTTCTTGCTTTTTAAAAGATTTTAAAGCTTGTATGTTTTGTTATGAAGATGAATCAAAATTTAAGGAAGCTTGGGATATTTTGCTCCACAAATATAATGTTGAGACTAACACTTGGCTGGAGGGAATTTACAAAGTGAAAGAAAAATGGGCTAGTTGTTATATGAAAGACGTCTATAGTATAGGAATGCGAAGTACTCAGCTTAGTGAAAGTTTTAATGGGGATGTAAAAGATTATGTTAGATCAAGCTTGGATATAATGCAATTTTTCAAACATTTTGAGCGAGCAGTAGATGACAAGCAATACAAAGAATTAGAGGCTAAATACAATAGCAGAAAATATTTCCTCGACTTAGAATGGAGCATTCACCATTATTAAAGAAGGTTGGGCAACTTTATACTTCAAAAATATTAAATTTGTTTCAAAATGAATATGATTGGAGTTCTACAACTTATATTATTCATCATAATGAGACTCATGAGGTATGTGAATATGTAGTTGGCATTCATGATATGGTTGGGGAATATAAAGTCATTGCTAATCCCAAGAATTAAACTTTCATATGTAGTTGTAGGAAATTTGAGACCATGGGGTTCTTATGTTGTCATTATTTAAAAGTTATTAATATATGGGATGTAAAGATGTTACTAGATCAATACATTATAAAAAGATGGAGAAGAGATGCAAGAGACATTGTTGTTTAGGATGTTATGGGTAAAGTTGTTGAAAAAGATTCTAAATTGAACGTCACTAAACTGTTATAGGAATCTTTGTTATAAACTAGTTAAACTAGCAACTCGAGCATCTGACTTTGGGAGACATACTTGTACATTGATCATGTGGCTAATAAATTATATGAGAAGATAGATGCTTTTTCTAAGTTACAAGATAATAAATTTGAGACTTTAAAGGCAAATATAATTGAGAGCATTGAATAGTCTCATTCATTGGAGAGACTTATTGAAAACGTGAAGGGATTGAAGATGAAAGAAGGGCAAAAGGGTAGAAAAAGATTAAAAAGTTGGGTGGAAAAGCAACATAAAAAGAAGATAAATGCTTCAAGTGCAAATAAGGGTTTAGACAAGAAACAAAATTTGAGAAATCTTGATTTCTTTTCCACATTAAACTTATGCAATTACTTATTCACTTTTTAGAAATAATATAATTTTTAAGTTCGATTTTGAATTTGTTGTCTTGCTTACAGAAAATGGTAAACCTCAAGTAGAATATGTTTTGATTAAGGTAAACATTTATTTCATTCATTTCTAATTTTTACAATTTATTTATGATACATATAACACATGTACAAATATAAATTTCCATAGGATGTTGAAGTTCCTAAGTCAATGGCATGGATGAGTCTTGGAGAACCCACTTTCGATAGCTCTAACAACTCTCAACAAGAAACAACTTCAGTTTCTCAATTATCAAATACTACTAATAAAAATAAGGTATATTACCTTTCATAGTTTAAATTTTTATTATTTTTATATTTTTTAGTTTGAAGAAATTGTCAGTATAATAAATTATAATTAGTCATTGGACCATGCAAGTGTACAAGGAAGAAATATGATATAGAGGCCCAAGCTATGGAGCTTCTAATGCTTTGGTTAATATAAATTTTGTAGTTTTTAAATCTAAATAGATTTTGTAATAGGCTATCAATGAATTTTTATGCGTCCAAATTGCTAATGAACATAAAAGTGTCATTTATGCCATTTTCTTGTATTTACAGTTGGGACTTCTTTTCTTAGAGCCAATATTACATGAATTTATTATAATTAAGAATGATGTCACACAAATTTGGAAGAAAACAAACTTCACTTTTCATTGATAAATCAATTGATATTGATACATAATCATATTTCTTTGTTAATTACAACCATGTCCACTCAATTAAAATAATGGACTGATTTTTAAATTACAAGTAAAAGCTAAGCTTTTTGCATCCAACACTAGGCTACAATATTTGCGAGTCATTTACGAGAACGTGAGACTCCTTTCAACCTACTGCTTCTTAATGGTAACCTTTTTGAAACTTTGAACTTGTTCCTTACAGACGACCTTGAAGTTCTTTAAGTTTGCTGCTCTTGTGGTGATATCTACGTCCTTTGGACTTGTTCACCTTTAGATTCTTTGAGCCTGTTGTTCCTTAGTGATAGCCTTAGGTTGTATATGCATGGAACAAAGTACTCACCGAGGTCCAGAGAATCAGGTTGTCTCTCAACAACTGCATGATCAAAGTGTTGTCCTTATATGACTCTTCACTTAGGGTGTCCAACCTTAAATGACTCTTCACTTAGGGTGTCCAATTTTGCAACCACTGCTTTAGCCAAATGGTAGGCCTTGTAAGTTTCAGAAATGACACTAAGGCAAGAGCAAGCAACAAAAACAATTCAACAGACCTGGGCAGAATATAAGAGAGCCAGTAATGTACGTTTCAGGAAAGTTCATTATCTCAAGCAGCCTAATAATTAAAACATTTGTGAAAATCAAATTACAATATAATGTATAACATAAATAGTTTGTGAACTAGTTCAATGCTGAAATAGAAGAGGCTCTATACTTGCTTAGAGATTGCTCCTTTAAGAGGCTCTATACTTGCTAAAAGTTTATCTTACCAAATATTAAACGTGTAAGCAATTTCATCCCTCAGAGAACTAATTTGCAATGATGACAATGAGCAAAGATTGCTAGTGAAAAGAGAATCATGGACTCTTATTCATGAAAGAATGATAACTTCAAATAAATAACGAGAGAAATTAAATAACACATCACAAACAGGAATTGCGTTGGAAATTTATGTAATCTAGAAATGGCTCTTAAAAACTACTAATAGTATGTCCAATTTGTTATAATGCATAAATACTCAACATTTTATAGTTAGATATTCGTATACAATAGATACTGATAACAACATTATTTTCAAGCATAAAAATAATATTAAAAAGTTCACAAGAGCTTCCACGGACCCCATAAAGGTATCCTTCTTCATTAATATTTGTTAGCCTGCAAGCACCACACTACATCTGAACACCATTGTTTGACAAACAAACACATGAAATTAAATTGGAATGCATGTTGTCAAAACTAAATCAATTCCAAAAATTCTCCAATTGTCAATACTAAATTAAAAGTGAAAAAAAATGACAAAAAAAAGAGGGAATGCATCAAACTTATAACCTGAATCAATTCCAAAACTTCTCCAGTTGTCAATACTAAATCTACCTCTGAAATCATGTTAATTTCACTCTCATGCCTTTCAATGTGGGACCCAAATTGGAAAACAAAGTCATCCCTTGCAACCTCAAGCTTTTTATCATAATAAGGCATCACGGTGACATGGCAAACTTCTTCTGGCTTGTTAAAATAATCATTCAAGTGTTTTACTATGCATATGACTCAGCTGGAAATTGCATCATACCAAAATACATCATATGACTAACAATTGAGGCATCATAATCATCAAAAGATTATGTCAACTCCCTCAACTTCAAGGAAAATGTATGTGTCTTTCCATCTCAAATTATAATTTGGAGTTAATATGCAACCTGAGTCCTAATTCTTGGCACACATAGTTCTTTATGATAGCTCGAACCTTATATTCTAACTCAAAAAATGAAATAGTATGAAGCAATCACAACAAAAAAAGGAGCCATGTTAGTGAGAAACATAGATCATAGTCAATACAACATTTTGAAACTCTAGCTTACATTCCTACTTCAAAAGCCAGAAAAAAAATTCGTGCAACATTTTTCAAGATCTTCTACGCAAGTTCAACTTCTAACACATGTCACAATACAACAAGCATTAATCTCAAATTCACACAGAGGTCTTCTTGCATAAACTTTTTATTCTGTTAGACCACAAATACAACAAGCAAAAAGGAAACATCACATTATACTGTCGAGGAATGATCTTAAACTTAATGGCTCAAGCTTTTTATCAAACAGGTAGCTGGCAAAAATTAAAAAGAATTAAGCCTGTTAGACAGCAGCAAGCTAACAACACCCTCAGACCATTCAACTTCCAAATACCAAAATAAAAAGGACAGATCATGGGACCTATTGTGCAAACCAAGAAGAACGTGACCTCTTCTTGTGCCTAGCGGTAATTATTTGGCTTAAGGCACCTTGCATCCCTGCGCGTACGTGATCTCTTGTAAGAGAATGCGATTCAATTTCCTGTTGCATCAAGAAGAAAAATAGAGTAGCAACGAAGGGAAGCGTACGTGCGGCGTGGGTTGCAGAAGTGGTCTTCGTATCTTCATTGAACATGAAGCACAGAAGAACGTGGACGACGTGATGCGCGGGAGGCATAAAGGGTTTTTTGTTTGTTTTTTTTTTTTTTTTTTTTTTAATGTTATATCAACTATCAAGGGTCAAGATCGCTACACTTTACCCGTGCACTTTAGAGGAGCCTGTTCCGCGGTGTATCCATAAATTGATAGTTATGTATGCATATCAGGCAAAGGTACGATTCTCAATCAGTCAACCCTCAGTTACAATTACTAGATTTTAGCATTACCCCATGAAATCTTAAATTAGAAATCAACTTATATTGTAATTAACAACAGAGAATTTACAGATCAAAATTTCCGTCCTTTCAAGTAAGCTATCCATACCTAAACTTTGGTCTTCCTTCCACCGACCTGCCCACTAACACAAAAAATAATGGTTATGGAAACATCTTCTGTTTATGGAGTATATATATTACTGAATAACAACATTTCAATTTTCAAGTCATGATCGACACAAGCAGAACCATAATTGATTGTAAAATCCCCAATGCTAAAATAAATTATTGTTGAATCCTCAATCTGAATTAGTTGTCAGGCTATAGGCTGGAACCTTAGCAAGGCTTCCTTCTTTCATTACCGACCTTATTCTCTCCACCTCCTTCCACAAGCCTCTATTGGCATAGATATTAGACAACACCACGTAAACACCGTCATTCCAGGGTTCCAATTCTTGCAAATGCTTAGCTACCCATTCCGCCAAGTCCACGTTCCCATATTTTTCACATGCACCCATCAAACACCCCCACACTACCGGATTTGGCTTCATAGGCATCTCCTCCACCATTCTTCTGGCATCTTCAAGCAATCCTGCTCGACCCAGAAGGTCCACCATGCATCCATAATGTTGCAATTGGGGAGTAATGCCATAAACATTCTTCATCATATCAAAGTAATGTCTCCCTTCTCGAACTGCTCCACCGTGCACACAAGCACTAAGAACTCCAATAAAAGTCACAAAATTCGGCCTCACCCCAGCCTCCCTCATCTGCCAGAAGCATTCAAGTGCTTCCTTTACATGTCCATGCATCCCATACCCCACAATCATGGACGTCCATGACGACACATTCCGTTTCTCCATCGTTGCAAAAACCTTGTAAGCCAGGTCCATCCGCCCACACTTCCCATACATATCAATCAGTGAATTCAACATCAAAATGTCAGTCCTCTCAGCAGCTCTAGCCTGGAAAACACATTTATGCAACTGGAGAGCCAAGTTGAGGTCGCCAATGTTTCCACAAGCCGATGTTAGACTAACCATGGTCACACCATCCGGCACAAATCCACTCCTCCTCATATCGAGAAACACGCGTATCGCATCCTTGGCAAGGCCAGCTTGGGAAAGCCCACCTATTACAGCATTCCAAGAACCCAGCTTCGGGTCAGGATTTTCGTCAAACACCATACGTGCACTTCCAAATTCACCGGCTTTACAATACAAGCTTATAAACCCCGTTTCACAGTACTCATTCCATTGCAGTCCAAGCTTAATACCAACGGAATGAACCTGTTTCCCAAGATTAACATCATAAACTTGGCACACGGCCTTCAGAACAATGGGAAAGGTGTAACAATCGGGCAAAACCCCATTCCGCAACATGAAAACGTGGATGCGAAGCGCGTTGCGTGGAGCCTCTAGCCTAGTGTATGACCTTATAATATTGTTCCAATTAAACGGCGCCGGATTGGAGGTCAAAAAATGCGTCCTTAAAACGTGAGCATACACTTGATTAAGTTCCCGCACCTGTAGCACAATTACACAACTGAGTAGCTATCAACGCTACTGTATCGTTTCCAGAATAATCCAGAAGAGATCGAAACGCAGAGTTCTGAGTAGAGAAACAACGACGACGGGCGTGGAATCTAAGTTGGAAGAACCTGTGCATAGACATAGACAAAATAATAATAATAGTTTCGTCATTCGTGGTGCTGCCACATGCTTCAATAACGAACTATCCCAGTGGCAACGCAAGGGCGCGAAAGAAAAACGGGCCTATATGTGGACCTTCTTAATTAAAAAATTAACGGGCCTGGCCCAAATAGCCCCACATTTATAAAATAAAATAAAAACATGGAGTTTGAGTTATATTGCAGGGCAATGTGAGCTTTTGGTTGAAGCAGAAACTGATTCTAAGATTCTCTAGTTAGAAGATGGAGGAGGAGGCGGTGGAATCAATAGCGGTTGCGGATCAGGACGAATACGATCCTTCATCGACGCTTCTGGATCTCACGAGTTACCAGCTCCATGACCTTGACTCGGTCGAGTTGCCACCGAGCCTCACCGAGTTGGACCTCACCGCGAATCGCTTGTCCTCGCTGGACCCGCGCATAGGGAACCTCTCCCATCTCAAGAAGCTTTCGCTTCAGCAAAACCTCATCACCGACAGCGCCGTTCAGCCCCTCTCTTCCTGGAACGCCCTTTCCTCTCTCGAGGTACTCTCGATGTCGTTCAAGGCTCTGTTTGGATGGATGCATCCAAAATTGCTGAAACGGTTTTTAATTTTACGCAGGAGCTTGTGCTGCGGGATAATCAATTAAGGAACATTCCCGACGTCAGCATATTCGAGAAGCTTCTGGTTTTCGATGTTTCGTTCAACGAGATTAGTTCGCTACATGGCTTGTCCAGGGTCTCCAACGCCCTCAAGGAGCTCTACGTCTCAAAAAATGAAGTCGCGAAGATTGAGGAGATCGAGCACTTCCATCAGCTGCAGATTCTCGAACTTGGCTCCAATAAATTACGGGTATGTTGTTAACGTGGGTAACGTGTGCTTCGTTTCCTACGGTGTTTTGATGTCTCCGTTTGTGATTCAGGTGATGGAGAATTTGCAGAGTCTCACGAATTTGCAGGAGCTGTGGCTCGGACGTAATCGAATTAAAGTTGTGAATCTGTGTGGTCTCAAGTGCATCAAGAAGATTAGTTTGCAAAGCAATCGCCTCACTTCAATGACGGGATTTGAGGTATGCCCTCTGCCAACGGGGTTGCCCTCAATTTGAATGCACAAATTTGAACTTGCGGATGAATGTGGGGATGGGTTCTTTATTATTATTATTATTATTTTACTAACTGTGTAAAGAATTTTTACGTTGTCATTTAATCACAATTGACATGTATGATAATTTTGTTTACTTTTGCAATAACTACCATAGAAGTCATGTCATGCTTACCACGATTTTTAATTGGTTGGCAGTGTAAAAATTTTCACATTGAAAGAGCGTTGAAATTAAACTCTTATAACTGTTATTAATTTTGTTTGTAGTTGCTAACTTCTTTTTCTGTTTCGGGGTATAGGGTTGCGTAGCTTTAGAAGAACTGTACTTGAGCCATAATGGTATTACAAAAATGGAAGGGTTGTCGTCGTTGGTCAATCTTCGGGTTTTAGATGTATCATCAAATAAGCTAACTTCGGTGGATGACATTCTGAATCTGACGCAGTATGTCTACTCCTCCATTTCAGGCCCCACCAATAATCTTTTATGGTCTTACATTGGTAAATTCATTGCCTTGTTTCATTTATTGCAGATTGGAAGATTTGTGGCTTAATGACAACCAAATAGCATCGCTGGAAGGAATTGCTGAGGCTGTTGCTGGTTCAAGAGAGAAGCTTACCACCATCTACCTTGAAAATAACCCATGTGTACGGTTATTTTTTAGCTTTACAATTTTTTTTTTCCCTAAAACTTTTATGTTTGGAGATTGGGCTATATGTTGTTGTTTGCAGTATACTATGAGTTTCATTTCCTTGTTTGTGAGTCTTTCATTAGTTTCAAGTTCAACTGTCATTTAATCTTGTTAGAGAGTTGTATTGTATGGGCGTAAAGTGTGGATAATCTTAACTAGGTTTCATTTAGAACATATTAGCTCCTGTTAGGCTGTTACCACTATCAGTAAGGTAAATGAGCAAGCCACAAATTTTTATTGTGCTGATTATTCGTGTGAATGTGGTCGGTTGTCATTGATTATTACGTTCCCCAATGCAATGTAGCATTTATTTACTATTCCATTTGTGGCTAATAGGTTAAGGCTTTATAAAAGGTTCTTTGGTTTGCTGGACTGTTGTATATTTTCAGCACTCAGCTTTTCATCCCTGTTGGTTTTCTTTTTTCCAAAGTGTTGGATTTCTAGGAGGAAGCTTACTTTGACAATTATATATTTATCCTTCAATGGTAGATTCAATGTTATACCTTACCAATATGTTCCTTCTTCAGGACTTTTCAGTTATATGAAGTATTTCTTTAAGAATTAATCTTGCTTGTTTCTTGCAGGCTAAGACACCCAACTATACTGCAATCCTAAGGAAAATCTTCCCCAACATCCAGCAAATTGATTCTGATGTATTTTCTTAGAAGTTTTACCTTCAGCCCTTTTGAAAGCAGTTGCTTTGAAGCTTTGTCTGTTCATCTATTTGTAAGTTTTATACAGTTCTTTGTATGCTTTTTGTCCTCCCTAATTATAGGTCGCATTGTGATTAATTTCTAGGAAATCTGTCGTGTATGCAGATTCTGGTTTGAAAGATTGATGATTTGGTTCCATCCACCTAATGAAGAGAATATGCTCATCTTATCAACCATTGGACAATATTGTGGCCTGACCATTGATTAAATGTCAAGTGAATATGGTTGTTAAATGTTTCTTGTTTTGTAGACCACGTTTTGATTTTTTTTTTTTTTTTTTTTTGCAACCAATTTTTGAGAAGTAATGTAACTCTTTCTTTCTGCTGTGTTAATTATATTTCCAGCTACCCTTTGTGGTATTCAAAGGGTGTAGATTAATGATCGTCCAGAGATTCATTGAAATTTGTTTTAGTGATCTCTTATCCATAACAAGTTAATATTTATTGTCCTGAACATCCATATTGCTTAGCTCTGCAGTTCTTGAAGACTCTCCTCCCCTAGTATTGTTCACCTGTTGGATGGTTATTGGAATTTTTTTGTCTGAGTAATGGATATTAGAATGATTGGGCTAACCTAATGCAGGTCAACTAGAACGAATGGGCTGACCTAATGCATCGACGAGCTAGCCTAATGCAGGTCGGCAATTGCTACTTGTGCCTCTCATTTTTTTACTTATACACCTCCCTTTCATTTTTTTCATAATTTTAATCCAAAATACCCCCTCCAATCTTTCTTCCTAGCATAAACATAAACTCCTCAATTCAATACAGTTATAGTATCTTCAATATCTTTACATTTTCCATGCATATATCAATGAAGATTGAAAATGCACACTCCTTCATCAAAACCCAACTTCATCACAGGACAGTGAATTTGCTTCACAAAACAAAGATCTTCAGTTTACTGTACAAATTCAACAAACCCACCAATGAACGAACTAATGACCTTTTTTCCCATAGTTGCATAACAAATACCTCGTAGGCATCACACAATAAATTGTTCTATACATAAACAGAAACTAACAAGTTTCATGAAAGAACATCCTTTTTTTTATCTTCCCATCAATACATCCTCGTTTTCTATGGCCTCAAAACACTTCCTTGCACTAAACAAGCAACCACATACAGAATAAAAATCCACCAAAGCATTGGCAACAAAAATGTTCTTCAACCAAACCCACATTCAAAATGCACCCTTGAAGTTTCTTCCCTTCATGCAACCGTCTCTGACTACTGCACCCCCTAAGCAAATAACAAAAAGTAACCCCATTTGGCTTCACTCCTTCTAAACACTTTCGAAAGTAAAATTCCAATAAGTCTTCGGCACGACCCTGTTCACACAACCCACATACTATCATATTCCACACGACCAAGTTTTGCTCAGGCAACTCATCAAAAAATTCCAGTGCTGTGCCACCCCGCTTAGCCCCCAAGTACGCGTAAAACTCAACAAGTGCCCACCGAACACGTGCGTTGTGCAAAAACTAGTTGGCCACCCGGGCAACGCACGGGATTTTTATGATCTTTCAAAAAAAAATTATTTTTTATGAAATAATAATTGCTTTTAATAAGTTAAAATATAAATAGTGATGAATTTAAAATGGATTATGTTTTTGATAATTTTGTTCAATATCAAACCAACATAACAATAATAAATAGACACACATATTTAATATTTTATTGTAATCTGAATTGACTTTTATCTTAAACTTTTTCTGATAAAGTAATTAGTTCAGATATATCTGGAGTTTGGATTAAAAGTTGAATAAAGCTGACATAATTCTCATGCATTGGTAAATAATGTATAACTAATTTTTGGTGAGAATAATTAATCCTCGCCTTTTACTTATTCATTTTTTTATTTTATTTTTTTATTTAAATTTGAAAAAATTCATATTTTTTTAATTTATTCTTCTACTCAAATTAACTTCTTTATTTCAATTTAACATAAATATACCATACAAAAAAAAATTATAATGCATAATCTACACTTTCATGAAACCGATCATAACTTATTAAATTATACTCTTAAGTTATATAATTTTACAGTCACACTTCCAAATAGGCTATACACCTAACAATCTCAACGAAAAAAAATGATACATTGACCTAAGAAAATTATTGCCATGTGCAAGCTTTAGGGGCCCAAAGGTTTTTACAAATGATTATAGGTTTGCAAATTATGACGTGTTTATCAATGCTGGTAATATGATTTGAATGTTAAATTGCTCATATATGGGAAGAATTATGAAATATGCTTTTAATCACCATACTGAGCATTTTGACTATAAATAATTGCATATACGATATAAAGATGTATCGGGTGCAAGTTGAAAGAACAAAGAAATATGGTTCTCGTAGAAGAGAGCCTGTGTCGTAGTTGTAATGAGAAAAAAAGAAAAAAGAATTGTGTAGGCATAAACTCTTCCACAATAAGGTGTATGAATTATGATCATATCATGAATCGTGAATCATTGATTAATATTATTTATACAAAGAAAAAAAAAACTATGCACAAAAAAAAAAGATTAGTACGTGCCTCACCATGTGAGATCCAATCAATAAATTGAGGGAATAAATGCCTCACCATGTGGGATCCAATCAATAAGGCTTCAGCATTTGCATTTGCATCATCAATTTGACCATATGCATTTCCCATTTGGTCCACCAAACCGGAAAGAACAAAATCATCAGTCAAGTCTTCGGAAGAACTATTCAGAGTTAAAAGAATACAATAAATAAATTATAACACACAAAATTCAAATTCTACTGCTCTGAGTTTGATATTAAGAGGATAAACTCAGTTTAGGCTCTATTGAATTGGTGTCGTGAAAGCATAAGAAACAATTGCCATTATGACATTATCTGAAAAGGAAACAACAGAGGAAATCTCTATCTGATTCTAACTAATTGACTCTAACAGAAAACCAACTATAATCTTAGTTACATTTACACTGCTGATAAACCCAATTCTACTGTAAAATCAAATCAACTCGGTTAAGAATTTAAGATATCAATGACGGGGGAGAGGATTGTTTCATCCAATATTTATATGACAAAGGTCAAATAAAAAGAGAAAACATAGATATTAACCACATGTTAATGCACAATTTTCATCAAATGAATGCACAAATTAAACATAGACATTAGAAACTGCAAGTAGTACTCAAATACAGCTCAAATGGATGGGATCATGGGACAATTGCTACTATTATTCATTTCTGGATGGCTTTCATTTTTTATATGCAGGGCAATCTATATTTGGTTCACAGTGGCTTACAGGTATATGTTGATGACTCTGCACGGGTAGAATTGTTGCTGCTGTCTTTTGGAGCAAAGCCGGGTCTGCAAGGCTTATTAATCTTGTTGTTGCTGGTTGCAGGAGTATAAATGTTGCCTCAGTAAGTGGTATAATTTTCTAAATTCTAATACCGCTGTATAAGTTTATTGGTGCAAATGGTAAATTGCTGTTATGCTGCAGGTGTTTTTCGGTCATATTAGCAAATGTTTGTTGCTGCTATGTCAAGGATTTTGTCCGCGGTATTTCATCCTATCTAGGTGTGACCATTTGGTATAGGCACAACATATGCGTCCTAAGTGTTTTACAGGTTATTGCTGCCCCTGTTATGCAATTTGGATAGTAGACAATTAGTGTCTAGTTACTACGATTTTATATGTTTTTAAATTTTGGTTTTGATTGGTGGGTATGTATCTGACTTTTTATTTTGGATTTTAGCATATCTTATGCCAAGGTTCATTTCTAATGTTAATGATTTTTTTTTTACTTTTCAAAAAAAGAAAAAAAACTTTAGACCACACACTAATTCACACATACATCACATTATTTTATATAGGAGAAGCAATGCAATATTAGAAAAATAATGAAATAAAAAGGCTGCTATAGCATTAAAACCAATTTGCAATGTCGGTGATCAAATATTCAGCTGTAAACCTCTTTCTTATGTCATGAATCTATTGTTAAAATATCCCTTTATGATAGAAAAAAAAAAAAGCTATCATGTAACAAAATCTTAGCATTACAAACTAAAAAAAAAACCAAAGTGGAGAACCCCAGTCACCCCGACAACTTTAGTTGCACCAGCTCTTACCATCTGCATCCCTCCCATAAAAGAATCCATGATTAATGCTCCAAATATCATACTAAAACTAATGTCACGATAAAAGTTGTTGCCAAAAGAGAGGGGAAAGCATCATTGGAGTCAAACATTGAACTAGTAGCAAGGATTGACAGAACAATCCAAATTATTAATGATTAAAAAAATCCCTATATCAAAGACCTCATTCACCAATATGAAAATATCAAGATAAAAACCAAACATGGCCGACCACAATTATAGATTCCTCTCTTGATTGCTATATGTCCACAAATAAAAAGTCGTTTTGTAGTTTATGAAAAAATAAAAAATGTTTTTTAACTAAAAGATTTATTTTAAAAATTTACAATAGTTAAACAAATTTTAAAAAATTCCAAATCTTGAAAATATTTCAATTTTCAAAACCGAATGAGAGGAAAAGGTGTTGAGTGTGGATGACTTGGTGTTGGCAGTGTGTGTAAAAAATTTGAATGTGTATTGTAGTTGTGCGAATGCCACGCGTGGATAAGTGTTGGTTTGGTGATGGAAAAGAAAGAAAAGAGAATGATGGATCGTGTAGAGAGAGTAAGAGTGTTGTGAGTGAAAAATGAGAATGTGAGTATTCATTATACTATTCATTATTCTTTGATGGCTCGATATGTCACTTACATGGAATTGCTAGGTAAACTTTGGCAACTTGGTTGTCCAAAACATGAAGTCCAAGTATTTTTTTTGGATCAAGACATGGAGTCCAAGTTACATAACCAAGCACCTTTAAAATAAAGAACACACAAATACAAAAATAATTTAAGTCTTTTGATCAAGTTGATGGCTTCGGGACGTTGCAGCTTCCTGCTTCACCAAAATTTCAACATTACTTTCTTTTTTCTGTTTTGTCTAGCATATCAAATATTATTTGCTTCTTATGTTCGGAAGTATGTTATGTGGGATATATAATGGTGAAACTTCCTTTCCTCTGTCTGGTTACTAAATGAACAAAATAATGCAAAAAATTCCTTTTTGGATGGTTGTTATGGTGTCATTGTAAGTTCAGTTCATGTTTTATTGTATAGAAAGTTCAGTGGATCAGCACCAAATTTAATTTGAAATCGTGGGCTGAGATGAGGATCAACTTGATTTTCTCATCATTTTTCCATACTAATTCTTGTAGTATATTGAAATCCACGAATATAATATTATAATCAATTAAAGAACATATAAAATGGCAAGCTTTCTACTCTAAAAAATTGAAGACAGATAGATACATTGAAAACCACTATGTTCTGATGATAAGATGAAGGAGACAATCTTACTTCTCATACAGAGGTTGTCTTCGTTGAGGTTGCTCTACAGAAGTTGTCTCCTTTGGTGTTTGAATGCTTGCATCCTGATAGCGAGGCTGAAGAAAGAGAATAGAAAATATTGAATGATAACTGGCAATAAATGAGTTTGTGAATATGTGAGTCAAGAACCAACAAACTATCAATTTATAGAGATCAATAGGTAATTCTAATATCAGAAACCAATCACAATTTTTGGCTCCAACTTTAAAATTCAAAAACATGTGCATCCTACATTGACAATAAAAATATTGAATGTTGACCGACAGTAAATGAGTTTGTGAATATTGAGTGTACAACTGACTCTCTTTTGACCAACCAGTTAGCTCAATTGGAAATAAAAAACTTAACAAAATTCTGTGAATATCGACAAACTTTTA
The DNA here is from genome assembly GCA_004329165.1 of Spatholobus suberectus. NCBI lineage: Eukaryota > Viridiplantae > Streptophyta > Magnoliopsida > Fabales > Fabaceae > Spatholobus > Spatholobus suberectus. Next base: position 81,928,196 of record CM014733.1, read on the forward strand.
TAGATAATCCATTAATAACCGCCAGCATATGAACTATCTAAATGAATAAAAAATGATTATGCTCTCAAAACTGCTTTTGCTCCCAAAGCTGATATAGTAGAGTGAAGCGACAAACGACAACCATAAAAAAGTAAAAATCAACAAACTTTGCAGATCATTACGAAATATTTTGTTGAAACAAAATAAGAACTGTTAAGTTACAAAATTCGTTTACAATGTCTTAAACTAAACAAACTCACCTTAATCCTTACTATTATCTATCTCATGAAGTTTCAACACTATTCGCCTCCGCGTAACAGTACTTTACAAATAAGGAAGATAAATATCAGAGTAGATTTTGAGTGTTAAAGAGGATTTCCATGGCAGAGAAACCTGAGAGAAAAGGAAGAGGAAAAAGGGAAAGAAAAGAGGAAAGAAGAAGCACGACTCACATTGTCATGGTGGCCAGTGGCAGCGACAGCAAACCTCCAACAGGGCCCAAAGTGGTGGTTTTTGACGTGCAAGAGAAGGAAAAATCATCAATCGAAGTGGGTTTGACAACTAATAACCCTGATGGCTGGAAATGGCTTGAACCCATGAGATTTTATAGAGCTCATGGAGCAGTTGAATGAGTAGTTGAACATAAGAGAATTAAGATTTTTTTGTAGATTCTAATTAATCAAAATAAAAATAAAAATAAATATTAAAAAACCAAAGGAGTACATGGAAAACTGAATCTGATCAAATTTCATTCACGTAAGGTGGGAATAGTGCAGGAACAAAACAGAAGCTTATATGAAAGTGAGGGGGTAGTTTTTTTGTACCATTTCATTCACGTATTCAGTTTTTTAATACAAAATTACGTTCAACTACTACATTTGACTCAGTAGCATGTGAATGTCATGAGATAAGAATAAGATAGTATACTATATGCTGCCAACCAAGAATGTAGCCGGTAATAGGAATGTACCATGTTGTCTAAATTCCTTCACTGCAGATTCCGTGTTTGAATGAACTCATGGCAGTCGAAAAAAAAATTGAAAACAATTTGAAATTGAGAATGAATAATGAAAAAGGCAACTGAAACAAACCATCAAATGTATAAGTTATAGATAGATGTGAGTAACGTGGAGCGCACCCCAGAAGGGTTAATGTACTTCGACCAACGGAACAACATTAATACTGGAAGTGTATTCAAAGCAGACTTCTAGAAACTTATTTCTAGAAGTGTTAAAGAAATAAAATCCAGAATTTAATTTCCAGAAAAGGGTAATTTTAGAAAAAAAAATTAAATTAAAAAAAAGAGAGATACATAAGTAAAAAAGGAGAGGTGTAAACAGTGTTATAAAATTTGGACCGGACCGGTCGGTCCAACCGGAAACCGAACACATAGCTGGTCTGGTCACCTGAAGAAATTTGAAGGTGAAAAATTAAAATAAACAACCACTTTTTGCAGGGGAAGGGATTCAAACCCAAGTCCCCTGCATGTTTTAAACGCATGCAACCATTAGACCAGGTTATATAACTAGCATATTGATGACAAATTTAATATATATACAATATCTTCCATATAAAATTTATATTTTTAATATAAATCGGTTCATGCGGTTCAACCAGTGACCCACTGGTTTAACCAATGACTCACTAACCCACTATCCCTGACCGAGTCAATGATTCGGTCTGATTCTGATAATACTGGGTGTAAATAGCAATTGCCTGCAGTCAACTAGAATGAATGAGCTAACCTAATGCAGACTTAATCAACTGCTTTTGCAAACAAATCTGTTCGACAGCTCTCTAAGGAATATACATAACAAAGAAATTAGTCTTTCAAACTTTCTATGTTATCATATTAGACTTTACCACGTTAGTCTTTCAAACTTTCTATTATTGTATTAGACTTTGTTAAATTGCCTATGACTAGCATTATATAAATTACTTTAAAAAAGAAATTATAAGGAGGGGTGAAGGCCAAAAAACAACTAAAAAATTTGATCACAATAAATACTACATCAAAGGGATCATCTAAAGGTTGCACTGCCTATCTCAGAACTTTTATCACATTTTCTTTAGGAAGCACTTATCAATGTGTTAACAGTGAAATTTTGTGCACTTTTTTGTCAACAAACATAATTCCATTCTAGATTTTGAGAAAGGGGACATGTACTTCTTTGGAGGCCTTTTAACCTCCTCTGTAGGCCCTTTTACCTAGGTCTATGGTTAAATTTTTATTAATTTTGTTAGAAAGGGTTATAGATAGAAGAAAAAGTCATAGATAGATTGAAATTAAAATACGAAGAATGTGCTATTGATAGAAGAAAGGGTCATCGATAGAAGAAATTGAGATGAGAAGTAGATTTGCATAAACGTAAATTGCTGGAATTAAAATAGTGGTTGGGAACATTGTAGTAACCTGTCGATCCGTGAATGTCAGGAACTTAGGATATGTAGGGTGTTTACAATGTCCAACCACCATTTTAATTCTAGCAATTTACATTTATGCAAATCTACTTCTCATCTCAATTTCTTCTATCGATGACCCCTTCTTCTATCGATAGCACCTTCTTCGTATTTTAATTTCAATCTATCTATGACTTTTTCTTTTATCTATAACCCTTTCTAACAAAATTAATAAAAGTTTAACCATAGACCTAGGTAAAAGGGCCTACAGAGGAGGTTACAAGGCCTCCAAAGGGAGTACATATCCACTTCCTCAAAATCTAGAATGAGATTATGTTTGTTGACAAAAAAGGCACAAAATTTCATTGTCAACAAAATGGTGCGCCAGGTAGGGGGCATCTATTAGGGTGAAAATTATCAAATTTAATTGTCGAAAAGATATACATGAAAGCAAGGTATCAGACATGTACTTTCTTCAATAAAACTTAGATTATATCGAAATACTCAATTCGACAAAAAGAAGAGTTAGTATACAAAGAAAAGTTGCTTGAAAATGTCTTAATCAGAATCTAAAAGAATTCGAGCAAAAAATCCCTCATTCGAGAAGAGAGCCACATCATATTCTAGAAAAGATACAAGTAATGTTCGATAAAGGATTTTGAACAGACCTGAGAAGCATATAAAGAGGAGAATGATGACGTTGGAAGCAATTACCACTCAGATGGTTACGAACAGGTGTTAACGTATTATTTAAAAGTTACCTGTAGACTGTATACGTGTCTTATTGTAGTGATTTTACCACTGTGTAAAATATCTACAAATAAATGACTGCGTAGCCATTGTTTCTTGGTTCTGACATTTCACACAAATCCTATATACCACACACGCTACACAAAATGGCTATCGGTTCCAAGGAAAACATATATGTTCTAACCCATCTTTCATTTTAATGTATTACTTTTATTGCACCTCTTTTTCGATAATTCCTTTTTCTTTCAATGACTTCCTCTTTTAGTCACTTTCATGATCTAGTTTTTTACATTTGTAACTTCTATTTAAGTAATTTGAAACATCTCGAAATCATATGTTTACATGTATTATGAATGAATTCAACTGCTAATTCAATTTGTAATACAAAACTATAATGAATTTGAAGATTACTAAGAAATATGGATGAATTATAAAACATTGACAAATCATTCTCAAATTGAAAGTTTAATTGCTAGTTCTAATAAAAGAATTCACATTATAAGTTTAGATTCTAAGTCCCATTTAAAAATCTTTATTTGTTGGTTAGAATCTTAGTGAGAAATTATCTATTAAAAATCGAAACAACTTTGGTTTCTCAAACAAATTTCCATTATCAACACAATGTTATGCAGCATGGAAGAGCAAACACGCGGATTATTATATTATTTAAAAATTATTATGTTATTTTAGGTGGTTTGTGTAATATATATTTTATTTTTAGGTCGGATATCTAAGTTATAAATTAGGTGTTTTATGTAATATATGAGAAAATTTATGGTCAATCCGTAGCACCGACTATTCAGTCTTCCTTCTCATAATAACATCAAATTTGATAGTTTTTTATTTGTCATTTAAAATACTAGTATTTTAACTTTTGCAAGGTATAGGATGAATGTTTTATCCTTATTTTTATATGACTAAAATTTATAATAAATAAATAACTTTTTAATATATATTTTTTGTACAAAATTTAGGGGAAGGGAATGATGTTCCAGTCCAAAGTAGGAAGGGCCTTCAAACTCAAATGCTTAACAAAATACTTACATTTACCTCACCCCAAAGAGAGGAGTGGGGACTCGAACCAGCTATGTGTTAGATACGAGACCCGACCAACCCCTTTGGGTTATATTTTTGAATATATAAATTATATTTTAATTAAAATTTATAATAAATAAATATTTTTGAACATATAAATTATATTTTGGATTTACTATAAATAATTTATATTGTGAAACAAGGTTATTTTTAAGAGTTTAATGGCTGTACTATCAGTGTAAAAAGTTTTACACTATCAATCAATCACAAATCACCGTTAATATGACTTTTAAGATATTTATTATAAAAGTCAACAAACTTACCATACATGGTGATTTGTGATTGGATAATAGTGTAAAACTGTTTTACATTGTCAGTGCATAACCTATTTTTCTCTATTTTTAATTATTGATATATTTTTAACATAAAAAAGTATATACACTAACGGTGTAAAGTTTTTTTACACTATCATCTAATCACAAACTTCAAGTTTGTTAGCTTTGATAATAATCACTCTAAAAGTCACATCAAAACTAATTTCTAATGTAAAATCTTTGACAATGACATTGCATATCCATTCATTTTTTTTAAATAAAACTCAATTAAAAATAAAAATGCAATGATAGATTAGGAAAAAAAAAGTAGTTAAACAAATCTAGTATACAAATAAAATGGTTAAGAACGAATTCTTTTAGGCTAGTTGTTAAATCAAATTAAATTTAAATTTAAAATTAAGAATTATATTTAAAAGGAAAACATTACAATCCTCTATATATATAAATTAGAGTAAATATCTTAAACAAGAGCGTTTTTAGGGACCATTCTTCAATGAGAACGTTTTTAACTGTTTTTCTTCAATGAGACTGTTTTTAAAGATTTTTCTTAATTTCTTGTCTCTATCAATTTATCATTTTCATTTTTATTTTTAATTTAAATTTTAATATTTTTAAAAAAAGTATCAATAATTAAAAATAATCTTTTTATCACAATATACATATTTATCATAAATCTAAAATATAATTTATATGATCAAAAAATTTATTTATTACAAATTTTAATTATGATATAATTTATATATTCAAAAATATTTATTTAATATAAAATTTAGTTATATAAAATAAAATTTTATCATGTGTATTGCACTTGCTAAAATACTAGTTAAATAACATTAATATACATTTTGGATGTACAACAAGCAATTTATATTATGATGCAAGGTTATTTTTAACTATTAATACTTTTCCTTAAAAAAATTGAAATTTAATTTAAAATAAAGATAAAAATAATAGATTGAAAGAGATAAATAGTTTAAAAAATTAAATATACAGATAAAGCTAATAAAGAGTGATTTGAGATGGCTAGGAAAGAAATTTTGGAACTAATTGTTAAAACAAGTTAATATTAAAATAAAAATAAAAGTATATTGAAAAGGAATAAAAAATTAAAAAATAAAATTAAATGATCAATATATGATCAATAAATGTGACTCAATGGGAGTGGTAACTCCTAAAAATGCTCTTATATAAGAAATTTTTTAAAAGTATTCTCGTTGAAAAATAACTTCTAAAAACACTTACATTCAAGATGAAGATTCAAATTTATAGTGTAAAAGTATATTTATCATATAAGAGTAAATTTTTAAAAACGATTTCTAGTCTTGAAAAAACCAATAGGAAAAAAATGTTTGAAAATATGTTTTTTTATTAACTATTATGAGAAATCAAAAAAATAGAAAAGTGTTTTTAAATTTTAAAAATCAAAATAACGTTTTCATGTTTTTCAATTTTTCTTTTGAAAAATAAAGAGAGAAAAATAGACAATAGTAATATCAATTTTATAAATATATTTAAATCTTTCACATTATAGACCTACTACCTATATACCACACTCATTGAAAAAAAACTATTCAAATAAATTTTTTAATACTAATTCTAACAATAATTTTATAAAATTGTTCTAAAATATAAAAACAAAAAACACAATTAAAAAGAGACAAGATCTCATTCTCCATTATTTGATGACTTATATTAAACAAATGAGATTTATGGAAAATGAAAAGATTTGTTATCATAAAAATCATAATATCTACATTGAAACGATATGTTTGAGTATTTAAATTACTTTATCATTCGAGTGTCATTCATCAAGTAATGCAATGCAACATTCACCAGTTGCTGATGCAATATATACCTTTTTGTTTTTGAAAAATGTATATTAATGTTATTTAATCATTCTATTTTCTAGGACTATAACTATTTGTTTATGGAAAGTAATCTTTTTTTTAAAAGTTAGGAACATTTAAAATATGGTGAAATTAATTTTGATAGTTTTTTTTTTTTTGTATACATAAATAAGGATCAAATTCAAAACTTTCTTTGAGGAAAAGTAAAAATATGCTACCCAAATCAATTACATATTAGTTTGTATCAGCTTTATTTTGCTCTATCATTTACCTAAAATTATTAACCAACTAATATTTTAGGTTGTGCATTGTTTAGAATAAATATTTTTTCATATAATTAAGATTTATAATAAATAAATATTTTTTAATATACAAAATTATATTATAAATAAAATTCATAATAAATAAAGAGTTTAATGGATATATTCTATTTTTACACTGTCAACCAATTAGAAATTATGTTTGGTATGACTTGTAAAATAATTATTATCAAATTTAACAAACTTACTATACATAGTAGTTTGTAATGAGATGATAGTAAAAATATTTTACAATGTATTCTAAATTTATAATGAATAATTTTAATTGTGATATAAAGTTATTTTTAATTATTGACAATTTCTTTAAAAAATATATGAAATTTATTTTAGAAATAGAAATAAAAGAGACTAAATAGAAAGGGATAAACGGTTAGGAAGATCAAATATACAGATAAAGATAAAAGCATGATAATTTGACATGGTTGAGAGAGATTTTTTGATTACTTGCGGGATAGTGTTTGAAATGCATATCCAAAAGAAAGAAGGGAGAAAATATTGAAAATGTCTAATTGAAAAAGTGAGGAGAATAATGCATATGATAAATGTTTATTCTAGCTTGTATAATTTATAATAGACTAGTATCTTAGCTTGTATAATGCATATGATAAATGTTTATTTTTAGAGAAAATAATATATACATTGATAGTATAAAGTTTTTTTACACTATCATTCACTCACAACTCACCATGTATGGTAATTACTTTTACACTCACAATGTGCATACCCATTTAACTCTTATTTTTATATAACTAAAGTTTATAATAAATAAATATTTTTGAATATATAATTATAATATAATTAAAATATGTAGTAAATAGATACTTTTGAACATATAAATTATATTTTGGATTTACAATAAATAATTTATATTGTGATACAAAGTTATTTTTAATTAGTGACAATTTTTACAAAAATGTTAAAATTTAATTTAAAAATAAAGATAAAAATGATAGATTAAAAGAGATAAACAATTAAGAAAATTAAATATACAAATAAAGATAAAAGGAGAATAATTTGATATGGTTGAGGACTTTGAGAAAATGGATATGGTTGAGAATGAATTTTGTGGGCTAGTTGTAAAATCAAATTAAATTTAAACTTAAAATTAAGAAATATATTTGAAAGAAATATAATAAAAATTAAAAAATTAAATTAAATGTTTAATACATAAAATTAAGATAAAACATGTGACTCAATAAGAGTTAGAATAATTTTTAAAAATGTTTTCATTCAAGATAGGTATTCTAATTTATATATAGAAAGGATATAAGAGTAAATTTTAAAAAGGAAAATTAACCATACTATCTCCATTTTGGAGAGGAAAATATATACTACTGAGGAATGAAAACAAATTTGGAGATATAGACTTTTGTACATAATAATATGAATTTAATAGTCATGCACTGACAGTGTAAAATAGTTTTACACTGTCATGAATCACAAGCCACCATTTATTGTACATTTCTTAACTTTTATAATAAATACTTTAAAAGTCATAGTAATAGTGATTTGTGATTGAATGACAATGTAAAACTTTTTATACTGACAGTACATGACCATTAAGCTCTAATAATATTACAATTTTCACTTAGTCAGATGATATCTGAAAGTCGAGTAAAACACTCCCTCTTAAAGACTAAAGAGCATCAGTTTTAGGAGAGTATCGTGCTAAGAATAGTACACTACACTTAAATTAATGAATTTTTAATTAAAAACCTTTATTTAGTCAAATTTTATGCCTTTATGATTGACCTAAAATGAAGAATTTTCTTTTAGGTGATCAATCTCAAATCATGTGGCGGGGAAAGAAAATATGCAAGGGCTTTAACAGAGAAAATTATCAAAACAAACAACTACTAATTACAATTTACAAATACTAATTTGTATCATCTAGGTCGTCATTAAAAGCATCGTGGCACAACTGCTGCAGTAAGTGTACAAATATGAGTCATACCATGTTTTATTCATTAGCGGCGAGACTTACTTAGGCATGTTGTAGTTCTTTTTAAGGAACTTAGCAGCTGTGACATCATTTCGATGACACAAAACTCGCAGAAGAGTGTTTGGTTCTCTTGGACCCCATTGACCGGATGTTGTGGGCAATGGCAAGCAGGATTTGGCTGAAGAACCATACATTTCCAGAATAAGGTCACTGAATAGCTTAATCAAGTCCTCAGTATCCATGCGGAACAGGGGAAGCATGTCTTTAACCGTGGTACAATGCTTTTCTATCAAATCAGCAGGTAAACCATCTCCATCGGACCAGAACCAATCAGTGAGAAGCTTCAAGTCCTCCTCTATTATAACATGGTCTTCAAGAGAGAAAGCACGTGCTGGACCCCCAGCTAACAAAACCAACAAGAACCCATCAAAAGAAGCCTTCATTACCTCAGTAATTGCATGCATTATGACTCTGTCGTGCACTGTTGACAATATAATCTTCATGCTTTGCTCAAGCTCCTCAAGAAAAGGCTCAATTCTAGTGGATGAAACTTCACCAACATATAGGCCATCCCAAAAAACATGACAGAGATCCTGGAAAATCACTTTGTATGCCATAGCCTCAGAGAGTTGAAGGATACCTTCCACAGAAGCAGCTTTAGAAAGCTTGAACTTCGACCCCGTTTCTGTACCATCCTCTTTAGTGGATTTAGAATTCCTGAGACGGACAATGGTCCTCTTTTCCAAAACCCTTAGTCCCATGCCAATGCGATGCATAGTATTTATGCGAACACAAAGCTGGGGTAATCCAAATGAGCTGTCTACGTTTGTAGTTCCAAGATGGAATATCCTTGTCTGAGTCACTTGTGACTTTTCTTTTCTCCTGAATACACCGTGAAATTTTGATCTTGTCGAACACCGAGTCAAAGCTGGCATTATTGGGATGAAAGTATTGCGGTTCCCTGCAGATCATATCAAATGAAAGCCTGGTCATCAGGGGGATTACTGAGTAACTCTTATGGTATATCAAATGCTATGCAGTAAATATATACCACAGCCAGATTTGGCCTTCAAAATGTACTGTTGGAGAGATTTGTCAAGGGCAGACACCAATTCAGGAAGCAAAACTGCGTGCATGGGTATTGGCAACAGAAAGAACGCTTTCAGAGAGTCATCTACGATTTGTAGAATTTCAACAGCGGAAGGAGCAAAGCACTCTTTATTTGCCCGTGGATTCCATACCTGCAGGAAAAAGGACGAAGTGAGGTCATGTATCATTAATGAAAAAAAGTTGTGTTTTATTACAGCAAGTAATGTGTGTCTGGTGTAAAGCATTACTGAGCTTCAAAATCATCTTTGTAGACGAGAAGACACTTGATACCCCAGCACCCCCAAAAAAATACAAGAAAAGAAAAGATGCATTTCATTTTACAGAAATGACACAACAACAAAAATCCTTGATTTCTAGTAATTGATACACAATAACGTCATATTAACAAATAGTTTAGCTTCTACTTCTTTCGGAAGATCTCAAGTTTCTTTTTTCATGAGCATTGGCAGAAGAAAATGCCAATTTATATATATATACTTGGTAATCATGTATTGACAATATTTTTATTTTATTTTAAATTTAGGATTTGCTCCATCTTAGTTTGCCTGGTATCTTATATTTTAAAAAAATTCTCTTGACAAAGGAAAAAAGGAAGATAAACAAACAAATTTTAGAAGTAATTTTGACTTTGATTAGATTGTCAGCTACAAAATCTAGCATACCTCTTCTTGTAGATTTCTGTCTACACATTCCTCCAGTCTATCCACTCTGGTCTTGATCCATGACTTGACCAGATTGATAATTACAGCTTCAGCCTCATAAGGGCACATCTCCCTTATAATGGATTTCCCGCCATCTTCACTGTCAACTGAATCTTCCACTGCTATCCGTACCAGATCTTTCTCCAATTTATCAGCAGCCATCAGCATTTCTACAGCATCAGGAGTCAACTCCGTAACACTCTTGACATATTGCTTCAACTCATGACCATAACACACGTGAAGGGTAGCAACAGCAACTCCAGCAGCAAGTGGATGCCACCTTTTCAGTATGGCACTAAATATTGCCTTCTCTTTAAAGGCCAATACGCTTATGTCTCGTGCAAGAACGGAGAGACTTGGAAAGGCTTTATCCTGTTGTCTAGGTACATGCTTGCCGTTGGGGGGATACAGTTTCTCCAATTTCTGCTTAAAAGACAGATTAAAAGGAGAGGCTGTTTAGGTGAGCTTTGTAAAAATTTCATAGCATTCAAACATGAATCCCAAGGTGGTGTACAAGTAAATCAATTGAAGGGCATTTAAACATGACATGAAAATTAAACTATAAGGAAAGAATTTAATTAGAATGCAATGATAGTGTAAAGGTTTCTTATACAGACATCCAATCAAAGATTGTCATGTATGACAAATTTGTTCATTTTTATAATAATTACTTTTAAAATCATACCTAATATGATTTCTAATCAATCGATAGTGTAAAAATCTTTATATTAACCATACATGGAAATTAAACTCTTAGATAAAAGGAATGTCCGGGCAGGGAGTTTGAATGGTGGAACTTGCCTGAACGAAAACAGCATGCAATGATGATGTAATATAATTTTCAACTCTGGTGCAGGATATGTCAGCTTCTTTCCTCATCCTATTACAATCAAGAGAGATATCTTCTGCCAATATCTTTGCTGACGACACTGCAAGAGAAACAACACTTTGCATGGATTCAATATTACCAATATGGAAAGTATCATGGTAGGTAAGGAGCCTTTCTTCTGCCCAACTTAATATCAATTTCAATGCGAAGCTCAAGGATTTTGTGTAAAATGGATCCTTCATCGCCTTGGCATCTTTCTCAACTTCTGCCAGCAGATTACTCGATGCAACCAGCAGATCGTTTTCCACTTGACCAGCTGGCAACATACCGTTGAAATAAGACCCATGAAAAACAAACATTATGCAGCATCTCATTCATTCCAAGCATAACCCAGGTCGTCTTAATGAGCTCTAAGACCTCGTCAACCTCTTCTATCACACAGGTTTCTTCATGATTATCAAAACATGCTTCTAACAGAGTTTGGTAGATCCTAAGGTTGAGTGGAAACCCATCAGCCCAATGGCATGTCTCAGGAACAGACCCCTCAATTGACCTCCAAGCAAGAGACAGAACAACACTCCGAAGTGCATGCATTGATTCACTGTCTTTTCCAATATCCATGGGCTTTTCAAGGCCTTCATGGATTATGTGCTGCAGGCGCAGTGCATTAATATCTGCCTTATCTAACGGCAGACGAGGATGCAAGAGGAGTCCTGCTTCAAGAACCTTCAAATTCCTCCTTAGCCAAGCCTCATACTCTTGTTCACTAGGAAAATCTGAACACTTGAGCTGTTGTATTAGCTCAAGCGGCAGAACCATCGATTCTATTCGTCTCCCAAGCTATTTCAAGAACAAAGACCTAGTCAGCTAGCTATCATCAAATGAATGTAAAAATTTCAGAATTTGGTCCACATGTTTCAATTCCACTTTTTCATAAAGGAATAAAAGAAATGTAACCTTTTGTAGCCCAACATAATAACCATTGATCAATGAACAAAAGTAGCCATGGCAAGAGTTGATGGTAATCACCTTTCTCCTTTACGATACCTTTCGTGGAGAAATTATCAAGTAGTCCAAAACTATGAATCTATGGTACAAGTTGATATTTACATCCTACACATTCAAGTTTTTCAATTTACAAAAAACAATTAAAAACAGTTGATTATATGTTATATAATGATTAGTTGAGATAATCATGATCTCAGACCATATAATAATTTTCCCTTTCATATCCTTTTGTAAAAAAAAAAAAAAAAAGAGTTGATAAAGACGAGAAAAAATATTACTTTTTAACCATGGGTAATAATAATTCAAGCAGTTGACTTTTTCATCAGTTCAGTAATTAAAGAACAAAAAGCAATTAAGGAATGAAATAAAAAACATTCACCTCATTGCATTACATTAGATTCCTCTAAAGTTTTTATAGCATCTAACAATAATAGTTTTTATTATGCGATAAGGGGACAAAAAAAAGGAGACAGGTAATTTCGCTCTACCAAAAGTAAGTCCATTAGCTTCTTGTCGTCGTCTTTTTTTTTTTTTGATAAAATGTCGTTGTCTTTTCTTAACTTAACCACTTCGTCCACATTAATTAGATGCATTAACACTAGAGTTAAATTTTCATACACTACCTAAATATTTATATATTATCAAATAATTAAAAATTATTTTATACATGTCTTTTAACATAATTATTATAATAATTATTAATTTTATTTTGCATGAAAATTATGATTAAATTATAGTGTAAAATTTCTAATTAAATTCTTAACATTAATGAAGTTTAGAGTTTAATTTTTATGCATGTTAGTGTAAAAATTTTACAATATCAACTAATAAAAAATTTTAAATATAACTTTTAAAATAATTATTATAAAATTCAATAAATTTACTAAATATAATAATATATAATTAGATGGCATAATAATTTACGGTGTGCATTCTCATTAAATTCTAATTTTAATTTATAACAAAAAAATATATAATTAAATTAAAGGTTGTCGGAGAAAGAGACCTGGCCAGCAGCCACTCTGAGGAGGGCACGCCTGACCCTAGTGTCAGTGAGTTCCGAAACCCTCATCTGCACTCTCATCAACTCCCCCGTCGTCGCCGCCCTTTTATTCCTCGACGACGTCGTTTTCAGACCCAGCTTCTTCTTCACCTTACTCGACGCCGTCACCGTCAGCGACCTGTACAGCGACGGCGACGGATTCCGTTTATCTCCCCTGTTAGAGTCAGAGTGGGAGAAGAACGTTAAAGGCTTCGGCCCCGAACTCCGGCAAGCTCCGACGAGGATCTCGTAGGCCGTTTCCCGGAGCTCCGATTCGGATAAATTTGGAGCCGCGTCGGCGAAAGGGGAAGGAAAGTCCTCCAACTCAACAACGTGCTCCTGCATGGTGTTTTTTTCGCAACTCTTCTCGATTAGCATTGCCCTGCTTTGGTTACCGCAGATAATGAGAGGAAAATTGCAATGTTGAGTGTGAGAGAGAGTGAGTTTGTGTGAAGATTGGGTTTGTTATTGTTGCTTGACTTTCAAGGTAGCGTAGCAGCATCGTGTAATGTTGCTTTGTCATGGTGAGGCACTTTCTAGTTCAAGAATGAAGGTGTGTTTAAAGGGAAGACATACAACTTAAAAAGACATAAAATGCTTCCACTATTTTTATTTAGGATTTAAAGGAAAGAAATACAACTTGAAAGTTAATTCATGCAAATCTCTTATACACGTAGTCAAACACAACGCTGAAACCTGAACTACGTCAATTTAGTAGAGTAAAAAAGAAGATCCACAATTCCTAGATCATTCTTAGGTGAAATGGAGGGATGATCTTTGTGTAAGATTGAACGTTGAGAGTATTTTTGGAGATTATATTTAAGAAAGGTTATCACTCAATAAAGAGTTATTGTTTTATAATGGCTTATTTGATTGTAACTTGTAAGTTTGTAACTACTTTATATTATAAATTAAAATATACGTCTTATTTTTTCTATTTTTTCAGTTAAACATTCGTAATATTATTTATCTTTTTTTTTTTACGTAGATTTCTTTTTCCAAATATTATTTCTTTAAATTATTTTTGGAAGAACACCAATTTAACAGTCTAATTTTACAACTAATTTTATATTTGTATTATTTGTCTCAATTTTCAGTGATGTCTTTAATCATGATTTTACTCGTCTTTGATGTTGTTGTATGTAGTGAATATCATATTTAATGATTGATTAAAGTGCTCCATATCTCTTTTTATACCTTTTGCTTTGGACCTTTTTTTTGGAGAATTGAATCCATCATAAAAAAAATAAGCCAATGAGTTAGCTCAATAACTAGAATCCAATAATCAAACCCCTTATTCATGTCATCGAGAACCTTCTGGAGTAGAGAAGGATCACAATGTTGATGCATAGCACTGAATTACAACCCAAAATTCTATTAGTAATAACAATTCTATTATAATTTAGTCAGGGAGGTAATTCTCTCACTATTCATGGGAAGAAATGTCACAATAAGCAAATGGAAAATAGTATAATAGACCTCACAAGGTGATAGCTATAACAACTAGAAGAACTAGGGTAATGCTAGGGCACACAAAAAAGAGACGAAGAAAAATCTAATATATTAATGAGAATAATTTCTTGCTCCTTACAAAAAAGAGCCTTCTTAAATAACTAGAATCTAACAGTCATAAAATCTTTACCCTACACATGTAAGCTCCATGATAAGGAAAAAATAAAAATAAAAACTAATTACTGTAGCTTTTTAACTAGATGAGCTTTTGAATGGTTCGCTTGAGCATAGTTGTTGTGATTATTCGCTTCATCTATGATGACTGGAATAGGCCAAGAGGCCCGCTATCAATGCCCAGTGGTCTAGTATAAACCTTATCCTCAAGGTCTATTGCAAGAATGGGTAGCATAGGGATTATGTTAGGCATGGATGGCTATGATGTGTGTTTTGTTGGAATGGAATCTAACGGTGGAATGGAGATGTTGGAACTCACGCATGTTGGAGTCAAGTGTATGGTGACAAATAAGTCTTGAGTAGAGGGAAAGAGGCTTGAAGTGGTGTTAGGTGGCTTTGTTATTAAATTAGGATCGTGTGGGGCAGATTTGAATTTGAGGGCTATTTGTTGGGTGAACAGAAAAGTAGGTGAGGCATTAATTGCTTTAAGTGGGTGACTTTGGTTGGTGTGTAGGTTGAACAATGGAGATTGCAAGATGGGTTTAGGGCTACGTGCTATAGGATCATACGAGTGAGAAAACTTAGCGATTTGATTACTAGATGGGTTTAAGGGAGAAAGATTGGGTGGGTTTGAAGTGTATTCGACCACTTTAGTTGGGTTTACTGTGTTGAGGTTAGAAGAGGGAGATATTAGGGTTAAAGTTGGACGTGGATACGATAAAGGAAAAAGGTAGGAGTAGGAGTTTGGGTGTTGGAGGATGGCAACTTGTTCCAATAGCCCAGCCATAATGGAAGTGAGTGATTCATCGCAAGAGTTGATGGATTTGTGAAGCGTAGCATGCCTGGAATCTTGGATTTCTTACTAATTATATAATTGTGTTTGCAAGGCACCAAGTTTGTCAGTAAGGGTAGAAATAGGTCAAGCTACTCGACAAGGGCTATAGCCTTGCCTATATCAGGCCCAGACTAGGCCATATTTTTTTAGAAAATAAATCTTGACATGGCTTTTATTAAAGCCTATTTAGTTAAAAAAGTCAGGCTCTAGGCCATTCAAAAAGGCTTTTAGGTCTAATAGGCTAACTTATTTAAATAAACATAAATAAATATTTTTTGTTAGTATTATTATTATATTAAATTTGTTATAATGTATTATAATCATACATTTATTTATCTTTTTAAATGTTAAGCATGTGGAAATACATAAAGAGTTAAGCATATAAGTTTATTAAAAGATAAATTTATGCCTTATTTAGAGGTCTTATTGCAAATCTATTTTTAAATAAGTTATCATGAATGTCATATTAAACCTTAAAAATATGCTTATATTATATAAATAAGTTGGACTCAATTCTTATAAAGCCTATATACCTATTTTCACCTTTATATTAGTGTTAAATTATCACAGAGTATGCCCTTAAACAGGCTTATAGACCATACTAGACTTTCATGTAGGCTAGACTAGGCCTTTAAAAAAGACTTATAACAGGTAAACAAGCTAGACTCAAACCATATATTTTTAACCAAGGCCAGTCTAAGGCCTAGCAAAGCCTAGCCTTGCTTATTTTCACCTCTATTTGTCTATAATAGCTTGTTGAGCATCATCGACATCTTTTGATGGCAGTTTATGAGGCATAAAGTCAGTGCAATGAAAGCACCAATTATGGGCAATGACAACTAGAAGAACTAGGGTAATCTTAGGACATACAAAAAAGTGGTGGAAAAAAATCTAACATATTAATGAGGATAATTTCTTGTCCCTTACAAAAAAAAAAAAAAAAAAGCTTTCTTAAATAACTAGGATTTGACGGTCATAAATCTTTACCCTACATCTATAAGCTCCATCATTAGAAAGGGATAATAAAAAAAAAAAGCTAATTAATGCAACTTCTTAGCCAGATGGGCTTTTGAATGGTTTGCTTAGGCCTAGTTGTTGCGATCATATTTTTCATCTGTAATGACTAGAATGGGCAAAAAGGTCCACTAACAATGCCTGGTAGGTCTATTCAAGGAATGGGTAGCATATGGATTGTGTTAGGCATGGATGGTTGTGATGTGGTGTGTTTTGTTAGAGTGGAATCTATAATAAAATGGAGATGTTGGAACTCGTGCCTGTTGAAGATGAGTGGATGACGACAGGTGATAAGTCATGAGCAAAGGGAAAAAGGTTTAAAGTGGTGTTAGGTGGGTTGGTAGGTGGCTTTGTGGTCATCAAATTAGGATCATGCGAGGGGAGATTTGAATTTCAGGGCAGAAGGTTTGTTGGTTGAAGAAAAAGTAGGTGAGGCATTATTTACTTTAAGTGGGTGGCTTTGATAAGTGTGTAGGTTGAACAATGGAGATTGCAAGATGGGTTTGGGGCAACGTGCTATAAGATCGAAAGGGATAGAAGGCTTAGCAATTTGATTACTGGGTTGGTCTATGGGAGAGAGATTGGGTGAGTTTGATGTGTACTCAACCTATTCAATTAGGGTTATTATGTTGAGGTTAAAGGGGAGAGGTATTACGGGTAGAGTTAAACATGGATGCGATAAAGGGAAAAGGTGGGGTAGAGGGTTTGGGTGCTAGAGGATGGCAATTTGTTCCAATAGCCCTGCCATTATAGGAGTGAGTGATTTATGGTGAGAGTTTATGGCTTTTTGACGCATAACATGCCTGACATCTTAGATTTCTTATTAATTATCTAATTGTGTTTGCCGGGCACCAAGTTTGTTGATAATAGCCTACAAAGCATCATCAACATCTTTCAATGGTGGTTTAGGAGGCATGAAGCCAGTGCAATGAAAGCACCAATGATAGGCAGTGACAATTAGAAGAACTAGGTTAATGTTAGGGCACACGAAAAAGGGATGGAGAAAAATTCTAACATATTAATGAGAATAATTTCTTGTCCTTTACAAAAAGGAACCTTCTTAAATAACTAGGATCTAACGGTCATAAAATCTCTACCCTACACTTATAAGCTCCATAATAAGGAAGAGATAATAAAAAAAACTAATTAATGAATCTCTTTAGCTAGATGGGCTTTTAAGTGATTTGCTTAGGCCTAGCTATTGTGATCGTATTCTTCATCTCTGATGACTGAAGTGGGCCAAAAGGCCCGTTGTCATAGGGTTTGAGGTATTCTCTCGAACTTTTATCACCTATTTATATCCTACATACACTGACTTGAACATTTGAGTCCTTGTAGGTACACCACCAAAGTTTGCTTTGTGCGCGTTCAAGGATATTCTTTTTGAATATACCATCTTAAGGACTGGTTGATGCATGCAATTTATAACATGGTTAGCATAGTTTTCATTACTAGATTGCATGCATTTCATTGTGATTTAGGACTTGTTATATGTCTAATTGCATGGATTTTCCTTCCTGTATCATGTTATGTCTTTTTCTTTGCTTATCTTTGGTTTTAGGAAAATCTTGTAGGTTGCTCGGGGTTGGAAAGCAAAAGATTGACATTTTGGAAGCCCTTTAAATGATTTAAAGACCTTTGGGTACTTAAAAGTCCACTTGGAAGGCATAAGGGTCATCCTAAAGCATTTGGAAAAGGAAAAGTTGAAGAAAAATTGTTGGAGACCTTGTCACCATGAAGTGGCAATCAACACCAAGGAATAGCAAACTCGCCATAAGCTGTTTTGGCCTTCTGCGCATCTGCCACCACATGGTGGTGTCCATCACCACGCAATGACACAACACCTGAAGCTAAAATCTACACTTGTGCATCGTGCATCTACCACCAGAGGGTGATGCCCATCACCAAGCGGTGGGCAAAAAAAATTGATTGATTTTGCGAGTTTTTCATTTCTTTTTAAGGATTAAACTAAGATCCATTGTATTTTTAATTACAAATAGACATTCTCACTATTTTTATATTTAGCTTTGAACCTCTTTTTAAAGCATTAAGAATTAGAGGATTGTTATCTTTTTCTTCAATTGTCTCTAGGTTTGTTTTTATGTTCTTTCTCTTTCCTTTTTGGTATTCTTTCATGACTATGTGTGAGTAGAACCCTCCTTTTCTAGGATTAGGTGTATCGCTATGGTTGTCTTAATGAATTAATTTTCATTTGTCTATGTGTGATGTTGTTCCTCTTTTCATTCCTCTTCTATTGCTTTATTTATGTGAAACAAAATTGGTCAATGTTTTTCATAATTTTAAGGATTTGGGAAAGTATTAAAAGGTGAACCCAAACATCGACCCATAGGAAAAGAACTTAGGTCTAAACCATAAAAGTAGGTTCAAGCCTTCAAGAAATAATTGAATTAACAAATAACTCAATGAATCTAATTGAACATAGCCATCACGATAGTAGATGGTAAATTTGATTAGATACTCTTTCATATCTTGAAAGAGAATAGATGGTACCTTAGGTTAATTCACCTTCAATAAGAACAAGTTAAAGCACATAGGTAGTGGGACTAAGGCATTAAGCATCGTAGTGTGAAACCCTAATCCTGGAAATCTTCACCTATTGCATTACCCCTAATTTATTGAATTTAATTTTTTTAATTGTATTTTTCTCTCAATTACTCAAACCCTAAATTTCCCAAATAAAATTCCTTTTGTTTAATTTTTATTTATTTAGCAATAATCACTGAACACGCAGTCCTTGTGGATACAATCTTTTAATTATTACTTGACGACAATCGTGCACTTGCAATTTTTGCACATCAAGTTTTTGGCGCCATTGTTGGGGATTGCATCTCTTGGCTCGATGATTTTTGCTTTGTAAAAAAAATAATTAAATGAGACTTTCTCCTTTAAATTCTTGTTTTTATTTTTCTTTTATTTATCTTCCTTTTCAGACTTCACGGACTATTCTCTTTTATAGGCATTTTTCTCTATGTATGCCAAGATCTTTCTGTCTCGGGGAACCCTTAGAAGTGGACCTCGAGATAGAGAGAACATTCCGTAGAAGGCTGAGACAACAAAGACAGAAGCACAGAGTCATTACAATTTTAGTGGAAACAAAAACCATGGCATAAGAGCAAGTAGCAAGGCCTTTGAAAGATTGTGTTGCTCCAACGATCTATGGGTTGCCAGTTAGGATAGCTTGTCTAGATGTAGGGGAAAATACCAATTTTATGATTTCGCCTGCTCTGCTGAGCATGTTGAAGCAGAATCAATTTACTGGGTTGCCTTCAAAAGACCCCATAGAGCATCTTGAAGGTTTCTTGGAAGTTTATGAAACCTAGCACTTTCAAGGAATCTCAACTGATGCACTTTACCTATGCTTATTTCCCATAACTTCAACAAGCAAAGCAAAGCAAGAGCATAGGTGAGGACTCTTCTTAGGAATGCTATCACTACATGGGATTCATTTGAGAAAGCCTTCCTCAACAAGTACTATCCACCATGGAGGACAGGTGAATTGAGGAAGCAAATTGCCAACTTTCACCAAGGCAAGAGTGAATCTTTTGCTGAAGCATGAAAGAGATTCTTCATATTATTGCTTGCACGTCCTCATCACGACTTTGAGAAAGAGCTCACAATCTATTCCTTTCATAATAAATTGAATTATCCTAGTAGAATGGTGTTGCACTCTGGGGTAGGTGGAGTCTTTATGGATAAGCCCTTCGATGAAGGACTAAAAATCATTGAGTCAATGGCAGCCAATCAACGTCATTGGGTAGACGAGCAAGGTAACACGTCAAGGAGAGTTGCCTTAAATAAGTATGAGATAAATAACATCGATCTTCTTATGGTTAAAGTTGATGCCTTAAACCAAAAATTTGTCAAATTAGAAAAAGGTAATGCTAATTCAATTGATGCTACAAACCTTTTTTGTGAGATTTATGGTGTGTAGGGATATACAACAATTGATTGCTAAGCAGGAGTGCTCGAGGGGCTAGACGAACAAATGAAAGATGTTACTACCACACATAATTTCTATGACTACCCCAAAGAAGGACAAATTTGATCGAATACCTATAATCTGGGGTGGAGAGTTCATTCAAACTTCTCCCACCAGAATAATCAGGGTTAAGGGGGTAGTCGGTAGCAAAATTTCTAACAACCCTCAACTTTTAATAAAGGCACCGATGGTTAGAGTCACCAACAATTGCAGGATCTAACCCAATAATCATTGTCGAGTCTTGAGAACTTAATGGTTGATTTTGTAACAAGCCAAAAGCAAACCAATGAGACGGTGTTGAATACCTTCAATAAAAATTGCTTTAAAATTTCAATCACACGTTATTTAGGAGTATCTTCGACAATAATTCTTAGATGGGTTTTTAAATAAAGTTAATAATTGTTCTTTACTTAGTTTATTATTGGAGGAGGATGAGGTGGATGTCGCATATAAATTGTTTTATATAAGAACCAATTCTCAACCACTAAAAAATAATTGAGAGGTAATTTATAGGACCCTTTTATTTAAAAATATATAAAGATATAAAATAACATGTGAGAGCCATTTTAAGTTCTCAAAGAACAATAAGTTGCTAAAATTCTTAAAACTAATATGTCATAGTAGAGCTCATACAAAAAGAGTTGCATTAAATACTGAGAGGAAGAATTTTGCCGCCTATAGTGGTTTGAAGCATGATTATCTCTCGTAAAAGATACATGTGATTTATTATATAAAAAAAAAAACCTCATAAAAGAGAGTTAAGAACCTCTTATAGTGTTGGCTAATGAAAATGCTCTTATAAAATTTCACTTTTTATTTTTTTTATTAACTCTTTGTTTTTGTTGGAAGAAATGATAAGATTTTACTCTTTTAGGAGACTTAAATTATGCACTAAAAATAATATAAATCTATAAAAAATAATATAAAAAAATAAAAATGAAAAACTCTTTCAATATCAAAAGAAAAAAAATTACATAAACAAATTTAAAAAACAGTCTCTACTATAAAATACGATAATAGTATAATGAACTTTCAAACACTACAGTGTTAACTTTGACGACCTTCTATATATTTTTTATAAATGTTAAATTTAATTATTTTAATTGTTTCAGAAAATAAATTAAATATGCGAAAATTTATATAATTTAAAAAATAATTTTATTTTATACAATTTAAAATAAAGTGAAGTAATTAAATATATTCCATCTCATAATTTTATTTTAAAGTACAATAACATATTATTTAAAATATCGATTTTATTAACATCGTTTTTCGAAAAAATAAAATTCAAATACTTAAAAATGCTTCTTTATTAAAAAATAATATCATATAAAAATATATTAAAAAAACTTAAAAAAAATTTACTGCTTAAGATCAAAATTATGTTACCAATAGTGTGTTTGGTAAGCTATTTTAGTAATTTATAAACTATTTTGACTAGCTTACAAGCTAATTTGACTAAAATGAACTCGTTTGACACAAAAGTTTATTTTAGTAGTTTTTAGTTTATTTTCATAAGTTACTTAGCTTATAAAAATAAACTAGCTTATAAGCTACTAGCTTTTTTTCTTTTTATTTTTATTCACACTAATTTATTTGAAATCTCATTCTATCTTTTTTAATTAAATAATTAAATACTAATATTTTAATAAATATTTATTTTATATAACTTAAATTTATGATAAGTAAATACTTAATTAAAATTTGTAATAAATAAATTTTTTTGAACATAAATTATATTTTAAATTTATAATAAACAATTATTGTAATACAATGCTAATTTTTAATTATTGATAATTTCTTTTAAAAAAATATTAAAAATTAATTTAGAATTAAAGATATTAAAAATGACAGATTAAAAAAAATGAAAAATTAAAAAATCTTTAAAAATGTTTTCATTAAAAAAATGACAACTAAAAACACTTTTATTAAAAAAAAAAAAACTAAAAATACTATCGTTTAACATAACTATTCTTATTTAATATATAAAGTAGATATCTTTTTATGTTATTTTATATTATCAGCTAATTTATTAACTAATTTTACCATACACTTTTAATCTACTCAGCTGCTGTTTAAGGTTTGAATTCAAGACTCAATTGTCAATTAATGATGTCCCTTCTTTCTTTGGGAAAATTTCTTCTATTTTCTAAACTTTCTACTCTATTCTTCAACTTTCTCGCGCAACCAAATACTTCAAACTCATTGCTATCCTAATCCCTAATTCTTCTGTCGCCGGCATGGTTCGCATCAGACACGCAGCATTTTTTTCCTTTCCTCTCTAGTTCTATTAGCCTGTCACGAGCTTCTTCTGTCACTGATTATTAAGGTAAATTCCCGTTTTAGTGGCCAGTCCCTCTTTTGGTAGATTCTTTCTGAACTCGTTTATCAATTTACAGCTTAGAAATTTGAATACACCTTAGAAATTTGAACAAAAACCTTTTGACTCACATTTTAACTGCTATACATTTGCATATTTTGGGACTAGAGGTCTGAGCTGATACTGTTGCAGGAAATCCAATGTTAAAAGATATCTCTGGTAGATGAAGGAAATGCGTTACAATAGGTAATACAAACCTGATTTCAGCCTTGAAGTTTATCGTGTTTAATCAACTCAACAAAATCTTCAATAATTATAAATCTTTAAATACAGGGGAGATGCAGGTTGGATCAGCTAGAGGAATTATCTTTGATGAAGCTGGTAAGGAATTATCTCAAATTGAAGTTTCAATGTGCAACAGTTATTTATTTGTCATTTCGGCTTTGAAAATTGAACTTCAAATTTTGTATGGCTACTTTGCCTAAATACTCTTGTAAGCATGCTTTGCTACTGATTGGAAATTTCAGAGCTGACATAACTAAATCCCGAAATTCAGTCTTGGACAAAGTTTTGAAAAACTGAATTTTCTTCCATGCTCCATAATTGTTTTCCGTTTCAGAGATTGGAACCTGTTGTTCATGGTAGAGGGAGGAAAACTGATACCTTAGATGAGACTTACTTAGGGGTCTCTGAGGAACAATTATATGCTTGGAACTTAACCCTGTGGAAGGTATTTTTCTGAGTTGAAAATGCAAAACTATTATTTTTTCTGCATTCTGCTGAGTTTGGTCCTCTTTCTCTCTCTCTACACACACAGACACAAATCTATCAATTTTGAGGGTCTTTTAGAGTGTACTTTTTGCGCTTTAAATTATTCTAAGAGTTGAAACAGTATCATTATATAATGGTGAGAGACAATTGTTGTAAATTACTCTATCTTATTTTGGGAGGGGCCTCTTAGTCAATTTTTACATTTTAAGAAGCATTATTTTTTAATGGTGTTTTTGATATGTGAATTTGGTTGGCAATCCTATATTTATATATTTTCATAGAAATCAAGGCTCCAATTCAGGCTAGCAAATTTGAAGTTGTTTTCATTGATGACATAAGAATTTCTGTTTCCTATAGTATGTAATTTGTACGGATTTCAGTTTGGGTCCGTCAACTTGACGGAGTACCTTTTTAATTTGATGATTTTACATGATAATATCGAATGATTTCCATTTGATGCTGGATTTGATGTAGTCCTTTACAGTAATTTTATGAGGTTGAAAAGGAGTAAAGAATATGTGAAAGTGAAATAGAGTAGAAATTTCTCTTTTCACACTGATATATATGATCTATTGAGGTTTTATAATGGACAAAAATTTAATTGGAAATAAAAATTTTCTTGGCATTTAAAAGAATAAACCATCAATTTGGTCCCTCAAGTATTGTCTTCTCTTCTAAATAGTCCCTAAAGTAAAAGAATTATATAAGTAATCCCCCAAAACAAAGAACCATACATGGCCTCCACCCTGTAGAGTTAAAAATGTTCATAGAGAAGCTCACCTTCAGAGAAATAAATACATTGGCAGAGCAAATAATGTTATAGCAGCTAAAACTTTTGGTATTGAAGTTTTGATTTACATATCAATATGTTCTAGATTTGAAATTTTGGAAAATTAAGGTTTTTTTTTTTTTTTTTGTAAAAAAAAAAGTGGCTCATATAGGGTGGGGTGGGCTAGGGACAGCCCATTAAATAGTTACACTGCCCATATGGCCATATGGGCTTTTTGATTTTGTGGACCTTTTGGACTTGGCCCATGTTAAGGGATCTAGGTGTGAGGAATCCAACTAACATTTTTTGGGATCAATTTGGTATTTACTTAGCCAAATTAGCTCATTTCACTCTTTACAACAGTCAAAACCCATTACCAACATCTGGGGTGCTTGTTAAGGGTTTGGGGGGAACGTGAAAAGGGTGTATGAGTGTGAGAGTTCTTGAGGATTTCTAGATTTGACTTTTTTATTCTAAATATTTGCTATTTTCCAATCTGGGAAACTGCCTTACTCAAATCTCAATCATTAATCAATTAACATGCTTGTATATTTTATTTATTTATTCCATTTCTATTTATTTATGGTATACAATTGTTTTACTGTATAATTTTTTTATATTCTTAAATTATCATTCTGTATTAAGCTCAGAGTATGAGCTTCATCTTTGCCACAACCATAGCCTTAGACACCACTTGACGTGAGTGCAGTTCTTGGAAGGCTTCTCTTGCTAGTTAAACTTTTATGTTATGATGATCAATCCTTTCCCCTGTTGCGATAATACAATTGGAACCCCAAATTTCTGAATGTTTCTGGGTTTAAGTTTGTGCATTGAATTTTCTTTCTTTTTAAAAATAATTAGATTAATAAACTTTTTTTTTTTGTGCTCATTTAAAAAATTAAAAAATAAATACTTGTGCATCACATTTCGATAGAAAACTCGATTACTATTGTTAAATTTACACAGGGGGGGGGGGGGGGGAATAGAATATTTTAAAGAGAATTTAGAAAATGGGAATGCTTTATTATTCAGTAAAAATAATGTAGTACATAGGTTATGCTGGACATATATATATATATATGTATATATATTAATTGACTTAGTGGGGACTATTTCCTAGGTAATATTAATTGAGTACAACATCCTAGACGCACTAATACCCATGAACACTAAATGCATTTTAATGTGAGATACATGAATATTCTATTTCCTCAGGACATTTATTGTTATTTCCAACAACTATAATATACATTGTTTAAGGGTTTGGTTGCTACTTTTATTTGTTGACGGGTGTAGAAGAAGTGCATATGCTTTTTACCCATATGGCCATAAAACTCAATACTGAATTATGTTATTTGGTTGAAGTACCGGTCATAAGGACAAGAACTTAGAACTGAGTGAGACATGGAATGAAGTTGATTGAACCTGAACCCGGTGGTGGTGGGCAAGGCCGAGTTAGCCAAAGCAAAAATGAAGGTCAAGCAAAAGCTTCACCAAGCCATAGATCTGCTGTACACTCGTGGCCCTGCTTCTTTTGATGATTACACTCGTCTTGTGCTTCATTGTGCTCGAGCCAATGACTTCATTCAAGCAAAGAGACTGCAGTCTCACATGGAACTTCACCTTTTTCAACCCAAAGATTCCTTCATCCACAACCAACTCCTCCATTTGTATGCCAAATGCGGCAAGCTCTCAAATGCTCAAAACGTGTTTGATAACATGACTAAGAGAGATGTTTATTCTTGGAATGCCATACTTTCTGCTTATGCAAAGATGGGCATGGTTGAGAATTTGGATGTTGTCTTTGATCAAATGCCTTATCGTGATTCTGTATCATATAACACATTGATTGCATGTTTTGCAAGTAATGGGCATTCAAGCAAAGCATTGAAAGTTCTTGTGAGAATGCAGGAAGATGGGTTTCAGCTTACCCAGTACTCCTATGTGAATGCATTGCAAGCATGTTCTCAGCTTTTAGATTTGAGGCAGGGGAAACAGATTCATGGGAGGATTGTTGTTGCTGATCTGGGCAAAAATATTTTTGTATGGAATGCTGTGACTGATATGTATGCCAAATGTGGTGATATAGATAGGGCGAGGTGGTTGTTTGATGGAATGATTAATAAAAATGTTGTTTCATGGAATCTCATGATCTCTGGGTATGTAAAAATGGGGAACCCTGATGAGTGCATTCATTTGTTTAATAAAATGCAGTTGTCAGGTTTGAAACCTGACCTAGTTACAGTTTCAAATGTTCTCAATGCTTACTTTCAATGTGGACGTGTAGATGATGCAAGGAATATATTTAGCAAATTATCAAATAAGGATGAGATTTGTTGGACAACAATGATAGTAGGTTATGCACAAAATGAAAGAGAGGAGGATGCTTTGTTGTTGTTTGGTGACATGCTACGTAGAAATGTTAAACCTGACAGTTACACCATTTCTAGCGTGGTCAGCTCCTGTGCCAAGCTAGCTTCTTTGTATCACAGTCAAGTTGTCCATGGAAAAGTAATTGTAATGGGTGTTGATAATAACTTGCATGTGTCAAGTGCTCTTGTTGATATGTACTGCAAGTGTGGAGTCACTTTGGATGCTTGGGTCATTTTTGAAACTATGCCTATTAGGAATGTGATCACTTGGAATGCCATGATTCTGGGTTATGCACAAAATGGACTGGTTCTAGAGGCCTTGGCTCTGTATGAAAGAATGCAACAAGAAAATTTCAAACCGGATAATATTACTTTTGTGGGTATCTTATCTGCTTGTATCAATGCTGATATGGTAAAAGAAGGACAGAAGTATTTTGATTCAATCAGCGAACAAGGAATGACACCCACATTGGATCACTATGCATGTATGGTCACTCTCCTTGGTCGGTCAGGTAGTATCAATAAAGCAGTGGATCTAATCAAAGGTATGGCTCATGAACCAAATTACCTTATTTGGTCCACCTTACTATCTGTTTGTGCCAAAGGAGACCTAAAGAATGCAGAGTTGGCAGCTAGTCATCTCTTTGAATTGGATCCACATAATGCTGGACCTTATATCATGCTTTCCAACTTGTATGCTGCTTCTGGGAGATGGAAAGATGTAGCTGTTGTAAGATCTCTCATGAAGGAAAAGAATGCAAAGAAGTTTGCTGCTTACAGTAGGGTTGAGGTTGAGAATGAAGTCCATAGATTTGTTTCAGAAGATCACTCTCATCCAGAAGTGGGAAAAATCTATGGTGAATTGAACAGATTGGTCTCAGTATTGCAACAACTTGGGTATAATCCAGATACAAACATTGTCCTACATAATGTGGGGGAGGAAGAAAAATTTAGATCCATTTCTTACCACAGTGAGAAAATTGCTCTTGCATTTGCTTTAATTAGAAAGCCCAATGGAGTTGCACCAATACGGATCATAAAGAATATACGTGTCTGTGATGACTGCCATGTATTTATGAAGTTTGCATCAATTACTATTGCACGACCAATCATTATGAGAGATTCAAACAGGTTTCATCATTTCTTTGGTGGGAAGTGCTCTTGCAAGGACAATTGGTAAAGTCTCAATCAGATGGTAATCTGTTGTACTTAACTGTTTCCAAAAGGAAGGGTTCTAGCAATGTAATATGCACTCTATCCTTTCTAAAAATTTTTGAGACAGACAAACACCATGATATGGTTCAAGACTCCAAGTATTGAAGCAAGTGTGTAGCATGAGAATACTAGGTGAGAAGTACAACAGTACTTTGATGAAAATTTCTTGTGACATAGCAATGCAGCTTAAGATGTTTTGAACTGTGAGACAAGTATACTCCGAATTCATTGATCACTACATGACATTGAATGAGCAGGTTTGAGCCTTGAATGAAAGTGTCCAGAAATATGCTCATAACTTGCTGGGAAATCAGGACTAAATATTGGTTGATATATGCTGTATGTAACTCAATATTTTGGCAGTGGCAATTTCTAGCTTCTTAAGGTAACTTTGAATTATGATTATACATATTCCAAGAAGCTTTATATAATTTTTACTGATAAAGAAAAAGATCAAGTTGTAATGTTGTATAACAACATCTTGTATTTAAGGGGAAATTCTCCCAGTTCCATCGCCAATTTTTTCTAATTGTTCTGTTGTTTCTTAGTAGCTCTGTTTTAGTTTCTGTTGCACATCATTGATGAGAATACATGTTTGTTTGTTTTCATTTTTTATATTTTATAACTGATCAGTGATCAGCTGATCATATATTACTATTACAGGGTATTGGTAGACATAAATGTTTCTAAGAATACTGTCATTAATGTATACATGGATATTGATTCTCTATAACATCATTGAGTGTGAAGTTTGTGGAAGATCCACACTAGGGAAAGAATTCTAAATTGAATTTTGTGTGCATAAGAGGGAACCGTGAAGTAAATTACTTACATGGACAATTTGAGTGCATTTATACTGTGTTATTTATTTCCATTGCCTCTTTAAACTGGTAAAAATGAAAGGATAATTTGATAACTTTGTCAGGGATGAACATAGCACCACCTGAACTTGATTGGACCTTAAATCTTCAATCATCAGCTCCAGTACCAATGCCTGATTTCATTGATATGTCTGCATTCTTGATCTCCATCAAGGGTTCTAGGCATTTGACTAGTGCAATAGGCCCTATCAACTAAGAGGTGGTCCTGAAAGCTCTTTTAGGGTAAGTAATGTATAAAATCGTTTCAATTTAAATAATTATTGGTTAATGATTATCCTTGTGATAGTTAAAATACATGCTTTGGTCTGGCATGATTATATTACTGGGGTTTAGGATCCAATGATACCATTGTAAATCAAATTTAATCTTATACCAATAAATAACTTTTTTATTATGAATGTTAAAAAAAACCATGGATAGATTGAAGTTAACCTCATGTTTATCATATGCTAAAAAAAAATTTCTAAATTTTTCTGTAAATTCTAATATGGTGATTAACTATGGCTATAATTCAACTATTGGATTTATGTAAATCACTTACTATGAGGAGTTACTACATGCTGCAAGGTTATCTAGTCCTGCACATGATTCTATGGATCCTATTCCCAATGTGAATGCGTTGGCCTTGCAAATTTATCTAGTCTTACACATGATTCGACGGTTGATTATGTAGGTTGAAATGATATGGTACACTAGTGATCCCATTTGTGCAACCAATTGATTTGTTATTAACATAATGCTTGCAGTTTTATGTCATATATGAGAAAGTTCTGGTATTTAAAAATTTATAGAGAACATTTTCTTATTCAAAATGGATCCTCTGTATGTAAGCATGTGGTTTAGCCAATCTAATTCAGAAAATATATCCTGCCACTCATATATTTACATGTTATAAAATCACAATAAAGAATCAAAGATTTTGTAGATTTTCTTCCCAGTCAAATTGATGGATGCTATCTTGGAGGATTTTTTTAAAGAGGCAGTGAAATTGCATATGGTGAAGAGTTGGTACTTTTGATTTTGTGCAGCTCTATTTATTATTTTATTTTGGACCTTCACTTACAAGCTATAAGCATGTTGCTTTTGGTTGAGTTCCATTGAACAAATTAGGTTTGTGACCCAAAGCCAACATTATTTAACTATTTGTGCGTAATATTGTATCCTTTATTGCTTCCCTTGCGGTGGGCCGTAATTAATCTGTTAGTTTACTTTGCTGTCCGAGCTATCTCAATATAATCCGTGATATATCTGTCTAATTTTACAGTATTCATTTGTGTTAAGAATTGCTGTGAAGTTCACATATAGGATTGGCTTGTATAACCAGTTCAGTGCTTTGGCCTTCGGTTTAGCTAGCTGCATAGAAATCTTTGTCAGGCTACTGGCCTAGGAACACTATTTATGTACACCTCAAGGAGTTAATGTCTATTTTTTTATGTGCCGGGCTAATCTTACGAGAATGTTAGTTCCATTTTGACTTAATGTTAGATATGTACTTAAAATAGTTTTCTTTTCTCTGGTATATATTGGTTGCCGCTGCCAAAGAAGCGCAACTTCGTCGGGAACCTTAAGGAGAGGGAGGAACACTGATGATAACTGTATTCTGATTTATTATTATTATTATTATTATTATTATTATTATTATTATTATTTGTGATTGAAGCTAATCTTCATAAGTATATGTTGGATACTTGAATGTTAATTTAGTAGTTTATTATTGATTAGAAAACGTTACAAAATTCACCGGGAGAAGGAAAGATAAGAAAACGCGATCATCTGGCGCAATAGTTAAACTGGGCTTCAAATTAATATGAAACAGGTTATTCGGCCCTTTCTATATGACTTGTGCATGGTATTGAGTCCAAAATTTATTTTAAATAATTACTTTAGCCTCTCTCTCTCTCTCTCTCTCTGTGCACTATTTGCCTTGCTCTTTATCATAATATTTTTCTTTATGCAAGCTAATAAGATTAATTTAATAACATTGTTAACCCAAAATATTGAGGACAATTGAATAGTTATATTAATCTCATTTATGTTCAGTTTATTGGTAAGATCGAATTATAGCTACTCAGATCCTATTTTGATTTTTTGCTACTAATTTTCATTTTTAGGTCGTATTATTAGATGAATAGATTTTCTCTATGACTTTATTATGTGAAAATTGTGTTTATTTACCTTTTCATAAGTATTAAATAGGTGAGGTTTTATCAATATTTGTAAATATTTATGAAGAAACGTATCCATTTTCATATTAGTATTATTTTAAGTTCTGGTTGAGACTTGATACATATTCTCAATGGCCAATAAGATAATTTATCCTCCTACTTTTAAACTTTATATTACCGAAAAAACTTGTTCCTAGATAATATGATTTTATTAAAAATACTATAAAACAATCATTTTATAAAAATCTTAATCTTTTTTTTTAGTAAATGTTTGAATCGGTACTTGAAAGGTATATGGCCATGGGGTGTCAAGTTGATATTTTCAATGTTTTTATATTTAGTTTTTATAGTATAGACTATAGAATAATAATGAATTTATAGATTAAATTGATACTCAAATATACATAATAAGACTAAATTGATATTTATTTTAAATATTAAAAGATTAAATTAATGTTTAAAATTTTGAAAAAAATCAAATTGATGTCCCATATATATTTAATGTGTGTTTAAGTAGGTGTTTGTAAAATTGATTTGTTGAAACTGATTTTGAAGTGAATTGATTAATCTTTGGATGTTTTTATCTTAAAAGTAAGTTAGTAGTAAAACTTAATAGTATAAATAGTTTTGTCTATTGCAAAAATTACTTAAATTTGTTTTTAGCTCAAAATTAATTTTAGAGTTAGAAATTAATTTAGGTCCAAAATTAATTTCTAACTCAACGTGATTTTAAATAATCCAAGATAAATCTTAACACACGCTAAGAGCATGTTTGGTTGAGCATCCTGATTAACGTCCCTACAATATTTATGTCAAAATGTATGTAAAAGCAACTATTAGTTAATTGAGTGACTCATTTTCAAGTTACATGGACAGGGATCCAAACATGCGGTTAAGAAACTAGTTTATTTGATTATTCATTTTTTTTTTAATTTGTATCACGATTAGATTTGTTTATTAACCGATATGCGCAAGCAGAACTTTTATCAGATTTTTGTGTGTCTGCTTTCCTGTACAAAATACAACAAGGAAACCCAAAAATGGTGAATAAAATTCATACACGTGCGTGCAATCTTTACGTGGTCCTTGTCTATCCCAACGTCAACAGACAGCGCCCTCCCATCTACTGCCATTCACCGTACTAGTCCTACTTTTGGGCACGGCTCTGTCATACACGGTCTGACTCACTCACCCTTCAAAGTTCAATCTTCATAACATTACAATACAATGACTTTTGCTACAAGGTCGGCACAATTCAATTGGTGCAGCAAAATTGCCATCCTTTTGTCTCTTTCTTGTAACACTAGCCATTCATTTTCCTTATCCGATTAGGTATATAAATTGCTATTATTGTTTTTTTTTTTATTATTACCTCGTTCTTTTCATGCCATGGCATATGATTTCTCGTAGGAAAAAAAAAAATGATCACATGCGAACTTAAGAGTGGTGACGTGGTCCTAGTGAATGAATAATGTTATGCTACCACCAAAATTGTTTTTAATTGATGTAATTGGTATTTTGTTGGAGTATGTATCTCTGATCGTTGTCATGTTGAAATTGGAACAACTTTTGTAATAAAATAAAATTAAATAAAATTTCATATATGGAGAAAGCATGAAAGATCCCAAAAGCAGAACCTCTAAAAAGAAAATAAAGATGTGATTGTGGAACCAAAGAAGCACCTCTGGCTTCACAATTTAACTAGACAAATAAGGAGAGGGAGAATCAGAGTTTAAAGCAATTTTTTTGTCTAATTCTACGATCATCAATGATGGATTTTCACCAAATATTTTGAGGAAGCAAAAATAATTAAATGATATATTTTGAGGAATGGTACTCCCCCGCTCCAATGATGGTCCGTCACTGACCATGATGTGTTAATGTTTTGTTTTGGTACATACCCCTAGGTCATTTTTTTGCTAATTCCACGACGATGATGAAGTACGATGTTTCCTTTTGATACATACCCATAGACATTCTCTCTCTTCCTCTCTCCACAAATTTAATTGAAAATTTTCATTATTAATGCTTTGTTTGGGTGTTTGAAATTTTCCATTACGTCTATATATCAATTGCGATAGAATTCTCCACGTAGGGAACCATTTCATATTGCTAAAAGATCGTTGGCAAGTTCAAGTCCAACAAAGCTCTTGATTTCACCAATCTCGTGTCAGTCTTCAACAATAATAGGAAGAAATAGCAAACACCACTTTTATTCATATAATAATTGCGGATGAATTAGCAAAAACAATTGTATATTTATTTCGATTTGCAAAATGGTAGTTAATTATCAATAAAGGTGGGTAGAAGGATTGTGATGCACAGGTTAGTTGCATAATTTGCAATTGGCGTGAATTTAGACTAGGAAAAGTGTAGTTAATTTAAGGAAAATTTTAAACGCCCACCCCACCATTTTGGGTAGATTGAGTTGCAGAGAGAGATAGCAAGAAAAAAAAATACAAAAAAAAGTAATAAATGTACTAAGTGAAGTGATAAAAAGTGTAGAGAAAGAAGTCAAATGAAAGAGAAAGTGAATATATATTTATAAATACTCTTAATTTAACTACAAGTTTACTAAGTCAATTCATGAAAGCCACAAGTTCAAAGATATCATCCACAAAAGCTAGAACTAACTCTTTTAACTCAAAAAAAAAATATTACATTTTTTTCTTCATTTTAAAGTAAAATTAGGCTGCCTACAAACTATTTTGTCCTACCTACAAATCAAGTTTTTTTTTTTCAAAAAAAAAAAGTGCGAGTGGCCTAGCTATGATATACACACTAGTTGATTAAATATAAATCCATTTAAATACAATCGTATACAAATTGTGTCCAATTGCTCACTTAAGGATGAATTTGAGACACCACCAATAGACACACTGGAACATGGTTTTAAAAATGCAGCTACATTATATGGAGTATGACTTTGTTCATGTTATATATTGCAATAGTAGCATGTGAAGAAGTGGGACAAAAAGACGAAAGCAACAACATAAGATACATACACCATCATTGTTGTCATTGTTTCCATTGCCCTCTCATTATGATGCTCTCATCATCTTTTATTATATTGTTGTTGTCATTGTTACTATTGTCGTTAAGTCAACTAATATTGTTATAATCGATATCACAACTACCACTGCTTTTGCTACCATCATTGTTGTTGCTACCATAATCACCTACCCCTATCATTATTGCTATTGCCATGATTATTGTTGTCATTATCACTATCATTGCTATCACTACCACCCTTACTAACACACCACAACCACCATCACCATTAGTTATTGTTGCCATCACAATCATCACCATTAGTCATCTTCATTGTCTCTATTGTCATTATCGCCTTCATTTCCTAGACTATCACTCCTACTACTCTTGCTATCAATTACCACCAAGACATAATAAGTGATTTGTTTAGCTTGGATTTAAAATTTAGTATTAAGATTTAAAAGCCACCAAAAAATTAAAACTAAAATCATAAAACTAGAAATTAGTTTTTGTTTATAAAAAAAATTCAAATATTAAAACTAACAACCATCCCAAATAGACCCTTAGGCTTGAATATATTATTAGTTCTTGTAAATATGGTCAAATTTAGTTTTAGTCCTCCAATTTATTTTTTTGGATTTTGACCCTCATAACTTTACTTATTTTTTTTTAAAAAAAGCCTCTATATCACACTTAGTGATGACGTGACGTGCATTTATATATGCCATGTAAACTATCATTTTGAGGTAATATCCAACATGACATGCCATGCGATCAATAAGTGATGATAGAGACTATTTTTTAAAAATTTTAAATTTATAAAACTAAAACCAATAGAATCTTTTCTTTGAAGAACTAAAACCAAATTTAACAATATTTACAAAGAATAAAAACATTTTTAACACAAAAACTTACTTTATTTAATTTTAAAGTATGCACTAAGGGTATTTCCAATGCAATAATTGTACTCAATAAAGTGTTTTCCATCAAGAATTAAACTATAATCAACATGCATTAGAATTTATGAGCTTCTTTATCCAATTTTCTTCACTGCAATGGATAGCAAACTTTTCAGTAGATCTCACTACACTTTTCTCCTCCTCCCTTAATTTTCTCTCTATAACCAAATAGGGAAAATTATATTTTCTATCTTATTTCTCTCTCTTTTCTTTTATTTCGAAATTTGGTCCAACTAAGAATAAATGTGTATTTGATTTAATTTGTTTTAATCAAATAATAGTTTAGATTTTCAGAAAATTCCTAAATTAGTCTTAAAAAATGCATAAGCCGGACATTGTAGTTCTCGAAATTTTAAATTTCCTCTCATCTCTAACTTTGCAAAATGTCATTCACTTCAATTTTTCTTCATTGTCATTTTGCACGAAAAAGACTAAAGAATAACATTTCATAAAACCAAGAATTAAAAGAAAAGTTTTAAAATCTTAAAAACTAAAATGTCTAATTTATATTATTTCAAAGACTAATTTGAAAAATTACTCTTCTTTTAAAAAATAGTTATTATTTCTTAAACGAAGAGTCTTATTATTAGTTGATATAATCACATCTCTCACTTAATTAATTAAAATATAATTAATTTTTATACATTTATATTTCAAGTAAATAAATTAACAAATATAATCATTGATTATTAAATGGTATTTGCATACTAAGCCAAAGAAAGGATTCCCGAGTAACATAACAAAACACATGGACTTAGAATTTAATATTTTTTAAAAAAAATCAAATTAAAAAATTACAAGGAGTTAAAATGAAAGTTTTTGGTTAAATTACAAGATAGTTTTTCATATTTTTATAGGAAAACAACATATCCGCCTCTCATTACCAGAATAAAAATTAAATAAAATATTTAAAATGTCAGTTAAAATTAGCAATACCTAATTAAAAATGCTTTTATTTTATTCCCCTATCCAACATGAAAATATCACGTTCAGAAATCCACGTTTTCAAAAATAATTTTATAAATCTTTAAACAAAGAAATTTTTAAGAATGGCATGGCAAATTACTTCTTTTCCAAAACATAGCAAATATTTTTTGTCCAAAAAAAAAAAAACATCTGGATCCCTCTGCAGCTGTTGATCCATGTACGTATTTGAAACCAAAATCGTGAAAACTCATTCTTGATATTTTATTTCTTTACCATTTCCAACTATATTATATACAATATACAAAAGCACAAAGGTATTACATTTCAATAATATATCAGAGTGATATGGCCATCACCCAAAATTTCAATTCCCATGCACGGCATCGCCATTTTTTCGGCGTCGGCAGGCAAGGATATTGATATCTTCAGAGGATAGATTTGTTCCAAGTTGACATTCTCATATTTTGTTATCATGCAATTATTTTGAGGCACCACCATTGCTTTAGTGGCAGCAGCTTGCAATTCATGAACCATATAATCATATAATTATTATGCTACCCCACTCCCGTCCCTGTTCCTCCCTACCTCATCGTTTCAATCAATTTGCATACCATATGTGCTCTGGACTTTAGGGCACACACGGGATTTCATAAAATCATGTTGCCCAAAAGCGAGTTTTGACTATTATGCAATGGCCCTCCACAGGATTCCACCGCCAACACCCGTATCTGACCTTAAAATTAAGTATTCTCTCTTTTAGGAAAAAAAAAAAACTACTATAACTCGTTGATCTTTCTTATTCAAACAAGTTAAAAATGGGTGACATGAGCTTTAATTTAAAGAAATTTGAAATGTAACAAGTACAATATTATAGCGAAGGGTGTGAAATTTTTAATTTTATTTTATTTTCTGTCGGGTCTAGGTGAGGACATGGTATTGGTATGCATACGGTGGACAAAATCAATAATATACAATAGCACTGGACTTTCGTTTTCAAGAAACAAGGTGAAGCCCATTACGCGGAATAGAGTCCACAATATTTGATGGGACCCATTAGGTCCAGTTTCTCTGGTCGACCTGCATATTCTGGCTGCACAGCCGCACAAATTGAACGGGTAATGGGGGGACCATAAAAGTGAAAGTGATATTTTCTTGGGCCTTCTAAAAGTGACCTTTGTTTTTGTACGAGAGAAGGGAATTCAAAGGAGGCCGAAAAAAATCAAAAACCCAAATAAATAAAAAAGAAAGGTGGGACCACAGGTGTGTATAGTAGCAGGCAGGGAGAGAGAGTAGAGGGTGGTGTGCGATAAACAAGAAGAAGAAGAAGAAGGGTTGAATAGGCGATGCCGCGATGGCAACTTTTGAGATATGGAAAAGAGCACGTGCTGTGACGGAAACAGTGCCGACAGCCACTGTTCATCGGTCACAGACTGTGACTCACAGTTTTGACCGACCACCGCCGAAAGCCCCACCCTTCGCCTGAGTTTGACACTTTTCTCAGTCTTGTTTAACAGCGAAATCCACCGCCGACTTCGTGCACTGTTTCGATTATAACTCCATGCGACATGTTCATCCATCCATGCTCCATGCTTCATGCTTCATGTTTCATGCTCCATGCTCTCCCTCTCAATATCCTAAGTACTATTCTTTTTTTGTTTTTTCTTCTTATAACACAATGAGCTCTTATAAAAGTTCATCATCAAATCAATGTTTCGTTTGTAAAAAGAGAGAATGTTGATCTATGAACACCCAAATAGTCAAAACACCTAATTGACACTCTTCATATCTCATTTTTTGACACATCACATTACTAATCATATTAATAAGTTGTTATTTTTTTTTCTCGTTCTGATACATCACATTACTAATTATATTAATCAATTATCTCTCACTTGGTGGCTACAGCAAAAGATATGTCCCTACATCTTTTTCCAAAAAGAAAAGAAAAAGAAAACCAATCTTAAAGGAACATAGTAGAATAATTGTCATCATCAACCAACAATTGATTCTAAATGCTTGGACAAGATCCAAACTTTAGATCATAGTATCTAATTACTTTTGCGTTTTTGACTAGCTGTATTATTAATAATTATGAATAAAATTATTTTACATGTTTTGGTTTTTAAAATAATTTATAATATTGTGATTAATTTTAGTAACTCAATTAGACAAGTGTTATTGCAAAGACGAATTTTAATGACAGCACACTCTTTATAATATTTTATGAAATTTATCGAATTTTGCTAAATTATGTGAGTTTCATTTTTTTAATAAACCTTACTCATAGTTTTATTTAACAAGCTTCAATAAATAATAATAAAAAATATGTTAAGGAGAACAGTAGTGATAAAAGAGCACCTCATTTTGAGGTGTATAAGATGAAAGACAAAAAGTAAAAAAAGTGAATATATATTTATATTTATTCTAAAAAGAATGTATTAGTATTACCAGCATCTTTCTAACTACTTGGTAATTGATTAAGCAACTT